>JAJHZJ010000187.1:6037451-6711201 GCA_023548195.1 Bettongia penicillata ogilbyi
AAACACCTAGGTCAGGATACTCCATCTGACAATGCAGATTGGAACCTTTTCTAAAACTCTCTAGTTCTAGAATGTTACCTAAACTAACAGGTAAAGCTACTTACTCAGGGACACACATGTCAGGGGCAGGATTTGAACCCAGATTTGTATGACTTCTACACCAGCCCTCTATTACACCAAGATGCATCTCATCTATTTCATCCATCCATCCATCCATCCATTCGTCCATCTATGTGTCTGTCTATCTATCCATCCATCAGTATCACCTATATCTATCCTTCTGTCTCTATTAATATCACTAATCTCTCTGTGTATTTTTCAATATTTGTCTATAGCTTTGTCTCTCTATCTCTGCCTAAACCCCTATCTAAAGTCTACTTCTAACTATATCTCTAGCTTGATGCCAATATTTATATCTACATCTATCTCTGCACTGATACCTAATTCTAGTTCTGTCTTTGTCTCTCTGGAGTTCTGCTTATTGCTAATGATGCAAAGGTGAAAAATACCACTGTTGCTCCTCCTCACTCAGAGATGAAAGTCATATGAATAGAAGGTGCTACCAGATGACTTACTCCTTTACAGTAGCCTGTTACCAGATGGTTTTGGGGGCACTCCTAGTAATATTTTGACTCCTGGTCCCCTGGGGTAATGAGGCCCAGAAAAGATAAGTGACTTACTGACCAGTAAAACTAGGATGAGAATCTAAGTATTATATCTATTCCAAAACCAGTCTCTTTCCCTTGTCTGTTGCTCTTCTCTAGAGTTCTTGATATTATATATTATTATCCAGTGTCATGGACTTTACATGTTAAATTGCAGGCAGAACTAAGGCAACTAGAGAGGCTAAGAGGAGCTTCTGAGGTATAAACACTAACAAGTAATGGGAGGTTAAAGATTCACTACAGAAACCCAATAACAACTCTTGAATACTCAAGGCCATTGCCTTTGAATTTCCTGACTGCCGCTGCCTGTAGATGAAGAGACAACAACAGGTCATCATCTTCATCCAACTTTGTGCCTCCCAGGGAACTCCTGGAGCCACACTGACTTTTCTTGTTTTATTTCTGTTTCTGTATTTGACTTCAATGTGTCTTACTCTGCAACTCTCCCCCACCGTTCCTTGTTGTGCCCTCTGGGAACAAGTTGAATAATCTCACCCCTCTACTTACCCTCCTCTGGACAGTTTCTGTTTTGTCAAAAATGATTTTCTAGGTCTCTTCCAGCACTAATATGATTAAATGGAAGTCAACATTCTGCTCCAAAAGCAGATCTGCTGTTTCAATGGCAAAGATATAATGGATCGCATCTTTGCAGAGATGATGGGTGGAAATGAGCATACACAAGGATCCAAAAATGGAAGAGAAAAATAACCTTTTATGTGATCATCGGATAGCCAAATATATATTTTAAAAAAATATCCTGGCTCAGAAAACAGAACTGAAGCATGATTTATTTTGAGATATATAAGGAGCCTTCATCATTTCTATTCCTAAACTCAAACCACTATATAGACATTATATTTATATTTAATCTATGTATATTATACTTAATCTACATATGTATTATACATTTATATTTAATCTATATATATATCTTATACATAACTATTACATTGTGCATGTGTGTGCATAGTTTAACTAAGCAATGTTGTAAGTGTAAATAGACTTCTGAACTCCCTTAATAGAAAAAACAAATTATATCTGCTTATATCATTTTAATTATTATTTAGCTAAGTTTTCAGAAACTGTTAACATTTTCCTTTGAATATAGTCTGAAAGTTTTATACTCCAAGGGGCTGGATTGCCTTGGAGAGGATGGAAATGGTGGGAGTTCAGAAGAAGACCAGAAGGAAGACCAAGAGGACATAGAAAGATCAGGGGAAATCCAATACAGGACCACATTGTGTTGATCTTAGGGTTTTTATGGTGTTAGGAGTCATTGCTCATGAGTAAACATTCTTTTCTTCATTTGGGGTCATCGTAGAGAGACTTGTACCAACCATTAATCATTGAAAATCCACTTTGCTGAAAGAGCCCTTTTAGTAAAGTGATTTATTAAATTATTAAATTAAATATTATTAAATATATATGTATATTGTATATTATATAATTTAACATATGAAAAATTAAATTCAATCATGTCATGCCTGAATCTGTCTTGGTCTATCAGGAAGAATCCTGTTCTGGTCACATGTGGTGGATGAAAGCAGGATTGTGCTTTTGACTAGACCAGAGCTGGGGAGCCTACAGTCTTGAGGTCACATGTGGCTTTCTGGGTCCTCAAATATGACCCTGCGACTGAATCCAAACTTCACAGAAAAATTTGTTTGGATTCAGTCAAAGGGCCACACTAGAGGACTGAGAGGACAACATATGATCTTGAGGTCACAGGTTCCTTACCCCTGGACTAGACTGTAGCAATAGAAGATAGCTAAGGGGAAAAGCCCAATTGCTAATGGAAGAGGAGAAGACCCTATCTAGAAGAGAGGTAGAAAGCAGAAGGTTGTATTTTTGTGAACCACACATTATCGGTTGGATTTTATTTGGATAAGTCCATTCTATATAGCCAAAATATTGAGGATGCTATATGTTATAATATTTGAAGATTTCCCTATTTGACCTGTCCCCCATTACATGGCAGCCTTCATCATGGCCATCAAAGCCACCTTCATGACCACCTCCTTGACCACTATTGGATGTACATTGTGTACTCAGAACCATTTGGTAGCATATTATAACTTGAAAACCTCAAGGACACAGATTTATATAACCACTAAATTACAGATTTTTAATATTGGAAAGAACCTTAGATGACCTTTAGTCCAATTTGGCCCTGACCAAAAATCACCATTACAACTAACCTGAAAAGCAGTCATCAGGCCTTTGCTGAGGCACCTCAGTGGTAGACGAGTTCACCCTCTCCCTGAAGCAACCCATTCTGCTACTGAGAAGTTCTGATTGTTAGAAAGTCCTTCCTTCCAAGCCTAGCTTAATCTCCTTTTCCTATTTCTCCCCTTTGGAGCTAAGCAGACAAAATTCAGTCCTTCTTTCACATGGCCACCCTTTAGATGGTTGAAGGTAGGTGGTTTCTACCTGCTATCTCCAAAGTCCTCTCTTCTCCAAAGCTAAACCCCACCAGTTCCTTTAATTTATCCTCATATGACATGGGTTCAAGGCCTTTAGCTCTCTTGGTTGCTCTTCTCTGTACATTTCCCAGACTATCCATTTTTTTCTTTTTGCATGAGGCAATCAGGGTTAAGTAACTTGCTCAGGGTCACACAACTGGTGAGTGTCAAGTGTCAGCACTCTATCTATATGCCACCTAGGTGCCCCAGCCTATACATTTCTTAGCTAAAACAGGGCACTCAGGATTACATCATTTATTCATTCATTTCATTGATTCATTCAATCAACAAGATTTCTTAAGTGCTGGCACTGTAGTAGGTGTGGGAGGGTGGATAACACAGAACGAAATTGATCTTCCTAAGAAGAAATTTTCATTCTAACTGAACACCAACATATAGATAGAATCTGGTTCACAATACTCTGTGACTGATCTCCCTGATCTAGTCATTAGAATAAAAGGTGAAAGAATTAGAAATGGTATCTAACTAGAAGTGAAGGATATTAAGCAGAAATAAAGAGTTGGTGCAGTGGATAAAGAGATGACCTTCAAATCAGGAAGATCTGGGTTGAAGTCTTGGTCTTTCTGACTAAGAAAGTCAACTCTGAGAAAGTTACTAAGCCTTTGAATACTACAGACAGCGTCAGACTGCTTTTAAAGTGGATACCTATTTGCATTGTTAGAAGGAATTCTTTACAGAGGCCAACCTATGTGTAGTTTTTTAATTTATTTTTCTTCAGTCTTTTCAGTCATATTCAACTCTTTATGACTTCATTTCTGATTTTCTTGACAAAGATACTGGAGTGGTTTTCCATTTCCTTGTCCAGCTCGTTTTACAAATGAAGAAACTGAGGAAAAGAGGATTAAGTGACTTGACTAGGGTCACATAGCTAGGAAGTATCTGAGGCTGGATTTGAACTCAGGACTTCCTGAGTGCCCAGTACTCTCTCCACTGTACCACCTAGCTGCCCAGGCTATCTAGAATGATGAAAACCAAAGACTTGGTCAAAGAAAATTTTTTTAAAAAGGTGACTGATCCTGTGAAATGTTTTAAAGTCTACTGGACAAAGATGTCAAAAACAAGAAAACCTCATTTCTAGTCCTGCTTCTGACACAGATTGGCTCTGTGACCCTGGACAAATCAGTTAGCTCTCAGTGCTCTTAATGGAGGTGTTAAATACATACATGTGACCCAAAACACTTGTGAGTGTGGCCTGAACCAGATTCAAATGTAAGGGAGAAATATTTAGCAAAGGAAATAAAAATACAATTATGTATGTATATATATATACATATATATGTATATGCATATATGTATATATGTGTACATATACATACATACATATATATATATAAAACATTACACTTTAAAATTAAGTCAATATTTAACACCTCCAGAGATACTTATGTATGGATTAGTGGTCTCTATTTCTGTGTTTGTATTGAGTTTAACACCACTATACCAGTTACTTCTAAGCCTATAAGTTGCAGAGGAGGCAACCTACAATGGGAACGGGATTTTCTAGGCTGAGTTCCCTATGCTAAAGCAATCCTAGATCCCAGTCCCTATCTCTATAATCTCGTAAACATGAGATGACAATCACCAAGACTGGGTATATGGAAAACCACAACTTTCACCTTCTTTTTTGGGCCTCCATTTCCTTAGCTTCAAAAATGAGTATTTTGGCTTAGATGATCTATATAGTCCGTTAGAACACTAATACTGTATGTCTCATAGTTGTTGATTAAATATAGGGAATTACAGTCATGTCTATATTTTTATAGGCAAGCATAGCCTTATTCATAGGCATAGTAGATAACTGCCTTTGGATACTGTTTCAGGAATTCCAGAATGCTCTTTTGTCTCTGAAGATAATTCTTTATGCCTGTTGACTAGTGTTTGGCACTCTACTGTTTCAATTTATTAGCTTAATGCTTAGATGTTTATTGGGTTATCTTAACTTCCTGGTCACTTTCTATTTCATTCCATCTTCATGCCAGTTGCCTTGCATACCAAAGGATTACTCTGTACTGAGGCCTTCACCCTGACTGGTGAGTCCCTCCCTGGGATCACCGTAAGTTGAGGATCCTTAGCCATTCTGCTCACTTCCCTTCCTGTAGACTCTCTCACCAATTTTACCTCCATACCAGTGACTTTGCCACTGGGTTGTCCTGTGTGCTTTTTAGCTCCCTTTTACATTTTATTTTTCCCTGTTAGAATATCTCTGGAACTTGCTAGTTCTGTGAATCTGGGCAAGTCACTAAACTCCAGTTGCTTTGTTTCCTCACTGGTAAAATGAGCTGGAGAAGAAAATGGCAGACCATTCCAGTGTCTTTGTCAAAAAACCCCACATGGGTTCACAAAGAGTTGGACATGACTGAAAAATGACTGAACAACATTTAGAATGTTAGCTCCTTGTGAGTAGCGACCACATAGCATTTCTACTCCCTCATACTTAACACAATTCCTGGCCCAGAGGAAGCATTTAATAAATGTTATCTCATCTATCTATCTATCTGTCTATCTATCTATCTATCTGTCTATCTATCTATCTATCTGTCCGTCTATCATCTATACAACTCTACACCCCCTCTCATGAAAGGACCCCCTGGGAAGCATCATGTCAATGATTATCAAGAGAGAATTCAAATTATTTCTTGGCAATAAAATATGATAATGAAGAATAGGGGAGAACCATGAAAATACTGGCTATGTACTTGATGGAGAAGGGAGGGGCAATTTGGGAAAAGAATGTAAGGGATAGGAGAAAAAGATAGAGAAAGAGGAGACAGGGTCACTGAAGGCAAATAACCCCCTTTAGAATTTTCCTCTGGATAGGCACTGCCTATAGATTGCAATTCAGAGACAAACCCAAGGCATTTGGGACATTCTCAAGTTATATGCACAAGAAATACATGAAGTAATTGAAAACAAAGAAAGGGATAAAATTGATTGATAGGGTAGACAGCAAACTTGGTAAACTTAAAAGCCTTATGGGGGAAATAGCCCTACCTCCTAAGAGAAGCCTTGGAAGGGAACCAAGCAAAAATTGAGGCAAAGGATAGTAAATCTAAATTAAGAGATAAATCAACCATCAAAGATGGAGAGAAGACTCATTACTTAATACTTTTAATTGTAAGAAGCATGGTTTGAACCCAGTATAATGGGAGAAATTATTTTTTTTAGACTTGCCCTGTTCCTTTACTCCTTTGAATGTATAGCTAGCTCAATGCTTTTGTGGTTGTGTATAAATCTAAAATGGTCACAACATATTTTGTTAGGGTGGACCACAGAAATGACCCAAAATAAAGAGCATGAAGATATGCAGAGTATTGTATATATTAGAGAATGTCATAGAACTAAATATATCCGATTCAAATTAAGAACTGTAAAACCTTCCTTTACTATCCTGACACTGCCATATGAGTAGCTAGGACCAAGAGGACAAATTCAGTGGAGTATGCCAGACTTGGATATATCCATGGTCATAACATTTTAAGAGAGATGGGGGACAAATGGGAGCTTATCCAGAGAAGAGGGATGAGTGTGGCACAGGAAACCAGAGTATGTTAGGAATAGTTAAAAGAATTAGAAATGCTTAAGTTGGAAAAGATGAAACAAGTGTTGCATGGCAGATATTTTCAAAAGTTGTAAGAAATGTCATGTAGAAGGACTAGTCATGTTCTCCAGGAACCCAAGTACAACAAGTAGAAGTTATTAGTCAGTGAGATTTTGATCCAGAGTAAAGATAAATGTTCAAATGATTAAGGCAGTTCAAAGGTGGAATTCTGCCCCTGGAAACGTGATAGTAGAGAAATGATTTTCATTGAATGGAAAACTGGAAAAAAGTCTTGACTTAGAGCTAATAGGGCCTAGTAAATCCAAGTTTCTCATTGTACAAATGAGGAAACTAAGGCCTAAGGAAAGTAAGGTGACTTGCTGAGAGTCATACAGATCACATGGATCATAGAGCATAGCTGTATAGTAGACAATTGCTGATGTCATATAGTTTCAGGAATCCAGAAAGGAAAAAACTGTTTTATTTTTTAAATCCACTAGCTGGAGCCTGTCACTCCACTATTAGGATTTATTTCTTTAGTCGAATGCTTAGACACTTCATAACACAGAATCAATCTTGAGCAGCATTATTTCAGTTATTCATTGGCAAGAATGGATCTTTCTGATAACCATATTTGATAATGAGTCTTGGAGAGGTGAGTCAAATCCAGCTCCTAACTCTCAATCTAATAGTATTTATATAACATCATTCAAGGTTCTCCCTAGACTGAAGATTCCCTTCCTCAAGCTATTATTTTGTCTGCAGATGGGATCTTAGCTTTGTTTAACTTGATTCCTATTCCTTGAATGATTAGCAGATAGAGGTGATGATCTGTCCTAGTAAAGGATGTTCCTCACTGGGGACTTCCTATATTGCTGAAATCACAGGGCTGGACTAAAATGGGTGCTATAGATATGTGAGTGTTTTTTATAAGGATTGTATCTGTGTCCTTTCACTTGTAAACAGTCTGTTCCAGTTCTTCATCATTCCCATTTGTAAATTGAATTTAACGTTGTCGTGTGTTGATTGCAAATTGACTGCAGCGTGGCTAAAATATCTGATTGAGTTCTCTTCACTGAAAATGAAAATCTTAAAGTTATTTCTCTAGAATGCCTACTATCTCTTCTCAAAAATGGCCAGTCCCTCTGCTTTCTGTAGGATCTTGATCATCCTTTATTTAGAACAGGAAGGAATCTTTGAGATCATCCAATCTAATCTTTTGGAAGTTGAACATAAGGATGCTCAGAGGTTAAGGGACTAGCCCCAAGTCACACATCTAATAAATACCAGACAAGATATTGAAACTCAGGTCTTTGGGTCTCCCAGTCCAGTGCTGCTGCTGCCTTAGTCCCAGTCTGTTTCCAGGAAGTTAAGCTGAAGACCATATTTCCTTTCTGCTTGTGTTACTGGGTATGTAAACACCCAGAATCACTTTCTCAACTACTGATGACAGGAAGAGTAAACCTTGAATACCACTTTGTAATGATTCCTTACCGGTCTCCCTGTCTAGGAATAGTCTCCTTCTGCCACCTCATTAATGAGTTTAAGCCCTGGGAGTGCTGAATAAGGGTTTGTGGTTAATTGAAGTCCTCTGCTCTTTACTGACAAAATGTATTTTACACACTGGTTGGATGTAATTAGTGCGATGAAGCTTTAAAAGAAATTGGCTTTGCTAAATTTAGTATTTGCCATGCTGTTTTATACATGAGACAATGAGTTCTTGGGGCTTATCACAGTGGAGACAGAATTGAGCCTTACTAACAGCTTCAGGATTGATGGATTGGTATAGTAAAGCCATGCAGCCTATACCAGGCACCTGACCTTCAATAGTCAGATTCCTTGACCCTTCAGGAGTTGGCAATCCAAAGAAACAAGAGAGATCATATCCCTCTTCTATGTTGTTTTAGTGGAATTCAAATAAAACTTTGGGTGGGTAAGTTTAGCTTAGGGTGGTTTGGGGGATGTCAAGAGTAGAGACATCTACACTCACACAGATGTTATAGAACCCAGATTGTGAAGGGACTTCAGAAGCCCTCTATCCTCACCCTTACCTGAACAGAGATCCAGTCTACAAAGTACCCAGCAGGTAGTTAGCCAAACTTCACTTGAAGACTGCAAGAAGAGAATCTGTTGTATCCCCAAATAGCCCATCTTGCTTTTGTACATCTTTAATCTCTAAGATATTTGCCCATCTAGCAAGACTTCATTGTTTGCAACTCCCACCCATTGCTTCTAGTTTTCTCCTGTGGAGGCCAAGAAGAACAAGACAATCTTTCCATGTGACAGTTCTTCAAAAGCTTGAGCACAGTTATTTGGTCAATCAAATAAATTAATATATCAATTAGCATCAATCAACATGTGATTAATAACTTCAAGGTCTTTACAGAGGATGTCAAAGACAGAAAGTATATATGGCAGCATATCTATCTATATCTACATCTGTCACTAGGAAAGAATTGGAAACATTAAACTCATTGAATAGAGAATTAAACAAACTGGTGCATGAGTGTAATGGAGTATTACTGCATTGTAAGAAATAACAATTATGAATATAAGAGAGAAAAATGGAGAGACATTTAGTGGTGATAAGTACAGGTAGCAGAACCTAGAAAACAATATACACAATGAATACAATATAAATGAAAAGAATAACTAAAAAGGAAATGTGATGTTTTTGAATTATAAAGGCTGAGCTTGTCCTTCAAGAAGAGAAGAAAAATCCATCTCCGTTTCATTCATTTGAAAAGTAGGGAACTATGGGTGACTGCAGTGAACACTACATATAATGTCAGAGTCAACTGATGTATTGGTTAGGTTTTTAGAATGCCTCCTCTTCTCTTTAATTTTTATTCTTTATAACAAGGATGGCTCTGTCACAAGAGTGGGAGGGGAAGAGAAATGTTTTTGGAAATAAACTGTTTTAAAATTTTAAAAAGATATTAATTTTTTTAAAAAATCACTTAATGAATCTTTGTGGATTGATTGAAGAGGATTAGGTTCAGTTCAATTCAACAAAGACTTATGGAACATCAGAAGCTGGGATGATAGGGAGAAGTATCATGTCAACATTGATTCTTGTAAAAAGTTTTCAAGCAAACAAGGCATTCTGAAAGGCAGAGCCTGGTATGCTTGGAATTTTAGCCAGAAGCTTGGGATAATTGCCAAGGTTCTAGGTCTTGATGTCAGAGGATCTTCTTTTAACCCTGACTCTTACTTACTTATTACCTGTGATGGTCTTTGAGTAAGTGATATCAATATCCTGGGACTCTGACTCCATTTAAAAATTAGATCATCTGTAAGATTCCCTCCAGTTATGAAACTGATGAGTGACCTGGTCTATTACCATTTCATTATGTAGTTTACCTGAAGGGATAGGACTTTGGATAGATTTTTGAATGAAGGGATCAAGGAAAATTGAGATATACAACCAAGATGATTGTGCAGGCCAATAGAAGAATAACAAGAATAGGAGAAAAGAAGACAACAGATTGTTAGGAAAACCACCAGATCTGGAGTTAGGGGACCTAGGTGAAGATTCTAGCCTGCTGTTTGTTAATTTTGCGGCTCTAGGCAAGATACTTCAGCCCTGAGTGTTTCAGCTTTCCTAAGGCGAGGGGACAAAACTGTTTCTAAGCACCTTCCTGTTTTAAATTAGATCCTATGACTAATATGAAAAATCTTGACCTTTCTCTTGACTGTATATTAATTAATTTCATCTCTCAAAGTCAGTTTGCTTATTTGTTAAAAATGAAAAAAAGACAGGATTGTATTAGATGACTTCCAAGATGGATACTAGCTCTAATGTCCCTGTACTTTGCCTTTATGGGAAGCAAAAGAGGAGCTAAAAATCTTTTAAATTTAGAAAAATGAAAAGACAAATAGTATAAGATTATGGTTTAGAATTTGTGGTGTTTGATTCATTAGCAATATGATTTTGATCATCAAGGTAGTGTCTGTGGAATGGGAGATCTGTTCTCATAACGTATAGCAGCAAGCTATCCTGAGGAGTTTGGCATCACAAAATAATCCTTACTTGTTGGGTTTCGGGTTAGTTTTATAGAAATGATAACCAAGGAAACAAGAGATGGACTGGCAGTCCTGTGCAGCTGAGTTTTTAGAGATTCTTCCAAGTGCTGTTCATGCTCAAGAGGAAACATATAAGTATTTAGATAGCACCCACTATGTGCTGAGTGCCTTAGAAATGTCTCATCTGTCATCTCATGAAGTAGGTGCTATTGTTACCCCCATGGGACAATTAAGTAAACAGAAATTAAGTGACTTGCCCGGGTTATACACTACTAAGTGTTTCAGAACAGATTTAAACTCAAGTCTGTTCACTGCACCACATAGCTGCCTTCACAAGTTCTTACTTTATAAGCCACAGCTCTTTTCTAGTTAACTAAGTTATAACTTTTCACATTATATGTTCCTCAAGGGAGTGAGACAGGAGGGAGGGAGGGATGGAGAGAGAGAAAGAGACAGAGGAAGGAAGAGAGAGGAGGGGGAGAGAGAGAAAGGAGAGAGAGAAAGAGGGAGAGGATCGGAGAGAGAGGAAGGGGACAGAAAGAGAGACAAAAAAAGAGAGAGAGGGAGGTGTGGGAGACTTGAAAAGAGACCAAGACCAAGAGGTTTAGAAAGGTTGCTGTAAAGCCAGAGATAGTTCATAGGAAGAATAGAATGATTACTTTCCTACATCAAGATGCCAGTTAAAATTAGAAAACAAATTTGTAGCTGGCTTAATCTCTATGGTTCTGTGATTTTCTCCAGCTTTGATCAGCAGCCTATGAAGAATCCAGATGGCAGAAGAACCCCAAAGCTCAGGTTTGGCAAAGTGTGGGGAAAACCCAAGAGGGCAAGTTGAGATAGGGTAGCAGGGGGAGGTTCTAGTGTAGGGATAATGGCTTTGCAAATAACTAATGGGTAGAGGGGATAGTGGTCACAATATGGAAAAAGAACAGAATTTTGAATTGTAAGGCATAAGGAAAGATAGAATGCTAAAAGAGTGTGAATATGTAAAGGAATTTTAGAGTGAATGGAACATGATAGTGAAATACTTATGGTGATGGAAAGTTAAAAAAAAGTATGAGAATCTGTGTGTATTTTGGGTGGAATGGAGTTGTGGGAATTGAACAGAATGGGAGAATGGGAATTTAGGGTATTTGAGGAAGCATCAGTAGTATACTGAAAGACCCAAGTATGAGACTAGGTATTGAGATGGAGAGAGACACTGAACTCTTTGAGAAGGAGAATGTCTTAATGTTTGGTAAATAATCGCACCAAAATCTTTATTGGGTGATAAATTAAGGTTTGCTATACCTCCAGAGGAGGAGTTGCTGAGGAATAGTAATAGAATGAGAACATGGAAGTGTCCAGGAGTCAAGAAGTACTGTGACTTCCCCACTTCAACCAGTGAATCATGGGGTAATAAAGTGTAGTCAGGACTGGAAAGGGTGATGAAGGGAAACACTGTCACCAAGAAGGAGCCAGATCTCAGTGAGCATGAGAAGATAGAAGAAGTGAGAAAAGAAGAGGCTTAAATTGTTAATTATGGAATGTGTATTCCAGAGGGCACAATGGAAGACACTAAAAATCTACAGTGGGACATTGGGCTAAGGGTTAGGATTGAGGTGGATGTAGATAAGGGAGTGAGCAGGCAGCGATGGAGGACTAGGGTTGGAATATTGGTGGAAATAGATTTAGAATAGGAAATATGAATAGTTATGGGATTAAGTAAGGAGATTATAAAGGGATGAGAATGTCCTAACTAATTAGGATTATGTCTAGGCAGACTGTCAGATCACTTCCATTGCCCTTTCCGGTTCTAAATGTATGATTTCATGATCTGTGGGCTTGTAGCAATTCAAGTCTACTCAGCCTATTAGCAATAAAACAAACAAGCAAAAACTCTTCCATCTAAAACTAACTTTGCTACAAATAGGAAATAAATACTGTTCAACCAGAGATTAACCATATCCAGTGGAGAAGACTGGATTTGTGTTGACCAATCTTTGGTAGAATAAATAGCAAAAAATTTGCAAAGGCTTCACGGTAGGTTACAAATGAAAGAAGACAAGTGACATTAAACATTGCTACTTTCCTAGCAGAGATCAGCTCCTTAAACTGGTGTAGGGAGAAAGAATTTTCCGTACTTAATACAGATTTCAGTTACTCTTTTCAGTGAATCACAACCCAAATGATTTACAGTTCGGATATGAGCCTGTGCCAATTTGATATAAAACTCTTGTTATCTCATTGCCTTTAACCCCTGCAATATGTCAACATTCAAAATAATTCCTTAGTCAAAATTATTAAACATGAGGAATGATTATCACAAGAGAAATGGTGGAAGGGACACGGGAGATTTACATGGCTCTGTAGACAACTTGTTTCCCAGTCATGCTGTAGAAGGTCATCTTTGCTGATACCCTGTTTGTGGCTCCTGTGTAACATCTTACATTATTCAGTGGTTGAAGAATGACTAGCTTCTGAAGTCTTGCCTATTGAAAAAAGTGATATATTGAACCTGGTATAAATACAGGTACTACAACCACTACCACTACTACCATTATCAGTACCACTACCACAACTACTACTACTACTACTACTACTACTGCTACTACTACTACTACTACTACTACTACTACTACTGCAACTACCACTGGCTTTAAAAATAAACCAATTTCAAACTGTAGAGGGGCTGCTCTCACCACAGACTTGATGTCAGTTTGTTTATTCTTTATTATTTTCAGTTGAGTATGACTCTTCATCACCCCTTTTGGGGTTTTCTTGGTAAAGATGCTTTGCAATTCCTTCTCTAGATAATTTTGCAGATGAGGAAACTGAGGCAAACTTGCCCAGATCACAGAGCTAGTAAACATCTGAGGCTAGATTTGAATTCAGATCTTCCTAACTCCAAGCTCAGTACTCTAACTATTGTGCTGGTCAGATGCTCACAGGCATGATGAGGGGAGCACTAAATGAGATTTCAACTCACTTCAATTCATGAAAAATTCAGAGGTAGCATGAGGTAGTCAGATAGAGAGCTAGCTTTGGATTTAAGTCCTGTCCCTGACATATATTAACTTGGTGACCCTGGACTAGTGACTTAATTGCTCAGTGTTGCAGTCAATTCTCTAAGACTTTAAGTTACAGAGCCAGTGCCAACCTGCCTTGGTACAAATCTTCTCATTAGGAGTTCTCTGTAAAGATGAAATCACAAGCACAGTAAAAAAAAACAAAGGCTAAAAAGCCATTTATCAAGCATTTACCTTATAGTGGGAACTATAGACTCAAAGATAAAACACAATAATTCTTACTTTTAGGAAGCTTATATTCTTTTGAACGAGTGAGTTCACTTCCCCTTCCCCCAAATAGAATTGAAATCAAATTTCATATCTGAATTGAAAGACACACACACATACACACTGCTTTAATCTAACATTTTCATTCACTCACTGCGCTGCCAAATTTGGAATTTAATACCTGAAAACGCATACAAATTTCTGTTCTCCTGTAGATTTCTAGCATGGTTCTTACATGACCTGTTGAGGTCAGAGAAACAATCACTCCTTCATATGTATTAAACTGGTCTAAGAATTTAGTTTTGCAAAGGGGTTTTTAGAAATCATTTGGCCAGAACCAGTTCTACTTGGTTTTCAATGTGTTGCTTAAATTCATCAGTGCTATCTGTCTTTGTCTTCCTGGTCTTGTCTGGTTCTTATTATCAGACAGACAAAAGAAAGGAAGAGTCTTCCTGGAATCTCTGAATAATAATATGAATACTTTTAGCAGTAGTAATAGGCACAGTAATAATTTGTGCTTTATACAGCACATAGTAGGTACGCAAAATGCTTATTAACTAATAATGGTAATAGTGATGATGATGATGATGACGACAGAATAATAGTAGGTTAGTGATTTGTCTTGGGCTCTTTCTGTTCCTTTAAATATTAATTCCTTTAAATATAAAAGATGATATAAAAATATAAAAGATGATAATAGTAAAAACAAAAACAAATAGCAAGAATCACAACTGACATTTATATAATACTTAAACATTTTCAAAGTGCTTAACATACAATATTTTAGCCACATAATACATGAGATAGCTACTGCAAGAATAATTAGCTCCATTTTACAAATAAAATAACTAAGAAACAGAGAATTGACTTGATCTGCCTATGATCACATGACCTTGTAAGTGTTAAAAGCTGGCTTGGAGTCCAGCTTTTCCTGACTCCAAGGCCAGTGCTTTATTTCACCTACATTCTATCACCTCCTCAGGCTATGTGTCTGGGTAAGGTTGCAAATCTGATGAAAGAGGAGCCATGGGAGAGATCATGTTGGACCTTGCTGGCCATTGGGCTCATGGCCACAATTGAATTTGGCCAAGCTGGATTTCTGTCAGGTGCCAGAGACCAGGGCTAGTGCTTATTTCCATAGCTGGCTTAATCTATACTCTAAATCAAGAATTCACATCATGTCACCCATGGGTCATGGATATATATATATATGTATATACACACACACACACATATATATATATACATACATATATGTATGTATACACACATGTATGGAGGAGAGTTCAGTAAACTTGGGTGTGAAAATATATGTATATATAGAAATACATATACACATATGTACACACACACATAGAGAGACAGAGAGATAGAGACAGAGAGAGAGGGAGCAATGAACTTGGGTGGGGAAATATATATATGTATAGATATACACATAAATATGCACCTATACACACAGATATTCAGTAATCTTTGATTTACTTGGTAATCTTATGTATTTGACTTTACTCATTTAAAAACATTCTGAGAAGGAATCCATTTTTTTCGTAGACTGCCAAAGAGGCCCAGGCTACAAAAAGGTTAAATACTCCTGCTCCAAATAAACTCTTTTACATTCTCCTTCCTGTAAATGCCAGACTGGGAGAGGACAAAGCAGAATTTAGAGGAGGGGACGGTTTTCTTGCTAATCCATAGAAATCCTCTACTTCACCTAAGAAGCCAGCTGTATGCATTAGCATTCCTTGGGAGGAAAGCAAGGTGTCATCATCTGTGAATCAGCAGGTCAGAGGTTTTCATTGCTGGAAGGTCTGACTGAATGAACAGAGAGGTATACAAGGTGGAAAAGTGCCAAGGGCCCTGAATATGACCATATGTGCGAAGCATCAGGCCAGTGGAGTGGGCAGCCCCTCCTCAGCCTCTCTGGATCCGCCATCTAACATCACTAGCCTTTCCTGTTAAGACAGGAACATACTTCTTGCAAACTTAATTTAGGCCATCTTTCAGAATCCTCCCAAATGGAGACATTGAAAAGTTCAGTGGAAATATGTCAGAATCTTTGGCCCACATTTATGTGTCTAAATAATTTAAGAGGTTTCTCCTGGGCCTTCATTATCCAGAATGATTTCCTACACTGAACTGAATTCTCAGCGCCGATTTTGAGTTCTTGGTACCTACTCCTGTTCCTCTGAATCTCCCTCCTCTTGTCACGACATTTGATTACAGTATACAAGCCACTATGCAGAAGAGACCTTGAAAAGGAAATTCCATTACAATTATGCGCCCTGGTGAAAGGCAGCAAAATGAGATTCGACGATGATACATCTTTGGAATGACTTACAATATAAATAAACACACTACTGTGCCGGAGACAGGATAATGAGCTAAAAGTGCCTAAATTGGAGGACAAATAACTGTGATTGATAGAATCTACCACTAGGTGGCAGTGTTATTCCACAGAAGTCCAGCTGGGCAATTTTACTTGGGGAGTGGACCCACCAAAAAAGGCCATTAAGAGGGGAAAATGTTTTAAACTCTGCAGAGATCCAATGTCAACATCTTAGGAAAACAGAAAATTCATTTTTAGAAGGCAGCCTTTGTGGGTTGTGTGTTAGAGGAATTTGTTCCCTAATGCTAAGTTGAGAAATAGAAGCAGGCAGAAGTTAAAGGTACATTTCTGGAGAGCACATCACGAGGCTTCACCAAGAGCAATCGAGGGTCTAGCTAGGAGTTGCAGGCAAGACCCTCTGCAGGCAAGACCCTCCTCCAGAGATTAGTGGAGGAGATTGTATAACTGCTCTCCCCTGGGAGTGAGTTCATGGATGCTGTATTGCTTTCTACCCATGAGAATATGTTCAGAGTCTAGATGATCTTACTGTCATTCTATCCAGCCTACAAGGAATTCACAAAGTATAGGCTGCCATCAGAGAGTTTGAGAAAATAAATAACAAAAATAATAACAAGAGTATTCCTTAACTTTGTAGTGAGAACGAATCTATCCCCTACCACCGGTGGACTTTGTTCAAAATGGAGGTGCTGGGGTTCTCTCTCCTCTGCGATATGATAAAGACCTGCTAGCATTTAACAGATTGCGATGGAGTCGATAGCACCTTGGGTTTGAGAATGATAGAATTTCGGCTTCATATCTTATCCCTGGAACTAGTTACCTGTGTTGTTACTTTCAGCAAGTCACTCAAACTCTTTCCGTCTCAATTGCCTCCTCTGTAAAATGGCTGAATTTAACTAGACTATCACTGGTCTGTCTGAACTCTCAATATGTGATCTTGTGATCCTGGGATCTGGATTCAAATCTTCCTATAGACACTAACTAGATATATGACTCTTGGTAGTTTTACTTTTATGAGCCTGAATTTCCACCCCTATAAAATTACAAGATTATCCTAGGGATCAAATGAGACAACGTAGGTGAAGAGACACAAAAAAATAGAGTAATATATAAAAACAAGATTATAGCATTATGATCATCTTGTCCACATCTAAAATAGTAATAGTATTTTCCTTTTTCCTATTTACTTTCTTATATACATGTCCCTTTAAGGTTTGAATCAGTTCACCTGAACTGACTCCTTTGATCTTTGCTGTTTTCTTGTTTGATGATATTTACATGCACATTTTATAGATGAGGAAACTACAGAGGTCAGGGAGGGAAAATTCTTTGCTCAGGGTCACATAGCTAGTTAGTGACTGTGTGTGGGATGATTCAAACCCAAATCTTAGATTCCTAGTGGTTGATGAGGATTGTTTTATCATTTCCACTAGAGTTGTTTTCTCCTCAAATGGAAAAAAAAAGAAATAAGGTAACCCAGGCATGCAATCTGCCCAGATCTCATATATTACACAAATTTCCCATTTTCTCAGACCATGACCCTAGTATACCAAGTGCCTGTCCTCTCTACAAGAAAATATTTGGGAGATCTGGTTTCTACTGTTCTCTCATTGTATAGGCAATATGGTTGTTATAATGTACTTGGCACCCACACAACTATTTTAAAGACCATAATTATCCCTGAATCAACATGGATTTTCTTGTCTAGAGGTTTTAGCTTGGTTCCTGTCTGGTATTTCATTTATGGTCAACATTGAACCTAAAAATTGAGTAATTCAATGCTACCCTTCTAAATGTTAGTCATTCATTTCCCTTTCTGTTTTTGGACACCAATTTCACTTTTTATTTGGAGAACACTATTTAGTATAATGTGAATGTTTTAAAGACACATATAATATGTATGGAGCATTGGTAAGATTGAAGGTGAGAAAGAATAAAAAATAACAAAAGCCAGTGAAATAAAACAATAGTCTTATCATCTATACTTTGTGTAAGGGAGCTAGTGTCCATCACATGAGAGACACAGGTGAAATCACAGACTACAACT
Organism: Bettongia penicillata ogilbyi; assembly: GCA_023548195.1. Lineage (NCBI taxonomy): Eukaryota > Metazoa > Chordata > Mammalia > Diprotodontia > Potoroidae > Bettongia > Bettongia penicillata. The sequence continues at coordinate 6,055,830 of JAJHZJ010000187.1, forward strand.
GTCCTTTTTTCACTTGAAACACCACCGTTAATTAAGAGGATCACCATTAGTACACACATAAGTCAAATTGCCTCAAAAGCCTTTCCACCTGAGATGGGTCCATTTTTACTGACATTTCATGAAAAACTGCAAAATTACAACTTGGTCATCCATATCACAGAAGCTTCCACTATCCAGTTGTTTTTTCTCTTTTTTTCTTACAGCACAGTGGATAAGCAACCTGCATGATTCCTCAGCTAGAAATTTCTGATGCTTTGCCACAAACCAATGAATAATATCAGTATGACACAGTTAAATACATTGTAGTCATGAGACATCCCCTCTGACTTGGGCATCTGTGTTGGCCTCTGAACCAAAACAAAGTTTTATGGAAAGAAAGAACTGGGAAATGGTTTGAATTGTTTTTTTTTTATTGCCAATTAATCTATGATTTTCAAGGTCTACTTTGACTGCAATTTGTATTCCATGGATCACTGAATCCCTTTCCTCCCAAGCATAGGAAAGCAAAATATTAAAATTTCAGGGAAGCACAGTGTTGTTGTTGTTTTTTTAATAAGAGGAAAAATAAACCATCCCAGCCCCCATTTTCTTTCCTGTCTTTGCTGCAGTGGTCCTGTTTTAGAGACACAGTGACATGGTTGAAGATGCGTGGACGTGTGGCTTAGCAAGCCAATTTAAATCCAACAGCCGAGCTGTTGCCATCCCTGAATAAAGCTTCTGTAAAAGAGCTGTTCGGTCTGGGGGATGGAAGAAAAAAATGACCCCCCCCCCAAGCCCCCAAGCTCCACAGTCACCACCTCCACCCCCCAGATTTAAAGGAATAGCTCATCTGCATGGTGATATAAATTGTTTAAATACAGTAGCTGGGATATTGGGTGCTGCAGTCAATAAACTTTTACCAGTGGTATAAGAAAGCATGGGCATGCACCTGGCAGGGTGCCACCAGCATTTGGCCAGAGCCATGTTGATGGAAGATTTCACATTAACCAAGGATATCCCTGAATCTCCTTAACGTCTGCAGTACAGAAACAAATAGAAATTATGGTGGAGTTAAACAAATCTTTTCTTTCTTTCCCTCTTTTTTAAAGAGTCATTTTGTTCATTTCTTAAGGAGTTTCCTCAAATGGGCTCCCCCCTCACTCCCTACAAAGCCTGTGGCTGGTGGGATCTGGGTCTTGGAAAGATTCCTCTCCAGCCTCTGAATGAAGCCTCAGTTAGCCATCAGAGGAGTGGTGTGCATAGCTCAGAAACAGGACGGCCTGAAGAAGCCCCAGAGAACCCAGACTAAGCTTCTAAGCTTTGCTGCTTTCCCTTACTATGAAGTCTATGAAAAAAAATTGTAAAGGAAAGAAGGAAAAGAAAAGAAAAAGAAAAAAGAAACACCAGATAGCACCCATCCTCCCCCCAAGATGTACCAGAAGTCTTTACAAGCTTCCTTTCTCTTCCTCAACCTTACTTTCTGAAATCTTTACATGAAGCAGGAAGGGGATTCTCTTTCTTCATATCTGCCTTTTGACAGTTTTTCTGCAGTGCCATTTGAATGTCCAAAGAAACCAACAGTGGGAAAAATCTCAGCAGGAATTCGCATGCATAGGTTTCAATAGAGAGGTAACTACTCTGAAACTTTGCATTTGCACTCAGCACACTCCATTTTGCAATTCCCTAGTTGCATTTTTAACCCTTTTCTTCTCTCCCAGACTCAACTCCTAAAAGGGAATAGGACACTGCTACAATCGAGAACCATCTTTTGATTGGTCCTTGCAATTATTTTGATTTTTTTTTAAACCTAGCTCTGCTTATGAGGCTGTTATTGCAATATTTCTGCAGTAGCTATCTTCCTAAATGAATCGAACCCCTGGATAGCAGAATCCCTTCCTAGTCCCCTAGATGTGTTAAGTGAATTACAAAGCAAGTCCTCCCACCCTTAACTGTATGCAGGTCTGGCCTGAAGGGAGCAGCGTGACTGCAGATGTTTGGGATTACTGTTGAAAGAAGTTTTATCTTAAAACAAGGGAGACTTTAATGAAATCAATGAAGGTTCTTGTACAATAGGGATTCTCCTAAAGCTAAGGGCTCAGACGCCTCATAGATTGTAGTGTTTAAATTGTAATGAGTTGACTTTGTAGGGGAAAAAAAAGGAGGAAAATCCCACAGTATCAGGATTAAGCTGAAATTGACATAGAACTGGGGAGGGGGGATGGTTAGGGAGGATAAAGAAACCCACAAGAAACATACAACCACTCACCAACCCCCCCACGTTTCCCTTCATAGTCACTAGTTTGAGACAGACCCACTATTTGCCAGCTCTCTTAGGACAAGGGATTCATACCTCACACTCCCTGGAGCCCGACTTGCTATACGTGCAGGGTCCTGTCCCATTCAGCAGCATCTCACTGGTCTCTGTGTTGGTGGGCTTGTAATCGACATAGAATTCCTGGGTGCTGGGGGTCATTTGTTTGAGGGACTGCCTTTTCTTTTTCCTGTGCCTCCGCATGAGCGAACGCTGCTGCAGCTGCTTCATGCTGGCGGGGTACCGCTTCCAGGACACATAGATTACCAGCAGGATCACTAAGACGGACAGGAACAGGGCCACACTGCCGGCGATGATCTTGTGGAAAGAGATGTGTTCTGTGTCCTCTGGGTCAGTCTCTGGGCCTGGCTCAGTGGCCCCCACTGTGGGGGGCACAGGAGGCTTGCTCTCATGCTTGGGCCTGGGCAACTTGGGTTTAAAGGTGGGTTTGGGCAAAGCCCTGGCCAGCTCGAACCTCTCTGTGGTACTTTTGCCACAGATGCTATAATTTTTCACGGCATCAATTACATTCACCCCTTGTAGCTCTTTGGGACTGGCACAGATGATGGTATTTTCCCTCAGCCCTTTGAAACTTTTCAGCCAGTTGACAAGGGAGCAAATATTCCTGCTGCATTCCCAAATATTCCCGGCCAGGCTAATGTCATTGAGGGATATCCAAGAATCTAAAATCTCTTGCCCAATAAATGTCAACTTATTGGAATCCAGGTTGAGGCGTTGCAAATTGGGGACACATTGGAAAACGCTGGGTCCACTGAAGGCTTCGATTTCATTCCCTGACAAATCCAGCCTTTGCAAGGAGCTCCAGGTCCAGGACATGGTTTGCCCTATGACACTGATTTTATTCCATTGTAAATACAGGTTCTGCAGGCTGACCAGCCTAGGAAACAGTGCCAAGTTGAGCTTGGAAAACTGATTATGCTCTAGGTGAAGTTCCTTCAGGCGGATCATGCCTGCAAAGACATTCCTAGCCAGACTTCGGATCCTGTTGTAGCCCAGGTCCAAGAGTTCCAGGTTGCGACAGTCTTGGAATATCCTCACAGGGATGGTTCTGAGTGAGTTGGACCGCAAATGTAAACTCAGCAGCTTCCGCAAGCCCCGGAATTGTTCTGATCCCAGAGACTGCAGCTGGTTATAGGACAGGTCCAAGTTCCGTAAATTGGTCACAGGTCTGAAGGTATTGTTAAGAAAATAGGAGATGCGATTGGAACTCAGAATCAACTCTTTCAGTCTGCGTATGCCATTAAAAGCATTCTCGTCTATATTGCTGATATGGTTGTGGTCTAGGTACAGCCAGGTGAGCTGGTTGAGACCTTTGAACTGGTTATATTTAAGTTTCTGAAGGCTGTTATAGCGAAGGGATAGACCTAAACAGCCAGCAGATATACTTGAGGGTATCTCCTGTAATTTCTGAGATTCACAATATACCATTTTGCCTTCACACCTACAGCCCTTAGGGCATCCTCGTTCAGCAGAAGAGAGCATTGTCAGTAACACAGTGGGGGCTATTACCAGGGCTACAGCTGATCCGCTCAGTAGCCTAATTACATTGAAACCTGGAAATAAAAACAACTTAGAAAAGTTATCCCCCCAAAAAAAGAATTCACGTATTTTTTTTTTTTCAATCAAGCAAAGGAAAAAAAACATTCAAGGATTTTTTCTTTAAATTCCAAATCAGGTTCACCCAATTTACCAGCTATATCCTCTCTGCCATTGAAAGAAAACTGTCTTTTGAGATGGTTTAAAAAGAGTTAAGCAAGGCATTTCTCTGGCAGGCGATTGACTCTACAGTCATACAAGGCAAGACAGTCTCTATGACAATTAAGCCAGAATTTATGTACAGGCTACATAATTATATTTACATACATATATTTCCACATTTTTTTAAAAAAGAAGAAAAATGACAAAACATACCCATCCTTTGTGTTGTTCACAGGTCTTCCTTAGGTCCTTTGCTTTGGCTTAGGGTACCTCTAGCATGACAGCCCCTGTCAGCTGCACTGTCGTGAGTCAGGGCTCGCTGACACCCAGGAAGAAAAATTGGACCCCTTGGGAGATGGACCACTTTGGGCACATTATTCTTTGCCTGCCAGGCAAAACCCTCCAAGAACAAATAAATGCCAAGTGGGCATCTGCTGCCGAAGTCGAGATTCCTCCTAGGTAATGGGATCTTCATGAATGTTACGTTTTTGCATTTTTACACTTTGGGGAGGAGGGGGATAGAATGAAAGGAAAAAAAAACACCACCACCCACCCAAACCTCCCCTTAACCACAACTGGCTTCTACAGTTTGTCCTTAGAGCAGAACATGCTGTCTTCCTCTGGGCCAGCTTCTTCTAGCTGAGCGACCACATCTGTATTCCATATCCCAGCAGTTACTTCTCTTAGGCTGCTCTGGGTTGGGCTGCGGAGCTGCTGCTTCCCAGGAGCACAGAAGGCAGTAGCATCCCCTCTGGCTGCTGCCGCTGCGTGTCCGCCACTGTGCAGGAGCTCAGCTCCCTTCTGCAGCCTGGCATGCTGAAAGCTCCCCGACTGACTGACTGTTGCTCTGGTCCCTGAGAATCCAGTCTTATGTAAAGCTGCCTCCAGTGGTGAAGTCTATTATGGGCATGTGCAGAAACAGGGGCCTCTTTTATCTTGCAAATGAGCAAGCTCTCTGCTGGGAAATGAGGGATGACTCTGAGTGGCTCAAGAGGGGCCAAGGATGGGGGTGGTCAACTTGACCAAAAAAGTGGCTACTTTTTATTTTCCTGATTATTCTTGAGTCTAGGTTTTCAGGGGCTAGATTGGATATGTCAAGTGACCAAGAAGAATTTTAAGATCCTGGATGTAGGTCTGGGAGAAACTTTAGGAATTATCCACCTCAGAGGTTGTTAACCTTTTTTGGTTTGTATCTCCCATTCCCCTTGTCAATCTAGGAGAATCTATAGATCCCTTTTCAGCATCATAGTTTTAAATGTGTGAAACAAAATACATATGAATACAAAAGAAACCAAGTAAATAAACATAAAGTTATTAATTTTTTTAAAAAAATTAACTATTATACAGGTATCAGATTAAAAACTCTTGACCTAGTCTAGTCATCCTTCAACCTCTTCCCTCAAAATCCAAAATGGATTTTCCCGAGGAGGAAACTAAGTCTCAGAGAGGGAAAGTAACTTACCTAAGGTCTTATAGTAAGTAAGGAGCAGAGCCAGGTAGCAATCTTGGTCCTCTGTGTGTGTGTGTGTGTGTTTGTTCTTTGTGGCTGAAGAAGATCATGTCATCAGAGAAATAATGGCATGACTTGAACTTGACTTTGTTTTGAGTGAGAGAGGGCTGTGCAGATCACTAGCCGCACTTTTGCCCTAGAGCCATCTGGATTCAGTGACCAGATATTCATTAGGATGACTGGAGATGACCCAGGATGAGGCAATTGGGGTTAAGTGACTTGCCCAAGGTCGCACAGCTAGTGAGTGTCAAGTGTCTGAGGTGAAATTTGAACTCAGGTCCTCCTCACTCCTGCCCTGGTGCTCTATCTGCTGCACCACCTAACTGCTCCTCCCCTGAGTGACCTTATAGTTGAAGGAGAACATGATTTGGAGTTAGAGGATTTGAATTTAAATCCTATCTGTATGCCACTTATCCTGCTGGGCCTCAGTTCCCTCAATTGTAAAATGAGAGGATTGGATTAGATAGTCAACTTTAAGTCTAGGAACCAATGTCCCTTGAGGGACAGAGATAGGGACTTTACCTGTGATTCCCCTACCATAGAAAACACCTAGGAGTTGGAAGAAACTTAATCTTTGTCTGAAGGTTGGCACAGTCTTTACAGTTTTCATTCTTAGAGAGCTCCCTGTGGCACTGAGACATTAGCCAGAGTTCCAGAACCAGGATGCATCAGAGGCAGGATGTGAGCTCAGGTCTTCCTGGTGGCAAGGCTGGCTTCTGTCCATGGTGGTATGTTACCTGTCAGATCTTTAAACAATCATAAAAACAAGAGTCCAAACAGAGTCTTATCTGCTCCACTGAACAGTGTGCAGAGTGGCTCATGGGGTCCACACAAGGTCACTTAATGAGCCCCATTCTTCTGGGGCTTAAGGGACTCTGTGGCACTAAATGAGCTGCTTTAAGAAACTACATCAATCCATTCAGTTCATGCAGGTTCCATTAAATGTCCTGAAGGGAGATTACACTAAATGAGACTCTAATGGTAATAGCAGTAGCAATGGAGAGTGTCCCAGGAGCAGTAAGAGTAAGGCCATTGGACTAAATCAGTAATTGTGTTCCTACATATGGAAAGCCTTCTTTAAGCCAAAGCTGACTAACCACTTATCAGAGATATCATTGGAGGGAGTAGGATCCTGGTTTAGGTTATACTAAATGCCTTCTGAGATCCTCTGTAGTTCTGAGAGGCTCTGATTATATTCATTCTGATTTAGTGAGATCTCTGAGTCTTAAATCTTTTCCACCTGAGAACCTTTCAGTTATTTCAGTATACTTACTATGTCCAGTTTCCAAGTGTACTCTGCTAGCCAATCCTATCTGATAAGTTTTCATTGAGCACCTCCTGTATGCAAGCTTTTGGGATCTCTCTTCTGAGATTGCCCTCAATCTATGTTTGATGGGCTTCATTATTGAAATGTAAACTTTTAGAGGGCAGGGACTATTCCCCCTCCTCCCGTTCTTTTCTTGGTATCCCTAACAGTTAATGCAGTCCTTAGCTTATGCTAAGTATGAAAGGTATTTGTGTTGACTGACTGATTACAGGGTTCTATGTTTATCAGAGGGGATAAAAAGTGAAAACACCTGTGCAGAGAGATCTTGCCTTCTACATTCTAAAAGATCTAACCAGGGATCTTCTAGAACCAGCTCATACCAGATCATAGAACTGATTGTTAAATTTTCAATATGAGCATTTACACAGAAATCAACAAATGCTATATATCATGACTTGATTTATTGTTTTGTAGATTATGTAGGTTTAAGAAAGTGATGTAGACAAGTTTAAAAGTATGTCACATAGGCATTTCCCCCCTAGAAAACCTGTTGTTAAATATCTATGGATATAACATATAAATATTATCTATCTATAGTCAAATAGTCAACTATATCAGTATATACATATATGTGTTATATATGTGTGTGTGTGTGTGTGTGTATGTGCACTATATCAATAACCAACATTTATTAAGTGCCTGCTATCTACCAATCACTAAATTAAGTGCTGGACATCATAATTTGAAGGGGAAGAAATACAGATATCTGAACTAACAAGTGTGTGTGTGTGTGTGTGTGTGTGTGTGTGTGTGTGTGTGTATGAGAGAGAGAGAGAAGGCAGGTGGGAGGCTTCTTTTATGAAATAGCAGAACCTAAATATTATAAGAGGTTGAGATGAATAGGATTTGTTTTCAAGGCATGAGACATGATCTGCTCAGAGGGATAGAGTTCTGGGAAAAAGCACGTTGGCCAGTTTCTTTGGAATAATAAAAAGTAGTATTTATATAGCACTTTAAAGTTTGCAAAGCCCCTTTTTACAAATACTATTTCACTATATCTTCACAACAATATAAAGAGACAGTTGTTGCTATCTATGCCCATTTGATGAGAAAACTGAAGCAGATATACTTTAAGGGACTTTTCCAGGGCCACATATCAGATAAATGCCTGGATTTGGTTTGAACTCTGATCTTTCTGATTCTAGCTTCACAGCCTTAGCATCTCTGGTGTCTAGCTCCTCCTAACAAAGTATGTGAAGAGTAAGTATGGTTGGTTGGTTGTTGTCCTTCGTTTTTGAAGAGGACCAAAATGACACCACCATGATAAAATGAAGTTTCAGTGTCTTCAACTGTGGCTGATCAGACCAACATGAGCTCAGAATGCTTACCACAGGTTAGGCACAGACAGTCTGTATGAATTTTTGGGATGGATACTCTAAATTTGCTCATCCTACATTTACTTTGTGCTGTCTCAATTCTGCTTTGCTCATAGAGCACAGCACCCTTTCTGATGTGGACATGCCATGCTGAGAGGTCCTGTGCCAGTGTCTCCCATGTTGCACAGTCATATCCAAAGTTCTTGAGAGAGACCTTGAGAGTGTCCTTGTATTGCATCTTCTGACCACCAGGTGATTGCCTGCTCCATGTGAGTTCTCCATAAAATAGTTTTTTTGGCAAGCGTACATTTTGCATTTGGACAATGTGGCCAGCCTATCAGAGTTGTGCTTTCTGAAGCATAGTTTGAATGCTTGGCAGCTCAGCTCGAACAAGGACTTCAGTGTCTGGTACCTTATCCTTCCAGGTGATCCTCAGAATCTTCCTAAGACAGTTCAAATGGAAGCGATTCAGTTTCCTGGCATGGTCCTGGTAGACTGTCCATGTTTCACAGGCATACAACAATGAGGTCAACACAATGGCTCTATAGACCTTCAGTTTGGTAGTCAGTCTAATACCTCTTCTTTCCCAAACTTTTCTTCAGTGCCTCCCAAACACTAACTTAGCTCTGGCAATTTGTGCATCAACCTCATTGTCATTATGTACATCCCTGGAAAGTGCACTACCATGGTAAGTGAACTTATCCACAGAATTCAAAACTTTTCCATTTGTTGGAACCCATGGAACCAACCTATAGATGGTTTGGTGGTGACTGATGGAGCACCTGCGTTTTCTTGATGTTAATTGCTAGGCTAATATTAGCACAAGCAGCAGAGAATTGATTCATACTTTGTTCCATCTCAGCTTTAGAGGCTGCATTGAGTGCACAATCATCTGCAAACAGAAGATCATGTACCATCAGTCCCTCCACTTTGGTTTTGGCTTGTAGCCTTTTCAAACTGAGGAACTTACCATCAGTATGATAGTTGGCCTTGATACTATGTTCATCTTCATTGAAAGGATTTGACAACATGGCTGAAAACATCATGCTAAAAAACATGGGAGCAAGCACACAGCCCCATTTCACTCCTTTAGTGACTGGGAAGGCATGACAGCATTGTCCACTATCCAAAATCTGGGCAAACAAGCAATCATGAAATTGACATTCAATACTGATGAACTTCTCTGGGCAGCCAAATTTTGAGATAATTTTCTATAGGTTTGGGTTAAGGTATAGCACTTCCAACTGTGGCTGATCAGACCATTGTGGGCTCAGAAGGCTCTATCATAGGTCAGATGCAAATAATAACAGCGAAGGTGAAGATGATGTATATACCATGAGTTTGCTGATGAATAATCACTATGGCATGTGGTCTAGGGAAATGACAAGATAAAAATAACGTTTGAGAAAGTTGCTTCTAATTCTTACACAGTAGACAGTTTGAAGATGTCAATAGGAAGGCAATCTGGTAGGTGTGTGTAAGGGTTTTTACAAGTGAGAAACTTACATTTATAAATGAGGCCAATGGCTGCAGAGGGAGGTTTGTTTTGGGCTCAGCAATCCAGGAAGGCTGTCTACTAAGGCAAAGAGGAGTTGCAATCTGCTTCAGTGTAGGCAGCAATCATACTAGGAAAATCATGGCTACATAACTAATAATAATTGACATTTATGAAGTGCTTTATGAATATTCTTTCATTTGTTCCTTAGAATACTATGAGGTAGATAGAGGAGGTATTCTGAGGGGGTATTAGAGGAGGTACTTAACTTGTACACTATTACACAGGATATATGTGGCTGTATCAAAGTCTTCTTGATTCTAAAACTGCTGCTCTTCCTGCTACATCTCACTGTTCCTTAAGAGTTAAATGACAAATTTGAATATACCAAGACACAGTCCAGGTACCCAAAGAGCATAACTTACCTTCTAAAACAGGAAACTGTTCTTTAAATTCTTTATAAAACATATTATTTTTCCTTTCCAAACAAGTTGATTAGTTCCAATTTCCCTTCAGTAGAATCTAAATTATACCCCACTATGTACTTTGCTACTTCTTTCACATTTATGTGGCTCACAGAACACACCACAATTCCTCTGACAAGTCATATCCTCTTGTAGCACTGAATCTTCTTAAAATCTATGTGTCCACAAGAGAAGAATCAGGTGTCTGTAAGTATTTACATTTTTACATTTGTTCTTGGAGATCTTTACCACAGAACAGATTTGGTTTTAATTGGATAAGCAAATTTATACTCAGAATGACCCCTTGATGCCAAATTTCTTTCCAGAGTGAATTGAACAAATTATAAACTTAGAAATTATGGTTTGGTGATGTAATGATCTTTATTGAGAGTAATTGGGGATTTGAACATCGTTTGGATTCACTCTAAATCTAATTATTTCTTTGCCTCTACTGGATGGCATTTTATTGAGTCCCTAACCAATACACCCCAGGTCAAAGATACTCTGTGCGTTTGCAGCAACTCAAAATACTACTTCTCCTGAGTTCCCACCAATATTTTTAAATTTTTAGTTAACCAAAGGATACAAGTTTAAAGCAAAGACATTTAAACAGATAACATAGCAAGAAAAACAGCATTTGAACATTCCTTCTCCCCACTATAAATGCAGGCTATGCTTTCCCATAACTACACACACACAATCAATGGGAAGATTGGATCCACTTGGGGAATTCATGTGGCGGGGGCAATCATATTGGGAGCACATATGACCAGGAAATAATATAGAATGTCTACATCATAAATCATCAAAGATATATTATGATTTATGGAAAGCTGAGGCAGGGCCATTGATGACTTCTGGTGATGTCATTATTCTACTTCTACTAGAATGGCTCCCTGCTATCCTACAGTGATATATATTATCTGCTGTACAGTGCTTGATGGTCTTGTGATAACCCTTGTCTTTGTTTGGAAGATGGTTGTGGCGCACGTTGTTGGCTTCTAATCTCAAACTTCAGACAGAATCCTCTGCTGAGGTGCCATTTTCCTTATCAAAGGATATATGAGTTCTACCAACTCTCTTTTAGCTTGCAACCTAGAGGTTTCAGGTCTTTTAGGAAGCAGACCTTTCACATACCTAGCATGAGACTCAGGGAAAAGAAAATAATAAAACACCTCTCAGCTGTTTGTTCACTCTATAAAAAAGAGGAAATCCATCAATGTCCAGAGATTTGTTTTCGTTCATTCTTTTGTTCCTAAAAGGGCTACAGAGTCTAAGCTTCTTTTGAAACTCAGAGATTCTAATCACTTAAACCTAACCCCATATCAACATGCAATTATGAGGCACAAGCATTGACTCTGTTGTGGCATTATAAGATTTTATATTTAGAGCTAGAAGACACCTCCCAGGACATTTATTCAAGCACTCATTTATTGGTAAAGACACTGAGAACCTGGAAGGTTAAATAGCATGCCCATAATCAATGTTAAGCATTAGAAGCTGGATTTGAATCTAGGACTTCAGACTCTGATACTATTGAATTCAATGGGTTTCCTTCTTCGAATCATACTTGCCCCAATGTACAATGTCTTTGTCCCAACTTTCTCTATCAGTGATTTCAAACTCAAGGACCACTGGCCTCAAGTATCTCATGACATTCCCAGTGCAGCCAAATAAGATTAAAATGTAACTGGAAAATGTTTGATAAGATAAATAAAAATCCAACATAGATAATGATACTTTGTGTTTTATTTTCAAGTCAATATGTAGCCTCAAGGATCTGGGACTGAGTTTGACACCATTGTCCTATGTGAATTGTGTGGTCAGGAAATCATTATTACTATGACAACTTCTGATCACTCCCTCCTTTTCATTCCCCTTCAGAATCACTTTCCTGTAGGCATCTAAGATCTAATCTAATGATTTTTAACTAAGATTTTTTGTTTGTTTGAGTTTCCTATGCAAATTAAAGATAGAAAGAAATGAAGAAATACAGATTCCTAGATGGAGCCATGCAGAAATATTCATGCTTTGTGCAAACTTTTATTCCAAGTTCCAGATTTTATTGTGTACACATGGTTGAGCAACAGACCTCCCAGACTAGGAACTGCGTTTTACTAATTTTCGAACAAATAACACTTCTTTCTTGATCACAGAGGATCATAATTAAAGAGCATGAAGGGACCCTCACACTTTTCCAGAGTGACTTCTTCATTGACTCCCAGTGAGGGGAAGTTGTCCAAAGTCACACAGATGATTAGCACAATCAGGTTTCAATCCAAGTTCTTTGCCTCTGAATATGGTTGATGCTTTTTTCCACTGCCCCTCAAGGTGTAATACCACTTTAAAGAGATACTGACAGAGAACTAGATCTGTGATGTCATTCATATAAGGAGCATCAAGATGATGAAATCCTTCTGCTGATGTAGGTCAGCACTGCGCTGCAGTGTCAACTCCTGGAAAGCTGCCTGGGGCAATGGGAGCTTACATGGCTTATCCACGATCACACAACTAGTAAGTGTCAGAGGAGGGCCTTAAATCTAGTTCCTCTCTGTTCTGAGACTGGCTTTCTATCCATGAAGTCAATTTGCCTCTCAACCACATTAAGGCACTTTATTACTATCAGAATTACTTTAAGGAGAATCATCACTTCAGGGTCATACCACAGAGAAATTCAATATCTTCAGTAAAATATATGGATAATAGCTTAATATTTAGATTTTATGGTGATGAAATAAAGAAAATCATCAGCAAAATTATAGAACATGATTCAGGGTGGTGAATTAAAAGAATGCATTGTCAATAAAACTTGAGAGAGAACTTCACTTTTTTAAACAAAAGCAGAGAATATTAAAAGAAAAATTATTTAGGGCTTTTTCTCTTGGGAGTTCATGCTAGGGCAGCTAGATATTTTGATTTGGAACAGGTAGGTCCTGAAGGGCAGCTAGGTGGTGCAGTAGGTAGAGTGCTGGGTCTAAAGCCAGAAAAACTCATCTTCATGAGTTCAAGTCCAGTCTCAGATACTTACTTAACTGTGTAACCCTGGGCAAGTCACCCCTACTTGCCTCAGTTACTCATCTATAAAATGAACTGGAGAAGGAAATGGCAAACCAGTCCAATATTTTTGCCAAAAAAAGCCCAAATGTGGTCACAGAGTGTTGGATATGCAAAGACTAAACAACAAGGGGGATCCTGGGGATGGTGGGTGGTGACTGAGTCATTGCCTTTGAATCATGTGGTAGAATATAACCTCCTAGAAGATGCGGAACATTTTTCATTTTATTTTTACATCCCTTTGATCTAGAACAGTGTTCTATGCATAGTAGGTACTTAATATATTCTTGTTGAATGAAATTGTCAGATTCGTGGAAAATTAGATGATTCATATTACCAAAGATCATTTATAGGAAATATTGTGAAAAGGTCTTCCATAGAATCCAGTTCCAACTAATCAAAAGCAACTTCTCTGAAATAAATTGAAGAAGGTACAGACTCAATTTGATAATACACCATTTTTTGGAGATTCATTTTATGTTATGGGATCATGGATAGCTCTTGGCTCAAAATCAGGAAAGTATGGTTCCAATTCTACCTCTGATATTTACCAGCTGTGGAACTCTGGAACAAGGTCACCTAACCTCTTTGTGATTCAAACAATTCCTCAGGATTTACCCAGTTACACAAGGTTCACGTTCTGCCTTGGTAGCAGAAAATTTCTACACAAGGAGAACTGATTAAATCTAAGGTCATCTGCATATTCAGATTATTAAGTTATGTTTATTCTGTGTTTCAGTTTCTTCTTTTCTCTAGTGATGGAGTTGAACTAGGTGATTTCCACAATTAATTTCCCGCTCTAAATCTCATGGTCTTAAGAAATCCTAAAATTATATAAATTGTTCTGGAACAAAGATCTTAGACTTTAACACTAGAAAGAAACTCAGATTCAATTCAGTTCATTATGTGCAAACAACCACGCTAGGTACTAGTGATACAAAATCAACAATTAAAAATAATGCTTGCCCACAAGGTATTTATATTCTGCTGGGAATGCAACATGATCCTATATGTAAGTATAAGATAATTTGAAGAGACAGAGAATACTACAGTTAAGGAGATCATTGAGATGACATTAAATAACTTTATAAGTTACAGCATATCATTTCAATGTAAAGTTAAAATGAGAAAACATTTAACCCTTGACTCTGCACCCTAGCTCTGAGGTGATGTGGTTTAGTAACATAATATGGTTATGTGTAGCTTTAGTCAATAGTAAACGTTTATTAACTGCTTACTTTGTACCAGTTCAGTCATTTTTAGTCATATCTGATTCTATCTTTTTTGTCAAAGATCCTGAAATGGTTTGCCATTTTCTTCTTCAACTCATTTTGCAGATGAGAAAACTGAGGGAAACAGGATCAAATGATTTGCCCAGGGTCACATAGCTAGTAAGTGTCTGGACTTGAATTCAGGAAGGTGAATCTTTCTGGCTTCAGGCATGGTGCTCTATGCATTATGGCGCCACCAAGCTTCCTTACTATGTGCCAGGCATTGTGCTAGGTACAAAGAGATGCAAAGATATTCTCATTTCCCCTTAGGAACACACATTCTAACGAAGGAGATAACATGCACCAAAAATATATGTTGACTAAATTAATGGTGATCTCAGTGGAAAAGCTCTAGTAGGGGCTGAGGATGGTGGGTGGAACATACATCTTGCATTGCATGGGATTTGATTTAGTCTTGAAAGAAGCCAGAGAAGTCAGGTTGCGGAGTCATGGAGGAAGAACATTCTAGGCACAAGGGTGACATGAAATTGGAACTCAGGAAACAAATTAAGGCTGGATAAAAACATCTGAAATAAAAGCTACAGAGATGAAATTTGAACCCATGGAATCACAGACATATAGTATAGTGGGGAAGAAAAGGGAGAAACTTAGGACAGAGCTTTCTTCAGTCTAGTACTGATGAAGGGCAAACACCAGGTTTGGTCTTCCACATCAGGGCTCCACATTTGATTGATCTTTAGCTCCAAGTCCTCAGTGTAGTTCAAGAATCCTTCCTCTTTTAAGAACTCACCATTGCCCAGGAACTCTCCTTCTCCTTTCCAGGAGATGTAATTGTCCAAATATCTGAGAAGACTGAGTCTTCTCTCTTTACTCATGCTAATTCATTGAGAAAATGAGAACAAATGGAGCTTTTCTTTTTGGAAAGCCACATTCCACAGTGTATTCAGGGGCCTTGCTTAGTGAGGGATGAACTTGACTTTGTTTTGGTTCATTATGGTTGTACTACTATAAAACCAATCTAGAGTAAAAGAGCATGAGAAAATACTACAAATTCAAGCAACTATGTGAAAAAAGAGCAGTAGATCACATCATCAACAATGGGCTTCAGGGATGTGTTGGTTTTAATTTTTAACCCAGATTCCCAATATCACAAATGCAATTCACAGTGAGGAAACTCCATCTTCTCCATCTTCCATTATTTTTTTTATAGTTTCATTCTAATCCTATCCCTTGGTTCACTCCTTCCCTTTTCTAGTGCATCACTGGAGATAAAATAAAAAAATAGATAACACATATAGCTCTTACTATGTATCAGGCAATATGCTAAACACTTTACAATTATTATCTCATTTGATCCTCACAACAACCTTGCAAGGGAGGTGCTATTATTATCCTCATTTTGTAGATGAGTAAACTGAACCCAACAGTGATTAAGTAACCTATCCAGTTTGGCAAAGATAGCAAATGTCTAATGTTATATTTGAACTCAGGTCTTCCTGACTCCAGGCACAGTACTCTATCCATTGAGTCAACTACCCATAGAATCCTCATGCCGATCATGTATTTCTTCTTTGACTTTGGCTCTCTCGCTGCATGATTTTTTTGGAGATCTTATTCCAAAATTTACACCTAAAGAGCATTTCCAGGAGAATGCATTAACAAAATTTTTAGTGGTGTTCTATGGAGCAGTTTGTGATCACTGGAAATATTTTCTTCCAAAATGCAAATTAATCATTCTTGGTCATCCCATTACTCATTTCCGATGATTATTTCATACCCATATTCTAATTGACTAACTCAATGAGTTCTACAATCAACTTTTTTTGTTGTAGACCAAGTATGAGGTATTTTTTTCCATTTAGTTTTTCCTGTGTAGATTCTTGTTTATTCCCAAAATTTCATTGTAATGGCACTTGGATATTCTTCTAACTTCTGTCAGCTAAATAAATAGACATTTATTAAGCACCAAATATTCGCCAATTTTTGCGCTGAGGATGCAAATACATTAAGTGCTGAGGATGTAGATATGAAAAAGAAAGGCAATCTCTGCCAAACTTACAATCTAATGGGGAAGATGACACATAAAGGAAAGCTGAAAAAGGCAGGCAAAAGATAAAGAAGTCCAAAGGAACATAGCCTGATGGGAAATGAAAAGACAGCTGGCCTGGGTGCTTTCTTTAAATGAAGATTTGAGGATGATCTTTCTGCTCTATTCTCCAATAAGAAGCAAAAAAACACTGCAAAAATCAGTTAACAAATACCAGTTAAAAACCCATTTCCATCCTTGGAATTGGGAGAGATTAGCTTCTTAGCTGTTCTTTTAAAACAATTCCCATAAAGAAACATATGACCGCGAAATCACACTGCAGTCATAAAATGCCACTTTGATTATTTTGTGTGTTCTCAAGTATTGTGATTTTTCACAGTGGAACCAAAGAATTTTAGAGTAATTGGTAAAAGCTATAGAACCAATTTTCTTCTTTAATATTTGATGTGCTTACTCTACATATAATGTGCTTTGAATTTAAAGTAAATGTGGAACTAATTTTCATAAAGATTTTTTGTTCAAAGGGGAGCAAGCTCATTTGAAGGCAATTCAGTAAACATGTATTAATTCTATGTAATTCAATTCATAATGTATTTATTACACAACTACTCAGTGTCCAGAGCTGTATTGGACACCAGAGAAGCAAAAAGCAAAAAGAAACAGAGCTTGTCCTTAAAGAGCTTACATTCTGCTGGAGGAAATCCATGGACATCAAATAAAAACAAAATGTATACAAAGGCGAGAGGATGACAGTCAAGTGGGGATTATTGAAAATACGTGCAATTTCCTAAATCTAATGTAGTAATTCTTGGTCATCTGTTGTGTTCTTTAATAATATCCACTTGGCAGATAAGTAAAGAGTGGGATGGAAAAAAAGGGTGAACAATTAGAGGCTTTTGCAAAAGTCTAGGTAAATACTGGCGGGAGCCTCAAATAGGGTGATGAGGGGAAAGAATGTGTAAATGATCATGTACTAGTAGAAGTCAGAAGACTTACCCACTGTTCAGATGGGAGAGTTGAGGGAGGGCCAAGTCAGGGTTGACTACATGGTGATGAGTCCATGAGGAACTGAAAGGGTTTTGGTGCCAACAACAGAAATGGAGCAATTTGGATGAAGAGTTGGTTGAGGGTCAAGGAAGTGATGATTTAAATATATTAAGCATGAAATATTTATGGAACACCCAAAGGGGATACTCAATCAATCCAGTAAGGGCCTCTAGCTCAGTAGAGTAGCAGCACTAGATCTAGAAAATTGGGAATCACTGTGTGGAGTGATGATAATTGAACCAATAAAAGCTGATGAGTTCATCAAGAAGAGAATGCAGAGAGAGAAAAAAAGAGTGTCTTTGTGGACATTGAAGCTTTGAGGGTAAGAAGATGATGTCATAAATCAGCAGAGAATCAAATCAATCAAGATTTCCAATAAAGTGCCTTTTGTGCAAAGAATACAAGGTTAAGGTCTGGGATAGGGAGAAAGATTACATTTGACACTTAGTCTTGCCCTCGTGGTACTCATAGTCTAAGTCAAGACACATAGAGAAATAAATTAAACCTGAAAAGAATTCATGGTAAGTATCTAAGTGTTGCCAGCCAAGTTCTATGTGACACATGAGGGTGAACAGTTGCATGGCCCAAATAAAA
Organism: Bettongia penicillata ogilbyi; assembly: GCA_023548195.1. Lineage (NCBI taxonomy): Eukaryota > Metazoa > Chordata > Mammalia > Diprotodontia > Potoroidae > Bettongia > Bettongia penicillata. The sequence continues at coordinate 6,073,925 of JAJHZJ010000187.1, forward strand.
ATATAATCTTCATTGTCATTTAAAAGTATCACATAATGATATTAGTCAACTGAGAGCATGTGCCCAGTTTGCTATCCTAGAAAGATTTGGGACCATCAGGTATTAGTTTCCCCAAACCAGTAGGTGGGTACAGACAAAAGAAATCTTGATTCAGCTGCACAAGTATGTTGGCATCCCTAATATTAACTACATTTCTGTTTCTGAAACAATGACCCTGATTCTCCATTCTGTTTAAGCAAGAGACCACAGTAAAGACACCTGAGGGAAAACTTAAGAGTTCCTGGGCTGCTTTATCATATTAGGGGCAAGCTTGTCAAAGGGACGTTGGCTTGACATTCATACTCACCTACAGTTTTTTTTCTTTTTCTTTGGAGGCAATGGGGTTAAGGGAGTTAAGGTCACACAGCTTCTACACATCCAAGGTTGAATTTGAACTCAGGGCCTCCTTACTCCAGGGCTGGTGGTCCATTCACTATGCCACCTAGCTTCCCCTTCTACATTCTTTTTCAAAGTCCCTTTCATTCTATTGACACCAGGATCCACACACGCTTTCTCCTATCTCCCTATGACAATGAGGGAAATATTTGGAAGTGGGTTACCTGGACTGGACTGGTTTTAGTTGTGCAGAATTAAAAAGTTGTTTATTATTGTACTGGACATGATTATTTACTCAAATCAGGATAGAAATTAGGGTAGGATATTGCCTTCTGTAGTCCTGTAGCCAAAAGGAATTAGAAAGAATATCTCAGATTTCTAGTGGACAGATTTCCTATCTCAAGAGAAAGAACCAGCTATGTCTGAGTGGAGGATATAGTTGTGGTAAGTTTTGCTTACTTTTTCAGATAAGAGCTGGTTACAGGGAGGTTATTAGTCAAGCAGAGTGATTATTAGGCAGTGACTTAAATACTGACTATTTGACCTCGACTGAGAAATCAATTCAACAAACAGTTATTAAAAACTTACTTTGTGCTAGGCAGTCTTCCAGGAACTGGAGATCCAAAATGAATCCAAATTGAAATAGCCCCTCCCCTCAAAAAGTTGATAGTCTACTGGAAGAGAACTGATCAGTGTGGAAGCAGAATGTTAAGTATGGTTAACTTTATTTTCATGGACTCATTATCTATCTGTGATTTGGCTTCTTCCAAAAAGAATTTGAGGTAGCAGGGCATTAAATACATGTTATTGTATAAGCAACATGCATATGTGGTATAGATGGCCCATTTCAAAATAAAGCATGGGACTTGGAATTGTCCTAAAATAATGTGTGTGTCCACACACACACACACACACATATTTAATAAAAATACTAGTTATAATAATATTTCAACAGGGTAAATGTTCATATGTAGGACTAACATGTTAATTGGATATTTAAATACATCCTGAGCTCATCAATGTGGCTCCCTCCATATGCCTTCCCATGCTGTGTAACAATTGTATATATGTTCTTGTAAATCCTGTATAAGGAGTCATCCCAACATACTTCCACGTATTTCTCAGTGAGGACTTCCACTGGATGTCTTTTTCTCATGTGTATACCATTACTGTATATAAGTTGTCTGCTGTTCTTGTTTCTTACTCCAAACTGGCCCACTTCCATTTTTTTTGGTTATACATCATTTTGGTTCTATTTTACTGGGCACTTTTTGGGTATATTTTATCATGGAAAATATGTTACAACTTATTTATACTGATCATGTGTCTTGCTGACCATATTCTTGGAGTGATCTGAATTTTTTCATTTCCCTCAGAATTATAGTTTTCTATGACTTGCCCTATTAGGCCATTATTGGAAGCATATTGATATAAAAAAAGAGATGGAGCTTTGGTCAGGAAAACCGAAGCATTCAATATTCTCCTTTTGCATTACCCCAAATATGGAAAGGTCATTTTGGTGACCCTACATGCATTAAATTTTTCTAAAAATCAAACCCAAGATATTACTAAGTACTTTGGAAACCCAGAGAAGAGATGAGGAAATGGGGACTGTGGTCTTCTCATAGTAGCAGTTCTCTTTATATTTTTGCATTTATAGCTAATCAGTACCTTCATACTGATATATGGAAAATTTCCACCATTTTTATAACATTTTTATAGAAACCTGCTTAAGTTCTCACATGGAGTTGATTTAATCACAGTGGCTGCTCACTACTTTAGATCAGAATTGTATCTAATTTGTTCCTTCTCTTACTGCAAGATTCTTGTCATTTCTATTTTTACATTGTCTCTCACTTCTATTCCCTTCTCCTCATTCACACAGTCTCCACCTTATCATAAACACTTATCTGGACTATGGCAATAGCCTCTTCTCTTGCTTGGTCTTTCTTCCCCAAATCTTTCCCCACTCTACTCATCCCTCTACACAACTACCAAAATGATATTCCTAAAGAAGAGAATTAAATTTCACTTTTAACCTGATCAACCTAAGCCTTATATCATATTTTATCGTGTAAGTTCCTCTGAAACAGGGACTTTCACATCTGTCTTCATATTATCAACATATAGTAGGAACTTAATAAATGTTTGCTGAATGCAGTGAAATCAGTTGGTTGATCAATGAGCGTTTATTGAATCTGCATCTATGTCTGATCAACATTAATTACACTGAAAGCTATTGATGGTAGAAGTATCTTTTCATCCCCAGTGGTTTGTCTACTACAGGGGCTTATTTGAGGTGAATTGAATTGAATTTAGTAACTGGAAAGGGAGAACACAGAGGCATCAGAACAATTCTTCCTATCCACTCATTGAGAACAGACTTTTAAATGGCAGTAGCCCATGCTGATTTTCTGTTTTCTCTCTGCAAACAATTCATGGAAAAGAACACAGAAAATGCCTTGGAATCCATGGATTATGACATTTGGTCTCAGGGATTTTCTTGTTGAGCTCATCTCTTGGGCTTTGTGTCTGGAGAAGCAAAAATAGTTCTGTGCAAGTCATATTGTATTCAGGAAATCATTAACCACTAATTCTGGTACTTTGGATATATTCTGTAGATATATCTAAAGACTCAATGAGTTTAATGTGATTTAAATGGCTTAAGAGCTTTATGAGAGAAGAATTCTGAAAAAAATACCAGTTATTAATGTTGATGCAAAGGCTCCTTTGAGGCAAGATAATGTCTTATTGTTCCTCTGTGGAAAACTTCATTTTTTTATTAAAGTTCCAATAGTATAGGGATCACCTGTTCTCAAAGGTGGGGTATCCTAATTGGTATAAATGGATTCCTTTATGACTTGTAGAAAGTTATAGTACCATGATTCTTCTGACTTCAAGTGATGGAGTTTTGGTGTTGAAAAGAACAGTTATCCCTAAAATTCTCACTATTCCTTTCATGGACAAAGAAATTAAAGACCAGAGGGGATTTACTTAGCTATAATGGAGTTAACATTAGAACATCAATTTTAGGACAAATAGATAGATAGATAGAATCTCAGAATTAGATATATAAATACCTGATCACCCATCCTTTCCTCCAATATTCCTGACTAGCAAGTTATTTGATAGTAGAGATTGTTCCTTCTTGTCCCTACAATGCAGTGCCTGGTACATAGCAGGTACTTAATAAACATTTATTGATTGACAGTGGCTCACTAGCTTTCACATGAATACTAGCAGTAAAGAGGAAATCAGAACTTCCTGAGCCAGCCCATTTAATTTTTGAACAGTTGACACTGAACCAAAATCTACCTCTCTGAAAATCCTCCCACCAGAGTTTCACTTAATGGGATCACACAGAAGACAGTCATGTCCTAACTTCTTATCTCTTGGGTAAACATCCCCAGAGTTTTCAATCAAGTCTTATGTAGAATTCAGAACTGGAGGGGACTTCAGAGATAATCAAAGATCATTAGAAGTGGAAGAGGCCTTGAAAAATATTGAGTCCATCCCTTTTCACTTTACAAATGAAGAAACTCAGGCCTGGAGACATCCTCCCATATAGATAGGAAATAACAAAGCTAGATCTGAACCCTGCTTCTACCCCACATCCAACATTCTTTCTATAGCAGCTAGCTAGATTTGAATCATGTTTTAAGGAATGCAACACCTTGAATAGTTGTATTTTGTCATTTTCTCCCCACTAACATTGCCGTTTGGGAAACACCATTGTTCAGAGCCCAGATGAAGGACCCCATATCTAGCCCTTTACCCTTCTCAGATCTATATCTGGAAGCCAAGAATGAAGTTGGCACCTAAAACCACTTCTGAATCTTGAATCACCATGGTTACACTTGAATATGTTCTCCCAGATGTATTCTCCTCTCTTGGTCTCTCTCTCTGGGCACAAATTAGTTTCTTCTATTCATTTCCTGCCTTTATTGATTTCTCAGAGGCTACCGTTACATATGAAGATGGATGCCCAATCACCTCCTGACACATTCATGTTGAGTTTCTTCCCTCACTTTGAATATTCACTATGGGCTCTGACATTTTTTCCCCTAATCTTTGTTAACTCAATAGATTATAGTATATAGAGTGTCATTTAAAGCCAGATTCTGAATAGATCTGCTTCAGGAGGAACCAGGTTTTCCTTTTCAGACCATGAATAATTGGTTCTATTTGTAAACAAGAGTAGAAACTGTTAAAGCCAGAATTTGTCCCTGTAGTGTTGACACACAGATTCCTTGAGGTGAAAATGTCCTCAGCAATTATACATACTCCAAAAGGAATCCCATCTGCCCTGGATCAGCATGTGGGCATCACATCTCTGCTTCATGATCTGTAATGAGGATGCAACTGACTTCCCTTCAAAGAGTCTGTGCCACATGTGCATAGCTCCAATTGATAGGAAAATTTCAAATTGAGAAATTGAATTGCAGCCTAAATTTAATTCTTTGCAAATTCATCTCATCACTCCTAGTTCTGCCCTTTGGGGAGAAACAGAGAAGGTCTAAACTGTTTTCCATATGATCGCCTTTCTAGTGCTTGCAGATGGACCTCACATCCCCATTGAATCTTCTTTTCTGCAGGTTAAATAGTCCATTTCTTTCACAGGATCACTGATGGTGTATACTTTAAGCCCTTCACCATCATCATTGCCTTCATATAAATTTTCTTAAATTCCTCAAAGTCCTCCCATGTCCAAATCTCAATTGGATGTGGTCTGACCAGGGCAGACCCTGGGGATACAAAGACAAAAATGAAAAATTCCCTGCCCACAAGGAGTTGCCAATCTAACAGGGATATATGACAGGTACATAGATGATCATGTCATACACCAAAGCCTAATTTTTACTTCTCAGACATGCCCTGCACATTCCTACCTTCATGTCTTTTAGCTTGGCCAATTTTATAGGCCTGAAGAATCTTTTTTTCATCAGCTGAATTCTTTAAATTGAACCTCAGGTGCTACCTAATCTCTGTAGCTTTCCCCTATTCTCCTTTTCATTATTGATTTTCTCCCTTGGCCTTCACAAAGCACTGTGCTATCTGTGTTGATGTCTCATCCTCCTATTAGACTTCAAGTTTTATAAGAACAGGAAATGGAAATTATCTACATCTGTAATTCCTCTGGCACAATGATCTATTATCTATAGGTATTTATGATTAGGTACAGCTAGATGATGCAGTCAATAGAGCAGTGGGTCTGAAGACAGAAGAATCTGAGCTGTATGATCCTGAACAAGTCAATTAACCCTGTTTACCTCACTTCCTCATCTAAAAATGAGTTGGAAAAGTAAATGGCAAACCACTCCAATATCTTTGCCAAGAAAATCCCAAAATGGAATCACTAGTAGTTGGACAAAACTAAAAATAATTGAGCATCAACAAGAAATCATGATGAATCAGACTTATACTAAATTCTTATATGGGAAGAAAATTATTAGAGGGAACTTCCAATTTATTGGTCATCCCTCTATTTTTCTTTAATCAAATACTCACGTTGAGCAGGGTAGAGAGAAAAGATTTGAAGCTTGAAGTCCTGAGAATTCTCTGCTACTTACAACTTACATGGCATGGAACAAATCAACTAACCTCTTTGGGGCTTTAAAATTTTCCCCTGTAACATAAAAGAGCTGTTATTTTGGAGGGACTTATACATACACTAACACAAGTAGATAAGCACATTAAAGGAGATGACTAGGTACCATAGTGGCTAGAGTGCTGAACCTGAAAATCAAGAAGTTCTAAGTTGAAATTCTACCTCAGATATTTGTTCAGCTATATGTTTCCTTGCCTGTAAAATGGGCGCCATAATATCGCTTACCTTATGGGCTTGTATTGAGGATGAAATTAGCTAACAAATGCACTATATGAAGGCTAGCTATTATTATTATTTATAATCATCATCATCATTATGGACATTGTTGTTATCAGTACTAATGTAAACTGTTCATGTAACTATGACTTAGTCAAAAATTTAGAAAAAAATTTGGAATTATCCAAGGAAAAGTATTCATACTTTGGGACCCAGTGATTCCAATTCTAGGCGTATACCCCGTTGAGCTAAATGAAAAAAAAAACACCTACATTTTTCAAAAATTTTAATTAACTAATTTGTTTTCAGTTTTCAACAATCACTTCCATAAGTCTTAAATTATCCCCGCCTTCCTCCCCCTCCCTCCCTGAGATGGCATGCAATCTTATATGAGTTCTACACATACATTCTTGTTAATATATTTTCACATTAGTCATGTTGCATAGAAGAATTAAAATGAGTGGGAGAAACCATGAGAAAAACCAAACCAAAACAAAACATAACATAAAGAGGAAATAGTCTGCTTCATTCTGTGTTCTGATTCCATAGTTCTTTCTCTGGATGTGGATGGCATTTTGCCTCAAGAGTCCTTTGGAAATGTTTTAGGTCCTTGTATTGGCTGTGAAGGGCTAAGTCTTTCAGAAACAGTCCTCACACACTGTGACTGTTACTGTGTACAATGTTCTCCTGGTTTTGCTCATTTCACTCAGCATCAGTTCATATAAGACCTTCCAGACCTCTTTGAAGTCCTCCTGTTCATCATTTTTTATAGCACAACAGTAAAACCGTAATCCAACAATATGTTACAAGAAACATATCTAAAACAAGGGAATACACACAGGGTAAAGGTAAACATTTTGAACAGAATATATTATGCTTCAGCTGATGTAAAAGAAGCAGGGATAACAGTCCTAATCTCAGACAAAGCAAAAGCAGAAGTAGATCTAATCAAAAGAGATAAGGAAGGAAACTATATACAGCTAAAAGGCACCATAGACAATGAAGAAATATCATTACTAAACATGTGCACCAAGTGGTATTGTATCCAAATTCTTAAACAGTCTATACCCTCTAAGTATAAGTAATCTTAGAAGCATTTTTGATGGTAACAAAAGTCTCAATAGGTAGTCAAAGTCCACTGATCAGGAAATGACTAAACTGGTGGAAAATGAATATAATAGAATATGCTTGCACTCTAAGAAAAGATTGAGTGTAAATGAAGGAAGACCTTGAGGGATTTTGCTGGTCAAAATACAGCACTAAGCCAGCTTTCTCTTCCCAGTTTTTGAGCAGCACTGCTGATAATATGCATGTTAAGACTAGTTACATATTCAAAATATATGGGGAACATTGTCTACTAAATGTATTTTTGTTCTGACTGAAATTCATTTGCATTCTTCATGATAAACCAGAGGGAGCTTGGTAATAAATAATCTTAAGTTGAATAAGTGTCTGTAACCCAGGGCTTTGACGTTAGCCAGACATAGGGATCAAAAAGAAAAGAAATGTATTTCAGCATGGTGACACTCTGCTTGACATTCTTGCCTGGATCTGGCAGATGTGACAAAAATAATTGTTGGCCTTTATCAAGTAAAGATATTATCCAGTCTACATTTGCAAACTAGAGCTAGAGAGGGTTCACAAGGTCGTATTGAAGAGATCCTCCCAGAAGCTAGCGGAATGAAGTAAATCCCAGGAAAGATTCTAAATACCTCCTCCATGGATCCTTACCTACCTATCACGAAACTAATGGAGCAATGACTAGGAGAGGCTACCAAGCTTTACAGATTCCATTAGAGCAGCAAAGCAATTTGCACCCTCAGGAGGGAGCAGATTCAAGAAAAGTAGCACAATTATGTTACCAAAACACATTCATGGTCCTCTTGCATCAGAGGCTTGAATTTCCTTGTCTATCTATGTGCCCTGAATATCTATCTATCTATCTATCTATCTATCTATCTATCTATCTATCTATCTATCTATCTGTATGTATATAGATATGCATATATATATTCTCTTCACATATATCCCTCATATATCTTTTTTCTTATAGATTTACATTTTGATGTGCTTCCTATGCTTCTAGTTTGAATTCTGGGAGTTTATTTTTTAATGTTCTTTGTTCCTTCCAATTCCATCAAATACCTTGACTTTTATTGTCAGTCATTTCTTGATGACATTCAATTTTTTATAAAAATAGGAAATCAAATCAATTAGGATGATTAAGTACTTATTAGGTGCCTGGAATTGTGCAGAATGTGGTTTGTTGAAGATCATTTGTTTAGAGATTTTTTTTCTTTAGGCAAATTATCATTAATTTTTTCCTCAACTGAGAGAAATTGGGCAAAGAAGGAGTATATCCCAGTCTATCATGTGGTAGCTTCCTATTTTGTTATTTTTGTTAACTAGGTTCTAAGTTTCATTGTTTTTAACTAATTCAGGTCCTGGGGGTAAAATCCTCACAGTTACACCCTAGGTAAAACTTTAAACCTATGATCTTCAGACATTTGGTTGATTTCAACATAAGAATGGGAAATAGAGTTAAATAGGTCCAAATGTCTAGCTTAGTACCCAGCATAATATCATTTGTATTTTGAAATACTGTAAATCCCTTTTAAGATCTTTCTGTAGAGCCTTTTTAAGAATTTATCAGCAAGAGTGGAAAAGATTAGTGATGTCTCCATGTTTCAGTAATGTATAAACTTCCTGCCTTTGCATTGTAAAGTAAGATCACTTATAAAATTCATAAATGCGAAAATTGATCTATTAATACATATAGTAACATCTCATAAAGGAAATAGAACATGACAGTTGAGAGAATTTGCAATTGGAAAAGAAAAAAGAAACAAAAAAGCCCATTTGAGAGCTGTCTCATCATGTCTGTTGAAATTGTGACTACTTTGAATGTGATGTTCAAAATGGTTACATAGCAAATTTTAGTCACCATCTTTCTGGGCCCTTTACTCATTCTGGAGAATACATCTTTTTCCTGAGAAAATATTTAGTATTCCTCATGAGAGTGAATGATTCTGCTTTTTCACTAGCTTTTAAATTTATTAATCATAATTTCCCTGATTATTACTGAAATCTTTGATACATGAGTTTCAGCTTGCAAATATTATTAGAAAAAAATACCATGGTATTATCTTCACACATATAGCTTTGGTTAGATAATTAGGAATACAGCTGAGGCACAGTAGAACATATGTTAGACATGGACTCAGTGCTCCTGGGTTCTACTTGTGCTTTAGGCATTGTCTTTTGACAATGGTCAAATGACAACCTCTTTAAGTCCCAGTTTCCTTTTGTAAAATGGTGACAATAATAACCATTATACCTATTTCAAAGGGTTATAAGAAGGCTCAAATGAAATAATGTATATAAATTTTAAAGCTCTACATAAAGGTGAGCCATCATCATTATCATTATCAATAGATCACCATCATCAACAAATTGAATATTAGCTCCTTGAAGGCAGAGACAGATTCATTTTGTTCTTTGTATCCTCAATGTCTAGTACAGTGTCTAGAATATAGCAAGTAATTAATGATTATTAAATGAATGTTATTAACGATTGATATTCTGAATATTGAAAATTATTTCTTGTGTTTCATTTTTTGTTTCAAAAATATGATACTTCTAATGTGTGTGTGTTACTGTAGGTGAGGAGAAAGTCTACTACTGAACCTCATTCCAATTTCTTTCTCATCTCAAAATAATAAACACCCATTCAAATGTCTAAATACAATTTAAATCCTTTACTAATCTCATCTAGGACTTGTCAAATAAAAGCATTCTTGAATGTTTTCCAAAAAGTCTAACTCCATGTGATTTACAATATATTCAATGAAAATTCAAGCGTATTGGTTTTCCTGGTGGGGGGAGTCAGCAGTATATGACTCATTGTTGTTTGTTTAATTACAGCCTTTTATTTCTTTGGTTTATAGAGAAATCAGATACAGAGAAGAAATGGTGGTGCCTGAAAGTGAAAACATCAAATTTTGACACTTTCTCTAATTAAAATATCAGTGAATTGGAAGTGAGCATGTCTTATATGAGCCTGCCTTGCCAGCTGACTTTGTATTTCACATCTTTTCTTCTGCTCTCTGTAAACCAAGATGCCCAATTATCAATCACATAAAAAGATGGGAAAAGAGAAAAACAAGTGCCTTCTTTTCCTGCTCAATAGTTTTTACTGTTGGTGTACTGTTTGTTTTTATCAACTATATCATTGAGTTAGCATTATGATTAGCATATTACTACAGTTAAATTGCCAGCAACAAGCATTGTACCTGACACTTATTAGAGGCTTAACAAATGTTTACTATAATGGAGGGATTAATGATTATCAAACATATATACAAGAGGTAGTGTGGTGTATTGACAATTGCGATTGGTTTGGAGTAATTGGATCATATGTTTACAATGAAAAAGGATTATAGAGGTTAGTGAGTCCAACTCATTTGATTCTCATTTCATAGATAAAGAAATAGGTACTCTACTAGTATCATCTTGGCTCAATCACTTCATCTGTCCAAATCCTTGTTTTCTAATATGAAAATGAAAGCATTGGACTGAATGATTTCTGGGGTTCTTTTATTCTCTAATCCTTTAGAGCAAGGGTTCTTATCCTTTGGGGGAGGTATAGCTGATTTCCTTAGACCTCTATGTGTACAGGTTTACTTCTAAGAATCTATAGTGGATAGCTGAGATCTAAGCTGCCCTATGAAGTTAACACATGTACCTTTGTATCCTTTCTGTGTGTATTTCTCACTGGTGGTTTGTCATTAGATATAAGGAACATGAGACTATGTTTCATTTTCTATATGTGTCATAGTCCACTATTAGAATGTATCCTCCTTGAGATCAGAGGTTGGCTCTTAGAAAAACTCTAACTATTTGCGTCCTTACAATTTAAGCACAATGCTTTGTAATAACAAACAATAAATGTGTTTTTAAAAAATTCACTCATTTCTGACATTTAAAACTGGCCTATCCCACAGTTTTTTCTTGGATAACAGGCAAATGGACAATCCCTAAATTATGATCCCTTCAGCAACTGGAATTTTCATCCTTGACATCAAGGTGTTTGAAGAGAAAGAAGCATGTTCACTTTCTCCTCTCCATTTTTAATTCCTTCATTTGGTGGTATATACCTTTCCAAATGAGTGGTAGCACTGAGTCTACAGCAAGAAGGAGAAAAGGAATCTTACGCATAAAATTTAGGTATATAAAATAGATTTATTACAGCATATTCTTTATAGATGGATAAAGAGCATAAGCTCTATAAGCATAGAGAACATATAATATTTATATTTATGTTGTCTGCAATGCCAAGTAATCAGCTCTCAATACCACAAGAGCTTAATTTTTCTTGAACTGAACTGATTGTTCATAAAATCATAAGAAAATTTACTTCTTTAATATATTTTAGGGTAGGAATCCCTGCGTGACTGATGATTCCCTTTGTATTGTGCCCAGTCCAATACTGTATTGGTTTAATAAATGCCATTTTTTAATTCTGAAAAGGAGTCGAAAATGACATAGTTTTTATGAAACTGGGATATCTTAGGCCTTCAAATGCATGTTCAAATTTGGACAATGGTATAGCAGTTGCCAAGATGGAGAGTGGTGGTGGAGCAGCTTTAAAGATGATTTCCCAACTTCCCTTTATTTTACTATAGGAAGAGCCTCATCTCTGGCATGTGTTAGAGACATGCTCCCTGATTTTGTGAATTCCAGGATGATGGTTGTGGAACAAAGGGTTATTGACTACCTCTGCTTCCAGATATATGCCTTGGGATCATGGAGGTCAGGAGTTAGTTGAAGGAGATGAGTGGAGGACGATGAAATTTCCTGTGATTCTCTCAAGGTTGACTAACAAAGAGACACTGGAGATTCTTGTTTATTATGCTAGGTTTTGTCAGGCTAGCTGAGTCAATATAGACAGTTTATTTGTGAAGTCATTATTAGGAAAAGATGGGAGTGATCTTCTTAACATGTTTTATGGATGAATGCAAAAAAAGACACAATTAACAAGATAAATGTCAATTATATGTCATGTGTTAGGCAAATGACTGGGTTAATTAATCACAGACCTCATAAAGGTTCTTCCATCCCTCATACAGCACCTTAAATTTTTATATGTGAAATACTAACCCTGAAATACATTCCATAATAAAGGGAAAAATAAACTTTTCATAAGTAATTATCCTAATAAGGGAAGGAAATCCTTCCTTATGAATATAATTCTATATAAAGTGTCTATTCTATAGGAAACAGTATTGATTCATTTACATTGCTCACTGTGAAAAGGATATCACTTGACAGTTATTAAATTCTAAGAAGCAAAAATACATTGCTGAAAGATGTAAGAGGAAAAAAAAGTATGTAGCATTGAGGATCAGCCATTTTAAAAGGCATTGCTGTATTTTAAGTTTTGTTGGCTCTCTCATCATCTTCAAAGTCTTTCTAGCTGGGTGGGCAGAACTTCTCACAGTTTTCAATCTGCTGATCTAGTCTAAGAACCCAGGCTCATATCCATGACATTAGGATTGTTCAGAGGAAGATTGTAGTGGAGGAAGATGTCAGCTCCGAGTGGAATTGAATTCTTCTGATGATGAAAAATGAGATACTTGGCTCTTGGAACGCTTAGCCAACGAAAGAGAATACTGAGATGGGAATTCTCAACACACCTGAGTTAAGCAGACTCGTTTTGATGTCAGCAATTTAACATAAGTTATGTGGCTTATTTTTTTTAAACATCTTATTAAAAACTTAATATTGAACATCATTAAAACTAGCTAACCTTGTTTATGAAGCATTCACATGAATATTACTGACTGTCAGTGTAGAAAATATCTTGTTACTTCATCAGTTTCATCTTCTGATTCTCCATTGTGATTCTGTCTATTAAATCTCATTAATTTTTCCTCTAATAATAATGTGAGTTCTGTCCTGGGTTTCCAGTTTTGTCACTTTGCATTATTGCATAATGATTGCTTTAGGTTTAATTGGTCTTAGTGGCATTATGACATTCCCTTCTATCCAGGCTTACTAACCTGGAAGGCACAAATCTAAAAAAATAGTTAATTTTATTTCTGTAATATTTGGTTTCATTTATAATTGTATATATTTTACTCTAGTCATTACACTTGTTATTCATAGAATGATCTATAGGATTCATCAAACTGTCACTGAGGTCCATGACAGAAAAAAAAAAAAGATTAGGAAGCCCTGTTTTACATTAATCTGTTTATCCTATTTCCTATTGTTATACATTTAGGTTGTTTTCAGTTTTTTTTAAATTACCTATAATGCTTCTATACAAATCTTTGAACCAGTACCTTTTTTCTCTTGTTATTCTCTATTGCACCTTCACTGTAAGAATGAAATTCTTGGATCAATAGTTATTGTTATTTTTTTTTTATCCATTTTAACAGTGTTCTGCCAGAGTATTCTCCAAAAAGATTGTACAAGTTTACAATCCTGCCAGCAGTCAATGATCATACCTATACCTCTCTGGCTCCACCAGCATTGAATTGCATTCTTTTAATTATATTTGTCAATTTTATGAATGGGAAAGAGAACTCAAAATTGCTTTAATTGGCATTATATTGGATCGCAGGATGATAGAATCATAGATTTACAGTGTCTAGTTCATCCAATAGATTTTTCAGATGATGATACTGAAGTCCTTGATTATTAAGGAGATTGGACACTTTTAAACTGATTATCAACAATTTGTATTCCCTCATGCTACATAGACAGGTATTAAAAGAACATGGTGAATGCTTTAGCCAGGGTATACTTTCTAATACCTAGGATAAGGGCAGATTTACATGATTTTTGTAAGTGTATTTGGAGGGAATCATAGAATTAGCAAAATGGAAGATGAGGGCCTAAAAACCTGAAAAGAAGGGAAAATGCATGAGATTTATGCTACCCACACCTGTATCCAGAGGATAAGAAGATATCCATAGCCCATGCCCAACCAATAGGACACATATAGCCAATGCAAGAAACCTAATGATAAGCATTTCAGGATCTATCTGTGGGAGATGACCAAGTTCACCAGAGGCAGTAACACAATCTGACATTTTACCCTCTAACACACACTCCAGAAGAGACAGAAGACTTTGAGTGTACCCTACTATATAAGCATGAGGGAATGCAATAATCATATGTGATAGGAATTTGTGGAGGCTCTAGAAACATGGAGTTGGCCAGCAGAGAAGGGGTTCACATGCCCAAAGGAAAGGGGACTAAATACCTAGCTGGGACTATGTCTTCCTCCACAGGATTTAGTCTAGTTAGGAAATACATGATTCATGCCCCAGGCTCAAGGAAACTGAGGATGTCTAAGCATGGAGTTGTGCATAGGAGAAAAGAGATATATACAAGGAAAGGTAAGAGGTCAAAAGTGAGGAGTAAAGACAGAAATATTTTATTGAGAATATAATGAAAATGTCATTGCTGTTGAATCGTTTGTGTCCAACTCTCTGTGACCCTTATTTGTGTTTTTTATTGCAAAGATACTGGAATGATTTGTCATTTCCTTTTCCAGCTCATTTTAAGATGAGGAAACTGAGACAAACAGGATTAAGTGACTTGCCCAGGGTCACACAGCTAGTTAAAGTGTCCAAGGCCAGTTAAACTCGGGTCCTCCTGACTTCAAGGTTTTCACACTATCCACTGCATCACCCAGCTGCCCATTGTAAGAAAAATAACCAACGATAAAAAGTTCAAGAGAGAAAGCCCGAGTATTAGACTAACTCCCAAGTAAGCCAGCAATAGGAAAATAATGAAAATTAGATCAGCATAATAGACTAACTAAGCAAGAATTATAAACAAATTGAGGGGCCCATCTATGGATAACTGAAAGATAAGAAAGTCTTTTGGATAGGAGTTCCTTATGAGAAGAACTTCCAAAAATCCTGGAAAACTATTTAGCGAGAAAAATGTTTTAAACTAACATCTTAAACTACATATCATTATAATTTCTAAATATATATGTCAGCTGAATGTAAAAGGCAACATCATTTTAATGAAGAAGTATACAAAAGGAAAGAGGGATATCTTATAGCTTTGACTAAAGGGAAATTTTTAACCATGCAAAGAAAGTATAAAGGTGACAAGAAATAAAATCTACAATGTAAACTACATAAAATAAAAAACAAAGTTTTAAATGAAAATATCACTGTTGTTAGGATATTGAGAAAAATTAATTGGCAAAAAAGCGTTATATCTAAGAACAGTCTCATATTAGTGACTATACAGAATTAACACAAATATTTGAGACCAAGAATCATTAACTGGTGGCCAAAATGTATGAACCAATATTTCTCAAAATGATTGAATTCTATAATATGAAATAAGCTCCAAACCACTAATCGTAACAGAAACGCTAATTTAAAAACTAGAAAGTTTCACCTTATACCAAACAAATTAGCAAATACATTTTTAACTTTTTAAAAAAATTGTGGTTTTAAATTATCTCTTTCCCTCCCTCTAGCCATCCCCCCACTCATTGATATAGCAGAGAATATTTACATTATATTATATATGCAAAGTCCTATAAGCTATGTGTACATATTAACCATATTGCCAAAAAAGCAAGAAAAATAAAGTAAATGAAAACTATATACTTAACTTGCACTCAGAATTCATCAGCTTTCTCTATGGAGCTAGATAACATTCTTCTTTATGTCTTCTTCTATTCCCTCCCCCATTTCCTATCTCCCCATGTTTCAGTATACATCTTTCTCTGCTCTTGTTCCTGGGAATGTATGAGGAGGAGCTGACCTACTGGGGGCAGGAGATAAGGAGAAGAATCATTCAGTTCCCTTTTGTTCCTCACCAGAATCCCTGAAGTTAACCTTTCAGTTTTTTTTTTGAAAGGTGGAAGTCCCATTATCTAGTTGAACAAACATAGATTGGATTGTCAACTTATTGGCTTTTTTTTTTCTCATGGAAACTCTAAAGTATCTGCTCTTTTCAATAACTACTGTAATGATAGTATTGTACTTCAAAGAAGTCCCCCAAATTATTTTCTTTTATTATCCTTTATTCAAAAGAAGTTTATTTCCCCTTCCCCTTTCTTTGTGATGATTAAAAGAAACACACAGTCCTGAAAGCATCAAGAGGTCGAAAATCAATCTCTTCTTTGTGTCTTGAGTTGCAACTGAGGTGATAGCTTTATTACATGTACCACTTACCTGGGGAGGTGATTTAAGGGTGAGAACAAAAAATCAGTGTATTCTATTATTTCCTCAACATCTCTTCTAACAGACCCTATAGAAAAGAAAGGGCCAGAGCACTGGAACTGGATTGACACAGCCTAGATCTTTGCATCCTCTTAGTAGAAAAATGAAGAGAAGGGGAATAACTGGTTTGTGGCAAACATGGATTTTTTTAAATTCAGTCATTTTCAGTCATGTCCAATTTTTCATGACCCCTTTTTGGGGTCTTCTTTGTAAAGACACTGGAATTGTTTGCCACTTCCTTCTTCAGCTTATTTTACAGATGAGGAAACTGAAGGAAACAGTTAAGTAACTTGCCCAGAGTCACACAGCTAGTAAGTTTCTGGGGCTAAATCTGAATTCAAGTCTTCCTGATTCTAGGTTCAGCACTTTATCCAGTACCCCACTTAGCTGCCCCTAATGAGAGATTTACTCCACTGCAGTGCCATCCTGGGTGAGGCTGGCTGAAAGATTATTCCAGAAAAGAGAACCTTTTTCAGGTTTTTGTCTTCATATCTTTGTCACATAGTAAGTGCTTAAAAATGCTTGTGGAACGAATGAATGAAGAATAACAAATGAATGAATGAATGGTCACTAATCAGTATCACTAGAGCCTCATTTTATTACATAGTCCTTCTACCTATGACAAAAAACTAAACATTCATACCAGTTATCGATCTTATCTCCCAAAGAAGTTTCACCTTTGAGTGAACAGTCTATGTTCTATTTCTCTCTTTCTATTCTGTAACTATTTTCTTTCATATCTTTGTATCCTAAATATCTATCACAGCACTTTGTATATAGTAGGTGCCCAATAAATATTTGAGTTTAATCGATCAATGATTTGAACTGATGTCTTGAACTGACAACTCAATTTGAACTGTTTTCCTCCTAGGGGAAAATACAATTCTGCTTATTGCTCAGAAAATAGTAAGATTGAACATCTGAACATAAAGTAAGAAGTCATTCTCTGCTAAAGAGGCCCTCCCTCGCTTTCCCGTCCTGCTTGTAGTTTGCTGCAAGGAAAGAATTTCATAAGCTGTACAAAATCGTTGGCCCTAAGTGATCAAGGCCCTAATTAAGAATCATATCATAATTCCATGCTTCTGTCTTAATGAAATATGTTAATGAATCAGGCATAGTGAGGGAAAGTGGGCTATTAGGAAATGTGAGCGTGCCAGATCCAAAGAGAAGTGACTCATTTCAGCTTCATGTGCATTACCAGTAACATAAGGTCGACTGCAAAGCATTTGGACTTTGTCACCTTGTATATTTGTGGGAGTCTAAGAAAATGCTTGGAATGTAGTCTCTTGATCCTCTTTTTTCTATGTACAGTTGGTTAGATCTTGCCAGGGGGTAAATGACTGACTCTGGGTGGTAAGCTAAGGCTTTCATGTACTTGGGTATCCTCCAATCCCTGAAACAACTTGGGGGAAGAAATGTACCTTTAATGCAGTATCTGCTACTCTCTCTCTCTCTAAGGGGCTATTTGCTCCAAGTAATATTATAAAGGAGGCAAAGCTTTTGTGAGATGTTTCTTTTGTTTTTCCTTTCCGTACCCAGTCTCCTGTTTCAGGAACTTCCCAGGTTCAAATACTATCTCTCAGTGTTTACTTACTTGGGTGATCTTGGTCAAGTATCAGTTTCCTTCTCTGAAAATTGATGGGGTAGGACTGAGGGATATTATACTAGATTGTACTGATATTCTTTTTTTTTTGAAAGTATTTTTAATTGATTTATTAGAACCACCTACTTGGCATTGTGAAGAACTAACTTCATTATGGAGAACTAGCCATAACATTATTCAACTGACACAATTATCATTTTAGTGAAATTGTAAAACATGGAATTGATTTGATCAATTTTGAGGATCTTGAAGATAATAGAATCAATGTTCCAACACTTGTACTTTATTGGGTGAGTCTTCTCAGACACTTCATTCTTGGATCAGGGGCTTCTTGAATATAGCGAACGGAATAATTTATTCATTTAACAAATGTCTTTGTTTATTCAAAATAAACATTTTATAACAAATATTTCATTTATTCATTTAACAACCATTTGTGGAGATTCCATTGCCAAAAGCTGCAGAATATTTAATAGTTAAGGCTTTGGATCCTGTCTTCATGCCACTTATAACTTAGTGACCTTAAGCCACAAGTGGGACCCTAATATTGGGAACTCAAGGCTCATTGGCAGACTAATTGGCAGGGGGTAAATGGTTGACTTTGGGTTGTAAGTTAAGGCTTTCAAGCACTAAGGTGGAACCAGATAGAATTCTTTCATTTAGAAGTAGATGGGTCATTACAGTTCATAAATTCCACTCAGTTCTTTAAAGAAAAAGAAAATGAGGCCCGGGGAGATCACTTTCACAAAGTCGAAGGTCAGTAAATGGATCCAGGCTAAAAAACTCAATAGTTTGGCTTCCAGTACAGTGCTCTATCCTTTTCCCTAGACTGTGACACCATCATTCTTCCAACATTACAGCATAAAGCCAAGAACCTACTGATTGTAGCCTGAGTGTATAGATTTGAGTAGTTGACTCAATGGCAGCAGCTGGCCAGTTGTTCATTTCTATAAGTTGCTGCTTCTTCCTCTTAGTAGAATATTACTCTCCTGTGAGTAGGGATTGTTTCATTTTTGACTTCGTACTCCCGAAGTCTAGCACAGGGCTTTGCTAGAGTAGACAATTAAAAATGCTTGTTGAATTGAATTAAAGCAGACTGAAAATAAATTAGACCAAAGTAAATGTGTGTTTATCAGAGAATAGCTAGAGAAATACTTTGTTGTACCTAAATGTGATAGAATATTACCTAAACATAAAAATCAGATGCAAAAGAAGAATTCAGAGAAGCATGAGAAGATAAACTTATGTGGAATGGAGTAAGCAGAATCAGGAAAATGATATGTGCGATTACAATAACATAACTTAAGAGAGCAGCAATAAAACTCCAAAGCTAAATGCATTATGGTAAAAATGACCAAGCTCATGCTAAGAGAAGAGAAAGCTCGCTTCTCAGCCTTCTTAGCCAAGATAGGGGACAATGAGTACAGAATAGTCAAAGACTGCCAGATGCAATTGAGGGGTTGCTTAGTTTTCCTGATTTTTTTTCTTGTTCTTTTTGGTCCTTTATTACAAGGATTATGCAACTCATGCTAGAAATGTTTACAGAGAGTATCCAGTCCAACCCTTTCATTTTGCAGATGAGGAAATTGAAGTCCAGAGAGTTAAGTGACTTATCTAAATTTATACAGGTAGTATGCATCAAAAATAGAATTTGAAGCTTGGCTTTCTGGTAGAGGAGGTATGAAGACTACATAAAAAAATTAAGGGGATCCCACAAGGAAGACACAGAAATTCTGTTCAAAATTACTATAGAATGTATAAAATGTTTAAGAGCCCACCTACTAATGTGCACATAGGAACTATATGAAAGTAAATATCACACAATCTTTATAGAAATATAGATGGACCTAAACAAGTGGAGAGTTAA
Organism: Bettongia penicillata ogilbyi; assembly: GCA_023548195.1. Classification (NCBI taxonomy): domain Eukaryota; kingdom Metazoa; phylum Chordata; class Mammalia; order Diprotodontia; family Potoroidae; genus Bettongia; species Bettongia penicillata. The sequence goes on from JAJHZJ010000187.1 coordinate 6,093,859, forward strand.
TAGCTATTCATCGATGAATCATGCTAATATGAGGAGAATGACAATGCTCCCTGAATTAACTAACTTACTCAGTCTCATACAAATGAAACTACCAAAGGATCACTTTGGGAAGTGAGAAAAAATGATAAAATTCAACTGGAAGAACAAAAAGTCAAGATCTCAAGGCATAAAAGTGGGAAGGAAGGAAACTGACAGTATCAGATTTGAAACTATGTCTCAGAGAAATGACCATCAAACTTTTTGGTACTAGCTAAGAATGTGAAACGTTGATCACTGAAACAGATCAGCTATACAATATAAAGAAGCACATGTGAATAACAGTATTAGTGTTCAGTAACCACAAAGATCAAAATGTATTCCCATAAGAACTAATAGTTATACAAAAACTGTTGGGAAAATGGAAAAGCAAACTGGCAGATGCTAGATATAGGTCAAGAACTCACATCATAAACCACAAGTAACTCTGAATAAATATATGACATATCTAAAAGTTCAAATCATACTCAGAGGAGAAAAGAAGAAAATAGCTTAGATAACTATGGATAAGGAAAGAACTCATGACCAAGGAATGATAGAGGGGATCAGAAAAGATGAAATGAACAATTTTGAGGGATGTTTTTATGAATAAAATCAATATATTTAAAATTAGAAAGAAAATACTTCACTGAGGAAAAAATCTTTTCAGCAAATTTCTATAACAAAAGGTGGATAAGTGAGGAACAAATTTCAACATATATAAGGGAGAGATACCAATACCTAAGAATGAGAGCTATTCCACAATAGATAACTAGTCAGAACAGATGAATGGGATGATCTTACTGGAACAAGTGCTTATGATCAACTGCCATGTGAAGAAATCTTTCAAATCATTAACTAGAGAAATGCAAGTTAAAACAACTCTGAGGTTCACCTTCACATTTAATTGGCAAAGTTGACAAAATGGAAAAGAGTAATTATTGGAGAAGCTCCATTGAGGCAGAAACATTGGTATGCTGTTGATGGAGTAATAAATTCATCCAGTGATTGTAGAACATAATTTGAAACTCTGCACAATATCAAACTGTGAATATCCTTTGAGCCAGTGATAATGCTAGCAGGGCTGTACACTCAAAGTGGAGGAAAAGGGCCCTTGAGTCAAAAGTGATTTACAAGGAAAGTTTTTTTTTTCAGCAAAAAACAGGAAACAAAAGTATTCCCCCCAAATTGAGGAATTGATGAAAAATTATAGCATGAATATAATGGAATATTATTGCACCTTAAGAAATGATAAAAAAGGATAGCATTAGAGAAACATGAGAGTTTTTCTATCACTTGATATATAGTAAATTGAACAGATCAGGGAGAACAATTTATACAGTAATAACAACATTTTAAAAAACAAAAAGTGAAAAAAAAATCCTTGAGAACACCTAACAATTCTGATAAACACTTGTTGAAATAGAGGTATTGGCTTAAGAGGCAAAAAAAAGGCACTCCTTTTAAGCACAATAAACAATGTGGATTTGTTTTGCTTGTTATGATATTTATTTTAATATTTTGTTTCCTCCATTTTAAGGGGGCAATTGTGGAAGAAGGAAGTATAATGATAGTTTTGGGAAAAATGAAGAATTAAATGGGGCCATTGAAGTACCTTTTTTAAAAATTGCAAAACAATTAAAATTTATAGAAGACAGCAAACTGAAGTTCATGAATACAAACAAGTAGGGAAGCTTTCTAAGTAACCTATTGAATTCATTATATACTTTTATAAAGCAAGTTATAATATCTCCAATATTTGCAGTTTCCCATATAATCTTTTTATGTTTTACTTTGTATGTGAAAATGTTCTTTCTTTCAGAGAGGAGTATTTGTTAAATTCTAAATTTAAAAAGGGCAAACTCCCCAAAATATATCAATAAAAATGAAAAATAAAATAAATTCAAAGTTCCATAATAATTTGAATCATTTTTATCCCAATATCACTGCCTGTTTCTCAACTTTGTTTTTTTTAATGTAATTCTATGTTGTACTCATTTATTGGTTCCTTTTATTTGGAATGCCTTGATCCTCTCCAGTAAGTCCCTAGATTTTCTCTCATCTACAGTCATCATATTCTGCTTCTATAACCATATAGGAAGGAATTGCATGGCACAGACTCATACTGCTACTCTCAGATGGGAAAAGATTTCCAACAGGAGACATGATAATATTACTCTTAAGGAAGTATGTAAATCTCTGTAAACACTGCCTCTGCTCAATGCCATTGGCACATGACATTATGGATTGGCAAACGGGCTCTTAACAGATGGGAATGAGTGTCGGCAGTCAAGTGTTCATGCCCTGGATCTGAACTGACTAATGGGTTTGATGGCAGAAATTCAAGTCCAGCTCCCGCCATCGCTGCATCAGATCAAGTGCTTGCAATTAAAGCAATGGGGCCACTCCCTTTCTGCTCTAACTCAGCTTTAATATAATTTGGAATTAAAACAAACAATTTCCTTGAACCAGGCATTTTGGTATCCAGCTAATCAGGATTAATGTCATCAAGTCTCTATCCCTCAACAAATTATAAAAAAGTCCATGAGTAGTTAGTTTACTACATCTCAACATGATACATGGTCACTTGGTAGTGTGATATGTAAAGGGCATCCTCATATCCGGCCCCTGTGTTGAACGTAGTTGGGGTCCTGGTGGAACATGCCAGTGGCCTAATGTAGCATGGCATCAGCATGAGCATTTGGCCCCTGTCCACCACTCTCAGAAGGTCATTTGTCATGCCATTGTGGAGTCATTAGAATCAAGCTTCTGGCTTGAAACCAGGCTACTATGGGGGCCAGGCTGAGCCTGGCAGTTGGTAGTGTCTGGCTATGGTGCCTTGACTGGGGCTCATCTGATTAGAACAAAGCATGAGTCAGTACATGATCAAAGGTATGATTCCCCTGAGGCCATATTGATTCAGCCTCTACCATGGCTACTGGTGGCATCTCTTGTTGGAGGTGGTTTTTTTTTGTTGTTGTTCTTGTTTTTTTGCAAGTGCTCAATTTTGGATAAAAACACAGAGAGGTTTCAAAGAACATTGCAGAATAATAATCATATACCTAATAGTCATATAAAGCTCTAAGGTTTATAAAGTACTTTCCTCAAAATTTAGGCAAGCACAGTTTATCCATTCTTCCTTCCTTCCTCTTTCCCTCCCTACCTCTTTCCTTCCTTCTTTCCTTCATTCCTCCCTCCCTTATTCCTTTCCTCCTTTCCTTCTTTCCTCTCTTCCTCCTGTTCAGTATGGCATTTTAGTTCAAGCATAGGAATGCAACAATCTCTGCCTTTTTCCAGTTGCTAGAAAAAGACATATACCCTCCAGGTGACAAGATGAGTCTCTGCCTTCAGACCAAAATCTCAGATAAGAGAGAGAGAATCATGCATTCTAGTGGTGTCAAAGTGATTGCCAGTGTCCCTTCTGCTCAAGGTGGTTCAGGAAATCCTGAGAGACTGTCTTATGTCAAAGAACATAGAAAAACAACCTCATACTCTGATTCTAGCTCAAGACCAAGGTACTTTGACTAGTCAGGCTGTAGACAGCAAAAGTGCCAAATCTAGTGCCAGGAGACCTAGGTCCAGATTGTTCTTCTGACATTTACTAGTTTTATGACCATAGTGAGCTATTCACTGTACCTTTTTGTGACTTAGTTTTTTTCCAGGCACACTTGCTTGCATTTTTTATTTCACAGAATTTCACAAGGTTCATATGAGATAATGAATGCTTTAAGAAACTAAAATTTATACATATATACACACATATATGTATATATACATATGCACTCACATACATATATACATATGTGTACTTATATACCATCTATACGTATATACTATATACATATATAACATATGAATAAACTTTTACTCTAGAGGTATTAAAGGGACAATAGAAAGAGCACTGGATTTAGAAACTGAGGATTTTGCTTGGAATCCTGGCCCTGACACTTATTTCCCATATGATCATGCCTAGTCATATACTAGCTGTATAACTTTAGGAGATAGTGGGGCAGAGTGGATAGAGTGCTGACCTTAGTGTTAGGAAGATTGGATTCAAATTCTGCCTAAGGTGATAGCACTGTGACCTTGGACAAGTGAAGTCAACTCTTTGGGCCTTGGTTGCCTTGTTGTCAAAAGATAGGGTAGACTAGATGGCCTTAATGATCTTCCCACATTTAAATCTGTGATATAGTGGTAGATGCCTCAGGGATGTAGCGGCCAGAGTTCTGTAGATGTAGACAGAGAGCATGGATTTGAAAACAGTATCTGGAGCTTCTTAGAAGTTTCCTTGCATAAGTCAATTCTCTTTTCTGAACCTCTTTCTTTATCCAAAAATTTGCAAGGATAGTTGCAGTTCCTGCTACTACACAGGGTTCTTGCAAAGCATGTACCTTGTAAACATTAAGTGACTTTAGAAAGATGTATCATTCTTAGCATTATGCATGGTTGATGGAATATTAGGATTTAAAGAATCATGAGAGAGTTGAGAAAATGTGCAATCTAGTCACACTACATAGTTCAAAGTGTTTATATATTTTGTTCAATTTCAGACCTCCACAGCATTTCCCAGATATATTCACACTATAACATTACCTCTTAGCCCATCGACTCTACCTCCTTCCTACCAGTATCTTGGGCTTTGGACACGAAACAATCCTGAGCTCTGATAGGCCACTTTTGGTCTTGATCCAGGCCTCCACAATATTTCCCAAACATTTCCATACCTTGCTCCAGTATGGATGTGTCCCACACATACCTTCTTTTCAGGTCCATGTTAAGTGTTGTCCTCCACTTCCCCTCATTGGAATATAGACTCCTTGAGGATGAGGGCAGAGATCACCATGCTTGTCTGTGTTTTTATCCCTAATGCTTAACACAGTTTTTGGTACCTATTTAATAGATGTTTCTCTCTCTCTCTCTCTCTCTCTCTCTCTCTCTCTCTCTCTCTCTCTCTCTCTCTCTTCTCTCTTCATTTATTAATATCAATGTCTACCTTTATCATCTGTTTATGTCTGTCTGTTTCTATTATCTATCAGTATCAATAGCTATCTATATCTAGTCTCTGTCAATCATGTCTGTCTATCCATCTATCATCTCTATCTAATTTGCCATCTCTTTACCTCTCTAGAATCTATATTTAACATCTGTATCTTTTACCTGTCTATTATATCTGTCTGTCTGTCTCTCTATCTATTTATCATTTTTCTGTCTTTATCTAGTGAATAACTATATATTGACTCCATATGGATCACTGAAATAAGTAGTAAAGGAAAGTATTAAAAAGAAAAGTCTTATTTAGATGCATATTCAAAAAGAGTAGCTGAGTAGGAATTGAATTTGCTGGGAATACTATCTCAGGACTGGGGCATAAATGGAATTTCCAAGCATTTCCAGGCACCATGAAGCTTGCCAAGCTGGATGCACTGCTCAGCTGTCTAAATTGGTATGAATGTGATCCCTTGTTTCAATAGTGGGATTTGAGGATGTTGTGAGCAGGAACAGGAACTCAAAATTATTCTAAAAGATTGAACCATTGTATGTGAGTTTTTTGGTGGGGGAGAAACTCAGAGAGAAACTTCGCATATTGGACAGCATGCCTATGCATTTTCTATACGATCACAGGTTGGGCAGAATGCCTCTGCCAGTAGCCATTACTGCAAGGGCTAGTGGGTAACAAAGAGAAAAAGAATGTTTCAGCCACTGTCTTACTGGATTCCAGGTTCAGATGTTCTGATCCAGAATTTTCAAACTCCCGTGTCAAAGGGAAACACTGATGACTTCATTCAACAAAACTTTTAAATCCCCTGCTATGTGTAGGGTATATAAAGATAAAAAATAGCCCTAACCTCAAAGAGCTTACATGAAAATTATAAAAGGATTCTGGGAATTTTTGAAGCCAGAAATGGTGGTGCCCAAAGTAAAATTCTGGCAAACCCAATGTCATCATCAATAATCTATAGATTGATTGTCCAACCAAGCATTTATTACATTTAATATGTGACAGTCATTATACTAGGCAATGGGTATAAAATGACAAAAAAGACAATAATCTCTACCTCTAAAGATTTTTTTTCAGGGAAAAAACAGGCACATATCTAAGCTGTTTTTTGTCCTTTGCTTTCAAGGAGGACCAGTGCCATCAAGGGTGATGTCTTGACTTGTGCATGAACTGGATTTTAGTGAGGCAGAGTTGTACAAAGTCATTAGTGTTAACTCTCTCATCCTGAGTCATCAAACTCTAGTGGCAGGACAAAAGTCAATACAGCTAGAGATATTTTGGGATTCAGTGAATAACCTTGGTGTCTTCAGTGTCTGGTCACTCTCTAAGTGCTCCACGGGGCCTGCCGTAGGCATCATAATGGCCTTTGGAACAAGGCCATTCTGATCTGCCTATTCCTCCAAGAGAAGGTTGGAGTATAACTATGTCTCTAATTCACCAACGGGTTTGAGGCCTGTTAGTTACCCTCAACCTGATGTAGTCTATCTACTTTACTTTACTTCTAATTTCCTGAGATGTGGTTGTTTTGCACAATAGACCTATTCAGAGCTATAGGTGAGAGTTGGATCCACCAATGGTGAATGAACGGCCCTGAAAAGAACTCACTTGGCAATCCTCACACTAGAGGTGCTAGTCCTCCCAGAACACCCAATATACCCCCTATCTAAGCAGGTAAAAATAAATAAAAAGTCAATACAAGATAACTGGGGTTCAAGGGGCACTAATATCACAAGTGCCCCTGAAAGACTTTGTGACTGAAATGAGTTTTGAAGATTCCAAGAAGTAGAGGCAAAGAGTGAGTATATTCCAGACCTGAGTAACATTTAATGAAAATATGTTGACTTAGGAGATGGAATTTCTTGTGTGCAGAACAGAAAAGATACCCTCATCACTGGATTGTAGAATATGCCATGCAATATTTAAACTAGTGCTGTAAGGGAAACACTACAGGCATCATCATCCGATTTTACAGATGAGAAAACTTAGGCTCAGAGGGGTAGAATGTATTCTTCACAATCACAAAGTTAGGAAGCTGTCAGAAGAGCTATTTGAACCCAGCTGTCTCCTTATTCCAAGGTAACACACCATCCAGAACACTATTATGCATCAGTTAGAATATTTGCATAGAGAAGATGAAAATATTTTAACCTTGATTGGGAATTGTTATGGGTCTAATAGAGGGAAGTTAGTCATTAAAAACTAATTATATTTTAATGTGAAAACAAAAACTCAGCATGGTTTTCATAACTGAAGTTTTAAGGGGAGGCTAAGATCCTCTGATTGGGACAGACACATCCTTCCAGTGGTGATGCTCAGAGTTATACTAGTCAGTTGCTGGTTGGATATGCACAATCCATCACACTGTGTCATTCTTCCCTTTTCTTCCTGGCCATCCTCTTAACTCTACTCTTACTTTTGTGTTTCTGGTTTACCTTGACTATGTCTATGATGTGCAAGGGACATGGTGCCTTCTTGGTGTTGGTATAGGGTTGAATCCTGGGATCTAAAGGTTGTATTATTTCTTGCAACACTTCTTGTTAAGGATTTCCTTAAGGCAAGGATACCTTTACAAACCTTAAAGTCCCCTCTGAATGAGAGTTATTGTTAAATAACTGGTACCAATGGCTATCAGTGTTTTCATAGGATCTGGGAACCAGAGTTGGAAGGGACTTTCCTTATTGGTCACCTAAGCACACTCCTTCATTTTACAGATGAGGAAAGTGACTCTCAGAAAAGGGTAAATTTCTCACCTGAGATCTCACAGGTATAGAAAACGACAGAGCTAAATGTCACCCATCAAATGACATTTACCAAGCACCCCAGAGTCCTCCAAATATGTCCACCTAATATTACACATTACAGGGGTGTGTCTGGACCTCAGATTTCATCGGTGTAGGGGTTTCCTGGCATGGAATCTCCTTCCAGCCATACAGCTTGGTCTCCCAAGTCACAGATAATTGCATGGGAACCTGTTAGGGGGAGTTACTTGGTAGTGATCACACAGTTAACGTGTCACAGGAAGGATTTGAACCAAGGTCTTCCTGCCTCCAAAGTCATCCCTTTATTCACAGTGCCACATTGTGTCTCCTATGCCAAATTATGCATTCTTGACAAAAGAAAAGTCAATCTTAGGGCATAAGATTTGGAATTAGAAGAGGTGTTAGAATTCATCTAGTGCCTAAGCCTGGCATTTTACAAATGAGAAGCTCAGAGAAAGTGATTTTTTTCAAGGTTCAGAATCATCACAGACTCTTCCGGTACCTGGGTTAGTGTCAGGTGATAAGATCAGGAACAGGATTATACATGATTGAGGAGGGAGTGAGAGAAGAAGAAACTGAGGCAGTGAGAGATTTTTTTCTAGCAATTTCAGTTGAGAAAAGAGAGAGGGCAATATCCTGGGGGCTGTTAGTACTATACCTGGGGTAGTGTTAGTGAAGGGCTATCAAGAATGCAGAGAACTCACTTCTCATATAGGTCTGAATTACAATCACAGGTAAAAGGAAAAAAAAAACAATGTATAATGAAATGGGGCACAATATAGATGAGAAATATTAAGCTGATATTCCAAAAGAGTTTCTAGCCTTTGAAAATCGAGACTAAAAGTAAGAGTGTTTCAGACTTGAGTTTTCTGTAAGCCTTTTCCTTCTCTTTGGGGGGTTAGCCTTACAATGGTTAATCTGTGTTCATTTCACTGTACACATGGCTCATTTCTGCCTTAGCATTTCCCTTTTTATTTCCTATACAAGCATATTTCCTGAGAGAAGTTCTTTAGAATCATCCCGCACACAGTCAAACCCGTGCCAGGAGACTGAGTGGTAAGGAAAATACTACCATCTATCTTCAGCAAAGAAGGAAGGTATTTACTACAATATCTGGCTTCATAGTGGTACTTCTCCAAAGCTCTGAGGACAGGGTCAGGATTTATCTTGAACAAGACTCAGACACTTCATTTTCCTGGGCCTCAGTTTCCTTATCTGTAAAATTAAAATTACATGACCCCTAACATCCCTTTTAACTCCAAATATGTGATTCTAGGATACTTCTCTGTGCCTCAGTTTCCTCCAATTGTAAAAGAACTCTAGAGTTCCTTTTGACTAATCTAAAATCCTATGATAGGCCCAATGATACCTGTAGGGTTTAAATACAATAGCTAACCAGTCATTTCTCACTCATCTGAAGGCATATTAGGCAAAATATTTGAAGTTATCTCTAACACAGTGGTTCTCAAAGTGTGGACTAGAGACCACTGGGGAATCCCTGAGACTCTGTTAGGGGACGTACCTACACATCAAAATATTTTCTTAATACTAAAATGTTCTCATTTACAATTTAGTAAATATCAATAGATATAACCCATAGAAACAAAAATTCTTTGAGGGGTCCTCAATAATTTTCAAGAATGTAAAAGTGTCACAAAGCTAAAAAAAAGTTTGAGAATCACTACTCTAGCACATAAAGGCACTGAATGTTTCTTTTTCCCCTTTCTTTTTCCTTTAAATGATTCCCCCTCCCCCCATCCAGGGGATGTCTCTGAAAAATGTTCTGAGCTGATGCCTGACTGCTTCTTTTCATTACTCTTTTCCCCCAATAATTGCACAAGTCCCATTGTTGTGCCTCAGGCAATGAAATTGGACACTGATGAGAATTGCTCAACATTTGTAGATCAAAATATATTTTCCTTCCTTCACTGCAGGCGGAGAGGATTAACCGATTGTGTGTGTGTGTGTGTATTATACATATATATATATATATATATGTGTGTGTGTGTGTGGGGGTGTATACACCCACACATAAATACATATATGTATATGTGTATGTGTATATTATATGTAATTTTGCGACATGCAACATTATATTATTGGAAAAAAGATACTGTCCACAAAGAGACCTTTGGTCAGGAAGCCATTAAGTTTAAAGATTAAATGTTAAGTCAGAAATGCAGTAGGGGTGAAAGCGTCAAGACGGCATAAGATAGTGGACAGAAAGCTTATCTGGAGTAGAGTTCTGTTTTCTGCCCTTTTCCAGCTGTCATGACTTTGGGCCAGTAACTTAGTGAACAATTCCTCTGTGTAAAATCAGAGTTTCAGAGAATGTATTGCTCTAAGGAATCTTGGAGATCATCTAGTCCAATCTCATTTTAAAGATGAGAAAACTGAGACCCAGAGACATAGAGTTACAGAGCCCCAGAGGCACGCTGCTACTGAGATAAGAGTGTTAGATTTGGATCCAGGAGACCCGTGTTCAAATTTGTACTCTGATAGTAGCTACCTGTACAATCTTGGAAATTCAGTTAACTTCTGTAAGCCTCAGTTTATTCCCGTGTAAAAAGAAGGGTTTGGATTAGATGACTTTCAGTGTCCTTTACAGCTCTGAATTTATAACCCTATAATCCTATGATCCATGGTTACAAGGTAAGAAGCAAGGTTCAAACCAAAGCCTTTTGACTCTAAATTTTGTGCTGTTTCCCTTGTACCACAGCTATCTTCCTTTTGCCTTATCAGATGATGTCTAAGGTTCCTTCCCACCTTAGAGCCTACAATACTAGTAATATTTCTGGAGATATTCGAGTTCTGTTGAATAGTTTTTATTTTTTATGACAAGTGCCATGACTGTTCATTTACTGATTCCCCTAATTTATTAGAAATACCATGGCATAGTGGATAGAGATCTGACCTTGGTGTCAGAAATACCTGACACCAGACACCAATCCTGCTGCTGATACATACTGGTTGTGTGACCCTGTGTAAGTGACTCCATCTGAGATTATACATTTCAGAAAAAGTGCCAAACTACATTGGCCAAAGAAGAGTCCCTCACTAGGAGCTCTAGCTCCCCAGGCTAGCAACAACACAGATATAGTTCCTGTCTATACTTACAATTTTATACGCAGTGTGATCAAGTGGGAGAAGTGGATTTAAAGTCAATACAGATAGGTTCAAATCTTAGCTTCTTTACTTACCTTTACTTTACTATGTTGTTCATTCATCCCAGTCATATCTAACTCTTCCCCAGAGGATGCTATTGCTCACTTTGGGAACCTATGATTCTAGATCATTGGGTATAAGTGAATATGGTTTCTGTGTCAGTGATTACTGGTTGAGTGTGAGAATAGAGTGACCTCAAGTGGATTTATGCCACATTTACTTAGGTAGTTAGCCACCGTGGTCACCTGAAGAGGAAGTGATCACATCTTGGTATGATAAAGAGATCTATTTCTCATTCTACTTTTCTTATGGTTAGTTACAGTTAGGATCCTTTTGAAGTAGAAGTTTTTTTTAAGTTGGGATGACCCGGAACTGTTGAAGTTATAATAGCAAAAGGAATACTAGCACTGAGGTCAGATGACTTGTATTCAAATCTGCTGCACATTACCTATCAAGTGATCAATATCACTTGATCACTATTACTTACTATGCTATCAATGTATCACTTAAGATCTCTGGGTCTCACTTTCTTCAGCTAACCAAAAGGGATACTAGACTACTTGGCTTTTGGGGTTGCTTCAGTTTCAAAATCAATGCTTTTGGACTAATGACTGCCACTGGTGTGCAAGCAACGGTAGAGACCATTCAGCTGAAAAGGTTCATAAGTAGAGTCTAGGAGGACCACAGAGTACACCTAGTGCAAGGTTTTCATTTTCCATGTGAAGGAACTCTGGCACAGAGAAATTAAATGGGGTCCCCAGGTCATACAAGTAGGCAGAGACAGAGCTCAGATTTGAATACTAGCACCCTGATTCTAGATCTAAAGGTATTTTTGCCACACCATGCCATCTTCACCTTTGAGAACACACTGCACATCTGTGGTCAAGGAATTATTCTTGTTGTTATTTATGTTCTTTGGGGCACATCATCAAATTAGTTAAAGGGTGAAGAACTGTTTTGGTCATAACAATGCTTGAAGACCATCATAGGGGAGGTTGGTTTTTAGAGGGAGTACACAGAAATAAACTTATAAGATCCATGAAAGTATTAAGTAAAAGACAAAGAAAAGGAGAGAAAAATAGACTTCATCCTCTGAATGCTAGAATTATTCCAAAGAGAAGATACTAAAGTTTCAGATATTTCTTTTACTGAGCTCAAATCCAGTACAGAGGCAATAGGTTTATATTTACACATCCCTAGATGCTTACATATGCATGTATAAGTAAAAAGATGATACTGATAAAAACCATGGTACCATTTCTTGACTCCTGTTTCCTCTGAGAAAAGATCAAGTCATTTCACATTTGAGTGAGAGCCATAAATAGAAATTAGGAATGGAAAAAAAATCTTGGCAATTTTTAAAAACCTATTTAAACCTAGTCAGCTTTGAGATGCCAATCCTATTTGAGTCTTTTGATATATAGGAATTTGTTTTTGGAAATATATAACTTATTTCCTAAAGGGAAAAATGAAATCATGAAAAGGTTGATTTGGGGCATCTCAGTGCTTCAGTAGGCATTCAATAACTCCTCCACTGAATCCAAATGTTTGTTAGAGTGCATTTCAGCACTCTGAAAGTGCTTAAGAAATGCAAACTCATTAAAAAAAAGAAGTGTTTCATATTTACATCGCACTACAAAAATGATTTAATTTGAGATATTTTTTCAATAAAAAAAATTGAGTGCTAGCACTATACTAAGTACAGCAAGCTTCTAACAAAGACCGCAAAATCAATACAATTGCATTATTTGGGCAATGCTGAGGAAACCTTCAGCATGAATTTAGCGCTAGTATAAGCATTAGGATTGGGGGGATTAAGAGCTAAATCAAATATAGTTGTGCCCTGATTTTACCAATGAGATATCTGAATCCTGAAGAGGGGAACTTAAAAGGAAAAGAACTAGAGAATATCCTAAATCACCCAAACAGTGAGTCACAAAACAGGACGTAGGAATGAGTCTGGAGGACTTAGGTCCTCTGATTACAAAGCCAATGTTTCCTACGTTGTATTGCTTGTTATGAATTTATCTTTAAACAAAACACAGAACAAAATGTAAAAAACAAATAGTCAAGGGAAATTAAGTTCTTCTAAACTCTGAGCATTTGGAAGTGTCAGACTTCTTATCAAGCGCCAAATGTGAATGAGTTTGCCTGTCTGCCATATATCGTTCATAGTTGTCCAACTGATAGATGTTAAGACAGTGGTAGTCCCTTAATGGTTCACTTAATTTCGCAAGTTTGGCCTTTTCATCTCAGTAACTTCAGTGAGATTTTTTTTTTTTAGTCATTAGAGATTAGTTTATTGAGATTGCTTATTTTGTAAGTACAATCTTTCATTACAGTAATTTTCTTCTGTGTATCTTACATTCAAGCAAAGCAAAGCTCCTGGCTTTTCTGGCTTCTATCCCCACCCTAACCCCCACCCCCATTCATACATATTATGCAGATTGACAAGATGTTCTATTATGAAAAGGACAGGTACCAAGAAGTAAAGGGTGCTGTTTCCCTGATGAAAGGAACCTGTTTCCTCATATTAAGTTTTTGTTGGTGGTTAGTCACTTTTTAGTCATTTCTGACTTTTTGTGACCCCTTTGGGGGTTTTCTTGGCGAAGATACTGGAGTGGTTTGCTCATTTCACAGATAAGGAAATAAAGGCAGAGAGGGTTAAGTGACTTGTCCATGAGATTGCACTGAGTAGTTTGGGTTAACCAATTTTACACTGTGAAAAACAGTTGAAGTGATGGCAAAGTCTCTGATGTAGGAGAGAGAATATTCCACTCATTTATGCATCCAAATACCAGACTGACCTTAACATTGGAATCCATTTTTTCATCAATTACCATGTCAGTTTCCCAAAAGTCTCCTCTTTCCCTGAATCCCTCTGCCTTGTCTCTGTTTTCTACACCAACCATGTATAGTTACCAGCCAAGTGAGTTAATAGATCTACCATTTTCCTTGGCACCCTTGAGGAACCAGTTTATTCACCCTAGGGCATATATTTCATCATCTTAAATAAAACAGTTTATCATTAACATTTTTTCATGAGTTAGTATGTTTATTGGGCCAGTCTTTGCATTTATAGAACCCATCTTCTCTGACAATATAACTTGAATTTGAATGGGTATTTTTGTAGGTCTCAGTAATCTGAGTTGGGAGGCAGGAATGTTTAATCAATGAGAGAAATTAGATACTATGGATATGCAACTGTCATTATTTGATTGAGATTTATGACTTAAGCCTTGACCTTCAGATTATATCCAACAAAGCACTTAATTGCTTTTGCTTGTTGTGTTTTGGTAGAGGGAATCTGAGAGGAGATATAATGGGATTGTCAGGGGGTTAGACTGATTGCTGGTCAAGAAGAAAAATAAGACTCCTCTTCAATAGTGCAGGAACTAAAGATAAGGATTCTTTAACCAGAAATATATTTTTGCTGGTTTCTGTCTTCCCCAAACTTCAGGAGAGGAAACAGTATTTTAGCTTCATCCAACCTAATTAAAGTACCACGAAGGGAACCTTCTTTATATCCTCTTTTTACAACTATTTCAAACAAAGTCTTGGTGAGTCTCTTATTCTTGTTAGGGTTTATCATTCATTTAAACTGCAGTCAGTGCTTTATTGTGAAAGAACCATGGTCTAGTTTACCTATGACCCTTGAGTAAAATAGAATACTGGATATGGATTTGAGTGCCTGAGTTTGTATTCCTACTCAGTCACTTAATTACTTGCATGACCTTGGTAAAATCATTTTACACCTACTGATCTCAGTTTCTTCAGCTATGAAATAAGGAAATTGTAGGAGAAGGGAGATGACTCCAAGGTCATTTGTAGTTTTAGGATTCTATCTCTTTTTTCTCATGAGACTAAAGGAATAAGTATTTATAGGGTACCTACTATGTGCCTGGCAATATGAGAAGCACTTTACAAATATCATCTCATTTGTTTCTCGCAACAACCCTGTAAATATTTTATTGTCATTTTACAGTCATTACAAAGCTGTTATTATCATTTTACAGATGGAGAAACTGAAGTAAAAAGAATTTCTTGGGTTCTTTTTTTAGTGCTCAGCTATTGAGTGTCTGAGGCCATTTGAACTCAGGTCTACCTGGCTCCGGTCTCAGTGCTTTACCTGTTGCACTACTCAGCTACCTCAAACAGATGATCAGTTGTAGCACCAATGGGATATTCACAGCACCTATAGCAGCCATGTATATGCCAGTGCAATTCTGAATTATGAAATATAACACTCTCCACATGGAAGACAGAACCATTTATTCAAACGCCAGAAAGCCAAATCTGTCATAGTAACCAAGAATTCTATACACATTATCAATCCTTCCTACAAACAGGCTCCCCCTAGGCAAAATCACAATCTCTCTCATTCATGCTAGCCAGTTGCCTGCTTGCCTGCATCCTTCCCAGATCTGATTGCTCTCTAACTTCCTCTCAGCTCTGCTGTAGCTTCAACTCTTGCTGTTCTACCCTTCCTGTTCCACCCCTTCAGCAAACTCCTCCTGTCACATGTGACTTAGGTTTCTATATTATTTAAGCAGGTTACATGGGCTTATTAATGAATGGGAAAGATCTTCCCATTTAAATTACGATTATAACATTTGCAACAGAGTAAGATGATTTATCATAAGGTCTAATTAAAATTCTATGTCCTGTCCCATTCCCAGTTCTACTTTGACAAAGTTGGGCCTTAGCTTAGTTAGAAGTACCTCTATGGGTGATATAATCAATTGTCCTTATTTTACAAATGAGAACTTAAGTGACTTAGCCAAAATCGTCTTGTAACCATTGAATTCCTCCTTCCTCTCTATCCCTCATCCATAATGTACTCAGTGCCCCAGTGACAGTAGTCTCCTTGCTGCTTCCTGGATGTGACTCCCAGCTCCCAAACTGCACACAGTTCCCCATCTATACCCCTATTTGTACCTAGTTGTTTGCATATTGTCTTACCCCATTAGACTGTGAACCTCTGAAAAGCAGGGTCTGTTCTGGCGTTCTTTGTAGCCCTAACACCTAGCACAGTTCTGGGCACGTAGCATTGCTGCTGCTCGGTCATTTCAGTTGTATCTGACTTTCTATGGCCTCATTGGAGGGTTGTTTTTGTTTGTTTGTTTTCCTGTTTTGTTTTAGTCAATGATACTGGAGTGATTCGCCATTTTGTTCTTCAGGAGGCAAACAGGGTTAAATGACTTGCCAAAGGTCGTATAGCTAGATGTTTCTCTAAATCCAAGCCCCAGTTCTCTATCCACTGCATCACGTAGCGGCCCCTTGGCACACAGTGGGGTTTATAAATGCTTGGTGACTGACTGACTAATAACTCCATTAGTAAGGAACAGAGCTAGGCTTCAATCCCCATGCATGGAATGAGTTGTTTCCTCACCTCTCCCATTTAGTTTCCCTGCTCTTATCCTTCCTAGTTTCCTTAGTGGCCTGATGCCTTCCCCTCTCAGATTACCTTCTTTCTTCTCTCTGTATGTATCCTATAAATACTGAGCTAATTCTATGCTGTCTTCCATAGCACAGTGCATGCTTTTTGAGGGTATGTAGTTTGTTTTAACCTTTCTTTGTAACCCTGTTGCTTAGCACAGTGCCTGACACATAGTAAGTATTTAATAAAATTAATGTAAGTTTGTTGACTGATTGAACTATCACACAGACACTCTACCCGATCATAGCTTTCCATGATCCAAAGGGCTGAATGAATGAGCATCTTAGAATCCCAATCTCCTCAACCCCAGATCACCCGGGGGTGGGAGGAGGAGAGATTGCTCTGGCTCTTGATAAGTTGCCCTTTGATTTACTAGGCGATACCTCCTTTCTAAGGGTGACAGTGGGAAATTGTTCAGGAGTCAAATTCAACTAATGTGTAACATTTTTAACTCTAAATTAAATTAAATTTTAAATTAACTTGACTTAAATTTACATTTAACTAATTTTCTGCATATTTGAAATAGGGAGGAAAAAGGGAATTCTTTCCTCCTGTCTTCCTTCTTTAGGTGAAGAGGTGCATTTACGCAGATTCTCCTAAAGATAAGGAACAATGAAATAGAAAAAGAAAAAAATAACAGATGTCTTTGTGTAACTCTACCCTTTTTTTATTGCAATCACTCAACAAGCATTTCTGAAGAGCTTACTGTATGTGAGGCATTGGACTATGTGCTGGGATATAAGGACAAATTGTACTCGAGTTAACCCATCTTATGATGGGTCTATTTCACATTGTAAACCACTGGAAAGAGAGTATTAGGGTGTCTTCTTTTTATCAGGATATCAGAGAAAGGCCTATTTGTTACTTTGATTTGGCAGCCTTTATTAATTGCTTGAGTTTCACTAGTTAAGCTATTATGACAAGTTCTAAATGTCAGGTTACATCAAACAAATCAGACACCGGGAATGCAAACCTTTTTTTAAGGAAAAATTAAAGGTTCCTACACTAAATTACTTCTCTGCTATTAAGGAGATAGACTAATCAAACACACAGGTGAGGGTAATTAAAGCTACTTAGAGGAATAAGACAGCACTAGCAAACTAGAAGGGCAGTGAGGTGATACAGTAGGTAGAGTGCTGTGCTTAGATTCAGGAAGACTCATCTTCCTGAGACCAGTTTTGGCCTCAGACATTTACTAGCTATGTGACCATGGGCAAATAAATCACTTAACCCTATTTGCCTCAGTTTCCTCATCTATAAAATGAGCTGGAGAACAAATGGCAAACTTCTCCAGTATCCTTGCCAAAAAAACAAACCACACAAACAAAATCAAATGGGGTCATGAGGAGTTGGATATGACTAAACAACAAAGCAAACTGGAAATGTCAGGGAAAGTATCAAGGAGGAGTTGTACCGATATGAGACTCAAAGTTGGGACTGAGTAGTAAGTGTACTCTTGGCACGGGAGATAGCTATTATAAATGCATGGTAGTAGGAAATTAGCTATCCACTTTGGCTGGAATATAAAGTATATGGAAGGGAGTAATGGGAAATAAGGCTAGAAAGAGATGGGGAAAGAATTTTATTTTATCCCAGAGCTACATTTGATTTTTTTGTCTCTGAAAAATAGATATCCTCTATGATTTGAGATTTGCTGTATATTTCGGGAAGCTTAAACTATAATGACCTCAGATTTAGAACTGAAAAAATCCTAGAAATGACCAGTTTCTTCCCCTTCCTTTTATGTCTGAAGAAGCTAAGACCTAGGGAAAGAAGTAGAATTATTTTTCTTGTTTTAAAATATATTTAATTTCCACATTCACTTCTATAAGATTTTGAGTTCTAAATTTTCTCCCCCTCCCCAAGATGGAGTGCAATCTGATATAGACTATACATGTGAATCCACATAAAACATATTTTTACATTAGTCATATTGTAAAGTAGAATTAGAACCATTGGGAGGAACCATGAGAAAGAAAAACAAAACAAAACAAAAAGAGAGTGAGTAAATAGTATGCTTCAATCAGCATTTAGACACCATACCTCTTTTTCTGGATGTGCATAGCATTTTCCATCATCAATCTTTTGGAGTTGTCTTAGATCCTTGCTTTGCTGGGAAGAGCTAAGTCTATCAAAGTTAATCATCACACAATGTTGCTGGTGCTATATGCAGCGTTCTCCTGGGTCCCCTCCCTTCATTCAGCATCAGTTCATGTAAGTCTTTCCAGGTTTTTCTGAAGTCTGCCTGTTCATCATTTCTTATAGCAATGTAGTATTCCACTACATTCATATACTACAATTCACTTAGCCACTTCCCAACTGATGAGAATCCTCTCAATTTCCAATTCTTTGCCGCCACAAAAAGAGGTACTATAAATATATATTTTTTTACATGTGGGGCCTTTTCCCATTTTTATTATCTCCTTGGGATACAGTCCTAGAAGCAGTATTGCGGGGTCAAAGGGTATACATCTTTTTGTAGCCCTTTGGGCATAGTTCAGAATTGCTCTCCAGAATGGTTGGATCAACTCACAGCTCCACAAACAATAAATTAGTGTTCCAACTCTCCCACATCTTCTCCAACATTTATCATCTCCCTGTTTTGTCATGTTAGTCATTCTGATAGGTGTGATGTAGTACCTCAGAGTTGTTTTGATTTGCATCTCTCTAATCAATAGTGATTTAGAGAATTTTTTCATATGATTATAGATAGCTTTAGCTTCTTCCTCTGAAAACTGTTAATATCCTTTGACCATTAATCAATTGGGGAATGACTTGTATTCTTGTAAATTTGACTCAGTTCTCTTTATATTTTAGAAATGAAACCTTTATCACAGACACTAGCTGTAAAAATTATTTCCCAGTTTTCTGCTTCCCTCATAATCTTGGTTGCATTGGGTTTGTTTGTATAAAAACTTTTCAATTTAGTGTAATCAAAATTATTCATTTTGTACTTCATAATTTTCTCTATCTCTTGTTTGGTCATAAATTCCTCCACTTTCCATAAATCTGACACATAAACTATTGCTTGCTCCCCTAATTTGTTTATAGTGTCAGCCTTTATACCTAAATCATGTACACATTTGGATTTGATTTGGGTGTACAGTGTCAGATGTTGGTCTGTGCCCAGTTTCCACCATACTATTTTCCAGCTTTTCCAGCAGTTTTTAGAAAATAATGAGGTCTTATCCCAGAAGCTGGGGTCTTTGAGTTTATCAAACTATAGATTACTATACTAATCGCCTATTGTGTCTTGTATACCTAATCCATTCCACTGATCTACCACTCTGTTTCTTAGCCACTATCAAGTAGTTTTGATGATTCCTGCTTTACAATACAATGTAAGATCTGCTACAACTAGGCCACTTTCCTTTGCATTTCTTTTCATTAACTCCCCTTATATTCTGGACCTTTTGTTCTTCCAGTTGAATTTTGTTATTTTTTTCTAGCTCTATAAAATAATTTTTGGTAGTTTGATTGGTGTGACACTGAATAAGTAAATTAATTTAGGTAGAATTGTCATTTTTATGCTTGGCTTACCCATGAGCAACTGATATTTTCCAAATTATTTAGATATGACTTTATTTGTGTGAAGTGTTTTGTAATTGTGTTCATATAGTTCTTTGGTTTGATTTGGCAGGTAGAGTCCCACATGTTTTATAATGTCTACAATAACTTTAAATGGAATTTCTCTTTCTATATCTTACTGTTGGGCTTTGTCAGTAGTATATAGAAATGCCAATGATTTAGCTGGCTTTGTTTTATATCCTGAAACTTTGCTAAATTTGCTTATTATTTCAAGTAGTTTTTTACTTGATTCTCTAGGATTGTCTAAGTATACCATCATATCATCTGCAAAGAGTGATAGCTTTGTTTCTTCTTTGCTTATTCTAATTCATTCAATTTCTTTTTCATCTCTTATTGCTAAACCTAACATTTCTAGTACAATGTTGAATAACAGTTGTGATAATGGATATCCTTGTTTCAGCTCTGATCTTATTGAAAATGTTTTTAGTTTATCCCCATTACATATAATGCTTGCTGATAGTTTTAAATAAATGCTACTTATCACTTTAAGAAAGATTATTTATTCCTATGCTCTCTGGTGTTTTTGATAGGAATGGTTGTTGTATTTAGTCTAAAAGCTTTTCCTATGTTTATTGAAATAATATGTTTTCTGTTAGCTTTCTTGTTGATATGGTCAATTATGCTGATAGTTTTCCTAATATTGAACCAGTCCCGCATGCCTATGATCTAACTGATCATAGCATATTGTTCTCAAGATAAGTTGCTATAATCCCTTTGCTAATATTTTATTTCAAAATTTTATATCAATATTTATTAGGGAAATCGGTATGTAATTTTCTTTCTCTTGTTTTGGCTCTTCACAGTTTAGGTATTAGTACTATATTTGTATCATCAAAAGAATTTGTTAGGACTCCTTCACCTGTTTTCTCCATATGGTTTATATAGTATTAGAATTAATTGTTCTTTAAATATTCTATAGAATCCACTTGTAAATGCATTTGGCACTGGAGATTTTTTTCTTAAAGAGTTCACTAATAGCTTGTTCATTTTCTTTTTCTGAAATAGAGTTATTCAGTTATTTTATTTTCTCTTCTGTTAATTTAGACAATTTATATTTTTGTAAATATTAATTTATTTCACTAAGTTTGTCAAATTATTGGCATATGGTTGGGCAAAATACCTCCTAATTAATGTTTTAATTTCTTCTTCACTGGCAATGAGTTCACCCCTCTCTTCATTTTTGATAATGGTAATTTATTTTTCTTTCTTTTTTAAAATCAAATTAACCAAAGGTTTATATATTTTATTGTTTTTTTTTCATAAAGCCAGCTCTTAGTTTTATTTACTAGCTAGATGGTTTTCTTAATTTTAATTTTGTTAATCTCCCCTTTGGTTTTCAGAATTTCTAATTTGGTATTTAATTGGAGAGAAGCTGAATTTCTTAAAGTCATCAAAGTAATAAATAATAGAGATGAATGCTGAACCCAGATTCTGTCACTCCATATCCATCCTATTTTTCACTATAACTCATTCACAAAACTTTGAATACAAGAAAGAGTGGAAGCAGAGGTCCTTAATCCCCACAAATCTATATAAGAAACAAAAACATGGAAATATTTCCTGTAAATACTAGCATAATTTCAGTCGACTGGAGACTTTAAAGTCCTGGTTGACTGTTTCTTTAGGTCTTCTCTAAGGCTTTGGCATCCATTCGGTTATAAAGGACAATCAGCTTTATTGGGCACTTGCTTCTTTGGCCCTAGGACTTCCCCTCACCCCATTAGTTTGTAAAGACCCTTGGGCTATGTCAATGAAAAAGACAGTTTCTGAAACCCAGCTCACAATAACCCCAATAAAAGTCTATCCCAGGCCACTGCTGCATCTGTGTCCAGTTTTTTGATTAATTTCCCCATAATGAAGGCTATATTTGATTGGTTGGACCTTTTCGTTGGTGCTTGCTGATGTATCAGGTCATGCTAGAGGTGAGGAAGAAAGGAACTGAATATTGATCATTTGTAGTTTGAGGCTGAAAGTCAGATAATATCTACCATAGAGAAAATAGGCAGATTTATTGTTATTTATACTAATAATAGGAGTTATTAAAATTAACATAAAAATTAAAACATAAACCACTTTAAAACCTGCAGAATTCTTTGTATCCATTATTTCATTTGAACTTCATGGCAGGAAGTACCGCAGGAATTCTTTTCCCCACATTATGGATTTGGAAAATGAGACTTAGAATAGGTTGTCATTTTTCCATGGATGCAAAGCTAGTATGAGAAGCAGGATTTCACCATTTTTCCTCCCAGTCCACCACACTTAGGATTATAGTTTTAGATTTAGAAAGGGACTTTGGAGGTGACTCAGTCCAATCCTCTCATTTCATAGAAGAGGAAGTTGAGGCTTAGAGAGGTTAACTTACCAAAGTTCCACCAGTAGTCACTAGCAGAGTTGATATTTGAACCAAGTCCTCTGATGCAAAATCTAGCTCTTCTCATTGTGAAATGTTTTCTTTCTTTCAACTCTATCACATAACTTCTAAATAAAGAAAACATTCATGTAAGTGTCCATGTTAAAATAAAGCTGCCAAACCATCAAGGATTTCCCCAATGGAATGAACTGCCTCAGGAGGCAATGGCCCCTCTCTTCCTGATGGTCTTCATAAAGAAGCTGGCTGCTTGTTTGTTATGGATGTTATAGAAGGAATTTACATTCATGTATGGGATGGATGAATGGTCTTGGAAGTCCCTTGTGGCTTTCTGTGAAGGACACTGAAGAGGGAATCTTCTGAGAAGGCTTTAGGGGCATGAACTCTATAGTCAGCATGGTTTTTCCTACATTAGGAGTGAGAGTTTTCTGCCAGAGAGTATAAATTGGTTCATAGTTCTTGCTCATGTGATACTTGATTTGAATGAATACTTAATAAAAGCAAAGTTGGAGATTATGCGAATGTGCTGGAAGTGGGGTCTTTATTTGTTTTACCCACAGGACCAGGGAAATTGAATAGTATTAGATTGGGTGGTATAATGCATGCTGTCAGATATTCCCAGGGATTGCTGTAAATCCAACATTATACTAAAATAGGGTTTGTTGATCCTGGCTACAATAAAATATTTGCTGATACTTTAGACTGCATGGTTTGGGTTTTGCAAATAGAATACGAGGAATCACAAAATAATGGGAAGCATCAGACAGTCTTTTATTGTTAATTTCATAATTTGCATATTGTATAATTCAGTGTACAAAGCCAAATGTTTCTATGCTGAAACCAGAGGGAGTAGGGAGGAGACATCACCAAACTAACACAAAACATGGTGTCATAGCAAAAGATGGAAAGTTGGGCCTAGGGAAAAGGGGCAATAATATGAAACAGGGCTGGGAGAAGTAGAATGTAGAGAGTTTTAAATCCTATTCTAAGAATTTTATATTATGTTATGACAAAGATAAGAAATCATTGAAGATTTTTCAAGAGTAGGTGTTTTAGTTTGGCAAATATGTGGAGAATGGAGTAGAGAAACAGAAGAATGGGGGTTGAGGGACCAGTTAGAAGGTCATCCAAGTAGTCTAGGAGGTAATGGATGGTTGGATGGGGAGGGTCTGAGCTAGACCAAGAATGCTGGAAGGAAGAAAATATGAATTGAATGAGAAAATTATCTATGACATTTCTCCTGGGGAAGAGAAAGCTAAGAGAGACACATCGTTATTTTCTGTTTTCAGATATGCAAGGAACTATTAAATATAAGAGGAGTAAGGCATAGATCACTTAGTCTGCCTTAATATCATGATGACCTGTGATTTATCTGATAAGAACTTTCCCTTCAAGACTAGCTAGCCATTATAACCTAGCCTTGTTTGCCCATCCTGTAGGACTCTTATTTATTGAATGATCCAAAAAAGGTTTACCCAATGAGATTGGGACCTCATTCTAGTTCTCTGGGTATTGGGCATAGGCCAATAGAATGTCCTAGCTTCCCAGCAATTATTCCTTGCTTTTTCAGCATGACCAGCCTATTCTCATCCCCCCAATCATACACATAATGAAATCCTTCAGTCTAAGTCATCATTCCAGAATAATTCTCTATTTTTCATGTACTGTTGCTTCTTCAAAGCCACCATATAAACTTCCATTGTCATTTGGGTGACATTCTACACAGTTATTAAGTCAATTTTGTACAAAAAAATATGAAATAAAGAAAAACAATTTTTAATGTAACTGTCCCATTATGAAACAATGAAAGTACATATACCTGGTGGCTCTTGGCCTGTGTTCAACACTCTCCTCCATATTCTCCATTTATTCAAATCATCTTTTCAAGGACCTTTCCTTAAGATCCCTTCTCAATTTCACCCTGTTTCACAAAGTATCCTTTGCCTTCCTCAGCCCTCAGTGAGCATATCCTTCACTGACATGAATTATGGTCTCTCTCATTCATCTATTGTCCATTTTACTTCCTCATATTTGCTGTCTTCTTTTGTTATTTATCTGCTCGTGTACACTCTGCCTATCTATCTGAAAAATCAACCTTTTCAGTTAAGATTTGTTTCATGTTTCTTTATATGCCCCAAATCTAACATCCTGACATGGTATATATAGTATAGAAATCTTCACTATTGATAGTTACGGTGATAATGTTCTCAATCATTTCAAAAAGCTTCCAGTGTGAAATACTGACTCCATCTTTTAATTTCTATTCTAAATTGGAAATAACCTCCAAGTAAGACTTTGAGACAGGAATAAGTTTAATTCTAACTCATTCCCTCCCTAACTTGATTTTTTATGGTAATCACTTGGCCTGATCTCCAATAGAAGGAGATTGGGTTTGTGGAAGAGAGTATAGGAAATGTGGAAAGAATGAGAATTGGAAAGAATCTTTTGAAATGTAAATACCAATTTCCACACCCCCCAAAAAAAAATCACTTCAAAGGAGCAGAAATGCATGTTGCATCTTTGGAGTATTTAATTCGTGTTTTCATTGATATCTATTGGCTGCCCCAACCAACACCAAAGCTAGGTTTTGACTCATTCATAGGATTGCCACTCTGTCATGCCTCTTCATCTCCCCCTTCCCCACTGGCTTTTTGCATATGAACTGAAAGCAACCCATCCTTTGGAGAAAGAAAACCAAACCAACCCATTCTTTGGAGAAAGAAAACCAAACCAACCCATCCTTTGGAGAAAGTACACCAATAACTTCACTGACTGGTCTTTTGATGATCTGTTCTTTCAACTCATGGTCATATGGACTACATTGCCCCCCAGAATGTAGAATCTTCAAATGTAGAATTGTAAAACTACAAGAGATATCTGAGATCATGAAGCGGCTGATTCCCAGCTCTCCCACAGACTCCCCCATGATTCTTTTTAATCCTTATAATATTCCAGTGTGAATCCTTTGCCCAGGCCCTTCTTGTGAAAGGTCATATTATCCCATTTGGAAATTCCAAGGAATTAGCAGATGAGGGACTCCTAATGGCTTCCTGCCTGGAATGTTCTCTCCCCTCAGCTCCATTTCTTAGCATTTCTGACTTCAATCAAGACTCATATCAAATATCAGCTTGTACCTGAGGCACTTTCCTATCTTTTCTTTATTCTGTTTATATCTTGCATATTTGTATATTGTTTCTGCATTAGAATTTGAGCTCCCTGAGGGCAGGGCCTGTCTTTGCCTTTTTTATTTTGCTTCTCCAATGGTCATTACTGTAGGAAGCACTTTGATCGATGGACTGACCATTTACTGATGATGGTGTGAATTCAGTAATAGGAATATAATTTTAAAATGTTGCCATATGACTTACAGGCTATGCTGAAAGAGAGAACATGGTTTAACTATATATACATACATATATATATATACATATATATATGTATATATATATGATTCTAGTCAAACAGTTAAAGTTTTTAAAAAAAAGAAAAAGGGCATAAAGATAGTTGTTCTCCTGATGGCCTTGTTTTCAGCTCTAGGGAGGGGGTGGCATTCAGCTCAAATATGCTTTTTCTTTCTCATTTTGCTGGTACTTGGTTTGGCAAAATTTTAATATAAATGAATGTTAGCAAAACATTGTCAGCATTAAAGAGTGCTGGTGTGAGAGTGCTACAGAATTAATATACCTAAAGTATTTATCTTTAATCCTCTTTTAAATTGAATCTAGCTAATACTAGCGATTGTCATTCAATGAAAGATGCTGTACATAAATATTTGGTATTTTGGGTTTTTTTGCTCTCTAAAGATAAATTAAATCTTACCTATGCACCACCATATGTTTAATCTGCAGGAGGACATGAGGTTGTCAGGCTGTAATTCAGTAAATATTATTGAGTGCCCCTATGGTGGGTGAGGTTACCAGGAAAATAGTAGATTTAGGCAATGCTTTTTGAGAGAAATTCTGATTTAGCTGAGGTCATAAATAAATACCCAGTGAAGTGGAAACAGCTCTGTGTAAGGGTTAGGATGATAGTGTTTTTTTTTTTTTTTTAATTCTGCCACTAACTATGTGACTTTGGGCAGATGAGTATTTTTATGGGGCTCAGTATTGGCTTTGTTAAATGAGGGGGCTGGACAAGACTACCTCTTAGGTACCTTCCAGCTCTGATCCATAACTCCTCATATATACATGAAGTAAGTCAAGAATACCTAGAAGAGAATCTATAGATGTGTGAATTAAAATAATTCACACCATTTAGGGTTCCCTCGATTCTAACCCTCAATTCTATCAGGTTCAGAGCAAGACTTATTGTCATTCCCACTTTGAGCTATTTCCATTGCCCTTTTTCTGACTAGTGTCAAATAAAGGTGAGGGCTCTGACAGATTCACTTTTCCCCAAGTTACTTCCTATTGAGGTGTGTATGAGTGATGCCTTAGAACCCTATATCTCAAGCACACCCCTAGACAAAGGTGAGCCTGAGGCCAATTTGCAGCCCTCCTTCTCCTTGATCTTCCCTTCCTGGTGCAAATCAAATTAGCTCATGCACACTAGTTGGGAAGCAGAAGAGAAAAGTTTTGCTGAGATCAGAGTTCTCTCCTGACCAACAATTCAGAAACCTGATATTGAATGATAGGATAATAAATTTAGAGCAGGAAAGGACCATTGAGGTCTTCTATTCTGATCTTTCATTTTGCAGATGAGAAACTGGAAAACATGCTCCAAGCCCTGGAAATTGCAGGAGCAATTTTTTTTGGGGGAAGAAGATTCCATCAAGGACATTTATACACAAAATTCATTTTGCACATATTGAAGGAAACACCACAGTTAAGTCTACAAATGCCTAAGTTGAGATAAATAGCCAAAAGGCTAAGCTTTTGTGTTTGTTTATACTTAATATTTAGCATAGTTCCAGGCACATAGTACTTCATAAATAATAATAATTATTATTTACTAAGATATTTCTGGATCACAAGGTTACCATTTGGCTTATTCTTTTTTAATGTGTTATTTTCTTTAGTATTTTGCATGCCTCCTTTAACAAGCTTTTGACTTACTTTATTTTTCATGATTTTCTTACATCATTCTTATTTCCTCTTCCTGTTTTTCTTCTACCTCTCTTAGTTGAGTTTAAATTCTTTTTTGAGGTCTTCCAGGAATTTTTTCTGAACCTAAGACCCATTCACATTTTTCTTTGAGACTTTTGGTATAGCTGTTTTGACTTTGTTGTCTTCCTTTGAGTTTGTGTCTTGACCTTCCCTACCACCAGCTTTCAGTGGTCGATTGTTGTTTTTCTTTTTTTTTTGTTGTTCACTTATTTTCCCACCTATTTCTTGACTTTATGTTAAAATTGAGCTGTGCTGCTAGGGGGTGGGGTCTTAAGCTTTAGGTTTTTGGTGCCACCATCTTCAAAGCTAGTTCTAGGGATCTGTAGATTTTCACTTTTTCCAAAGTGGCATTATTTAACAAAAGGTATGGTCACCACTGCTTTAGCATGTGCCCTGGTCTGTTCGCAACCACAAGCACTCTTTTCAGCCCTGAAACTGTGTTGAGAGTGCCCACTCTACAGTGGCTGCAAGCTCTGCTACACTACTATTTTATGACTTAAAAAAACATGAATGTCATATAACAAAGAGGAAAAGGGTCCTTGTTCCCCCAGCCTTATGGGCAGGGTCATTTGAGTCTTGTGGTCACTGAGATTTCAGTCTAGAGCATGTGGGAATCTAAATAATCTTTGAAGTGTCTGGATATAAATATATAATCAAAAATTAGGAAGAGACATCTGCTGATTCTGTAACAATAATGAGAAAGTCATAGAGACTGATTAAACCTTAATGTCCATGAAGGCAATGTCTACATATTTATTAAATCTATCTATCTATGTATCTATGTATCTATCTATGTATCTATCTATGTATCTATCTATGTATCTATCTATCTATCTATCTATCTATCTATCTATCTATCTATCCATCCGTCTGTCTATCTATGTATCTAGCTATCATCTATCGATGTATCTATCTGTGTATCTATCTTCAATAGAAACATTCAATATCTATTGAATATGTGCATATATTCTATAGACTTTATGCATATATACATAAATACACACATACATTTTAGTCCATCTTCAGAGAGATTCAGGTGCTATGATTTTCCCAATGCAATTATTATAAGAATCAGCAGAAGAGTCTCCTCAATTATTATTATGTGTGTTTATCTGGAGACTTTAGAGGTTATATTGACTCCCACATTCTAAATAGAAATTTCAAAGTGACCAGAAGACATACAGACATTTATTCTATACACATATATGCACATACACATACATATGTATATGTATGTACAAATAAATGTACATATACCTATATACAACATATATGCAAGTGTATGTATATGAATTTTTTTTAATTTTTTTTGTTGAAAGTGACTAAGTTAACCTATTTAGAGTTAGAAGGGTCTTTAGCGATAATCTACCCCATCCCACCCATTTTATAGTGGAGGAAACTAAGGATTGGGGGAAATAGCTTGCTCAAGTTTACTTAACTAGTAAATGTTGTTATTTCCTGAGAGGGAGGGTAGTGTAATAAGATAAGCCCTGAATCTGACATTGGATGACCTTGATTTCAGTCTTGACTCTACCATTTATTAACTGTTTCTGGCATTCTGTTTCTTTCGCATGTAAAATGAAGGCTTTGGACCAGATGACCTGTAAAGACCCTCCCAATGCTCAATCTGTAATTTATGGTTTGTTGATAAAGAAAGTTCCCTTCATAGAAGTTCCATCTCCATTTTACCCTATGGTCCAACTGGCTTTTCATAAGAAAGTATTGAGGGGACAGGTGGGAACCCAGAAAACCTGTTCCCAAGACATAATGTATCATCCAGAATAATATTTTATTAGGGATATGCAATTTGCTATATTTCATTCTCTGGGGTAAATTGGAAAATATTTTTAAATATTTGCATTACTCATGATCACAGTCCCCATCCAGGAGTATACTAAATGTCTTAGGAACAGGTACTGTGCAGGCCACATTCAAGGGCATGAAGCTGATTTGTCAGAATTCTCATCATGTCTAATGATATGAAGTCAAAAAGGAAAATTTCTCTGTCATCACCAAACCACATTTGTATAAGAACATTAAGTAACATGAATTGTAGACAGGTAAACAAAGGAAAATGCCATCAATTAATGTGCTGCTTAATTTTTTTAAACATCATTTCCTATAATATAGTTATCCATGGCAATTATTTGATTACATGTATTTATACCAAGTACATAATTAGTTGTAATTATGAAAATTATATGCACAGAGTGTGTGATTAACTAAAATTTATTTAAAGGAAATGAGACTATTCAACAACAAAAAACCACGTTAATGAAACATTACATTTGTAGTACAAGGTGACACCAGCCAAAAAAAAAATGTACGATACAGAACTTATTCCTCGATTTGTGACTACACGATGATGGTGCCTGGGTCTTTGGGTCACAGGACTAGACATCTCCATTATGGATACACCCCTCTGTTCAGAAGGCATGAAACATATTTCTTCTTTATATCTCCATCATAAATTCTGAGTTTGTAGTTACTGATCTCAGAGATGTTTGAATGCTCAGTTTACAAACAGAATGAGAGCCAGACCTGGATTTGAGGGACTCCTAAACTCCATAGCTATGACCACTTAAAAACTCTTTGAGTCTCAGGTTTCTTATTTATAAAGTGAAAATGAACATAATGTTTATACTAAAGTCCTCACAGGTGTATCTGATACCATGGCATGGCATGGCATTGTAAAATGAGGGGGGGTGGCACTGATAGCACTGTGATTTTATGTTTTCAATTATTTTTTCAACACTATTGGAAAGGGGATTCATTATTTCAATATGGTTTGGAGCAGAAGACCTTCTGACATGCCTTTCAACTATGCATGCGTATTTAGTAGAATGCAGGCTCCTTATGAAGTATTTCATTTCTGTTTTTTTTTTTCATTTGCAGTTCTTAGCACAGTGATTTACATGTATGCTTGACAAACATTTGAATTGTTATTTCAATGATTTTTAGAAGTAGAAATAACCATACCTCATTGCTTGACCATTTCTTTAACTTTATAAAGTAAGGGCCTTGGGGCTTAAGAATCTTATCTAAAGTCACTCAGTTGATTTGAATCAGGGCTAAGATTTGTACCCAAGTTCTAAGCCCCTTTCTTGTATGTCATTATGACTCCGTAAATATGCCACACCTCTTCCTGATGAAGAGATATAAATAAAAATGGGAGGACATATAGTAGTATCTAAATTTCCCATCCTTACATATCAATCAATCCTAGTAAGGCCCTGAAATAATGGGGATATAAGGACTATACTCATATTATGATTTTGTCATTGACCAGAGAGGTACATTCTAGAAACATTCTATAAAAAGTTTTTCTTCCAAATGAAGTTCATTTCATTCAATTCATTCATGAATTTCATTCATTGATTTCCATTGGCATATACACAAGGCATGCTATCGTCCCCAGACATACCTTAATGTCTTTTTTTTAAAGTATAATTTTGTGACTCCTTTTTAAGGTTTTTACTTTAAGTTTATCTCAATTAAAATACATTAAACTGATAGATTTTAAAGAATGTATTTTATGAATGAGTAAGCAGTAATTGTTGGATAACATTCTCTGGATGCACACCTTAATGAAAGGCACTGTCCAAATCTATGACTAACTTTTGTTTAACTTTGGCTGTGGCCAGAGACTTTTGGTGGATGCAGGGGAGTACACAAATTGTACAAAAAAATGCAGCATCTGTCTTCCTGGCATGTAGAGAAGTAGAGACATATATCCCATGCAACTCATTTCACAGGTGAGGAAACCAAGACAGAGTTAAGTGTCTTGCCCAGGGTCACACATCTGAGGTCATATTGGAATTTA
The DNA here is from genome assembly GCA_023548195.1 of Bettongia penicillata ogilbyi. Lineage (NCBI taxonomy): Eukaryota > Metazoa > Chordata > Mammalia > Diprotodontia > Potoroidae > Bettongia > Bettongia penicillata. The sequence goes on from JAJHZJ010000187.1 coordinate 6,125,124, forward strand.
GATCTTCTTGACTCCAGGCCTAGGACTCTATCCACTGCACCACAGAGCTGCCTTTCTATGTGCATGTGCATGTATGTATATACATATATATACACACATATACACATGTGTATATATAGACAAGAAAATATATACATACACATGTGTTTATAATAATACATCTGTATGATACATGCATGCACATATATGTGCAGTTAGGTGGTGCAGTGGATAGAAACCTGGGTTTGAAATCAGGAAAACTCATCTTCTTGAGTTCAAATCTGGTTTCTCATCCTATATATGTGATCCCAAGCAAGTCTCTTAACCTTGTTTGCCTCATTTTCCTCCTCTGTAAAAGAGAAGGAAATTGCAAACCACTTCAGCATCTTTGCCAAGAAAACCCCCAATGAGGTCAGGGCACAACTGAAACAACTGAAGAACAACCAAAACACACATGTGCACACGCATGCACACACACACACACATACACATGGTGTCTGACTCTCCAGAAAGTCTGCTGGTGGCAGTTCAGTATGCTCCATAGTGTTTATATAGCTATTATGTAACATACATATATCCATATGTGTATGTATATATGTGATACATGTGTATGTATGTATGTGTATATATATATATATATGAATTACTATTGCTTCTAAGTCTTTTTGGATCTTCCTTCAAGTTTACTCTTCTAAGCAGAGCCTCAGTTGGCTTGTCACAGGCCTTTCCCTTCTAGAGTTTATAGTTTGAGAAGGAGGGCTCATATAATTCAAGGAATTCATTGAGTTAAGGGTCAAGAGAACTTGGCCCATTGGAGCAGTGAAAGCACTGGAGAGAAAATTGTTCTCTTCTCAGTTCTATGAATTGGACATTGTTGTTTTCATTATCATTATTATTATTTTCTTTATTGTCATTTTGAATTGTTTATGATTAATCAATAGACATGACTTGGGATGTGGTTATACTGGGATATTATATGACTTGGAATATTTGTGGAAAATTTATTTGCCAGTGGTGCTGGATAGATGCAATCTTAGATTCTGCCTATAAAATTTTCATGTACTCTCTGGGTAAACAAATAATTTATATAACCACAGGGGAAAAGGATTAGAGACAGTTTAATGGTGAGGATTGTCTTATGTATAGTAAATACTGGTCTGGCAGGGACATCTATGGAAAGGCAAGGGCCATTTGTACACGAGGCACAGTGAAATGGTGCTTGGAATAGCTGGGCACCCAAGCAGGTACCTGCCAAACCTCCAGTCATTCAGAAGCTGTTGGTGACATTTTAATACCCTTGTTTCTTGTGCCTGCTGTGGAATGAACCATCTGTTTATTAGATCCAGGAACTGCATTGATTCTTGTAAATGCCATGGCAGTCCTCTGTGATGAATTAAGGGATACCTCATATACAGGTCACTATTCTGGACTTGTAGGTAATTTATTCTCATAATGTACTAAAAAAGATCCTAATACAGAATTGTTACTTCTTAATAAGTAATAGTCATATTTTTCTTCATTATCTAATTGCAATGAGATTCTTATACAATGCAAAAAGTTGAATTCAGTGACAGAGAGAGATACAGACAGACAGACAGACAGAGACAGGGGAGAAGAGAGACTGAAACAGAGATAGAGGGGCAGAGATACACATAGAGGGAGACAGAAGGGAAAAGGGAGGAAGGGAGAGAGAGAAAGAGAGAGACAGAGAGAGGGAGAGAGAGAGAGGATATTGAGTACTTTGTGTTAGACAGTAAGCAATATGCTAGGAATATGAATATAAAGCAGAAAAATAGTTCTAACCCTCAAGAAACAGCTTCTAATGAAGCTAAAAGATATATAAAGAGAAGGTGGAAAAGAGGAGAGCAGAGTGAGTATGGATGCTGGGGAGGAGGTGAAGTTACACTTGGCCTGGATACCTTACAAAATAATGATGAGGCTTAAGGGACTCACAAATTAAAAGAATGGATCTCAAGGCAGAGCAACTCTAGGTGGGAAAGTGAAGGGAGAAGGTGGGAGGGAAGAGGATAATACTCTGGAAAGTGAAGAGCTGAGCCAGGTCTTCATGTTTCCACTACTATTGCTTGGTTTTCATTTGCCAATGTTTTACTTTTCTGTCTCTTGCCATATGGGTATCCTTTACCCAGCACTATTTTCTTGAATTTAAGTGGAAGATGACGTATGATATATGTTGAGAATTATTTGTCCATGTTACTCAAAACTTTTTGGTTTCATCAGTGATGATAGTCTCTCCACTGAGGGAGATGGTGATTCTGATTCCTCTACAACTTGGCAGACTATCTCATATTATCACACTCCCCAAAGTATATAAGCTCCTTGAGAGCAGAATCCGTTTTTCTATTAATTTTTGTGTCCCCCAAATTTAGCACAATGCCAGGAATTTCATAGATAGGTATTAATTGCTTGTGGAATGAAATGGCATCAAATCACCCCATGGACAATCCATTGGAGAACTCCACTGAATGGCGCTAGGCTGCTTCTCTGCTGGCAGAGAAGCTATCCATTGCCAGGCTCCTAGGACATCTCACTCCTTGTGTTCCACCAAGTTCACTTTCAAGAACCCAGGATGACATTCATACCAAGCTGAGGTAATGAGAAAGGGCTTGAGTAAAACATTAGTCAACATAGAATAAGAAATCCATTCATTGTCCTAAATTCTGTTGTTATGGGGTGTTCGTAATTGCTTCTTATTGTCAAGTGAGAGTAACCTTTCAAAGCTCATTTCAGAAATGGAGTTGAGGACTATTGGAGGGAGATGCAGGCAGAAAGCCCATTCTGTAAGGGGTGGGGGAAAATAGTCCCTAGTAGGCAGATTGTGAAGAGGCTGTTTTATCAATTACCTTAGATCTTGTTAGCTGGATGGGAGAAAAAAAAAGTTCCTTGATGACCTTGAACTTCACCTTGTCCATTTTGGTTCATGGAATTGCTTTAGGTTTGAGCTAATACCTGTTGTACATAAATGACACTAATAATCCTGTTTTTATACATTTACTGCACATAATGAGACAAATTCCCAAGGAATATGACTAGGAAGGAAGAAGTTAAATAAATTAAGCAATGACTCCATCGTAAATGGGTTATGATGCTATCCATCCAGTCCTGTTGGGCTAATTTATGCCATTGGGGGATGCTGAGAAAAATGGTGACCAGGCATCAATAGGCCTTGTGGATTATAGAAAGGAGATATCCTGGGGGAGAAGCTAAGAAAATCATTGCTGTGCCTGACAGGTTAAAATGTTGGGCTACAAATGATCACTGAATTGATAATGCATGTAGTTTTGCTTCCTTTCTGGCCTGATTTATATTTGGTGCTTAGCTTATCAGGATCTCTGTGATCAGTGTGTCTATCCCAGAAGCAGCAAGTGTAGACTCATAGTTATAGTTAGGGGTGGGATGGCAATCCCCATTATCTCCATAGAAACCTGTTGTTCTCAAGAGGACAAAGATAAATGGTACACAACTGGACTGAAAGGAAAGATTTCTATCTCCACCAAGGTGAGAGCTTGACTATTCAAAACAGACCTGTCCCTTAATCTGTCAAAGGCTTGCCCTCCCGAACAATTAAACTCCTTACCATGAGATCTACCCTGAGGCTTTGAATGTGGATCCAGGTTTGTCTCTAGTGTTCAGGGAGCAGGCCTACAAAGAGAACAACAAAAAAAAATTTTAGAGACTTTTACATATGAAGGATGTTTATCCTTCCATTTTCTAAGAGGGACAGAGTTCTCTCTCTAAGATGGCTCAGAGTTCCCTCTTCTCTCAGGCTCCCTCCCTCTGCTTTCCTTCCCCCTTTCATCTTTGTCTTTCTCTCTTACATCCTTATTTCTTTCTTTCACTTCTCTCTCTCTCTCTCTCTCTCTCTCTCTCTCTCTCTCTCTCTCTCTCTCTCTCTCTCTGTGTATCTCTCTCTCTCTGTCTCCGTCTCTCTCATTTTCCAGGACACAGAATTTCTAGACAAAATTTGGCCTTAAGATTCAGATTTGAGATAATCTCGAATAATCGTTTGTTTGGTATGTGAATATTCATCTTGAGGGTTAGTGTAAAAATATATATTTTGTCCACTTATAGAAGTTATTTTCAATAGATTTCCATGTATTGTTTAAGCTAGAAATTTCCCTAATGGTTCATGTGTTTATTAGTCTTACAATCATTGAACGTTACTGTCTTTTAAGAGAAGTCATAGTGGTGCTTTATTCAGATTTGTCCCACTAACAAGGCTTGACTGACGAATTGAAAGGAATTCCAGGAGTGGAGATTGTTATCCATCCTTCATTTTCAAAGAGAAAAGGAGAGAAAAGGAACCTCAAACTTCTGCCCCTAGCCCTACTTTTACTACTTACCTTGAGGAAGATCAGGCCTGAGCAATCAAGCTTCTTGGAGGCTGACCTTACAATCACTAACGATGAGGCAGCCCAGAGACACCTATGGCACCAGGCATCCGAAAACACATCTACTTTAATTTCATCATTTGGGCTTGGTTCTGACAATGACTTGTTTGCCCATGGCTCCATTTTGAAATCGCAGGCTAGACTCATAGACTGGAAGGGACCTTAGGAATCCATTCAGTCTAGCCCCCTCATTTTACAGAGAAGAAACTGAGACCCAGAAATTTCAATTAACTTGCCCAAGGTCACACAGGTGGTAGATCTGAGATTTGAATTTAGGTCTTCTGAGTCCAAATCTAGAATTCAGGTGAGTTCTAGTATAATCTCTTCATTTTACAGTTGATGAAACTGAGGCACAATCTTTTAAGTGATTTGCCTAATATGCAGGAAGAGTTGGAACAGGTTCCCTGACTCTGTTGTCAGTGTTCTCTATTCTCTGACATAGCTGAAGATTATGTTCCTTGGAGGGATGGCTCCCATAGCATACGACATCTGGTAAACTGTACTTTTGAATTTGATTCAACAGGGCTTTGACTTCCTTAGCTCTCTCCCAGTCACACTGATTTCAGAAGATTGATACTGTGAAAATTCCAGGCAAAAATGACACTAGTTTATCATATACTATTTGGACATAAATTATAATCTAAGTGGAAACAGCACTGAATTGCAAAAAAATCTGGATTCAAGTTTCTCTCACTTAATAGCTGTGTAGCCTCTGAAGACTTACTTTCCCTCTCTGATCCTCAGTTTCTTTTTCGTTAAAATTAGGTGTTTGGACTAGATGTTCTGTGCTTAACATAGGGTCCACAGGCTCAAAAAAGATCTGTGCATAGATTTCAGGGAGTTTGTGAATTTGGATAGAAAAAATGCATCATTATTTTTACTAACTTCTGTCTGAATTTTAGCAAATTCCTTTCAGTTATGAATATAAGCAACATATATTACTCTTAGAAGATGTCCATATGCTATATCCAACTGCCAAAGGGGTCCACAACTCATAAAAATTTTATGATCTTTTTTTTTTATTATTTCTCAGGATCCTTTTAGCTCTGAGATCTGTGCTTCTGTGAAATGTAATATGGTGACCCCCTTTCAAATATAGGATTCATTTGCTGGCTGTGTAAAGGAATAAATTTATCTGTGATACTCAGTGACTGTTGGGATGGCCATTGATTGGGATAAATTTTGTTTAGCTACACTTAAGAAAATGCAATTGACAGGATATTTTCATTACATTGTTTGTTTGTTTTTACATGTATTGCTGCTATAGCTTCCTAGCATATTATCATTTATTTTCAAAATATTTTTTCCCTGGGATAGGAAGAGGCTATGGTTTTTCCCTTTTTATAATAATGATTTTTTTTATATTTGTATTATACATATAAATATATAATATTTATAATAATGATTGATGTTTGTCTTTCATTCTTGGAAAAGATCAATGACATCTTGACTTGCAAGTGTATTGGATTTAAGTGAGGTCATGCTGTACAAAGTCACTACCCCCTCTCTCTCCTCTGGAGCCATCTGGGTTCAGTGATCACATATAGATATAGATTAGGACGACTGGACATGGTCCTGGATGCAGTGGGAGACCTTGGCTTTTCTAAGTTAAGGTTTTTCTCGGGACTCAGTTTTCATAATAAAGAAACACAGTAAGAAAGGAAGCTAACTTGCTTCAGTATTAGCATCAGGGCAAATCCACTGATGATAGTTTAAACACGCTATTCATGTCTTCATGTGAGAGACTGCCTCCATCTTTTTTTAAAAAGGGTTTTTATTGATATCTTTTGTTTTACGTTACTTAAATCTTTCTTCCTTGTTTCTTTCCCCTGCCCCCTCCCAGAAATTCATCCATTTTTACAAAGAATTTTGTGAAAAGAAAAATGAAATAAAAAGAGAAGGTGGGGAGGGATCAAAGCAAAAGTTATATATAAGTATATGTGTATATAAGTTTGCATATGTGTATATACACACCTATGTATACTTCATAGGTGTGCATGTGTGCATATATATATACACACATATACATACACACATATCTCTACCCATCCATCCATTCATCCATATCTACCTGTCTCTCCATCCATCTATCTATCTACTTCTGAAAATGTATGCACTGTTCAACATCTGTGGCCCATCCACCCCTACATAGGAGTGGTAGAGGTACCTTTTCATCAGTCCCTTCTTTGGAGTCAAACTTCATATTAGTAACAAGGCAACATTCATTTTTGATAGTTCCTTATTTATTGTTCTTTCCATTCCCATTATTGTAGCCATTATGTGTCATGTCTTTTCTTGGCTCTCTTTGTATAATTTCCTGTATTTCATTGCTTCTCTGTATTCATCATATTTTCTGTTTATTACAACACAGTAATATCTGTTATACTTATGCACCATAATTTGTTTGGATATTACCCAAATAATAAACACATACTTTAAAAATGTCAATTTGAAATAGAACTCTGTAACTGCCTTTTCAGAAATGTTTTATTGGTGCTTTTTGGTTTTATTAGGTGGTTATTTTCATCTCCCCACACCAATGATAAACTTTTAAACCTTAAACCTGCCTTTTATCAAAGGAAAAAAAAAGAGTAGAGTAAACTGAATGATTTGTGACCATGTCAGCATTTATACAGCATTCTGAACCTATGGACCCACACTTCTCTGTGGAAAGGAAGAATGTATGTCTCCTTATCTTTTTCCCCGGGCACCAAAACTGGCTGTTATCATTTCTCAGAATTTAGTTCCTTTTTTACATTCTTTTTTTTTTTTTTGCTTTTAGGTAATCATTGTATACCTTTTTCTCTAGGTTTTGCACTTCTCACTCTTTGTCAGTTCATACATATTTTCCCATGCTTCTTAGAATCTCTCTTGCTTACCCCATCTTCATGCACATACTATTCTACTATAGTCAAGGAATGTGACTTGTTCATCTATTCCACAATCACTGGCCAAACAAATTCTTTCCTTTGCTACCCGTCAAGAAGTATTTCTATAGGTAATTTAGAAAGCATCCTGCCCTTTCTTTGTGTTGTTACTCTTTTTTTGGAAGGCGAGGGAAAAGATCTTGACTTTTTTCAAACATCACAATTAATGGCTAAAAACCCTAAGAAATAATGAGATGATCTCTAAGGCTTCTACCATTTTAATAATAATAAAAACTTCTGAGTATCTTTTATTTGGTGCTATTTGCATGATTGGAAAGAGAAAGCAAAACATGTGTGGATATTATTATAGTAGTAAATGGTCTACAGATGTCTTTTATTCCAAACCTTTCCTTTTCACATTTTAGCAAAAGAATCTTGGGTTCGTTGCATTAATGATGCACATCTCAGATCCTCTTCTTGTTGTCTTTAAAAGATCACCAATGTACATGATCTATAACAAACTTACTCAACATTCTGGGCTTTCCTTGGCTTTTAAAGAAAACCTTGCTTACTTTGCAAGTAAGAACAAAGAAAGAAAATTAAATCAACTAATACATAAAATAATAGAAATGCATCCTCCAATATAGTTTTTCTGCTACTGAAGGACTCTGCTTCATCCTGATTTTTTTTCACCAGCAGAATTCTGTTTCTTTCTGAGTGTAATCAACATCTACCTAGAGACAGTGTGGTGCTACAGAAAAAAAGACCTCAAGGATCTCAGTTCCTACTTAAAGAGACATCTAAGAGGCTGGGTCAGTGTGTAGAAAAGATTTAATTTAGAGTCAGGGGAATTGTTAGAAGTCCAAAAGCTGGCACTTAGAAAATATGCAATCTTGAACAATCAACTCCACTCCTCTGAATCTCAAATTCCTCTGGAAAATTAGACAAATAATAGATTACTACTTCCATATATTATCATACAATGCAAAAAGCTATATTCACTAACTGTAGCTGGGCACCTACTATGTACATGCAAGTACATTGGATGCTGGGGATATAAAGGTAAAAAAAGTAAAAGAACAGAAGCTCTTGAGAAGTCACCTATGCCTATATTTACTATGTTAAGGATTTGTGAGTTCCCTTCACATTGCAAATTCACAGAGTTTTTACAAATAAGTAGTCTTTGATAGATAACAGATGACCCTTTGAGGCCAATCAAGCATTGAATGTCTTGGAGTTCAGAGAGTTGAGTGATAAGCAGCTAGAGTATATAGGTAGGGGGGAGATGTTGAATTATACTTTGGGTACATTGAACCCTAGATGTCTCGGCTTGCTACCTTTTTCCCTCTGGGTTTACTGGCTACATTTCTTGCTCAAAGATCAAGCCTTACACCCAATTTACTCTGGAACTAGTACATTGGACAACAATTCCCCACCCACGGAGTGATTGTAATTACTAAATAGTAATTGTAATTGTTTCTCTTTTACCCAGGAACCCTGAGGGTCTTCCCCTCCCAGTTTGAATTTTTTTTTTTTTATTAAAGGGGCCAACCCTAGAGTAACTTGAAGAAGCCTATTCATTGAATGAGTGTATCTCACTCAAAGTAAGATTGTGATAAGACCTTAGCCTAAAATGGCCAAGACCTCCCACTGTATCCTGGACCATCTCCAGTCATCCTGATGAATATCTGGTCACTGGACCCAGATGGCTCAGGAGGAGAGAGTGAGGCTGGTGACCTTGCACAGCCCTCCCTCACTCAACACAAAGTCAACTGAAGTCATATCATCATCTTGATGTCATGGTCCTCCTTTTAGAGAATGAAGGACAAATACAATAACACGCATTATATATTTATATGCATGTGTGATATATTAATAGAATAATGTTCTAAATATTATTAAAATATATTGCTGCATAAGTATATGAGCATCTCAGAAGGTTATATTCTTTTTTAACCTTCTTATCTCCAGCATCCAGTACACTTGCATGCCCATAGTAGGTGCTCAGATACAGTTTGTTGGATATATATATATATATATATATATATATATATATGTGTGTGTGTGTGTGTGTGTGTGTGTGTGTGTGTGTGTATATGTGTGTGTGCATATATATAAAATATACACATATATGTGTGTGTACTTTATGTGTATATATACTTCACTACCAACTTGTGAGGTAGATGCTGCTATGATCCCTACTTCTTGGATAAGGAAACTGAGGCACAAAGAGAGGTTTATCAACATGTCCAGCACCACACAAAGAAGTGTCAGTGACACTTCTCGAACTCAGGTCTCCCCAAGTTTGTGGCCAGTGCCTTATCTTCTAGGCCTCCTAGCTACATCAGATACTTATTCTCGTGGTCACAGGGTCTGTTGTTGGGTCATTTCAGTAGTGTCTGATTCTTCATGAATCCATTTGGGGTTTTCTTGGCAGAGATTCTGGAGTGGCTTGACATTTGCCGATGAGGAAACTGAGGTAAGCAGCATTAAATGACTAGACTAGTGTCTAGGCTGGATTTGAATGCAGGTCTTCTTGACTTGAGGCACATGTTACATGGATTGTAACAAAGCCTGATCAGATATCATCTTCCTTTGCTTAAAGCTTTGAGAATGCAGGGTCCCCTCCACAGCACAGTTCCATATCAGAGTCAGTCTTCATAGAAAGAGCTCACCCAAAGTGAGCAAGCTCCCCTTGGACTGACTGAGAGGTGGAATCTCAAGACTCTTTGAAGGGCATCTTCATTTCTGAGTTGAATCTAGAGGGATAAAAAAAGTCACCACCCAAAAACCAAAACAGTAATACAGCATATCCTATGGTGTTAAGTAGAGCCTTACGTTGAATGGAAACTTCAAAAATACTCCTTTCTGGTTAAAAGAAAAGATTAAAATATTGTCTGTAAAGCTCAAGTTTTGGGAAGAATGAGCATGTACATATTACATGTTCCTTCTTTGCATAGGATGCTGAGGCGCATGAGCTCTTATTTTGGGGAGAAAATTATCTGCAACTATCATTCTTTCCTTCTTATTAAATTCTAACAATAGCTTAGAAAACTTGGGCAATCTGTCCTAGTGAGGCAGTTATGACCAGAAGTAGGGAATCCTTTTATTTGCTGGGTGAAAGAGGTAATAAATTAACAGCCATCTTTTAGCCCCATTAGGAAGATGCAATAACCCATTTTGGGGCACCATTTCCTGTATAACTACACATGTAATGTGAACTGAATGAGAGAAGTACCCCCTTGTAGAAAATAATGAATTTGCCATTGTATCCACTAAATGCCCTTATTTTCCCAGTTACAAGAGATGTTGGGAAGTTGAAATTCACTTTCTTAGTATTGACTAGCAAATATGTTACAACATCTGGGGGGAGATGAATGAAGTCTGAATTCATCCTGCTTTGCCCCAGATCTCTGCTCTGAATGCATTGATGGGAAGATAGCGGAGGCTGCTCAGGTGGTAGTAATAATTACAGGAAATGCTGATCAGTCAGGGGAATGTAGCTGAGTTACAAAATCCCAGAGATAGAAGATACCTCAAAAGGCATCTTGTTCAACTTAGATCTAAACAAGCGTCTTTGCTTTAGTGTCTCAACAAGAAGAGCTTTTCTTAAACACCCACCTATGGAGGGGAAGCCATCTATAGGGTAAGGGGGAAAGGAAGAAAAAAAAGAAAAATATATTTACATCATAACTTTATTATATATTTAAAAGAATAGCAAGTTATGCATGATTGATTTGTAGTTTTATGCACAATCTTCTTTTTAAAATTATGTTATTATGAAAATGCTTGTTTTATTCCATAAATTAAAGGTAATTTAATTAATTAAAAGAGAAAAACATGTTAACATTTAAAAACATTTAAAAAATTTTTTTTAGTCATATCACTATAATCTTGAACTTCTGAATTTTTAATCCAAATTTAAGACCATGAATTTCCCCATATTTTGTTTCATTTTAGGTTCAGCCTAATATCCTGGCTTGTCAAGATCTTTTTGGATCTTAACTCTTATTTACCAGTGTGTCAGTTACTCTTTTAGGTTTATATCATCTAGAAGCTGATAAATAAAACTTCTGTTCTTTTATATAAATCATTGATATAAATCATTTTATATAAATCATTGACAAAATTTTTAAGGCCAAGTATATATTCCTGGGTCTGTCCTTTGGAGATCACATTTGAGGCTGACATAGAATGTTTAATGACAATATGTTGCATCTGGTCATTCAATCAGAAAAAACAAATTACTTACTTGTACAAATGCCTGGTTTCCATTGTTTCATCTTTTGCAGACAGATAGATTGATAGTAACACTATATCTCAACTCCACAAGGCAGACAGCATGACCCATTTAAAAGAGTCCTAGATATGAAGCTAGGAAACTTAGATATGAATCTAGTCTTTTCTACTTGCCACCTTTGAGACTGGGGATGAACACTAGAGGACCTACATAGTCCATTCCGTTTTATTTATTTCTCCTCTGATTTTCAGGATTTCTTCTTGTATTTGTGGCTTTGGTAATCTGCTGATTCTCTAGGTTCGCTTTAATTGCATATTCAATTTATTCATCCTCTTTTCCTATTTTGCTTATCTGTGCAATTGTTTTTGTAAAGGATTGCAAACTCTGCTTATTTGGAATCATCTAATACCCAGTAAATTTCCATGTCAAATATGTATAGATTTAACCCTGCCCTTTTTATTTTCACTGCTTTTAAATTATTTTGGTTCAGCTTGATTTAGTTCTGCGTAAGTTTAATTTTTATTCTTTGACTGTAATCCAACCCTAGAAATGTCATTTTACAAAAAAAAAATTGTAAATAGTAGTGAGAATAAAGCAGAGGCAGCTAAGTGGTTCAGTCAATAAAGTGGTAAACCTAAAGTCAGGAAGACCGAAGTTCAAACCTAGCCTCAGACGTTTCCTTGCTGTGTGATACTAAGTGAGTCACTTTATTTTGGTTTGGCTCAGTTTCCTTATCTGTAAAATGGGCATAATAAGAGTATCTACCTCTCACGGTTGTTGTGGGAATCAAAGGAAAATCAAATTTAAAGTGTTTAGCTGGTAATTACTTTTTAAATTTTATTTTTAAATTATGGAATACAACAACAATTTCTATAACATAGTATAATAAAAAAAGATTATGCATGGAACTACAAATCTATTATGTACAACTTGCTATTTCTTTTAAATAGATAATAAATCATTGAAATTTCTTTTTTTTAATTTTTCTTGCTCTCCCCCCCACCTTCCCTGCCCTAGAGATGGCTACCACTACACATACACACACACACACACACACACACACACACAATTATTCTGTACATACTTCAATGTATCAGTTCTTTCTCTGAAGGCAGATACTACCTTTCTTCATACGTCCTTTATAGTAAATTTACATATTTGTAATAGACAAAATAGCTTATTCACTCAAAGTCCTTCTTAAAACAATATTGCTGTAACTGTATCCTTGGCTTGCCTATTTTGCTCATCATTATTTCTTGCAAGTCTTTCCATATTTTTCTAAAATTATTGATCTCGTCATTTCTACAGCTCAATAATATTACGTCAACAATCATGTACCACAATTTTTCAGTCATTCCTAATTGATGGGCATCCCTGCAATTTCCAGTTTTTGCCACCACAAAGAGAGCTTCTGTAAACATTTTAGTTGGCAATTCTAAAATGCTCGCGTGTAGTAGGTGTTATATAAGTGTTAATTACTGTAGCCTCAGTATCGAGGTCTTTTTTTTTTTGTTTCAAAGCTACCTAATGTGGGGCTTTATTTCCTTTTCTTCTTCCTTGTCTTCACTATCATAAACTTGTTGTATGATCAGATCAGCTGACCCATCCTCCACAATCTCCACATAAGATTTTTCCTGTCCTTCACTCAGTTGCCATCTTGACTTCTTATCTCCATCTGAAGGGGATGCAAGTGGTTGCTCAGCTCCCAAATTGATGGGGATGCTGTCTATGCCAGCTTCAGCAAGGCACTCATTGCACAGTCTGTAGCTGGGTTCCTTCCTGTACCACTTGTCCAGTTAGATCAGTCACATGACTCTTGCATTTTTGGCAGATTAGTTTGAATGCCTGATGAATTGTTCGAAAATGGCTACTTAGATGGTCTAGCCTGCTGAATCTTTTCCCACAGGCCTCACAGGGGTAAGGCAGTTCTCCTGTATGGCAACGAAGGTGGCGCTTCAGGTCTGCTTTCCGTTTTACCACATGTGTGCAGAATGGGCATTTGAATCTCATTCTAGGCAGTTCATCTTCGTTCCAGCTGCCCATAACACCTAAAATTAAAGGCATATTGGGATAGGGTTCATCAGTTTTAGGTGACTTGGACGTCAATCGAGAGGATTCTTGTTCTTGTTGGGAACCTGGTAAGCTTCTGGGTGTAACCTCAGATCCTTTGCCATACTTATGCCCCACACGAGGAGAGTCAATGCCAGCATCAAGTCGTACCATTTCTTCAGATGGAGGCTCAGAAGTTCACTCCTCAAGTTTGCTTGACTTCTAATGAGGAACATCTGTAGACTGTGGTAACCCCAAATGCCTGGACTTTTTAGCAGAATCTTGTCTCTGTTCATGTTTGGACGGCGGTTGCTGAGTGCTCCGTTGGGAAGCTGGATAGTAATTATAATTACTCCAAGATTTTCCACTCATGGTACATGTTCCTTGATCTGGACTTCCATGAGGTTATGGAGGGCTGCTTTCTCCACACCACCCAGCATTATAAGAACGTTCTGCTACGCCATTGGAATTGGCATCTTTATCTGAGAGGCTGAAATATCGATCCTTCTCTTTCTCACATATCAAGCGACGACTTAATGAAGGTCTTACATACGCTAATGACATCAGTCATCTGAAGGAAGCTAGCAGCAGACATCACTTCCATGACATTTTGACCAGTGAGAGAAAGTTTGCCTGAATAAACAAAATCCAGAATAACAGTAAAAGTGTCAGGTGAAAATGCTTGAAATGTGACCGTGGTTGGCTGACTTGTCTCTTTTGAGCTCTGAGAAAGAAGCATTTTAAAGTAGCCACTACTTGCAAATAGCACATTTCTATGTGCTTTGAAGACTTTCCCTTCCACTAGAATACTGCGGTCACAAAACACATCTTGTCTGCGCTGCCCATTAAGTTGTTGCAACAGGTGAGACTGATGAGAGGAAATCTCCATCCCTGTAAATTAATGGGTACTGCTCCTGAAAAATCAGTTAAGCGCAAGAGATTCAAAACAGGGGCGTATCCAAATCTGTCAGTCTGGGGTATCTTGTACCGCCGGGGACCGCGGGCCGCGGTCTGGGGCGGGTCCGGCCGGCCAAGCTGGGGAGCTGTCCCTCGAAATCCCGTTTCCTGCCTTCCTTAAACTAGTAGCCCCAACGTGAGAGAAACAAAAGGTCTCGAGGTCTTTTTCAATCTATGGGTTCTGCTAATCAATACTTTGTCCTGCATATTCAGAGATTCTGGAATATTTTAAAAATTATTTTTGTGGAATAATTTTTAAGTTTTTAAAACAATATTTTTTCTTTTCATGAGAGGCCTAGGATTTTTAAGTTGTTTCCGTATGTCCCATGTTCAAAGTCAAGACTGTGGCTTACATGGGATTCATTTGTTCTTTTAAAAGACAAGGATTTCTTTTTATGTAATTTCCATTTTTTTTCTCTTTTACAAAGCCTCTTCTCATTTAGAGAGATTCTCCACCATGTAATCTAAATTGTCTTCTCTCTTCTTTTTCTTAGTTGTATCTGTTTTGAGAGCTGTTTTCTACCATCATTTCCATTACAATAAGTTATTTTATAAGCATTATTTCTATTTTTAACCCCTCTAGAGTTTCTTGTAATTGTTAGGAAATGCACAGAGCTCTCTTTTTCATTTGGGTTTCTGGCAAAAAAAAAAAAAAAAAAAAAAAGATGAGGAAATGCATCTCCTTTTCTTTTGTTGAGAAGATGGGGGACTGTGGTATTAAAATATTGCATATGATACTGATAATAATAAAAGTGATAATATTGATGATGATAATAATAGCAACCAGCATTTAAATAGTATTTAATTTCTGCCAGGTACTGTGCTCAGTACTTTAAACTTTGATTCTCACAATCATTCTGGGAGGTAGGTGCTATTGTGATTCTCATTTCATAGATGAGGAAACTGAGGCAAACAGGGGAGAAGTGACTTGTCCAGTATCACCCAACTAGTAAGTTTCTTAGGACAGATTTGAAATCAGACGTTCCTAACTCCAGGACCACAGTTGCTTGGTTTTTGCCGGCTGTTTTGTCTGTTTGTTTGGTTTTGTTTTTTACTTTCTTGCTACAGAAAGCTCATTGGAAGGAAGAAGGAGAGGGATAGGGAGATATTTGTATATGACTGGCATATAAAAACAAAAGACATCAATAAAACCTTAAAAATGGAAATAGGAGATGAATATTCTTCAAGATAAACTATGACTTAGTGCTTCTTTTTAATAATCTGTAGGCAAACATGGAGCTGTCTTAGGAGAATGACAAATCTTCAGAGTTGGATAAAGACAGGAGCTCATCTCAAATAAATTTCATGAAAAATTGTTTCATTTGGAATGACCTGAGATTTGTTCTATAAATAAAATGTGCTAGATTTGATAACAATTCTCAAATTTCAACCTTGTCTTTAATTAATTAGGACTGATTGCACACTGTTCACATATGGCAAGATCCTAGAAGAGGGAAGAAAATCAGCTGTTGTGATTCTCCAGGAATCAGTAATAGAAATAAAATCATGTTATGGGGCAGTAAAAAAAAAACAACAAAAAACAAAAATAAACCGCCAACACTCTATTAGATACCATTCAATATCAGAATACTTTTCCTTCTGATACTGTACAGTATTACAGTTCTCTTATCAAAAACAACCCAAAGTATACACAAAATATAGAGTATAATCCTCAGAGATTTTAAAGAAACTGTGGGGAAAAAAATAAGCCTAGATAAAGAGAAAATGCTTCATACGGAATTCCAGCTTTAGAGAATCTTCTGTTTCTTCCATCCTCTTTCCTACTTATTCCTTTGCAGTCATATTTAATTTTAAAGTTACTGCAGTTATTATTATTTAAATTTCCTTTCATTCCAAGTTTGGAACTTATGGACAGCTCACAGAATTTTTTAGTGATATTCTTTTTTTCACTTTAAAAAATTTTTATTAATATTTTCTGTTTCTTATTTTAATTAATTTATTTTTAGTTTTCAACATTCATTTCCACAACATTTTGAGATCCAAATTTTCTCCTCATCTCTCTCCTCTCCAGATCCCATGTCATGCATTCTGATTACCCCTTCCCCTAGTCTGCCCTCCCTTCTATCAACCCCCACCTTATCCCATTCCCCCTTACTTTCTTGTAGGGCAAGACAGATTTCTATACCCCATTGCCTGTATATCTTATTTCCCAGTTGCATGTAATAACATTTTTTAATATTTGTTTTTAAAACTTAGAGTTCCAAATTGCCTCCCTTCTTCCCTCCCCACCCTCTCTCATTGAGAAGGCAAAGCAATTCAGTGTAGTGTGTATTTATGTGTAGTTATGCAAAACACTTCCATAATAGTCATGTTGCTAAAGACTATATTTCCCTCCATCCTATCCCTCCCTCCATTTATTCTACTTTCTCCTTTGCCTCATTCCCTTTTCAAAAGTGTTCGCTTCTGAATACCTCCTCTCCCAATCTACTCTCCCTTCTATCATTCCCTTACTCCCTTATCTTCTTCCCCCTTACTTTTCTGTAGGATAAGATACCCAATTAAGTGTGTGTGTTATTCCCTCCTTACGCCAAATCTGATGACAGTAAGGTGCACACATTCCCTCTTACCTCCCCCCTTTTCCCCTCCATTGTGAAACCTTTTCCTTGCCTTTTTCAAGTGATATAATTTACCTCATTTTACCTCTTCTTTTCTCCTTCTCCAAATATATTCCTCTTTCACCCCTTAATTTTATTTTTTATATTATCCTTTCATATTTAATTCACCCTGTGTCTTCTATCTATCTATCTATTTCCTCCAACTAGCCTAATACTGAGAAAGGTCTCATGAGTTACAAATGTCATTTTTCCATGTAGGAATGTAAACAGTTCAACTTTAATAAGTCCCTTAAGGCTTCTCTTTCCTGTTTACCTCTTTATGCTTCTGATTCTTGTGTTTGAAAGTCAAATTTTCTATTCAACTCTGGTCTTTTCATCAAGAATGCTTGAAAGTCCTCTATTTCATTGAATATCCATTCCTTTCCAACCCCCAAGTGTTATACTTAGTTTTGCTACATAGGTGATTCTTGGTTTTAATCCTAGCTCCTCTGACCTCCAGAATATCATATTTCATTCCCTTCAATCCCTTGAAGTAGAAACTGCTAGATCTTGTATTATTCTGATTGTATTTCTACAAAACTCGAATTGTTTCTTTCTGATTGCTTGCTGTATATTCTCCTTGACTTGGGAACTCTTGAATTTCCCTATAACATTCCTAGGAGTTTTCCTTTTGGGATCTCTTTCAAGAGGTGATCAGCAGATTCTTTCAATTTCTATTTTACTTTCTGGTTTTAGATTATCAGGACAGTTTTCATGGATAATTTCTTGAAAGATGATGTCTATTCTCTTTTTTTGATCATGCCTTTCAGATAGTCCGATAATAATTTTTATAGTATCTCTCTTGGATCTATTTTCCAGGTCAATGGTTTTTCCAATGAGAAATTTCACATCATCTTCTACTTTTTTGCATTCTTTTGCTTCTGTTTTATAATTTCTTGATTTCTCATAAAGTCATTAGCTTCCATTTGCTCCATTCTAATTTTGAAGGAATTATTTTCTTCAATGAACTTTTGGATCTCGTTTTCTATTTGGCCAGGGTCAGCTAGGTGGTGAAGGAGATAGAGCACTAGTGCAAGAGTTAGGAGGATCTGAGTTCAAATCTCATCTCAGACACTTGATACTCACCAGCTGTGTGACCTTGAGCAAATCGTTTAACCCCAATTGCCTCATCCTGTGTCCTATCCAGTCATCTTGATAAATATCTGGCCATTGGATTCAGATGACTCTGGAGAAGAAGTGAGGGTGGTGACCTGCACAGCCTTCCTTCACTCAAAACAAAGTCAAGTGCAAGTCATGTCATTAATTCTCTGATGGCATGGTCTTCTTCAGCAATGAAGGACAAACATACATACCATCCATTTGGCCAATTCTGTTTTTTTAAGGCATTCTTCCCTTCATTGGCTTTTTGGACCCCTTTTGCAATTTGAGTTACTCTGTTTTAAGGTATCATTTTCTTCAATATTTGGAGGGGGGGTCTCCTTTAGCCAACTATTGAATT
This sequence comes from Bettongia penicillata ogilbyi, assembly GCA_023548195.1. Taxonomy (NCBI): domain Eukaryota; kingdom Metazoa; phylum Chordata; class Mammalia; order Diprotodontia; family Potoroidae; genus Bettongia; species Bettongia penicillata. The sequence goes on from JAJHZJ010000187.1 coordinate 6,143,699, forward strand.
ACTTTTCATGATTTTCTTGCATCACTCTCATTTCTCTTCCCAATTTTCCTCTACTTCTCTCACTTTATTTTCAAAATCCTTTTTTAGCTCTTCCATGGCTTGATACCTGCAAGGAGCAGAACAGAGGTCTGTACACAACATTTGTAGATCTGGCCAAGGCCTTTGATACTGTTAGTCATGAAGGCTTATGGAAAATTATGTCAAAATTTCCTTGCTCAGGAAAGTTCATCAGTATTGTATGTCAATTTCATGATGGCATGATTGCCCAGGTTTTGGATAGTGGACAATGTTCTCATGCCTTCCTAGTCACCAATGGAGTAAAACAGGGCTGTGTGCTTACTCCCATGCTTCTTACCGTGATGTTTTCAGTCATGTTGTCAAGTGCTTTTGGTGAGGATCAAGGTCAGCTACCACACTGATGGTAAATTCCTCAATTTGAAATATAAGCCAAGACCAAAGTGGAGGGAGTATTGGTGAATTATTTTCTGCTTGCAGATGGTTATGCACTCAGTGCAGCCTCTGAAGTTGAGATGGAAAAAAGTATGGATCAATTCTCTGCTGCTTGTGCTAATTTTAGCCTAACAATTAACATCAAGAAAACACAGGTGCTCCATCAGCCACCACCACCATCCATACATGGAACCATCAGTTACAACAAATGGAGAAGTTTTGAATGCTGTGGATAAGTTCACTTACCTTGGTAGTGTACTTTCCAGGGATGTATACATTGACAATAAGGTTGATGCATGCATTGCCAGAGCTAGCTCAGTGTTTGGGAGGCTCCGAAGGAAAGTATGAGAGAGAAGAAATATTAGACTGACTTCCAAACTGAAGGTTTATAGAACTGTGCTGGCCTCATTGATATATGCCTTTGGAACATGGACAGGAGACTGAATCATTTCCATTTGAACTGTCTTTAGGAATATTCTGAAGATCACCTGGCAGGATAAGATACCAGACACAGAGATCCTTACTCAAACTAAATTGCCAAGCATTCAAACTATGCTTCAGAGAGCACAACTCTGATGGGCTGGCCATGTTATTTGAATGTAAATGTACTCTTGCCAAAAAGACTATTTTGTGGAGAACTTGAATGAGGCAGGTGATCACATGGTGGTCATAAAAGGCAATACAAGGACACTCCCAAGGACTCTCTCAAGAACTTTGGAATTGATTGTGTGACATGTATGACACTGGCACAGGACCTCTCAGCTTGGCATTCCCACATCAGAGAAAGTACTGTGCTCTACGAGCAAAGCAGAATTGAAATAGCTCAAACAAACGTAGGATGTGCAAATTTAGAGTAGCTACCCACGCAGACTATCTGTACCTAAACAGTGGTAGAGCATTCTGAGCTCCTATTGGCCTGATCAGTCACAGTTGGACACACTGAAACTTGACTTTATCATAGTGATGTCATTTTGGTCCTCTTTCAGCTAGAAGGACAACAACCAAGCAACCAATTCATATTTTTTCTTGGAGTCTACTATTGCTGCTACTACCATCGTTGCCACTGCTGCAGTCACCACATCCTCTGCCCTGGAGAGGGACTGGTCCCCAGCTGGACCACGTGTTCATCTTTTACCCAGGTCCCATAGAGTTTTCCTATTGACATCCAATGCTGTCTTTGGCATTTGTGATTTGGGACGTCTGAAAACTGCCACAGTTGTCAGTGATTCGGTCCCCCGAGACACGCTCCAGCCCTGTCTATTCCAGGGCAGTTCACAGTGGCTGGTGCTCTGTTCCTTCCCAGACTGGTGCCATATACCTTCCCTGTTGTCATCCCAGGTTGTCTGGGGCTGGAGATTTGTTTCATTCTTCCATTTTGGGGGTTCTGTAGTTCTAGAATTGGTTTAGGTCTTTTTTTTTTTTTTACAAGCGTTTGGAGAGATTTGGCAGGAGAGCTCAAAAAAGTCCCTGTTTTTACTCTGCCATCTTGGCTCCACATCTCTCCGTTAGGGATATTCTTAATGAACTTCCATAATTTAAAACATTCTTTATCGAAGAAGAAACTTTGGCAAGAAATAAACATTAAGTAACAATCTTATTATTTTATATATCTTGGAGAAGAAAGGGAAGGATGAGTCTTTTAATTTATTGGGGTTTTTTTAACTCAAGGTGAGAAATTCCTTTTATCCATGTCACATATCTACTGTTGTGTAAATTTGAGGTCATAAGATCATTGATTTAGAGTTGGAAAGAGACTTTAGGATCTTAGCAATCAACAAATCCAACCCCCATGTTTCACACATGTAGAAATTGAAGAGACATGGAAATTGAATCCCAGAAGTGTTAAGCTGGTTGATCAAGGACATCAAAAGTGGTAAGTTACAGATAGAATTGAAACCTAAACCATTAGACTCCAGATGACTTTACTCTTTTCCCTACTCTATATTGCTTGTTTTTATAGTATCTCTTGGGTCACTTAGATGGAACAGAGATTCCCAAAGTTAAACAACTAGTTCATCTCAGAGATAGGACTAGAAACTTTATCTTCCTAAGTCTAGCTGGGTAGTGTATACATGGTGTGCTAGGTCTGGAGTCAAAAAGACTCAAGTTCAAATACAGCCTTTGACATTTACTATGTGATCTCTGATAGTCTCAGTTTCCTTAACTGTAAAATATGAATAATAATAGCATCCACCTAGTAAGGTTATTGTGAGGGTCAAATGATATAACATTTGTAAAACTTAGCACAGTTCCTGGCACATAGTAGGTGTTTAATAAATACTTTCTAAAAAAAATTTCTTTCCTTTAGCCAAGGCTAGTCATTTTTATTAACTTTACTATGTTGCCTTTCTTTTAAAAGACCTGCCTAGAAAATGAGGCAACTAAGTGGTGCAGTGTATAGAGTACTGGGCCTGGATTCCTGAGTTCAAATCTGGCCTTAGACACTCTCAACTGCATGACCCTGGGAAAGTCACTTAACCTGTTTGCCTCAGTTTCTGTATCTATAAAATGAGCTGGAGAAGGAAATGGCAAACCACTGCAGTATCTTTGCCAAGAAAACCCAAAGTGGAGTCACAAAGAGTTGGACATGACTAAACAACCACAACTAGGAAAACAAACAAATACACACAAACACTATAGTTCTTGTTACTGTTTTTACTATGGAGTCGGAGATCTCATGCTTGAAGGTACTTTAGACACCTTCTGGTCCCTTCTACTTTTTATGCAGTTGAGGAAGCAGGAGAAAATTCAGTGACTTGTCCAAGACCTCACACATAGTAGGTGTCAAAGGCAGGATTGGAGCCCAAAGCCCCTGACTCCAAAACCTGTATTCTTCCAATTGTCTTCTTAAGCTAAGAGAGTTGGTTTCTTTCACCACAGAGTTTGCCACCTTTTTCTTTCATCCAGAAATGTCAGAAATGTCCAGACATTTTTCTTCCTAGGTCTTCATTGTCATCTTTTGTTTGTCATCCCCAATTAAATCTTCCCTTTCCCATCCCTATCCTATCCATACCCATGCACAGTAATAATATTAATAATAATAAATAGTAATAAAAACTAGTGTTTATATAGTGCTTCCTGTGTGCCAGACACTTTGCCACATGCTTTGAAGTTGTACTTGTTTGATATAAGACATAACTTCAGTGAATTACCCAAGGTTAAAGAGCTGATAAGTGCTTAACGCCAGCTCTTCTGACTGCAGGCCCTGGGCTCTATTCACTGGCCACCCTGTTACACTTCAGTGATCCTTTCCCTGTTACAAACAACACAGTTAAGTAAAATCAGTTTATATAATGACCATATGTGACAGTATATACAACATTCCGTAGCTTAATACTTCACCAAGTAAAAGAGATAGGAACATTTTATCATTTCTTCTACTCCCTGATCATTCCCTATCTTCCTCCCCCCTCCAATAGCTTTGTCCCTCATCCTTACCAGACACCATCCCTAGAAAATTTGAACCTTTTTATCTCTGGAATTTCCACTCTAGGACTTTGCTATAGTTGGGGGTGGGTGCTTTCGTCATTTTGTATTTGAAATAGGCCTCATCCAAGCTTTGCTTCACTCCCTGTTGCCAGGCCTTAGTCATGCCAACTCCCTTATCTGTTCCTCCTAATCATAGTCAAGCTAATTCTGCCTTTGTTTCTAATTCTCATTCCCTATAGTCCCACCCCTCATCCATGTAATTTTCTGGCAAAATGACCCCCTTCCTGGCAATCACTCCTCTATGTGTGTTTTTTCCATGTGTTAGGCTGTAAGTTTCTGGGCCAGGGAAAAATTTAATCTGCTTTTCCAGTGCTCAGCACAGAGCTTGGCACACAGTAAATGCTTAATTAATTTTTTTTTCATTCATTCATTCAGAAATTCATTTACTCATCCTTCTCTGATGCTGTAAGTAGTACTTACAACTACAAAACCTTCAGTCCTATCTTGTTTGCATTTCATTTACATTATTTTCTTTTTAGTTTATATTCCTCTTACTCCCTCCTTCATATTTGAATTTTTCTTCCTGGAAAATGTGATTTTCTTTTTCCTTAAGTTACATTTTAGAGAGTTAAAAAAATCCCAGGACTGGGAGAATTAAAAAGAAAAAAGTCAAGAGCTCAGACTCTCGTTGAGATGTGCCACCAGAATTGTTGTACAGGCCCACAGTGTTTTGCCATAATTGCCCACACTAAGTGATGATTACTTCAACCAAACCAAACCAGAAAAAACAACTAAGTCAGATCACACTGAGGTGCAGGAGCCATGCTGGATTCACTGAGCCTTCTTCTTGGGAAGGGAGTGGAAGCTTCAAAAATTGTTTTGCCATTGTCTAATTTCTTTTAACCATGATTTCTCCCAGGTCTTAGGCTTGCTTGCATGACTTCTATCAAATTATATCCAGGAGGACTTATACATAGGGAAATGGAATTTAGACTCCAAATTGAACTGGCTATCCCCCATACCTGGAGCTCTCTTCTTCCTCATGTCTTCTTATTGGCTTCTCTGTCTTTCTTTGAGTCTCAGTTGAAATTCCACCCTCTTCAAGAAACAGTTCACATTCCTCATTAATCTTAGTGATTTCCTACTTAAATTTTCTTATTTATCCTGTATATATCTTGTGTGTATGTAGGTTTTTTATATTGTCTTACTTCTTAGACTAGGAGCTCCTTTAGAGTAGGAAATATATATATATATCTTTCTTTGTATCTGTAGTATTTAGCCCAATACCTGGTGCACAATTGGTACTTCTTAAATTCTAGTTGACTGACAAAGAGAATCAGGTCTAGCCCCTTTTATTTTCATCCATCCATCTATCATCTATCATCTATCATCATCATCCCCCTTTATGTATCATCTTTCAACTATATCTTTCAACAAACCCTTAATTTCTTTCTCCCCCCACCCCATTTTCCACATTGAATAATAAAAAGAAACACTCATATGGAATATTCATAATCAAGAAAAACAAATCCCCACATTTGCAATATTAAAAAAAAAATGTGTCTCTTTCTGCATTTTGAGTCTATTCCTTTCTGCAAGGTGGGTAGGGGAAGGGTTCATTTATAGTCCTCTGGAATCATGACTTGCGATTATGTTGAAAAAAATTCTAAAAACCTTTCAAGATGGCTTTCCCTTATGTTATTTTCATTGTCTACATCGTTCTGTTTCTGTTTACTTCACTTTGCATCAGTTCATAAAAATCATCTCCATTTCCTTTGGAACTATACATTTTACCATCTTAAGGTGTGATAATCTCTTACATTTACACATCATAATTTGTTTAGCCATTCCCCAATAAGTGAACGTCTTTGAGGCTACTCTGAGCCGTTAGAAATATTTTTGTCCATATGGTTCCTTTTGTTCCTTCTTTGTGGCACATGCCTAGTAAGTGTATCAATGTGTTAAATACTATGCATAGTTTATTGACTTTTTGGTCATGGTTCTAAATTATTTACCAGGATGACTGGGCAAATTCAGAACTCATTTTCTTCCTTTGCCATCCTTTGCGAAACCCTCCCCCACCCAATTTTATAGAAGCAAACTAAGATTCAAAGTAATTACATGATTTACACAAGGTCAAACAGTATCACAGTCATAATTTGAGTGGCTTTGCCTCACATCTATTGACTCCAAATTCAAGTTTCTTTCCCTTTCTTTGCTTTATATTTATCACCCCACAAAGAAGCTTAACCTGTTTTTTCCCTTCCATGAATTATTTTTTACTCTTCCTGGTTCAGAAGCATGTATGCTGGTTATATTTAAAATTAATGAAATAGAACACATGATAAAATCTTAACATTTATATTAGTACTTGATGTAAATATGAGATTTTAGAATGGTTTCATAATTTTTTCTAACATTGTCATTCTTTCTTGAATTCAGTGGCAAAGGATAGCATTTTAAGCAGTGGAGAGGCATACCTGTGTTATATAGTTTTGATGCTTCAATATTCTAGAAACCCAAGATTTCATAGGTATAGACAGTCCTGGGCAGGTACACATTGCCATCCCTCTGTGCTTTAGTATAGGGTTTTCATAAGTCATGTGACTGAAAGTGGTAACCTGATGGACAGTCTCTTAGTGAAGATATTCTCTGACTTCTGCTGCATTAGTCTTTGAAAGGCAGATATACAGTTCATTGCCAGGCACATGCTTTGATGCCTTTCCAGCTTGGTGGGAAATGTGACTGCTTGTACTTTTTCTTTTGATAATCCAGAATGCCCTCAGCATGACTAAGAAATGTTGGTGAGTTTAGGAATGCACTCACAGATGACATAAATTATCATTGCATTATAGAACTTAAAATATTAATACAATTCTCTAGGTCATTTACTGTATCCTCATAGTTACACTGTGTGATATTCTAGACCTCATGAATCACTGATATTCCTCAGTGATGCACAAAAAAAAACCCCAAACCAAAACAAAACCTCTCTCACCTCTGAGGTTTTGCAACATATTAAAAAATACATTCAGTAAGTATTCAACTACTATATATCAACCTTAACAGTATCAACAGGCTCTTTCTATTTTATTAGCCTCATTTGAATTACAATGTATGCTCACATCCAAGAATGTAATTTGCCCGTAGGAATTTAGTAGTTGCTTTAAAAATGAAATTCTTTAAATAATGCTCAAGGACCACAAAGATAGTGGAAAATATTTTAATTGAAAATAAGGCAGGTAGGAGTTTGCTGGCAATAGAGGGGAGGAGATGGATCAGTTTACTGGTTTTATATTTTTGAGGCATGAGGAGAGAAGTTAGAGGCAATGTGCTTTTCGTTGTAAGATGTCAAGGTGATAAAAATTAATAATAATATTAAACAACCAATATTTACATACTACCTCCTAGGTGTTAGGCACTGTGCTACAATAATCCTTTACAATTATTATCTCATTTGATCTTGTGTTCGTCCTTCGTTGCCAAAGAAGACCATACCATCAGAGAAGTAATGACATGACTTGCACTTGACTTCGTTTTGAGTGAGGGAGTTCTGGGTAGGTCACCAACCTCACTTCTCCTCCAGAGCCATCTGAATGTGAGCGTTCATCAGGATGACTGGAGATGACCCAGGATGAGGCAATTGGGGTTAAGTGACTTGTCCAATGTCACACAGCTAGTGAGTGTCAAGTGTCTGTGGTGAGATTTGAATTCAGATCCTCCCGACTCTTGCACTGGTGCTCTATCCACTATACCACGCAGCTGCCACCATTTGATTTTTACAACTCTGGAAGACTTTATTATCCCCATTTTACAAATGAAGAAACTGAGGCAAGCAAAGTTTAAGTGACTTGCCCAGGGTCACACAGCCAGTGTAAGTAAGGCCAGATTTAAACCCCTATCTTCCTGACACCAGGTTTGGCACTCTATTCACTGTGCTGTAGAAGGTAGGGAGCACTCAGTCTCATTTTGATGTCACTGAGTCCATATCTCTACTTGTCTACATCTCCATATTGAATGTATCTATACCTATGGATATGAGTGTGTAGTGGACTGTGTACTAAGGCAAAGAGAGGTTGTAATGTGGATCTAAAGGAGAAGAGTCCATTCCAACAAAATCTCTAATTCTTGAAGCATTAAATTTTAAGAGATAAAACTCGGGTCTTTTTGTACAATGGTGGCAGAAATTCTTTTATCTGTGTGTATATAGCTATACATATTGTGAATGCATGTATATATCATACTGACAGGTAAATTGAATTAGAAAGATAGATAGACAGATATCTGAATTTTAGGTGTTTGTATCCACATATAACTACTATGTGATTCTCATATTTCTAAATTTCAAGGACCAGTGGAGAGAGCAGGCAGGCAAATGAACACTTGGTGATTGATTGATTACTTTCATAGATTTTGACATTTCTTTAATAGACACAGATTGTGATCCTTCATTGTTTTAATAGATACACTATTACATATATTTATGTGTTTACTCTACAAATTTCCCCAAAAGTTTTATGTAGTTTTAAGCTTAAAATTCTGTAGACTGTGTAGATGTATATTTTTACAAATATATGTGCATATAATAATCTCAATATGGTTTCAGGGATAACAAAATGATAATTACTGATATAGTTATATCTACATAGAGTACATAGATACATAGATAGCTAGATAAGATAGCTACATAGATACATAGATATCTATGTATTCATAGGGCAAATGGCACAGCATGGCATACTGGAGAGAAATGACTAAGGAAGACCAACATTGAAGTCTTGCCTCTGATCCATCCCACTTGGCAAACTGCTTAAATGATACAGTGGGCAGACTTTGGATCAATTTCAACTAGTAAGAAAGACCTAGTTTCAAGTCTTGCCTGTGATGTATATTACCCTATGTGATGATTTGGTACTTTTAGGACTTTTCCATGTACCTCACCTCCCTCAGCAACTTTCTAAGACCCTAAATTAATAGATAAATTACACATTTGCCACAGGGAAAGGCCTTTCTACTATGAGTGCTCCCTGGCCAAAGCATATAACTGACCACAGCACCATTAGCAATCAAAGCTTTGTTTTACAGAAGTTCATGAATGAGTTCCATGTGGTCATGTGTTTATTATTATTTATCAGCTTAATTTTATGAATCTAAACTGCAAATGATCTATGCTTTCATTAATGATAATGTAGTTGGCATTATATTGCATTTTCAGGTTTATGTAGTACTTTTCCTACATTATCTTATCTGATACCCACAACTACTCAAAGATACTTCCCACTGTCACAGTTCTGCAGATGAATAAACTGGAGCTTGGAAAGCTAAAGAGATTTGCCCAAGATTATATAGTAAATATCTGAGATGAAATTTTATTCTGTTCTCTAATTCTACCAGTCTAGTCACTATACATGACTATTATATCATTTCCAGGCGCTGGCACAAACCCATACTATTACATTGGACTTGAGTCATTCCAATATGGTGTTGATCTCCCTGCCTCTAGATTTTCTCCCCTAATCTATCTTATATACAGATGTCAAAGCCGAAAAATAAATAAACCAAAAAAAAAAATCACTACCTCAAATCACTGTCTTGTTCAAACATTGTCTGTCAAAATTTACTTTCGGGGGTAAATAAGAAGTCCATTGTCCTTAGATTTGCACTGAAGACCCTCAAAAATCTCTAAACTGCTTTTTTCTGACATCTCAATATGACCCCAATTTACTACTGAGGTACTCTTGCCTCTTGGCATCGTTCTGCTCATTCCCTCTAGGCACCCAAAAGGTCCACGTAGCTTTTCATTCCTCTCAGAATCCAACTTATCCCTCAAGGCCCAACTGCAGAGATGAAGTTTTCATGAAGCTTTTCCTGGTCAGTCTGGACCCTTTCTCTAAATTTTATACTAATTGTACAGTACTGGACATACATTTACCACTTAATCATGGATGGGTATACGACTTGTTACTCTTGTGTGTGTGTGTGTATGTGTGTGTGTGTGTGTTAGTTTTGTCTCTCTAATAACAATAGCAATAGCAAAATCCATAACAACAGAATATCTCCAACAGTAGTGAGTGCGATACCCACCTTGAGAGTACTTGGAGACTTATAAAGTCCTTTTCCAGATAAAGCCCCACCACGTCAGCCATGTCTGAAGAGGAGGGCTCCAGAGACCAAATCTGAGACATTTCCATTTCTTCTCTTTACCCCATCCTTATTTCCATATACTTTGAGAACATTAAAGTGCTATACAATTGCTAGATACATTTCTTTATATACATATATACATACATATATATTTATATATATAATATGAATTCTCATCTGATCCTGATATGACAACACTGTGAGCTGATATAATTATCCACATATTACAAATAAGGAAACCAAGGCTCAAGAAACTTAAATGATTTGCCAATGAATACACTGCTCGTAATTCTGGGCAAGATTTGAACTCATGTCTTCAAAATCCAGAACTATATCTACTACACCATTTACCTGCATCTGTATATGTATATGTGATTATATTTGTGTATAGAAAAAACACACACATATTTACATATATACACACAGATGCACTTCTATAAATATGTACATACATAGACACATAGATTTATTATTGTTCAGTTGTTTCAGTCATATCTTATTCTACATGACCCCTTTTGGCATTTTATTGGCAAAGAGTGGTTTTCCCTTTCCTTCTTTAGCTTATTTTATAGATGAGAAAACTGAGGTAAACAGGGTGAAATGACTTGCCTGGGGTCACATAACTAGTAAGTATCCAGGGACAGATTTGAACTCAGGAAGATGAGTCTTCCTGATTCCAGAACAGGTGCTCTATCTACTATGCCACCCAGCTGCCCCTAGACAGATATACACATACTTGTTAAGTCTAAACCAGGATCCTTATAGTCCCAAAGCAGCAATAGACTTTGAAGAAATTTTCCTGAAGTTTAGCGAGTTAAAACTATATCTTAGCATAATAGATATGGAATTATGAGTTACTTCATAAGTCATTTACTCTAAACTCTTTATTTTACATATAAAAAAATTGATGTCCATGGTAATGATGTGCCATGTCCAAGGTCACTCTGGGAGTATTCTCCAGAGCCAAGCCTTGAAGCCATGACATTGAACTACATATGCAGCATTATCTTCTGGGACAAAAAATACCAATTCAGTTTCATATTCTGCTCCAAGGGACATCTTGCATCAGATCACCAGCATAGTAATATGGGAAAAAAAGGAATGTAAGGAAAAAAGGAATGTAGGAAAAAAGCTCTCATTGTTTGGAAAGACTTATATAAACTCATACAGAGGGAAGAAAATAGAAATGTAAGAACAATATACAGAAACCACAAGAATGTGAAAGAAAGGAATTCTGCACAGACTTTAGTGTTTTAATCCATGTGATAGCCAGTATTGATTTTAGAACTCTGCTTGTGAAGCATGTTCCCCTTCTGTACATGCTAATAGAGGCAGTATGATACCTCAACAAAACTACCAACTTTGGAGCTGGAAGGCATAGGTTTAAATGCTAGCTCTACCACTTATTGGATGTGATACCTCAGGCAAGTCACTTAACACTTGTAGATAGGGCTAGCTCAATATCTATTAACCTATGTGTCCCCTTATTTCATGACTAACTGATTACAGTTATTGGAACATCCTTCAATAGTTCCAAAGTTACAATGTTTAAACAAGAGTCTTTGTTAACTTGTACTAGAAAAGAAATCGACACTAAGACAATAATTTACAAGCAAGACCAGAGAAACTCTGGGGAGTTCATATGAGCACTGGGCTAAGTGTCTTTTCTAGTCATTCATCTTCTAAGCTTTCTCCAAATCAATAGATTAGTCTGTTTCCAAATTAATGACTTTCTTTAAATAGCATCATGCAAGGAACCCACCACTTATTCAGGTGTTGACTAAAAATATCTAGGGATCAGAGCTTTACCGGAAAATTTAACTCTCTAATAAGTATTTTAAGGAAAAGCCATAAAGTTCCCAAATCAAATAATGATTTTGATGGGAAAAGTGGGTTACTGCTCTTCTGGAAAAGTGAACTTTTCAGTAGTAGAAAGTAAATTCTTCCTTCACACCCCACTTATCAATTGTAACTCAATCTAATGGGATGAAGAAAAAAGAATATCTGTAGAAAGTTATATGCTAATTTCTTTCCATTCTTTTTTTTCTCTTTCAGTCAAGAACCCAGAAGTTAGACCAATACTTCACAGAGACACAAAGCTGAAGCTATAAGTGATAGCTTTTTCTTCTGACTAGAGATATTATCTTATTTAAATGTAAATAGCACAAATGTATGAGAGAATTAGCTTGGTACATTAGGGTAAGTTCTGGATGTGAAGTTAGAACTGCATTCACATTCTGTCTAAAAACATTTATTAGCTGTGTGACCTTGAGCAACTCACTTAATCACTTTGTCTGTAAAATGAGGATAATGATAGCAATCCTTATCCCACATGATTTCTATCAGGGTTTGTCAAATACAAACATTATTATTGTTTTTCCAATAGAACCACATACATCATTTAATCCGTTTCACACAGAAAACCCATAGAATCATAGATTTAGAATGAAAGGGACCTTATGGACCAGGGTGTCCAACCTCCTCATTGTATATTCAAGGAAAATAAGGTAAGGAGAGTTTAAGTGATTTTCCCAGTTAACCTAGTTAATAAAGAGACAGAGTTTAAGACCAGGTCTTCCAGACTCTGAGTCCAATGGTCTATTTATTCACTACAATACTGATGTCTCTGATTTTCCTCTTCACTTCCTTCCTCAACTCTGCCACTTGGAATCTCAAGTTTTTTTAGCGTTCAGTTGAAATGATGTCTTCTTTGGAAAACCTCTCCTTATCCCCAATAGCTAGGACTTATAGATAATGCCTTCCTACCCTAAAATAAATTTTCCTATCTATCTATCTATCTATCTATCTATCTATCTATCTATCTATCTATCTATCTATCTATCTCTCTATCTCTCTCTCTATCTACCTGTATATTTGTATGTATGTATGCACACATATGTATGAATACTCATGTATAATAGTATGTATTATTTTAGTATATAATTAATTATGGTTATGACATCTCTTTTTTTAAAAATTTATTTATTTATTTAACTTTTTACATTCATTTTCACAAAATTTTGGGTTCCAAATTTTCTCCCCTTTTCTCCCCTCCCCCACCCCAATACCCCAAGCATCTAATTTTCCCTATCTCTGATCTGCCCTCTCTTCTGTCATCCCTCCCTTCTCTTGTCTCCATCTTCTCTTTTCTCCTGTAGGGCCAGATGACTTTCTATTCCTCATTAACTGTATGTCTTCTTTCCTAGTAGCAACAGCAATACTAAACAGTTGTTCCTAAAACTTTGAGTTCCAAATTCTCCCCATCCCTCCCTCCCCACCCATTCCCTTTGGGAAGGCAGGCAATTCAATATAGGCCATATCTGTGTAATTTTGCGAATGCTTCCCTGATAGTCGTGTTGTGTAAGACTAACTGAATTACCCTCCATCCTACCCTGCCCCTCATTGTTTCTCTTCTGTCTTTTGATCCTGTCCCTCCCCAAGTGTTGACTTCAAATTGCTCCCTCCTCCCTTTGCCCTCCCTTCCATCATCCCCCCCCTTGCTTATTTCCTTCTCCCCTGCTTTCCTATACTGTAAGATAGGTTTTCATACCAAAATGAGTGTGCATTTTATTCCCTCCTCTAGTCAAATGTGATGAGAGCAAACTAATTGTTTTTTTTTCTCAGCTCTCCTCTTTTTCCCTCCACCAAAAAGTCTCCTACTTGCCTCCCAACTGACATACAATTACCCCATTCCATTTCACCCTCCTTCCTCCCACCACACTTCTCTCTCACCATTTACCTTAACTTCCTTTCAGCTATGGTCCCATCCTATTCAATTCACTCTGCGCTCTCTGTCTCTGTGTGTGTGTGCATGTGTGTATGTGTGTGTGCGTGCATGCGTGTACATGTGTGTGTGTGTTCCCACCAACTACCCAGATACTGAAAAGTTTTAAGAGTTACAAATATTGTCTTTCCATGTAGGAATGTAAACAGTTCACTTCTGGTAAGTCCCTTAAGACTTCTCTTTGCTGTTTACTTTTTCATGCTTCTTCTCATTCTTGTGTTTGGAAGTCAAATTTTCTTTTCAGCTCTGGTCTTTTCATCAAGAATGATTCAAAGTCCTCTTTTTCATTGAAAGACCATATTTTCCCCTGAAGTATTATACTCAGTTTAGCTGGGTAGGTGATTCTTGGTTTGAGTCCTAGTTCCTTTGACTTCTGGAATATCCTATTCCATGCCCTTCGATCCCTTAATGTAGAAGCTGCTAGATCTTGAGTTATACTGATTGTATTTCCACAGTACTGGAATTGTTTCTTTCTAGCTGCTTGCAAGATTTTCTCCTTGAGCTGGGAGTTCTGGAATTTGGCCACAATGTTCCTAGGAGTTTCTCTTTTTGGATCTCTTTCAGGTGGTGATTGATGGATTCTTTCAATACTTATTTTGCCCTCTGGTTCTAGAATGTCAGGGCAGTTTTCCATGATAATTTCATGGAAGATGATGTCTAGGCTCTTTTTTTGATCATGAGTTTCAGGTAGTCCCATAATTTTTAAATTGTCTCTCCTAGATCTATTTTCCAGGTCAGTTGTTTTTTCCATGAGATATTTCACATTCTCTTCCATTTTTTCATTCTTTTGGTTTTTTTTTATGATTTCTTGGTTTCTCATAAAGTCATTAGACTCCATCTGTTCCCTTCTAATTTTGAGAGAACTATTAAATTCAGTGAGCTTTTGAACCTCTTTTTCCATTTGGCTAATTCTGCTTTTGAAAGCATTCTTCTCCTCATTGGCTTTTTGAACCTCTTTTGCCAATTGAGTGAGCCTATTCTTCAAGGTGTTATTTTCTTCAGCATTTTTTTGGGTCTCCTTAACCAAGGTATTGACCCGTTTTTCATACTTTTCTTGCATCTCTCTCATTTCTCTTCCCAGTTTTTCCTCCACCTGTCTAACTTGCTTTTCAAAATCCTTTTTGAGCTCTTCCAAGGCCTGAGCCCACCTCACATCCCCCTGGGGTGTCTGGGGTACCGAGGCCCCGCACTCCACGTCTTTCCCTGATGGCAAGAATACATCCTTGTCATCAGATCCAAATGTCGGGATCATTTGCATTTGTTGGAAAAAACTCCCTATAGTCTTATTTTTCTTCCCTTTTCTAGGCATTTTCCCAGCCAGTTACTTGACTTCTGAGATTCCTGTACACCCCCGCCTAGATCCACCCAGCTAGTGCTTGGGCTCTGAGATTCAAATGGACTTTCTGCACTGCCCAGCTGCTAATCAATGAGCTTTAGTTCTGGTGCTGGGGTGGGGGCAGGGCCACCTCCCAGGCTCAGCCTCCTCAGGGGCTTTATGCAGAGACTTTCAGGAATGGAGCGGGTGGGGGGGGCGCCTCCTAGGCTCAGTTCCATCAGGGGCTTTATGCAGAGGCCTTCAGCAGTGGAGCAGGGTGGGGCAGGGCTGTCTCCTAGGCTCAGCTCCCTCAGGTTGTTTATGCAGACACTTTCAGTAATGAAGATCCTGCCTGCTGCTGGGCGAGTCCTGGGCCGCCGGCCGCGGCTGTGCCGCTGCTGCCTGCCTCCGCTGCCGCCCACGCCTCTGCCTCCGCCACTTCCTGCCCCCCCATCTCTGCTGCTGCAGCTTCTTCCCAAGGAGGCCCGAGTCACGGAGACACACCACTCCCCTCAGCCAGCCAGCCGTTTCTCTCACTGACCTGTAGCTTCTGTGGGCAGAGGGACTTTCCCGGCTGCCGGAGCTTCCATCCCTGAAGCCTGCTCGGGTCAGCTTCTCTGGGGCCATGGCCAGGGCAGCACTGGGGTGGGATCCACTTTCTGGGGCGCGACGGACCCTGGGGATGGCTCTCCAGGGCTCTCTGGAACGGAAATCTCTTCCACTCCGTTTCTGTACACCTTTCAGTGGTTCAGAAGTTATGGGGGGTCTCTTTTTGCATTAATTCTAGGGGCTGTGGGTTGGAGCTCATAAACGTGCGTCCTTCTCATGACATCTGTCTTGTCAAGACAGAAGTTTCTTGAAGTCAAGGGCTGTTTTATTTATGTCTTCATATCTCTATTGTATGCCCACAGTAGTCACTTAAGAAATGCCTATTGACTGGTTATTACAGAAAGAAAATGTCCCTTCCCCTTCTTTTTTCACATCTAATAGTTAAGCTGTAAGTGGACATTTTAGACTCTACATTCAGGTTGAAATATTTATAAATAGTCAACCCCAACCATGAACAATAGGACACAAATTAGGCACATAATGAAAGAGTAGTTAGAAAATGAGAGATGACTTTACATTTGACCATTTTAAGACCCTGAGATGATCTGAGGAATTTGGTGATTGAAATGCACATTCTTTTTGACATCAAGGAAAACTGATATTTCCAGGTGAGGAAGCCGTTTGCTACGTAGAATACCAAGAACTGTTTAAACATATTGTAAATTCTTCAGGCTGGATGAATGTTACAAAGTGATTCCATGCACTCTTAGGTCCTCTCTGCTCTGACATTTTATGGGCATATGAGTTAAGATGGCTTCCTGCCCAAAACAAGATGGGGTTAGTTAAGAATGAAGAATGACATCCTGAAGTGAACTCTAAGATGCTATGTAAAACAAGGTGGCTGTATTAAATGACCCATTAGGGCCTCTACAGGAAGCCAGGTGGCATAATGGAGAGAATAATGAACCTAGGGTTAGGAAGACTTGTGTTTGAGTCTTGCCTCTAATACTTATTAGCTTTGTGACTGTGTTAAGTGATTTAACCTCTCTGTGAATCAGTTTCCTCCACTGTAAAATGACAATAAAAATAAAATTTACCTCACAGGGTCATTTTGAGGAACAGATGAGAAAACATATGTTAAGCACTATTTAAACCTTACTGTACAAATGCTAGCTATTGCTGCTGCTGCTACTATTACTATTACTACTACTACTACTACTATTGCTACTATTACCACCAGTACTATTATTACTACTAGTACTAATACTAGTACTACTACTACTACTACTACCACCAGTACTATTACTACTACTACTACTACTTCTATCAATGACATTACTGTTGCTGTTGCTGGGGTCCACAATCATCTACACTGCCCACCCCCCATTAATGTCTTGATTCACAGTGATGCCACTCCAGGTCTATAACTACGGAGTTTAGTCTTATATCTATAGTTGTTCAGATGAAGAAAAAGAGAGGAAAAACACCAAAAGGCCTGACTGGTTTCTAAAGGGGGAGATGTCAGTTTCATGAGAATTTTATCCCAGGAATCTGATACAATTTTGCAGTTGCAAATTTTGGGAACTTCTGGTTCTGGACAGTCAAAAGAAAAGAAAGGGGAAGGAAGAGAAGGTCAGTCACTAGTTAGAAAGTTAAAAAATTAAACTTAGGTCTAAGTTTAGCATCCTTTATATCTACATATAGTTATCCCATCCATATAATAGGAGGTATGGTGCCCCCATGATCTGGAAAATCCATGTAAAATTTTTTGGCTCTCCCTTCATACCAGAGAAGACTGACTTTTTTTCCTTTTTTTTTTAAAAAAAAATTATTTATTTAACTTTTTATATTCATTTTCACAAAATTTTGGGTTCCAAATTTTCTCCCCATTTGTCCTGTCCCCCCACCAGAATACACCAAGCATTCTAATTTCCCCTATCACCAAGCTGCCCTCTGTTCTATCCTCCCTCCCTTCTCTTGTCCCCATCTTCTCTTTTGTCCTGTAGGGCCAGATGACTTTCTTTTCCCCATTAACTGCATTTCTTATTTCCTAGTAGCAACAACTGAACAGTTGTTCCTAAAACTTTGAGTTCCAAATTCTCCCCATCCCTCCCTCCCCACCCATTCCCTTTGGGGAGGCAGGTAATTCAATATAGGCCATATCTCTGTAGTTTTGCAAATGACTTCGATAATAGTCATGTTGTGTAAGACTAACTCTATTTCCCTCCATCCTATCCTGCCCCCCATTGTTTCTATTCTGTCTTTTGATCCTGTCCCTCCCTGAGTGTTGACTTCAAATTGCTCCCTCCTCCCATTGCCCTCCCTTCCATCATCCCCCCCACCCTGTTTGTCTCCTTCTCCCCCACTTTCCTGTATTGTAAGATAGGTTTTCATACCAAAATAAATGTGCACTTTATTCCTTCCTTTAGTTGAATGTGATGAGAGTAAACTTCATGTTTTTTTTCTCAGCTCTCCTCTTTTTGCCTCCACTAAAAAGTCTCCTCCTTGCCTCTTGAATGAGAAATAATTTACCCCATTCCATTTCACCCTCTTTCCTCCCATTACATTTCTCTCTCACCATTTACCTTAATTTCTTTTAAGATATGGTCCCATCCTATTCAATTCACTCTGTGCTCTCTGTCTCTGTGTGTGCATGTATGTGTGTATGTATGTGTGTGCGCATGCACGCATGTACTTGTGTGTGTATGTATGTGTGTGTGTAGTCCCACCAACTACCCAGATACTGAAAAGTTTCAAGAGTTACAAATATTGTCTTTCCATGTAGGAATGTAAACAGTTCACCTTTGGTAAGTCCCTTATGACTTCTCTTTGCTGCTTACTTTTTCATGCATCTTCTCATTCTTGTGTTTGAAAGTCAAATTTTCTTTTCAGCTCTGGTCTTTTCATCAAGATGCTTGAAAGTTCTCTGTTTCATTGAAAGACCATATTTTCCCCTGAAGTATAATACTCAGTTTTTCTGGGTAGGTGATTCTTGGTTTGAGTCCTAGTTCCTTTGACTTCTGGAATATCCTATTCCATGCCCTTCAATCCCTTAATGTAGAGGCTGCTAGATCTTGTGTTATCCTGATTGTATTTCCACAATACTGGAATTGTTTCTTTCTAGCTGCTTGCAATATTTTCTCCTTGACCTGGGAACTCTGGAATTTGGCCACAATGTTCCTAGGAGTTTCTCTTTTTGGATCTCTTTCAGGCGGTGATTGATGGATTCCTTCAATACTTATTTTGCCCTCTGGTTCTAGAATATCAGGACAGTTTTCCTGGATAATTTCATGAAAGATGATGTCTAGGCTCTTTTTTTGATTCTGGCTTTCAGGTAGTCCCATAATTTTTAAATTGTCTCTCCTAGATCTATTTTCCAGGTCAGTTGTTTTTCCCATGAGATACTTCACATTCTCTTCCATTTTTTCATTCTTTTGGTTTTGTTTGGTGATTTCTTGGTTTCTCAGAAAGTCATTAGCCTCCATCTGTTCCCTTCTAATTTTGAGAGAACTATTTTCTTCAGTGAGCTTTTGAACCTCTTTTTCCATTTGGCTAATTCTGCTTTTGAAAGCATTCTTCTCCTCATTGGCTTTTTGAATCTCTTTTGCCAATCAAGAGCCTATTTTTCAAGGTGTTATTTTCTTCAGCATTTTTTTGGGTCTCCTTTAGCAAGGTATTGACCCATTTTTCATGCTTTTCTTGCATCTCTCTCATTTCTCTTCCCAGTTTTTCCTCCACCTGTCTAACTTGATTTTCAAAATCCTTTTTGGGTTCTTCCATGGCCTGAGCCCATTGGATGTCTTTTTCAGATGTTTGGGATACAGAGGCCTTAACTTCTATGACTTTCCCTGATGGTAAGCATTGTTCCTCCTCCTCAGAAAGAAAAGGTGGAAACATCTGTTCACCAAGAAAGTAACCTTCTTTGGTCTTATTTTTTTTTCCCTTTTCTGGGCATTTTCCCAGCCATTTACTTGACTTCTGAGATTTCTCTCCACCTCCACCTAGATCCTCCCAGCTAGTGCTTGGGGTATGAGATTCAAATGCTGCTCTCCAGTCTCAGGGTTTTCAGCGGTGGGTGGGGCTGCTAGTCAGGGTAAGATTAAGTTCAGGTTTTCAGGTGGGGGCAGGGCCACCTCCCAGGCTCAGTTCCCTCAGGGGGTTTATGCAGAGACCTTCAGTAATGGATCTGAGGTCCTGTCTGCCTTGGGGGCCCCTGACTGCAGCTGCCTCTGCCACTACCTCCCGAGGGGGCCTGAGTTATGGAGACACCCCACTCTCCTCTCGTCCAGCCCAGAAGTCTCTCTTACTGACCTGTAGCGCCTGTGGGTGGAGGGACCTTTGAGGCTGCTGGAGATTCCATCCCTGAAGCCTACTCGGATCTGCTCCTCTTGGGCCGTGAGGCCAGGGCAGGGCAGGGCTGGGCTCCGCTCAGTCTGGTGCGCGACAGACCTTTGGTGCCGGTTTTTCAGGGCTTTCTGGAATGGAAATCTCCTCCACTGTGTTGCTGTGCTGCTTCCACTGCTCCAGAATTTGTAGGGAGTTCTTTTTACAGGAAATTTATGGGCTGTGGATTTGGAGCTAGCATATGTGAGTCTTTCTACTCCACCATCTTGGCTCCTCCCGGTTTTTTTTTCCTTTTATGAGGTGTTTATAGTGCCTTTTTATAAAATTTAGGTTAAGTATTTGGTCATAGGCTCTGTTTTGTCTGCTAACCATCATGTGTTGTCTGTGGCTTCCTCAAAACACCCCCTCCCCAATTTTTTTTATGCTGACCTGTAATATATTGAAACCATGATGGGGAAAGTCACAGGGTAGAAGGGATAACTGTAGAACAGCAAGATTAGCCTTTTAAACTTTTACAACTCCTCCATTTTTTCTTTTAATTTTATAGTTATTTCACTGTCAATAGAACCATATAGAAAGAGGCATAAGGGACTCAGAAACCAATTATACTAATATCTTTCTTTTACATAAGAGGAAATTAAGGTCAGTGAGGCTGCATCACTGACTCTAAGTGACACAGGCAATGAATTTCAGAAATGGTATTTGAACTCGGGTCCTAATGTTATAGGCAGTAAATTTCAGAAATGGAATTCAAACTTGGATCCTTTGACTCCACTGATCTTTCAGAATACCATATAATCCTTAGACTTCCTGAGAAATAGAGATTTGCTGCTCCTCATCCCCACCATAGTTGGCTCATTGAATTCCTATTCAGTAGTTCAGAATTATGCTTCCTGGTTGGATAGCGTGTGTGCTAATTATGTTTAAACTAAATGAAAAAGAACATCATAAAACCTTAATATTAGTTCTGGGTATGGCTTTGAGATTTTGGAATGCTTTAATGATTTTTTTCTCGCATGATTTTTATTCTTTCTTGAATTTAGTGGAAAAGAATAGGTATTTGTTTTTCCATATCTTCAAGTGCCCATTGGTCATTCCTACATACTATAGATTTATAATTCTGTTGGATAAGTTTTTTTAAGGGAAAAAGACACTATTGAATTGGCTGCCTATGGGGAAGATTTTGGCTCTTCCTTTGTCTTTCCATCACTTGACTTCCCTAGAGTTTGACCAGAAACTCTCTGAATATTCTTTTTGACAATTTGAAGGAACTCTAAGGATTGTCATTTGAATGCTTTTACTCAGGCTGCCTTTGAATTTCATACTACTTCCTGTCTGAATTCTTGTGGAACAGCTGGCTATGTATACTTTTCTATGGGACATTAAGTATTTGTTTGGGCTTGAGCCTCGGTAGACAGAATGGATGACGAATTTTATTTTTATGAGGTTTTTGTGCCTTTCTGCCTTGGTAGGACACTCTTTGGATTGTGTTTCCCCAGTTTATATGGTCAGTAATTCTGTATGCTTTTATGACTTAGCTGTAAAATATTTGTATTCATGTCATGTGTCAGCAGAGACTTTGAATTCTCTTTGGCAGACTGTATTTCCCATTTTCTCATTTGTACCTTCTGCTTTGTATCTTTCAGTTTATTTTGTCCCATTTTTGAGTCATGACTGGGAGAGTCATTATTTCCCCACCTTCCCAGGTACCAATAACTCAAACAGAAACAAGGAAGGGATTTCTATTAACATTTGGGAAATATCACAGTAAGTCCTAGTGGAAAGAATACTGGATCTGGAACTGGAAGACTGGGTTTTGAATCCTGGCTCAGCCACTTACATGTATAACCTTGAAGAAGTAAAGTAATTTCTCTGGGCCTCAATATCCTCATCTGTAAAATGATTAGTTTAGCCAATAGGACTAATAAATCCCTAAGAGCTCTTTATTTATGACCTTATGACCAAATGGACAGGATCCAGTTAAAAAAGGTTGAAATTTAGTTTTAGAGTATGGAAGAAACCTAGAGATCTTATCTTTCTACCCCATTATTTGACAAAAGAAGAAACTTCAGCCAACCAGAAACATTTATTAAATCATCTACTATGTGTAGGTACTGAATGAGGTGTTAGGGATATAAAAACAAAATGAAGTAAATTATCCCTGCTATGAAGAAGCTTCTAATCCAATTGGATCAGAGATTATATATACATATATATATAATATAGATTTATCAATGAGAGTATCTATGCAAATGTGATCTATACAAAATAGATGCAAGATAAACATTTTGCATATGTCCACACACACATATGACATATATAACAAAATATATTTGTGTGGGTATATGTGTGTGTTTATATAATGGTTTTAGATAAAACAAGGGACCTTGGAAGTATGTTAAACTTGGATTTTCAAAATGAAAAAGAAGCATATGCTTTGAATTTGGAGAAATGGGATCCAATTCTCATCTCAGGCACCTAAGAAGAAAGTTTTGTCGTTATTCAGTCATTGGCAGGTGTGTCTGACTCTTCATGACCTCGATTGGGGTTTCTTGGTAGAGATAATGGAGTGGTTTGCCATTTCCTTTTCCAGCTCATTTTGCAGATGAAGAAATTGAGACAAACAAGGTATAGTAACTCAGTGTCACATGGCTAGTAAGTGTCTGAGGCCAGCTTTGAACTCGAGAAGTTGAGTCTTCCTGACTTTAAGCCTGGCTCTTTCTCTTTTGTACCACCTAGTTGCCCAAGAAGAAGTAGGATGCTAATAACCTGTTCAGACCTGGCCAAATAATTTTCTTTGCTTTGTCTCAGGTAGGGGTTTTGGCCTGGATGGGTTCCAAACTTCTCTTGCAATTCTGACTCTATTATCCAATAATCTTAGTTTATAGAATTTTAGTTCTAGATGATCCCTTTAGAAACAAACTTCTTTATTTGCAGAGCGAGGAACAGAGGCTGAGATTAGTTCAGTAACATACCAAAGGTCATAGGATGGGAGTTGGGGGGAATGAACCGGCAACCTTGAGGCCACGTGTGGTCCTTTAGGTATTCAAGTGATGCCCATTTACTGAATCCACACTTCACAGACCAAATTCCCTTAATAAAAGAATTTATTTTGTACAATGTGGACTCATTCAAAATGCCGCATTTTGTTTCCTTAAAGTATTAGTCTGCAGATACCAAGGAAGTCTGATTTGTCCTAGTAGATGGGAGTGCGGTCAATAAGTATATATAATAGCTAGCCTTGATATAGCACTTTAAAATTTGCCAAGTATTCTCTCTATGTTGTCTCATTTGGTCTTCATAACAACCCTGTGCAACAGATCCTATATCCTCATTTTAGCAACAAGGAAATTGAGGTCAAGAGGGATTAAATGATTCACCATAGTCACATAGCTAAATAAATGTCTGAGGTGGGATTAGAACTCAGATCCACTGCACTTCAAGTCTAGTATACTTACTCACTCTACTACCAAACTGTCAATAAATTTATTTGGACTGATTTTCTGAACTATCAATTCATTGGTTCTGTATATGTCTCTTGTCCCTTAAAGCATAGGAAATGCAGCAGTTAATTACTCATCAAATATTTATTAAGCAACTACTACATGTTAAGATCTCTGCTAGGCACTGGGGATAGAAAGACAAAGGGGAAACAGTCCCTGACCTCAAGGGCACTGGACACTATAGAGAAAGACAAATTATCAGGTCCTGAAGTGGGATTTCAGAAGGCTATCCTATGGATGACAGCATTAAAATCCTATGTATTCTGCTGGTTCTTTTGAAAAAATAATATGATCCTGCTGGTAGGGAAACCTTTAATAGCAGTTCATCAATCTGAAGAATGTCCTTCTGATTCAGATTTGCATGGGCCTTTTAGGTATCAGAGAATAAAGGAGGGATTTGTAGGTTCTCAGAAGTACCTGATAAGGACAGATCTGTGTACAGAATATTAAACAAAGTTCCAGTTAACCTGTGGAATCACAAAACTTAGTGCCTATGTCTTCAGTGCTGCATTGAACATAGTATAAATGAAAAAGAATTGAGTGATAATTGACCTGTGGAGCGTGTTGATGGTAGACCTCATTCCAA
Organism: Bettongia penicillata ogilbyi; assembly: GCA_023548195.1. Classification (NCBI taxonomy): domain Eukaryota; kingdom Metazoa; phylum Chordata; class Mammalia; order Diprotodontia; family Potoroidae; genus Bettongia; species Bettongia penicillata. The sequence continues at coordinate 6,167,803 of JAJHZJ010000187.1, forward strand.
CAGACAGAATAGTATGAATGGATGGATGAATGAATGATAAAACATTAATCAAGTTATTTAATCTTTGACTAGTACTTTGCTACACACTAGGGAAACAAGACAGCTTCCTCCCTGTTCCCTCAAAGAACTGATAAACTACTTGGGGAAGAGATGTAAAAGGAACTGGAAAGGAGAGGATAGTGACCCAAGATAGGGTTTCGATATGTTCAGAAATTACATGAAGTAATGGGAAGGATCTAAAAATCTGGGCTTAAATTCTGACTCTGCCGGACATTTGATCTTTGGCACATGGGTGAGGGATCCAAAAGTGATAGACCTAAATTCAAATTTTGGCTTTGCCACTTAGTACCTTGTGACCTCTATTTACTCAAAAAAAAAAAGTTACACTAGATGAACTATAAGGTCTTTTCACAATGTATGAGCTGTTACTTCACCTCACTTGTTCATCTGTAAAATGAGGGGGTTGGGCAGGTTGTCCCAGATGGTCTTGATAGTTCCTTCCAGTCCCAAATTTAGGATCCTATAATTTGATGATCCCTTCCTAAGTGATCTTCTTTAGATCCTTTTTGACTCACTGACGTCCTTCCTAAATTGTGTCTCCCAGAACTAAAGCTAATACTCCTGAGATGGTATAATTAAGACAAAGTAGACACTGTACCTCCCGAAGGTCTAAATGAGGACAATCTTGACTGCCTATGTGACCTTGGACCACTGAAAATAATTGCAGAATGACAAACCTATAGTTTGAAGCAGAATACCTCAGAAGGTATATAGACCAATCTCTTAACTTTCAGATGAGGAAACTGAGGCACAAGAAAGTTAAGCAACTTCCTCAAGATCACAGAGGCATTAAGAGGCAGTTAAGTGGCTTAGTAGGTAGAGCACAGATCCCTGAGTTAGAAAGACCTGACTTATTAATCCAGTCTTAGATACTAACTAGCTGCTTGACTTTGGGCAAGTCACACAAATGCTATCTGCCTCAGTTTCCTCAATTGTAAAAATGGGAATAGTAATAGCACCTACCTCCCAGGATTAGTATGAGAATGAAAGGAGATAACATTTATAATGTTCTTTGCAAACCCTAATGATATATATGATACACTTATTTATCATATATAATTTATATTTCATATATAATTCATTATATTTATCAGGTATAATTATATGTCCTATATAATTCTTTATGATAAATATATATTATAGTGTATATAACATATAAATGATATGTAGTATACATGATAAACATAGGTCATATATAATACATTTCTAATTATATAGGAGAAATATAGACCACATGTAATATACATATAATTATGTATAAATATACATAATATATCTAATCTTATTGAATGATTAAGGCAATAGTTGAACCCAAAGTCAATTCATCAGTTCATCATCAGTCACTTCATCACAGCATTAACCACTCTGAATTTCAGTGTTTTTCATCTGCTAAATGAGAAGATTTGACTAGATTTCCATGGAGGTCCCTTTCAGTTCTAAATATATGATCCTCTATTTTTAAGCTGAGAGAGACAAAGTAATCTATGAATCAAAGCTCCAACATTTGGAAGGGAAGGCAGCATTGAAATGGAATGCAATGCAGGCAGGCCTGCAAGAAATCCATGTCACAAAACTGCATGAACATAAATGACAATTAAATCAGTTCCTTGTCATCAAGACTTCAGCGAATGAGGCCTTGCAGCTGAGAAAAAATAATGATCAGAAGGGCTTTACTTTTGTCCTGGTCAGAGTCCAACTCCCAAGACTTTAGAAGGGTTCAGTCACAGGGCTGGGGTGAGATATGGGGGAGAAAGACTCCGAAAGGCTGTTCTGTGATAGGTTAAGGTCTGCAAGCTGAGGCTGTGGCTGATGGCTACTGGCAGCCCCCATCAGGGAGACCGGGGGAATCTGGGATGGATAACCTGTTCACATAGATGCCTGGGCCTCTCAGATACCACTCAGGATGAGAGTACAATAGAGAAGATGGTTTGCTCTTTTAAAATTTTACTTCATTTTTTCCTTCCCTTTTATTCCCAATTCTGCCAGAGAAGAGCACTTGTTGATTTCAGCATTACTGTGTCCTTAGTCCAAACTCTGTCTTTTGCCTCTTACCCATCTATCCGTGAAGCTATCTAGAAGTTACTATGCACCATTAACTCTGGATGTGTCTCCGTGTCAGTGGAACCTGGCTGCAAGTAGGTCGGAAGGAGGGAGATGTTTTAAATAGCATCTGTTTGGGTAAACTCATTCCAGCGCTCAGCTCAAGCACCATCTCCTACAGAGGCCACACAACTGGCCTGTCCCATTCCTCCAGCAACTAGTGTTTACCTCCACCCAGATGTCCTTGTTTGCTTTTCTTGAAGTCAGGGACTGCTCTGTCATTTTTACCTTTGTATATCACCTTTACTTCTATTTGTATCTCCATTATCTGGCCTAGAGACTGGCACATAGTGGGCATTGGCACTTAATAAATGCTTGTTGATGGTTTATGGACATAAATTATTTCTAGAGGTTCATTGACTTGTCACCTAATTCGATGGATTTTTAACCTGGGTTCTATGAACTTCACACACACATATATTTACCTGTATGTGTATATATAATATGTAAACGTATATATTCATATATGTCTATATAAAATAGCTCCTTGCCTATTTATGTTTATATATATGTGTGTTTGTATTGCCCCACAAATATCATATATTATGTGTATGTATATGTGTGTATATATGTATGTGTATGTGTGTATGTTACCGCACAAAGACCTATTTTTTCTTTCACATCAATGTTTTTCTCTTTTAGTTTTGTTCACTTAATCCTAAAGTGATTACTTTTGATAATAATAATGCAATTATTATTAAATCTTAATTCCAGTTTGTCAAGGGAAGAAGGAAGTAAACTAGGATCTGGTATCGGGAGAAATCAGAGGATTTAGTGTGTCAGATATTTTACATGCCATCTAGTCCGTTGATCTCATTTTACATGTGAGGAAACTGAGGGCCAAAGCAGTTAAATGATTTGTTCAAGGTCACCCTAGTAGGAAACAATAGAGCTGGATCTGAATGCAGATTCTCTGTCTCCTAATTCACTTTTCTGCCCACTATACCTAGTACCCCAGGTGATACTCAGAGGAGACTTTATGGAGAATGAGTAAGATATTTTTTGAGTCCAGCTTAGTGAAAGGAAATACATTGGAGTTGGAAGCCTAGGACTTGAGTTCAAATTCCAGCTTTGAACCTCTCTTTAAATTATGGGCAGGTCACTGAGTCTCTCTGCCTTAGTTTATCTGTAAAATGGGAATAATTGCATCTGCTTTGACCTCTCTAATAGGACTATTGTGTGGAAAGTTATGTTTAAGATGTTATTAAAAGGTGACATAATCACATGGGGATTTGAACATGAGAAAGGATATTATGGAAAGGAGAAAGTTGTCTTTTGAAATCGTCTGCACTTTCGGCATAGGGTTAGTGTCAGGAAAGAAAGGTCTACAGGGCTTTTAATGTTTTTCTTTATTATCATTGTTTATAACAACTGAAAAATTTCATTCTGGTTGTTGTTTGTTTTTAATATATGAAGAAGAAAGCTGGGTTATTTCCTCCACAATAGTTCACATTCATTCACTACTGAAAACTTTATCTAGATAGAATTCCCTAAATTTCTCTTTCTACAAGTCCTTCTCCAGGGCTCTCAGTCCTCTGTCCAACTCTTATTTTTCCCCACTTGCTTTTATGGACCCTCCATCATGTATTAGGCCATTCTGCCCAGCTCATAGCCTTCCTAGCTTGGGCACTGAGCTGGGCCCATCTTGTCCTGAGGGGTTTCTAGTCTATGAGATCTGCCAAGACATCTGCCCTAAGCCATGACTATTCATGCTCCCAGTCACCTCCCTGCTCCAGGAACTGTAGTCAACTAAAAAAATAGAAAAATATCAAGAGTCATCATGGCCCAGGGAGGTCTCTGTGACATGTAAATGGGATTAAATATGGAACTCTTGTATGTCATTGTTGTGTATACTGGCATCAAGGTAGTAGAAATCCAAAGTCCCTCTGGCACTCAAGGTGTTATTGGGTTACTGGAGTGGACCTATTGAATTAACCTCCACTACTCATTTTTTCAGGTGTAATAATTCCTCTGAACTCTTTCAGGCATCTGAGTTTTACCTGGAGTTTAGCTTGGGCTTTATTTACAGAGTGTGTATGCTCTAAGGGATGCAACACTGGTGGTTAATCTATAATTCCCCTCTGAGATCTCCCTTACCTAGTAAGATATTAATAACAAACAGAAAGATGGGGAAAAGGGAGGAGTAATAAAAAAGGAAAGGATGGGGTTGGCATTTCTGAGTCCAAAATACCTATCTATAACAAGATGGTAGTCACAGGCTCATTTGGATAACTAGACAAGAGGTCTGGATTTAGAGCCAGAATCCCTGAGTTTGCAACTTTCCTCTAATAATAATAATGCATATATATAGTTTATATAATAATATCAATATTATTTTGCTGCACTTCTTGTTACTTGTGAGATCTTGGGCAATTCACAGAACCTCAGTTTCCTCATCTGCACAATAAAGGGGATTAGATTAGATGACCTTTAATCAATGATTCTACATGAAATAAATGTCCGTCTAAAATTTTAAATGTTGATGTGCTTGCTGCAAAACTACTTGTCACATATGCCATAATGGGGAATCCTGTTGTGTGTGGATTGCACTACGGGGCCACTGAGATCCTTTGCCATTCTCAAATTTGGTACTTACCAAGCCTGTTTGTGGGTCCAGTTCAAGCTTGCTAGAACCCACCCAAATGTTTACTCCCCAGGCCTGAACCCCCCAAACCCATCTTCCTTTCCATACTCCAGTGGTGGTGAGTCTTTATTATGGAATGGCAGTAGATGAAGAGTGATCCTTAGTACTTAAGCACCAGCAGGGGGCTGACCTTGGTTGCTGGATTTTCATATTTTCCTTCATATGTATCCCTTAACGGTCTCAGACTTAGCTCTGGCATCCGGCACACTGCTATCTCCCAGACAATACAGTTTTCAGCTTATTTTTGGACTGCTAGGCCAAAGAGAGGACAGCTTTTGTTCCTTAAGATTGTTCCCAGAACTCCTGGCCTCCCTGCAGAGTCAGGTACAAATCTCAGCAGGGTGGAGCTGGCTCACTTTCCTTCTGAGGCTGATCCATTGAGATGGATATGGTTTCTCAGCATGCAGTCCTAGATGTCTAACCAAAGACTTCCATAATTGAGGCCCTATCAGTTGGGGCTGGACACACTTCTAAGGTCTCAGACCTCTCAATGCAGACAGAGCAATTTATCCCCATAGATGGGGTAGTGTTTCTAGTGCCCTGAAGTGAACATGACTTCTTTATGATAGATGGAAACATTATTTTGTATGTAATATTTATTTGAACTGTGAGTGACTCAGAAGTTTATAGAGCTAGAGAACTTTTAATTGTGTTGCTTATTTTTAGTATGAATCGCCTTACACAGTTACAAGATTGAGTACCGGAAGAGATGTTGGAGACTGGTCCAACCCCACTCATTTGACATAGGAAAGAGCCAAAATCAGAAAGGGAAAGTGTTTTTTGCCCATGATCCCACAACTGGTTGATTGCAACTATATTTCAAAGCATGGAACGGTAGAAAAATCCCAGATTAAAGCCAGAAGGCCTGAGTTCAAACCTCACCTGTGATGCTTATTATCGGTATGATATTAGGTAGGTCATTTATACCCCTCTACACTTGAAGTTCCTCAGCTGTAAAATGATGGGGGAAGGGAGGTAGACTAGATGTCCACTGCGGTCCCTTCTAGCTCCTTATCCATGATTTTATGATCCTCTGACTTTCATAGCGTTTCAGATTTGGAAGGGCTCTCAGAGAATCCAAGAATTTAGCCCAACACCCTCATTTTAGAGGTAAGAAAACTGAAATCAGAGGGGCTAGATGACTTGCCAGCCCACAAAAATAACTTGAAGAGTTATAGTTCAAACTAAGGTTATAAGAGTATAGATTTAGAGTAGACAGGAGCCTTGTAGGTCATATGGTCTGCCCATGCCCCTTTCTCAGATGAGGAAACTGACACCTAGAGAGACCTAAACTGAGACCTAACTCACCGAAGGGAATGTAAGTGCAAAGAATCAGGGGGAAGACTTGAATCCAAACCTAGTGCTACAACAGTTTTTAACAGGTCAAATTCATCCCTCTTTATTCACACCCAGGAAACTGAATCCCTTTATTATAATACCAGCTTGCATATTATAATATACAGTTTGGGTAGCCGGGTGATGTAGCAGTTCTGGGGCTGGAATCTGGAAGGCTCATCTTCATAAGTTTAAATCTGGTCTCAAACTACTAGCTGTGTAACCCTGGGCAAGTCACTTAAACCTGTTTTCCTCAGTTTCCTCATTTGTGAAATGAACTAGAGAAGGAAATGGCAAGCCACTCCATTATCTTTGCCAAGAAAACCCCCAACTGGGCATGAAAAGTTAGACATGATTGAAAATGACTGATTGACAATATGCCATTTGTATTCCATAATTTCATGATCAAATTAATTTTCTAGCTGTGTATGTGTATATATAAGTATACATTCACACACGTGTGTATATGTATATATATATACACACACATCAATGGCACTTCTTAGAATCCCTATTTTCCTTCCTGGTTCATTTCTGGTGCTCCCTTCTCTGTCGCACTTTCTCTGATCTGCTCGGATGCTAGTGATCTCTTTTTTCCTCAAGTTACTGTGTATTTGCCTGGCTCTGTCCATGTAGAATCTGCTCAATAAAGCATCCATTTCTTGAGGAGAAGGAATGTCATTTCTGTTTTTATATATATAGTTCTTAGCGCATATCTTAAGTATGATAAGCAAATAATGAATGCTTGTTAAGTTGAACTGTGTTCATTTAGGTTCTCTGACTATGACTACTTCTGAAAAGTTTATTTTTGCATGAATGACTGAATGGGTTTGATAGTGAGTGAATGAATATGTAGATGGGTGATTGGGTGAATAGATTATTGCACATAGAATCATGAAGAAGATTTCAAATCCTTCTTAGACCAGGTGGTACTGCGGACTCACAGACACTTAGTATTGTGTTACTCCCAGGCAAGTCACTTAACCTATGTTAAGTTTCTTCAGTTTCCTCAGCTGTAAAATAGGATAATAATAGCACATGCACAGCAGATCATTATAACAATCAGAGGAAATTCCATGTAGTAAGTGTTTTATTAACCTGAAAATACTTTGGAATGTTTTTGATATTGTTGTTCAGTTGTCTCAGCTGTGTCCAGCTCTCTGGGCTCATTTTTTGGTTTGTTTTTGATTTTTTTAATTTATTTATTTATTTAGCTTTTTACATTCATTTCCACAAATTTTTGGGTTCCAAATTTTCTCCCCTTTTCTCCCCTCCCCCCACCCCAATACCCCAAGCAATCTTATTTTCCCTATCTTCAATCTGTCCTCTCTTCTGTCATCCCTCCCTTCCCTTGTCTCTATCTTCTCTTTTCTCCTGTAGGGCCAGATGACTTTCTATTCCTCATTAACTGTATGTCTTCTTTCCTAGTTGCAACAACAATACTAAACAATTGTTCCTGAAACTTTGAGTTCCAAATTCTCCCCATCCCTCCCTCCCCATCCATTCCCTTTGGTACGGCAGGCAATTTATTATAGGCCATATCTGTGTAGCTTTGCAAGTGACCTTCCTGATAGTCGTGTTGTGTAAGATTAACTGAATTGCCATCCCTCTTAACCTGCCCCTCATTGTTTCTCTTCTGTCCTTTGATCCTGTCCCTCCCCAAGTGTTGACTTTCAATTTCTCCCTCCTCCCTTTGCCCTCCCTTCCATCATCCCCCCCCCCCCCCGATATCTCCTTCTCCCCCGCTTTCTTATACTGTAAGATAGGTTTTCATACCAAAATGAGTGTGCATTTCACTCCTTCGTTTAGTCAAATGTGATGAGGGTAAACTTTTGTTTGTTTGTTTGTTTGTTTTTTTCCCTCAGCTCTCCTCTTTTTCCCTCCACTAAAAACATCTCCTACTTGCCTCTTAAATGACATATAGTTACCCCCTTCCATTTCCCCCTCTTTCCTCTCACTACATTTCTCTCTCACCATTTACCTTAATTTCTTTTAAGGTATGGTCCCATCCTATTCAGTTCAATCTGTGCTCTCTGTCTCTGCATGTGAATGCATGTGTGTATGTGTGTGCATGCGTGTACATGTGTATGTGTGATCCCACCAACCACCCAGATACTGAAAAGTTTTAAGAGTTAGAAATATTGTCCTTCCCTGTATGAATGCAAACAGTTCATTTCTGGTAAGTCCCTTAATACTTCTCCTTGCTGTTGACTTTTGCATGCTTCCTCTCATTCTTGTGTTTGAAAGTCAAATTTTCTTTTCAGCTCTGGTCTTTTCATTAAGAATGATTGAAAGTCCTCTGTTTCATTGAAAGACCATATTTTCCCTTGCAGTATTATACTCAGTTTAGCTGGGTAGGTGATTCTTGGTTTCAGTCCTAGTTCCTTTGCCTTCTGGAATATCCTATTCCACGCCCTTCGATCCCTTAATGTAGATGCTGCTAGATCTTGGGTTATCCTGATTATATTTCCACAGTACTGGAATTGTTTGTTTCTGGCTGCTTGCAAGATTTTTTCCTTGAGCTGGGAGTTCTGGAATTTGGCCACAATGTTCCTAGGAGTTTCTCTTTTTGGATCTCTTTCAGGTGGTGATCGATGGATTCTTTCAATACTTATTTTGCCCTCTGGTCCTAGAATGTCAGGGCAGTTTTCCTTGATAATTTCATGCAAGACGATGTCTAGGCTCTTTTTTTGATCATGGCTTTCAGGTAGTCCCATAATTTTTAAGTTGTCTCTCCTTGATCTATTTTCCAGGTCAGTTGTTTTTCCCATGAGATATTTCACATTCTCTTCCATTTTATCGTTCTTTTGGTTTTGTTTGGTGATTTCTTGGTTTCTCATAAAGTCATTAGACTCCATCTGTTCCATTCTAATTTTGAGAGAACTATTAAATTCAGTGAGCTTTTGAGCCTCTTTTTCCATTTGGCTCATTCTGCTTTTGAATGCATTCTTCTCCTCATTGGCTTTTTGAACCTCTTTTGCCAATTGAGTGAGCCTATTTTTCAAGGTGTTAATTTCCTCAGCATTTTTTTGGGACTCCTTTACCAAGATATTGACCTTTTTTTCATACTCTTCTTGCATCTTTGTCATTTCCCTTCCCAGTCTTTCCTCCACCTGTCTAACTTGCTTTTCAAAATCCTTTTTAAGCTTTTCCAAGGCCTGAGCCCACCCAACACCCCCCTGGGGTGTCTGGGGTACTGAGGCCCCGCCCTCCACATCTTTCCCTGATGGGAAAAATACGTCCTCATCCTCCCCTTCAGATCCGAAGGTCGGGATCATTTGCATTTGTTGGAAAAAACTCTCTAAAGTCTTATTTTTCTTTCCCTTTCTAGGCATTTTCCCAGCCAGTTACTTGACTTCTGAGATTCCTTTCCACCTCCGCCTGGATCCGCCCAGCTAGTCCTTGGCCTCTGAGATTCAAATGCGCTTTCCCGCGGCAAGCTTTAGTTCTGGCGCAGGGTGGGGGCAGGGCCGCTTCCTAGCTTGGGCTCTCAGGGGCTTTCTGAAGCGACTTTCAGGAACAGAGCGGGTGGGGGTGGGGTGGGGGGCCCCGCCTGCTGTGCTCAGCTCCCTTGGGGGTTTTATTCAGAGGCGTTCAGCAGTAGAGCGGTGTGGGGGCAGGGCCCTCTCCCCTGCTCGGCTCCCTCAGGTTGGAAAGACCTTCAGTATTGAAGATCCTACCTGCTGCTGGGGGATTCCTGAGTCCCGGGCCGCTGCCGCCTCAGCCGCCCGCCCACGCCTCTGCCTCCGCCGCTTCCTGCCCCCGTCTCTGCCTCCGCCGCTTCCTGCCCCGTCTCTGCCGCCGCCGCTTCCTCCCGAGGGGGCCCGCTCCCCTCCCCTAGCGCAGGGTTCTTTTTAACTGACCTTTAGCTTCTGTGGGCAGAGGGACTTTCCCGGCTACCGGAGATTCTCCCGGAGCTTTCCTCTCAGAAGTCTGCTCAGGTCAGCTTCTCTGGGTCGCGGCCAGGGGTGGGGGTGGGGTCCGCTTTCTGGAGTGCGATGGACCCCGGGGACGGCTCTCCAGGGTTCAGTGGAACGGAAATCTCTTCCCCTATGTTTGTGCACCCCCTGCAGAGATTCAGAATTTATGGGGCTCTCCTTTTACCTCAATTCCATGGGTTGTGGGTTCGGAGCTCGTGAATGTGCGTCCTTCTACTCCGCCATCTTGGCTCCGCCCCCCCCTTTTGGTTTGTTTTTGGCAAAGACACCGGAGTGGTTTGCCATTTCTTTCTCTAGTTCATTTTACAAATGAGGAAACCGAGGCAAGCAGGGTGAAGTGACTTGCCCAGAGTCTAACAGATAGTAAGTGGCTGAGGCTGGATTTAAACTCACGAAGAAAAGTCTGTCTCAATTCAAACCCAGCAATCTTTCTACTGTATCTCCTAGCTGTCCTATCTAAATACTAGCTACGATTACCCTCTGCTTTGCAAGTAGTAAGTGCTTAATAAATGCTTGTTAACAGACTGACTGCTCTTTTGAGAAGTTGCATTATCTCTTAAGAATAATAGTGTGATAAACCCTCTGTAGTCAAATGGATTGTCTCATAAAATTTTATTAACTGATCTTCTGCCTCTCTCTCTCTTTCTATTGATCTCCATCTCTTTATATGTGTGTATATATATATATATACATTATCTAAATCCATTTATCATCTCTCTCAAAATATATATCTCCATTATCTGTAGCCATCTCTATTCATCATCCCTACCTATTGATCTATCTATCCATCTGCATTATCTGTAACATCTCTATTTGTCATCTCTATCTCTCTCTGTATTTATATATACATTATTTCTATTCATCTCTGTCATCTCTATCTCACTGTCTTGTCTGTCTCTGTCTATGTATGCATATATACATTTTACAATCGTCTCTATTTATATATGTGCATTATCTGTATCCATTTCTATCTGTCTGTCTGTCTGTCTATCTACCTATCTACCTACTTACCTCTGTGTATCACAATATCCACATAAACATTTTATTTGATAATAAAGACACACACACACGAAGTATTGAAACAAAGAAGATGCCTATAGGTTGAGAAATGACTGGACAGGCTGACCATGCCATATGAATATAAGGCAATATTATTTTGTTGGAACAAATCAGGAATACAGAGTAAATTGAGAAAATTAATGACCTGATAAAGAATGCCCTTAGAATCTGTAAGTCATTATTCATTGTAAGGAAGCAAAAACAGAGTTCCAATCTGTTCAGTGGAAATGAGCAATAGTCATAGAAGGGAAGAGCTCAAGAAATACATTGCTTTCCTTTTCTTGATGACATGGCAGTGATGCAGACATTGGGCACAGATTGGTCTGTAGGCTGTCAAGGGTTGTTTGACTTTACTTACATTTTTTAAAAAATTAACTTTTTTAATTTTTTAAAATTTTAATTAAATTTAAGTTTTAAAAAATAAATTACACACTTAGGATCACTGGTAGATAGGAAAATTTCTGAAAATGACAATAAAAAAACTCAAAAGTCTTCAGTAAAAAAGATTAAATGATCAGGAATTTCTTTCTGAATCAACAAAAGCTACATTATGTCCACTCTGGTTTGGGGGTGTTTGTGTATGTCTGTATGTGTTGGCTGTATTCTAATTATGTTAAAATTACATTAAGGAAGTAGAATTAGGGAGAAAGTAACTTTTAAAAAGTTTCTTCCATTGCAGGGTTTCCTTTAGCCTAAATATTCTCAGGCTTAATTTGTACCATTCGTCATCTTTATTTCCCTGAGTAGCACTATGACAGATAGATGCATGGAGGAGTCAACTGCTCATAGAGGAGACTGTCAGAAAGGCCAGTTCTTCAAAGATTCTCAGAAATGCAACTATTTAAGCATTTTTTAAGCTATCACATACAGATTATATGTGTATGTGTATACGTATACACAAAATGATGCGTTTTTATATATGCATATGCATATAGGCCTAGTATTTTTCCACAAAGAACACACATACACACATACACATGCCTACTCAGTCTGTATATGGTGTGTGAACTAACAGATGTCAAACTATTAGGCTCAAGGTTATCAAGGATATCAAGGTTATCTAGTCCTACCTTCTCATTTGGCAAATGAAGAAACTGAGGGTCCAAGAAATTAAATAACTCTGGTTAAGGTCACATAGGCATTTCTAGGCTGACTCTAATTGTCAACTTCCTTAATGGAATCATTAGGTTAAAACATCTGGAGCAAGAAGGAGCTCTAGCAATCATGTAGTTCCACCCCTTCATTTTATAAAAGAAGAAACTGTGACCCAGGGAAAGGGAAGTGGTTCTTTCAATACCAAACTGGTGCTAAGCAGCTGAGCCAGAATTCAAATGCATTGACTCCAAATCTAGAATACTTCCTTTGCACCATTCTGGGGAAGGGAAGAGAAGGCCCAGATAGACAGGCATCTTCATCTTAGACTTCCATGAAGTCTTTTTTTGTGTTTTTCCCCAAACATAAATATGATTTCTCTTTTCTCAAGTTTTCCTAAATGATTTATTTGAAAATACCTTTTTCAAAAAAGACTTTCATGGAAGTCATGAAAAGAGGGAAAGCAAACCCTCAGAGGGTAGGGGTCAGTGGATGGAGGAGCCTTTCCATTATTTTAGGAAATATCCAGAAAGAAGACAAAGAAGTCACTGAGCAAACAAAGGGTGAAGTTATAAAGGAGTTGAAAGCATGGACAGATGTTCTAATGGGCCAAGACATCTTGTGATGGGGAGAACAACCTGACCCCTGTGGTGGAACGGGGGGAGTTGCTGGCTGATTGTTTCCTTTCAGAAAGACTGAATTTGCTGCTTCCAGGAAATTAAAACAGAATAAGGAATGATAACTTAACAAAAAAAATCACTCTCAGCCTCCAGAGTTTCCTCAGCCTCTACTACTGACAAAGACTGAATAGATAAAAGATTCCTAAAGTTTATAGGGAAAAATCATTTAGATTGACATGTCAAATACTTGCCAACCAGCATGTACAAAGGTGTGGGGATAGGAGGAGGAGTACGGCAGGATTTACCATGTTAAATCTCAAAGGTACCTTGGAAGTCCCGTTAATTCAACCTCCTCAACAAACCCTGAGGTGTCAGAGTAGATAGAATGCTTGACTTAAAGTCAGGAAGCTCTGAATTAATTCTACCTTAGATTAGTTACATGACTGTGAGTATGTTGCTAAGCCTCTCTCAGCCTCAGTTTCCTCAGCTGTGTAATGAAGCTAATAATAGCATGTACTTTACAGAGTTTTCATAAAGATCAAATACGATAACATATGCAAAGCACTTTGTAAGCCTAAAAGCATGACTCATATGTTGTTTTATGATTATTATTGCACATGCGAATGAGCTAGAAGGGTAAAATTATTTACCAGAATTAATCAGTAAGCCCTTGTTAAATGTTTATTATGTGCTAGGGATTGTGCTAGGCAATTGGGGTATAAAGGAAAACTGAAACAGTCCCTGCCCTTATGGAACCTAGAGTATGGATGAGTAGGGTCAAAATATGCATAAATAGGCATAAATGGAATGAAAGCAAAGAATTTTGGGGGCTGCATATTTCTCTTCAATTGGAATTGAGGGAAGGGATGTTTTCATTTTCATTTTATCTTCAGAGCCTATTACAGTACCTAGTGCATATTAACCACAACAAATTCTTGCTGATTGATTGATTTATTGGTTGACTGAAAGCACTGGTGGTTAGGGAGAATGAGCAATGACTTCATATATAAAGGGGTATTGAATTGAACCTTGAAGGAAATTGGCAGATAGCCTGGGTTGGACAAGTTGTAAGTAACATAAGGATTCAAACTCAAGTCTCTCAATTCTAGATGTAGCATTCTATCTACTGCCCTTTGCTGGCTCAAGAGCATTTTTTTGTTTTGTTTCTTTTCATTCTTTTAACAAATATTTATTGAGGATCTACTGTGTATGTGGTATCATGATAGATACTGGGGAAAAACAGCATAGAGCTTTGTCAAAAGGTAATCAATCCCTTTGATTCAACTAAGTAGAAACCATGGTGGACTAGGAAAAAGGTATTTTCAAATAAATCATTTTAGGAAAACTTGAGAAAAGAGAAATCACATTTATGTTTGGGGAAAAACACAAAAAAAGACTTCATGGAGTTTGGGTGGGGATGTCATTAGTGTTGGGCCATAAAGGGAGGGAACTAAACAATTCAATAGAGAGGAGGAGGAGAAACTGCAACCTAGAGGTGAGGGGCAGCCAGCATGAAAACATGTAAACAAGAAATGTCAGGATGAGCCAAGGTAAGCTTAAATCATGCAGTTTGGCTAAATCATAAAATTTGTGAAGGGGAGAGGAGGGAATCACTAACAGTTTTGGAGCAGGGGAGTGACATGGTCATGTCTGTTCTTTGAGGAGATGATTTTGGCAATTATGTGATGGATGAATTGGGAAGAAGAGGAAAAGGAGATATGGAAACCACTGAGAAGGCTGTTTCAGAAAGGGAATGAATCCTTGGAGTGTGGTGGTGGCTGTGCAAGTAGATAAGAGATAAATGAAGTAGTAAATTATTGAGATAAAAGAAGCAACTAATTTAATGTGGGAGATGAGGGGAAATGGGAGTCTTAGATCACAGTGTCTTGGAGTCGGAAAGAATTGCAGAGACCATGCAGTTGAATCTCTACTTGCAGAAAAATTCTCTGTACACCATCTCTAACAAGTGTCAGCCTCTGCTACAAGACTACTTAGTGAGGAGTCAATGAACACAGCAATGACACCCATTCCATTTTTTAGATAGCTCTACTTATTAGGAAGATTTTTTCTTTACATTAAATGTCAGTTTCTTTACTATTTCCTGCTATTGTGTTACTCCTTGTAGGGTCAAGAGCAGGAGTGATCCCTTTTCTAGTAGACAGCTCAATGAAACAGTCAAACAGTTTTCTTGTCTTCTGAGTCTTTTCTTTAGCCTGAAGAAGTTCCTTCAAAAGATCCTCATATAATATGACCTCAAGGCCCTTCCTTCTTGTGATTGCCCTTCAAGTTGATCCTGGGTTAGTCGTATCTTTATCAAAATGTGACTTCTAGATGTCAGTGAAATCAGTACTCCAGGATGTGATTGATCAGAAAAGAATACAATGGGAATGTCCTCTCCAGAAAGGCAATTAGATATCACAGTGAATAGTGTTGGGCTTAGAGTTAGGAAGATTTGAATTTAAATCTAGTCCAAGACACTTGTTAGATGACCCTGGCATGTCACTTTTCCACTGTGTACCTCAAGTTCCTCATCAGGGAAAATGGGAAAATAATAGCATTGCTTCCCATGGTTATTTTGAGGATCAGATAGGGTGATATTTGTAAAGTTCTTAGCTCAATGGCTGACACAAAGTATGTGCTTAATGCCTGTTTCTTTCCTTCCTTCTCTTGGACCCTTTGCCCCGCTTGATGCAAACTAAATTTATGGTTGCTTTTGTAGAGGCTACATCTCCCAATTTGCTAGATCTTTTTCATAGGTGCTAAGGTTTAATTATAGCTAACTCACCTTATTCTTCTCAAGTTCATTCACCATTCATTCATCAAGTGCTTACTGTATGCCAGGCACTATGTGCCAGTCCCTACAGTAGGGACTGTATGTACAAAGGCAAGAATAATTTTCTCATCCTTTAAGAACTTATATTCTAATGGAGGAAACAATGTGTGTACATATAGGTAAATATAAATTAAGTACTGCATTTAGCACAATCACTGGCTCATAGTAGGTATTTAATAAATGCTTATTGACTTGACTTGAAAGTAAGTAAAAAGTATTTTGTGGGAGAATTAGCAACCAAGATCAACAAAGGCCTTGTGTGGGAGGAGACACTTGAGCTGAACTTTGTAAGATGCTGGTGATTACCAAGTGCAAGACTTTACATTTATCCATCTTATATTTCACCTTTCAGAATTTGTGTGAACGTTAAAACCTAAGAGATTTCTGAATCCTGATTGTGTCACCCAACATATTAGTGGTTCATTTTTGCTTTGTGTAATCTATACATTTGATAAATGTATCAATTAAGCCTTTTTCCAAGGCATTGATAAAAATGGGGAATAGTTAAAGGAGGGAACAATAACCTATGAGACATTCTGCCAAATACCTCTTTGTATACTGACATTAAACCTTTTGCGACTACCTCTTGCATCCATCCACATCATGAATTTGATATCTACTTACTGTACTGCCTATCATCTTGCTCTCACCTCTACATCTTGACCACAATAATAGCTACGAGTGACTTTATCAAATACTTCTCTAAAATATAGGCAAGCTATAGCTGTCATACTTCTCTGATCTATCAGTCTTGTGAGCCTACCAAGAAAGATAAAGAGATCAGTCTAGCATGAGCTGTTCTAAATGAACTTACTTACCTAGCATCTGAAATTCATATATTGATCATCAAAACAACATTCATGATCCAAGAAAGTTTGAAAGACTTGGCTATAGAGTCTCTATATGTATTCATTTCACAATGGATTATAAACCTTAAGGGACAATATAAATGCAAGTTATATAAAACAAGTCATAATTTGAATTCTTCAAAGGTTCAACCACTTGTGATTGCCTTGATTCATCTTTCCCCAATTTATGCAGGTCACAACTCCTCTATGACTATGTAGAAAATCTTTGAGAGTTACTATTTACATCATGAACAAAATCAAGATCAATCTCTGAGCTTAGCTTGGCCAATCACATCCATCAGTTTACAACAAAGAGTCTACCACCTGCAAATACCAGCTCTTTTCTTTTTGTTCTTGACTGGCATGTCTTTGGAGAACTCATGGTCACCTTCGTGTCTTAATGAATGAGTAGAAGGTGGCCTTAGTGGAGTTAATGTGAGATATTATTGGTATCATCATTATTATTATGAATAGATGGATGAAAGAACATTTATTAAACTCTTCTATAGGTCAAGCTGTGCTAAGTACTTGGACTAAAGAAAAAAAAGAAAAACAACTTCTTTTCTCAAGGAACTCACATACTAATGGAGTAGAGGAGACAACACACACACACACAGAACATTCTTGTAGGGCCAATTTAAAGTCTCAAATTGTCCTCAAGTTATGGGGGCAAAGAGAAAAAGAGTGCATCTTCTTCAGAGGCATTGTCATTCATAAAACCATCTTTTTATACTAAATGAGTCAATAGTGACAAATAACATGATGATGATGATGGTGATGATGATGACGATGACAATGATGATTGTTAGTAGCAATCAAAAAAGCATGGCATAGTGGATAGGCAGATTCAGGAAGCCAGGAAGCCCTGGGTTAATGCCCTGTCTCTAGCATGTTCTGCTTGAGTGATCCAGGGCAAGTCACTTAACCTGTCAGTGATCTGGGAAATTTTCTGAAACTAAAATGTGCCAATCTGCATTGTCAGTCATGAGAGACTAAGATATAATGGTCTATTTGAAGTGTTCAAAACAGGATTGAATTCTGTGTCTTTGCTCTTGTCTCTAGATGGGCTCATCATGCTTACTATGAGATTATTGAGTAAAACATGGACGTTGAGCAAGGAAAGTCTGATATGTATATGTCCCTAAGACCTCTACAATGAAGAAAACAATTATTAAATTTATATAATTTCTTATATTTTGGTGGGGAGGTATAATAGTCTTTAGGCCTACTACTTAGCAGGCCTATACCTAGACTTAGTCAAAACCTCCTTCGCCATCCTCCAGACGGTAATTTAGACATAGTCTGAACACCTGGTCTGAAGGTAATTCATAGAACTTTCAATGCGACTTTAGTCAGATGAGGGCTATACCAAATAGATATTGTTTAGAAGTCATCTCCTTTTCCTTCTTCATAGCTACTTTGCCAACATGCATACATATTATACCCCTTCTCCCAGTTTGAAACCAGGAACCAATATCAAATCTGCTCTGGCATTGTTCCTTTGTGGGCTACATCAGTCTAATTTCCTAAGGCCTAGTCATGATCGTTTGAGTTTCCCAACCAAAATGTCACTCCCTTGCCATCACTTCCTTTTGTATGCTATCTTCCCCATGAAAATGTAAGTTTCTTGAGGCTTGTGTTTGTCTTTCATTTACTTTTTTATCTATGTATTTATTTACACTTGCATATCTAGTACTTAGCAAAAATTTTAGCAATCAGTAAGTCTTTACTAATTGCCTTTTGATTCATGTATTCGATGATGGAGGAAGCTATTTACTGAATATTCCCTATATCAATGAAAAATCACAGGTCCAGTCCCTGCTATTATCTCTAGTAGTAGCCATATGTAGTTGTTTGTGTGTGTGTGGTGGGGGGGAGAGTATAATGAAAAACTTGAGGATCATATTCATATAAGGGTGGTGTGAGTGTAGTACAAGTAATGCCACGCCCTCTTATTTGCTCCCACACACAAGATAGGAAGAGAATCCCAGACTCAGAGGCACTCCAGGCACAAGTTCCCCAACTGCTGGAGAGGACCCAGGAGAACAGGTGAAGAGAAGGCCGCTGGATACAAACCAAGAACTTTAATGTTTACCCTGGGGTCAGCCTCACCTCTCTTGGTCTTTATATCCTCTAAAAAACCAGAAGTCTTACAAACAAATGCAAAGTGGTTTGATGAAGGGGGAAAAACTGACAAGGTAGGAGGGAGGAATTCAGTAGTCACTGAGTTGAACTTGAAAGAAGAGAAGGATATTTAAAAGTATTGCGAAAGAAAAAAAACATTCTAAGCATGAAGGATAGCTAATGCAAATGTATAGAGGTGGCAGATGGGATGTTAACTTGGGATAACTATTATTTTTTGTGTTTTAAATACATAGTTACATATGTCAACTTCTCTACAAGACTATAAATTTCATGAAGATAGGGATAATATATATGCATATATATACACACACGCGCATATATACACACACTATATACATATGTGGTGTACATGCATACACACATATATACACATATATGTACATATACATGCATACATGAATCTATATATGTACATATATAGATATAATCTCCCTTTTATAATATAATACTTTTAAAAGGTTATTAAGTGAAAGAATACATGAATGAATGAATGAAGACAATGGAAGAGTATAACGTGAGGCCTGGGACAATGACGTTAATTCACCCTAATCTAAGGCTGACTGTGTCTAAATCTGATTCCCTGAAAATAAGTGAAAAAATACAAAGTGACTTGTATATGACTCTGACCTCACACAGTGCTGGGCATCATTCCCTGTATTCCTGGTCTGGTGGGAAACATTCATTTTTACTTGTGCTCTCAGCATCTCCTACCTCTTGGCCCCTCCTCCTTTTTCTTCTTTTCTGTTTATTGACAACCTCTCTTAGGAAATGGAAGTCTCTTTGCAGGCCAAGACCTCAGAGGCTTGTCAGTCACAGGGAAAATGTTATGCTACAGCCGTGATGATGCGAAGGCTCCTCTCTTTCTAAAATGACTGACATCTTTCCTGGCACCTATCACCTGTTAGACCAGGGACCCTTCACCTCTTTTGTGCTAGGGACCCCTTTGACAATCTGGTGAAATCTGTGAAAACCTTTACAGAATCATGTTTTTAAATCTAAATTAAAATACAAAGCAATTATGAAGGTACCTCATTACGTTAAAATAATTTTCTAAATATATTAAATAAATTAAACATTTAAAATTATATTAAATATATCACATTACATACTTTATTGAACATTAAATCATATATAAATTAAATATATTTAAAACCCATACATAAGATCACACATTAAGAAATGCTATGTTAGAAGCTCCCACAAGGCCTTCACATGGGTCCCATGTTCACCATCCTCTCCTTCATTTTCTCTTCAAAATGGGAACAGCAGGGACTTATAAAATAGAGCAGATTTCTTCTGGTTTAACATAGTGGTTTTAAAACTAATATTTGATTCCAAAGAAGTCAAAGTCAGAAATTAGGATCCCATATAAAACAAGATAATCCCAGCAACACTTTTTTGGTGAAGCAAAGCTCTGGGAACAAAGCAGATGACCACTAATTAAATACTGTTGGGGCAAATTGTGATATGTGAATGTACTGAGATGTTTGTGCTATAAAAATGATAACTATGAATTCAGAGTAACATGGGATACTTATATTAACTGATGTATAATAAAGTTAGCAGAAGCAGGAAAAGAGTTGGAATATTGTATAACTGACCAATACATTTGGCTTTACTAAATTGTTTTGTAAAAATTTTTTATTGGCAGTCTCTCACATGCCATGGCCTGTTAAATAGGAGAGGGAGACAGAATATATCAAAAATGAATTCAAAGTAAAAATTAAGGATAACAGTAAAAACAAGATGCAATTTTAAAGTAAAATATAATTTAAAAAATATTTTTACCTGGATTGTTTTGCTGGTCTTCAGTATACTTGCTTTTGCTACATCTCTATTAGTTGATTTGCTATATCTCTATTAACCAATTCAAAAGCTTGTATAGTAATGATAGGACACAGTAAGCAAAAACTGAACCTTTTCCCTATCTGTCCATTGAAGCAATACATTTGTCTTCATTAACAGAGAAAAGTATCCATAGGGTGATTGATTTAGACCTGGAAAGGACTTTAAAGCCCATCTCATCCAGTCATCTTATTTTATACATTAAGAAAACTGAGACACAGATTAAGTGTTTACTCAGAATCATCTAGTTAGTAAGTCTTAGAAGCAGGATTTGAAGTCAGATCATTCTGACTCCAATTCCAATTCTTATTGACTGCACAACACCTTTCTCTCAAATATATTTTCACCATCATTGCTGCTATATATGATAATTTTCTACTCAGGTACTTACATGCATATAATCCCTTTCTTTGGTATTATGACAACATAGATTAAATCTATCATAAACAGTGTTTTCTTATATTAAAGACAGGTACCACCTCTAGGGTGTAATTGGCTATTCATTGACAGTAACTACACAGTAATCCCTATAATTTCCATGCGTAACCAGCCTTTGATTTGAGAATTGTCATTGCTAGGTCTCTCTCTACTTTGTTCCCCCTGGTTATAACTAGACTTAAATTCCACTTCTTGATTTTTTTATTGATCCCTCATGTCCAAATGCTTGGTCTTACTCTGATATTTATTTTTGTAATATTCCAATAAAGACACAGCAACTGATGAACAGGTATTATAAATTTGGATGCATTTGTACATGTTGTTTGAGTCTCAGCTCCATTAACCTGCCATACCCATGTTTTTTTGCATGCTATTAAAATTCCCAGCATATCTGATGGCACTTTTATTGAATATGTGGCCATAATAAAAACCTAAAGATTTCCTGCTTCTATGTCTCAGCATCTATGTGTATAAACAGATAGACCTGGTTGTGTGTGCATGACAGGAATTTGCAGGAATACATGAAATCCATAGATAGATTTAGTCACTTCAAGATGCATATGGAAATCTGTGATTAACTACACACACATACACAAACACATAGGGTTCTATCTACGTATTTAAGATCAATGTGGAAATTCTTGGATGATGAGTAACAATTTTAAAATCATGGTCATCTCTGCCAGTAAGAATTCAGTGCCTCCTTAGAAAGAAAAGTAAATTAACGGATGTTGGATCCAGTGATGTTGTAGAATCACAAATTTGTTACTGTTGGATCGCATCTGAGCAGACATCTAATCAACCTATCCCCCAAACTGAATGACTTCTCCAAGACTCCCAACAAATATTCAGCCTCTTTGAAAATTCTCTGTGATAAAGAGCCCACCAATTCCTATTCTATTTTAGGATGCTCCAATTGCTAGGAAGATTTTCCCACTTTCCTCCCCCCCATCCAAGGATATGTGTAGCAAAGTGGCTTAGGAGAGCTGGTTGTTAAATTTTCAGTGTGAGCATTTATATCTTAGAAATTGACAAAACTATGTATCAGTGATTGACTTATTGGTTTGTCAACTGTCTAGACTTAAGAAAGTGATGGAGAAAATGTTAATATTCAGTTTAAATTTTAAAATGTGCTGCATATAAATCCCCTCCCCCACCCCAGAGAGCATGTTATTAAATGTTTGGTAGCATATCCTTGGTATAATAATCCCAATTTTACCTTTTCACAACATATGCCCACAGCTTGTAACTTTGCCCTATGACACCAAATGAAATCAGTCTGATTACGCTTATACAATACTGAAAGAGAGCCATCTTCACCTTGCCCAGAAATAAACATTCCCAGTTCCTTCTATTGATGCTCAAAGAGCATAGGTAAGGTCCTTCACTATCTTGTTTTGTTTTGAAATGACTTCTACCCATCCTTCTTACAGAGGTGTGCATTCCTACCTCTACAAGAAGAACTAATAGTTATATTTGGAAATCTAGAAGTAAAAGCTTTTCCATTTGCAAATATTGGTTGAGACAGATAATGTTCGCAGATGGGGTAATGTCCATAATTGATCATGGGATTAAGATGCTTTGCTTCTGGTTATATTTATACTAGTCTAATTATATGTTTTTTCAATAATCTTCATTAGCCTTTGGGGGGCAATAGTAAATTACCTTTAGATCTAAGAGTACACATAAACTCAATTTATCATCGTGTACCAGTGGAAGAAAAATTGTGTTAATGTAAGAGGGGCCTCAGAGAAAAATAGCAACTGTTACTTCAAGGATTTTTAGTATAATTCAGCAGATACTTAATTGAATATATTACTATAAAATGTTGCCTGCATGAAAAACAATGTATGAAGAGATGAAGGACCAACATTATCTTCTTCTGAGACACAATTAGTCAATTACACTCCAGATCCTTTGATAATGTATAAACAGAGAAATATTATCTGATATTATTGGGGAAGGTGGTCCTCTGACAACTGGAAAAGGTAGAATTTGTAAAAGGCTTTATGGAGGAGACATTTGAGGTTAACTTTAAAGGTAGGCATGTCGCAAGAGAAGAGAGCAAAGGAGGGCATTCTAGGTATAGGGACCAGCATGAACAAAGACGCAGAGATAGGGAAATACAGGGCTCTTCTGGAGAACATAGAATACTCCAAACTTGCTAGCCCATAGAATATAGGAGGGGGAGGTGCTACAGTCTAAGATTTTCCAGGGTCTGAACATCATTCTAAGATGATTATACACAACCATATAGCAAATAGGAAGCCACTAATTTTCATTTTAATTTTTAAAAGCAGTAACTTGACTTGTATCACAATGGTGATGCAAAAAAAGACAGTGAAAGAAATACATTTGTTTGTAAATTTAACTACCATAATAATAGACCTTTAACTTCCAAAGTGTTTAAACTTTCTAACTTCTAAGATATACGTCTTAGAATCATAGATTTTGAATGAGTGGTGACAGGGTCAGACAAGAGAAGGGGACATATTTGAGAGATGTTGAGAAGGTGACATTGAGAGATCTTGACAACAGCTTAGATATGGGAGAGCAGAGAGGAAGAGAGAGTGCGGAATTGAAAATCTTAGATTGTGAACCCAAAAGACTGAGAGCATGGTGTTGCCCTTTCTAGTAATAGGAAAGACAGGGAATGGAAGGAAAAATTGGGGGAAAGATAATGACTTTCATTTTAGATGAGTTTAAGATGTCTACTAGACATCCAGTTCAAGATATCCAAAAGATATTTAAAGATGCAAGCTTGGAAGTCAAGAAAGAGTTAGGGGCAGATAAGTAGATTCAAGGGTCATCAGCATAGAGATGGCAATTAAATAATGACACTTGATGAAATCACCAAGTGAATTAGTATGGAAGGAGAAAAGATTAAGATACAGTACAGAAATCTGAGGGACACCTACTCTTTATTATTATCATCATTATGACTGCCATTTTGTTATATTGCCAGGCTTTTACCAAAGCAGGTAATGTTAACTGGATTGTTTTTCCAAAGGTGAGAGGTAGAGATAGGAGAGGCAGGACCAGGGTGTGTGAGTGGTAGTGGTGTAGAAGGCAGTAGTCCAGATTGATCCCCATTTGCTGGTGGCTTGCAGGATGGGATGGAGAGTCTGGTTTAGGGCTGCCTAGAGGCTGAGTCAGCTGAGTTTGTATTCGTTCATTTGTTAGCACAGGTCAGTCTTAGGGAAGTGCTCAGAAAACAACTGGGGAAGGGAGGTAGAGGGCTAACATGGAAGGGAAGAGAACGGTAAGGGGAAAATCTTGCTTGGATAAATGTTTAATAAAGCTGTGTTGAGTTCATTTGATGACCCTCCTATAACACTTCATAGAATCACAAAATTGAAAGAAACATCAAAGACAATTGAGTCTATTAATAATATTATCACCATTCCCACTATGTCCTAGACAAGTAAGCTTCCAGCTTTCACTTAAACACATTTATAGCAAAGAGGAACTCAATTTCACCCAGTATATCCCATTAAACATTTTAGTCATTTTAAATCAGGGGTTCTTAATTTCAGGTCTATTGACCAGTAGCTTTTAGCAGATCCACAAATGTAAAAAGGAAAAAAATATAAATGTTGATTTTTCACTAGCTTCTGATAGAAGTTTAACATTTCCTTCAATTATTTATTGTTCTGAGAAGGATGCATTGGCTTCACCAGGTTGCCAAAGGGTCCTGCGACACAAAAAGATTAAAAGATCCTTTTCTAAATATTGATATATGTTTTTAAAATGTCTTTAATGATTCCTGGTCAGGATCTAGGGCTGTAAACTATCTCCATAATTTTCTGAGCAATACAGATCCTCTGTTTTGTTCAGCTGGCCATTGAAAGCTAAAACAGTTATCAGGGAATTCATGAATGATAGTCACTAATTGTTTATCATCTGCTACAGGGTTGGTCAATAGTATTAACTAAGGTCATATACAAATCACTCCTGATCCCTATTGAATGAGATAATCCATAGGATCATATATTCAGAGCTCAAAAGGACCTTTAGGACCATGCATTTCACCACCTCCTTTTACAGAGGAGGAAACTGAGGCCTCAGCAGTTAAGTGATTTGTCCAGAGTCTCCCAGTGTCTGGAGTGAGACTTAAACTCAGGTCTTCCCGACTCTTTCTCCTTTACCACATTGGAGATATATTTAGGTGATATTGGTGCTTTAAATTCCATGCTGCAATTGGGAAAGTTTAGCCATGAGATGGAAAATGACTTAGAAGAACAGTTTTCCGATCGTCTTGTAAATTGAGTGAGAACACATGTTATCACCAAATAAGATAGTGAAATACTTTTAGCAAGTGAAAAATAGGAGGAGGAGAAGCAGCCCCACTCCCCGCTTCAATCCATCGCTAGACAAGATTCCAAAGAGGCAATCGTACATAGAGGAAAGTGGCAACCATTTCAGCCTGCCTCTCACAGAGAAAACTATTTTAGATTAAGTCATAAAAAATGGGTATTATGTGGCTGCTGTTGGAACATTGGACAAACTGAATAGGCCAAGGCTCAGAACTCTCTGTGTTGGCAAATATCGTATCATTTCACGTTCTTTGTCGGGGGCCTCATTAAACAAATAGGGGTTATGAAAGCCGGTCTCCATTTGATGTGCTTGGGGTGGGCAGCTGTAACGACTAAGCCATGGACAATTTTCGGACGATGCTGAATGAGTCCATTACCTCTGGGAACAGCTCAGACATAGCTGGCTTAGTTTCAGAGGAACAGCCTAATGAGCGATGAAGGATACACATTTGTTCCACATCCAAATGGAGGTCCAATTAGAGTGTGCTTCTTTTAGATGCCTAAGTGAGAGGTGCCCTGTGGAAGGTTTTTAGGCCTCCTCCCCACTTCCACCCAAGAGATTTACACTTGAAATCATAGCATCTGAGAAGCGGAAGAGCTAGAAGCATCTGAGACCACAATTCTAGCCCTCTCATTTGCTTTATCAAGGAAACTAAAACTTGCCCCAGGCCACAGAGCTAATTAGTAACCTTGCCAAAATAAAAAGCTGGGTCTATGGTGTCATTATTTTGCATAAACACTTCAATAATTGTGACAACATTCCCTTATATAAAATCTAAGATTTTCAGGGGTGGGATTTAATTTTGTGTTTTCTGTCTTTACTTCTATTTTTCTCCTCAAGTTGTTGATTCTTTCTTTGGCACAATGTCTGAATTGCCTGGGACATGGAGAGTGAGGAGGCTTACCTTTGGTCAAACAGCCTGTGTTAGAGGCAGGACCTGAAATAAGATCTTCTGGATTTGAAAAAGGCCCTCTACTCACTAGCCAGTGATCTATGCTCATCCTTTGTTACCGAGGAAGACCATGGCATCAGAGAAATAATGACATGACTTGCACTTGACTTTGTTCTGAGTGAGGGAGGGCTGTGCAGGTCACCAGCCTCATTTCTTCTCCAGAGCCATCTGAATCCAGTGACCAGACATTCATCAGGATGACTGGAGATGACCTAGGATGAGACAATTGGGGTTAAGTGACTTGCCCAAGGTCACACAGCTAGTGAATGTCAAGTGTCTGAGAAGAGATTTGAACTCAGGTCCTCCTGACTCCTGCACTGGTGCTCTGTCCACTGCACCACCGAGCTACCCCACTAGCATGTGATAACTTTGATCAAATATAGTATTAGTGCATATAAGCAAAGGGAACCAGGTTTTCAATGAGACTTGCTTGCTGGACATCACAAAAACCTATCTCTTGAAGACCAACATTCTTCAAGTAATACTATGTGACTGCAAATCTTATAAACCATGATCTCTAAAGAACTCAAAACATATGTTCACTGAAACAGTAACTGAAGAAGCTTTTGGTGGGAGTAAGTAGGCTGTAAAATGTTACCAACAATGGAACGTGTGTGTGTGTGTGAAATGACATTAGAGATTTTTAGTAAGGGAGTGTATGACTGCTAAAAAAATTAGCTGGAGAGTTTAGACTTAGGAGTGGCAAACTGACAGTCTATGTATGAAACCCACACTGGAACTCATAAAGCATGGTAAGAAGTAGAGAGACCCAATTTCTTGGGTGGATGAGCCATGATCAAGAACAAGAGTCACTTAGGATGAGAAGTCACAGATGAGAGGCAAGTTATACTGCTTCACATATTACCACACTAAGAGAGAGTGAAGGGGCAGATAGGTGGCACAGTGGATAAAGCACTGGACATCACAAGTTCAAATCCAGCCTGAGACACTAGCTGTGTGATCCTGGGAAAATCACTTAACCCTGTTTGCTCCAGTTTCTCATGTATAAAATGAGCTGCAGATGAAAATGGGTAAGCCCCTCTAGCGGTGTCTGATGTAGAGTTAGACAGTTTTGAAGAATGATTCAACAAAAATAGAGAGCAAGGATCCTTTTAAATATTGAATACTATGAATGTTAATTTTATTCCCATAAAAGAAAGAATGAAAGGAAGGAGGCAAAGAAACTTTTGTTCAGTGACTTACTTATGTGCCAGGCAGTATGCTAAGTGCTTTACACTGTCGTTTGTCCACATAACAGCAAAACCAATTACAAAGTAGAAGATAGAATAAAAATAAGAATACATATCTACATCCACCCACATATATGTAACTTACAACTGAGGTAACTCCAGTCCAACTTGATAAAACAAGCTATTGGTACAAACAAATGAGAGATGAATCAAGGAACAGATATTAACACAATGATTCTTAGCTAAGAGGAAATTTAAGCAAACCAATCACAGCAATAAGGAGAACAAAAGGACCCAGGAAACACCTCAGTCAGAAAATAATCGATGTCTTTGGCAAATGAAGAGATATGGAAATCAAGAATAATTCTGTTTTTGAATATCAAGTGGTATATTTATATATATATAAAACACACACATATATATATATAAATTTGTATATATCATTTATATATATTTATGTATATAATTTATATGTATATATTTATATATAAATATATATTTATAGACATATATACATATATATACAGTCATATGGAGGAGACTATTAGCAGTTTATAAGTAAAATCAAATAAAAGCAGGAAATAGTGCAGAGGAAAAAAAAGAAACCTGGTAATTTAATAGAAAGCTTGGCAAGAGGCGATCAGAGGGAATCATCCCGAGAACATTTGGAGGTAAAATGAGAAAGAGTCCAACAAGCAGACAAATCTGAGAAAGATCTGCAGAGATCTGTCTTATAAGCTACTTGGTTTTTCATGAACAGAGGGGTCACCCCAAGTGAACTGTAAAGTCACAGTCCCTAATATATTTTGTGAAGAAGTTCTGTAAGAATAACATTAAAGAGATAAAGAAGGAAAATAAATTAACTAGATTGATTAGATTAAGTATATACAGAGGAACGTTGAACTTTTTAAGAAATTTGTCCTCAAGGAGTTTGATAAGACCAGTACTACCATATATTTAAGGGAAATTTTCAGTTTTTCTTGTAACTAAAAATTGTGACTGAAACAGGATTTTAAAAAAAAAGGTATTGACCAATATAATGACTTCTTTATTACCACATCATTTTTAAAGAGTATTCTACACATAGGAAAATAGTACCTTTGATTAATAATGGTTAGAGAGTTTATATAGTGATTTAAGATTTGCAAAGTGCTTTACAAATATTTTGTTTTTATTCTTACAATAACTCTGAAAGGTAAGTGCAATTATTATCCCCATTTCACGCATGAGGAAACCGAGGCAGACAGATCAATTGACTTACTCCAAGGTCACAAAGCTGTTACATATCTGAGACTGGAGTTAGAATCAGATGTTTTTGACTCAAGGTTCGGTTCTCTATTCACCTAGTTAGGCCACCTAGTGACCAAGCTAAGGAAGGCATGATAAAAGACACACTTTCATGGATGATATTCTCTTGCTGATTGCATTACAATCTATAAATTTACTGTAAGTTGTAGATAGAATATAGATCATCACTGTGTTTATTGCTTTTGCCTATAACAAAACAAAACAAAACCTCAAAGTCTTTCTTCCAGTAGTTTGTCATGCCCGAATATGTCTCAGGTATAAAAGATTCCTTGAAATGTGTAATAAGAGAAATACTTTTGTTTGAGAACCCTCATATTATTGTCAAATGAGGAATAAAATGGAACTTCCTTCTAATATTATTTACAGTGTCCAGCACAGAATCTAAATGGAAAGGAGATTCCAAAAAATGGTAAGACCATCATTCAGATGGCACCGTTCCAGACGCTTGAAGAGTCTTGCATAATCATCCAAATGAATTTGGTCCAATTGCCACCAAATATTTATTTTTTTAGTTTTATTTCAATTTATTTATTTTTAGTTTTCAACATTTGCTTCTGTAAGTTTTGAATTTTCTCCCCCTCCCTCCCTAAGATGGCATGCAGTCTGATATGGGCTCTACACATATATTCCTATTAAACATATTTTCACACTTGTCATGTTGCATAGAAGAAATATAATGAAGTGGAAAAACCACGAGAAAGAAAAAACAAAATAAAACAAAAAAGAAAATGGTCTGCTTCACTCCACATTTCAACTCCATAATTTTTTCTCTGGATATGGATGGCATTTTCCATCATGAGTCATGTGCAATTGTTTTAGGTCCTTGCATTGCTGAGAAGAGTTAAGTCCGTCAAAATCAGTCATTGCACACTGTGGCTGTTTCTGTGAATCATGTTTTCTTGGTTCTGCTTACTTCATTCCACATCAGTTTATATGAGTCTTTCCAGGTTTTTTTCTGAAGATAGACTGTTTATCATTTCTTAAAGCATAATAGTGTTTCATTACATTCATATACCACAACTTATTCAGCTATTCCCCAATTGATGGGCATACCCTCAATTTCCAATTCTTGACCACCACAAAAAAATTACTATAAATATTTTTGTATATGTGGGTTCTTTTCCCATTTTTATGATCTCTTTGGGATACAATACTAGAAGAAGTATTACTAGGTCAAAAATTATGCTCCTTTTTATGTACCTTTGGGCATCATTCCAAATTGCTCTCCAGAATGGTTCTGCCAAATATTTTTTAAAGCAGACTAAGAGTTCCATATTATGATATGAAGATAGACAGCTCACAGGACTGTTCTATCTGCACCTAACATCTTAAATTGAGAATACAGAAAGACAATGAACTCATTTAAGAATTTCATTGGAGTTTGATTTGGTTTGGATTATCTTTTGGAGATAATGTTACCCTTTTAAGAACCCTGAAGTTCCATGACAGTGAACAGTAGAGTTGATCTTGGATCCAGAAAGACCTGGATTCAGGTTCTACATCCAACACTTTGTTTTTATGAAATTGTGCAAGTTACCTAATTTCTTAATGCCCCTTGGCAAATCTCTAAGAGGAAAAATTACTACAGAGGAGGTAAATCTCTAAGAGTATAGGCTACAGAGAAGGTGACAGCTTACGTTGGTGAAATGGATGTCCTTGTCTGGAAGTGTTCTATCTACAACAAGGAAATGAAAGTTGCACACCTTTAATGGTACCAAGCTTCTCTCTGATACAAATGCCCATCTTAAAACCAGTATCTTAGGATCTTGCTAGGTTTCATGTCATGGAAGACCACAGCATCAACGAATATACATGATAAGCTTGTGTAGGTTTCAAATAATACTGGTGAAAAAAATCTGTGAGATGAATTGTATAAAGGATGCCATTGGAAAAGGTATGACTGGTAAAGGTGATCTGGCTGATCTGCCTATGTAACCAGAGGAAGTGATAAATTTTTGCCTTTCTTTGTATCCTACAGCTTTAGCTTTGAAAGCATTTAATAAATATATGTTGACTGACTGGCTGACTTAAATAAGGTCTCTCTATGCTGGTGATCAAGTAATGTCACAAGACAGCAAAGATGGTCCCCATGATGGTTTTATGGACCCTCCACAAAAGATTTGGAGGATGAGGACCTAATATTGAACTCCAATAAAATAAATTCAATTTGCTTTAAAAGTATTTAGTTCAATAAGAATCTCATCTCCATATATTATATTATCCTTGCTTAATTTGATTTAACTGGGGGGAGGTGGTAATCATGATTTAAAAAGAATCTTCACTCTCCTCACAAAGTCCAAAGGTTAACAAGAGGGTGAGGCAACTGGGAGATGTACTAAATTGAGCAAAAGACCTGAGTTCAAATTTGGCCTCAGACCCTTCACTAACTGTGTGAACCTTGGAAAGTCACCACCTCCTCCTGCCTCAGTTTTCTCATTGACAAAATAGAAATAATAATAGCACCTATTTCCCAGGGTTGTTGTGAGGATCTAATGAGATAGTTTTCAAGGACACTATTGACACACAGTAAGCTCTATGTAAAAATGATATAAAAGTATCAGTTAGGAACAAGGGGTAGAAATTTAAAAGATTTCAATCTGGGCAGGAGATAAAGAATATTTTCCTCACAATTTGAGGTGTCCCCAAATGGAAGGGACTGCTTCACAGGGACAGAGAGTTCCTCCTTATTCGATGACCTCCCTTGGCATTCATAAGCTAGGTGGTCTTTGAAGTATGGTAAAACTCTGACATTCCGTGTGGGAAAAAAAAATCCCAACAATTTTAATAAATGCAGTATCCTAACTGTTCAATCCCTCCGTCTTAGTTTCCATCCAGTTCTTCATTCATATCCATTCATTTTTCATTTAACAAGATCCTTGTCAATGTTCTCTCCTCTTTCTTTCCTTCCTTCCTTCCTTCCTTCCTTCCTTCCTTCCTTCCTTCCTTCCTTGCTTCCTTCCTTCCTCCTTTCCTTTCTTCTCTCCTTCCCTTCCTCTCCCCCTCCTTCCCCCATGCTTCCTTTTTTTCCCCCTTAGAATTGATCATCCTATCTCATTTAGAAAGAAAATGTTTTGGTCACTTAGAGACTGTATCTCGCTGCTGATCAGCACCAGATATTTGACCTGCTCTGTATCTGACTTGGGCTGATTTTCCCCTTCTTAAGCAGCTATAAGAGTTTATGTGGTTCACCTTATAGATACTGGACCCAATACAGACACCTAGTTAGTTGGATCTAATTCTACCACACACCAGAACTCCTCAGCTCACATCCATTTCATTGACCAGCCTCAGATTCCTCCAGTACCAGAGTTTCATTCCTTTATATTTGAAAGGTCTTTTAAAAATATTAATCTTCAGTGACCTATTTCAATTGGTCATGGATGAAATGACACTGAAATATTAATTACCTTCCATTCATGCTAGCATGTTGTACCAAACATGAATGTGTTATTTATATTATGTTACTCCAAACTAGGCTTGTGGCACAGCAGCAAAGTCATGATCTGAGACTCCAGAAATCTGGGTTTCATTCTGGTTCTGCCACTGGCATCAGCTTTGCAAATTTGGGGAAACCATTTCTCTTGTTTGCATTTCATTTTTCATAACCTGTAAGGAAGAATTGAATGGAATGATTGGAATGATCTCTAATATCCCTCCCAGTAGGGAATCATCAGGACCTTGATTCTCATTCTCTCTCTCCCTCTCTCCTTCTCTCTCTCTCTCTCTCTCTCTCTCTCTCTCTCTCTCTCTCTCTCTCTCTCTCTCTCTCTCTCTCTCTCTCTCTCTCTCTCTCTCTCATAGATGTGTAGTATTCATCAGAGTTGATGGAACAAGCCCATAGACATGATGCCCAGATAAACTGACCAGGGGATATCCTTAGCCTTTCTTTCAAAAATGACATATAGAATAGCATTAGATGAGAGATGCAGAGTAGCTTAGTTCTGGTTACTCAGGCCTATCCACCATTCCTTATTGAGACAACAACTTTGATGATTAAAAACAAAAACAAAAAAAACCTAAACCTTCAATCAGTTTATATGAGAGATGTAACTCTATATCAGGTTCTAAGCTAAAATATCTTAATGTTTTTAATTTTACATTCCTCTGCCTTTCCCAATACCCTTTCCCCAGCCTCAATCATATAATCTTGTGGCCATTTATATGCTAGTTCATCACTGGAAAAATCTCATGCTGCTATTTCAGAGTGACCTTTTTCCCAACTAATTTTCCATTTTATTGCTGTAAAACTACCCAAATCATCCCAGGGAATGGTAAAAAAAAAAGGGGGGGGCAACACATAGACCATCCGAATTAGGAAACTGAGTGTATAAGTGAAAGACAAAAAATGTCCCCAGACAATCTTATCCAGGACTTTATAAGTTCATTCATTTCTACTTCATTCCCTTCTTTCCTCTCTATAAACAAAGATGTTACCTTTTTGTAGTCTTAGGACCATAGATTTCAGAGGTCCTCAGGTCTAACAATGCCATGTTACAGATTCAGAAACTGAGTTACTAAGTCTCAGGTAGCTTAATACACAGCTACTAAATATTTGATATAAGATTTGAATCCACATTTCATTGTTCTCCAAGTCCTAAGTTCTATTCACTACTCCACCCTGCTTCTAGGGGTACTATATTCCCTATCCCCTTTATTTTACAGTTAAGGAAAGTGAATCCCAGAAACATGAAGCTATTTTTCTAGGGCCGCATAATTCCTAAGTAGCAGAGTTGGGTTTGAACTGTGGTAATTCAATTCCACAGCACCATTTGGATGGATTCACCACAAAACATTATCTCCTAGGGAAGGGCGCCATCATATTAATTAAACCAATCCTCCAACTATTGCATGACTACCCTAAACATGTTTTCTAATTGTTATCTGGGCCCATCAATATTACCTGCAAAAGAGCCAGATAAAAAAGAAAAAAAGTTTGAATTCCTTTTTTAATGAAGTTCAAAGAAATTGCTTAGAGTATTATAGAACCAGAGATCAAGAGCTAGAAGAGAATAATGGTGGCATTTGGTCCAGTACCCTCATTTTCACCAGTGAGAAACAGAGAGGAAGGGGCTTGATCAAGGACATATATACATATATATATATGTAGTCATCAAATTAGAATTTGAACTGAGGCCCCTGACTCCAAGTTAACTGTTCTTTTCAATGTACCATTGTACCATGTACTAACATGTTTTCCTTCTTTGTGAAGGAAATTCCTTGCTTCTAATATAGTCTGTATTATCAAGAGAATATAATTAGTTATAATTCAAGATGTTTTTAAAGGACTTTGAATACTCCTTCTTACTGCTTGTGTGACCTTCAGTGAGTTATTTACCCTTTACCAGCTTTTATTACTTGTCTTAAAGGAAAAGGTTGATTAGATGATAACTAGCTCATCATTCTGTGTCAGTGCTGACACAACAAGTATTATTGAAAACCTATGCTGTCCAAGGTATTATGCTAGGCATTGGGGATAAAAATATGAAACATCAAGAGATAACTTTTGCCCTCAAGAAAATTTCAGTTGATTGGAGGAAAAATGACATGTACTGGGCAGATAAATAATAATTAAAATCCCAAATAATTAAAATAATATGAGGGGATAGACTGAGGCAGTTACAAAGTTCATAGATGATACTGTCATGGCCTCATGTAACATATAATCTTGTAGATTACAGACTATATCAGTCAGTCAGATAGGTTGACAAAATTCCTGCTGGGTACCAACACTGGACTAAATGCTGGGGGTACAAAGGAAGGCAAAAACAGACAAAACAAGACAAACAATAACCAGTCTCTGCTCTCAGAAACTACAGTCTAATGGTTAAAAAGGAGCATAAAATCCAAAATATAAAGCCATTTGCTGTAGAATTCTTCTTCGTCCTCAGAAAGGGTATTTTAAACTTAATTTTCTTTTCTTTTTTCCCTGAAGTTAACACAAAAACCAAATTTTCTCCAAGTTTTCAAGTTATTGTTTTTGCAATTGTAAATTATTTTACCTCATTTAACTAGAGAATCTGTCCAGTGCCCCTGTACAAATCCCTTTACAATTTTCTCCGCTTACATCCGCAGTCTGTAACAGGAAACTTTCTTCCCAGATTCCCTCAGAGAGACTGGGCAAAGCAGAAGAGGGAAAACTTGAGAGAGTTACTAACATGAAAGGCAGAGGAGGGACAGATGGATTGTAGGGCCAGTGTTTTGATGTTTTAGCCAGGCTCATTACTGGGAAAGAGAGGCAGACAGCTGTGACAGCAATGGCAGGAAAGGAGGAGCAGGATGATGAGGAGAGGTCGCCAGAGTGGGAGAGCGGTTCGTTAATGAGGGCCCCAGACACCTGCTCCCAGGTTGGCAAGTGCAAATACTGCCCTGGGAAAAATTAGGTTACTCCAGAGCAGCTAGCTGGAATGTCTTGGGTTCTGCTCTTGAGTGGGTGTCAATATAATTTTAAATTTATATTAAATTTTATTTAATATAATTAACAAGAAATGCTTTCACTTTTCAAGAAAGCAGTTAGAAAAAAACAATACACACAGATATACATGATATACACATGTACACTATATATACAGACAGGCATATCAATACTCTCCATATACATATACATATGTACATATCTACATATGACAGGGATAATAAATTCCATTTCACTGCTAGATATCTCTCTTAAAATAATCAACTTTGGTGCAACTCAGGAGTCTTTAGTCTATGGGTATATGTAACAGTGAAAGTAAGGTCTCCAGTAATGGGATTAGGGCTTCAGGGGTTTCAGATCTGGAAAGGATTGTTAGAGATTGTATTTATCCAAACACCTCATTTCATGAAAGAAGTTCAGAGAAGGGAAATAAGTTGCCCAGGATCATGTAGCAACTAAGTAACAGCGAAGATATTAAAATTCATGTCCTTTGATTCTAAATCAAGGCAAGAATTGTAAACATTGATATGAGACAGAGATAGCCAAGCTGATCTAAGGTGTTACACTCTTAAGAATGAGATTAGGTGGGTAGTCTTTGGGAGGGGGCTGCACCTTGATGATAGCATCAAACTCTAAAGTCAGTTTTGCAGGGCCAAAAATTGGAATTGGTTGTGGGTGATGTGGCCCATCCTGGGATATCTCTGCCTTCTGAATACTAGGAATAATGACTGTCTTTCCATGCATGTGAGTACTCAAGGAAACTCTTATATGTTCAAGTGAACCTTTAGGATGGATGCTAATTCAGCTAAACTAATGATGTTCCCAGCCTCTGTAGACAAACTATAGTCACTGCAGGGGTTTCAGATCTCATCTGATGTCCCTAAATTGCTCATGACTACACACGATCTCAGTGCATTAAAAAAAGATCAGACTCAGGCCAGACCTACTAGGATCAACTGAGTTGAGATCAATACATTTTAATACAAAGCATTATTTACCACATATGGTAAACATGGTGCCATATTCATTAATATGGGCATTCCTTTCAGTGATACCAGTCACAATCAATCCATGCTTGTCCATGCTGTATGGACATGACCCAGTTCCATACGCTCCTTCCCATATATTGGCGGTATCAAGACCTCCCAACATTTGGAGAAAGCCCCTTGATTTATCTAGATATCTGGATATGAGAACTCTTTGGTCCTTATCTAGAAAATGAATGGGCTTCCCGAGACAGCCTCTGAAGTTCCTTTTAGCTATATATCTATCATCAAATGATTATAACAATATCAAATATGGAATTTTGGTTGGGGAAGAAATTTGGATACAAAGTTATTTTTATTTGTCAGAATCTGTCCTCCGGAAATTTATAGTTGTTTGGGAATGGAGTTGGAGAAAAGTATGAGAAGTAATACATTCCTAAATAAGTAAAAAATGATAAGAATGATAGAAGTAGAAAGGATGTTAAGATCCTGGAAGAATCACCAAAAAACTCTTGGTAGGAGACTGTGGATTCAATTTTCCTCATTTAAAAGACTGGTTTCTACTTTTCAACCATTATAAGCTGCCTTACTCTCATCTCACATATACATCTATTAATGTTGACAGTGTCAATATGTACCATCAGCACTAAACAGAAGTCAAGGTCATCAGGGCATCCTTAGTCTCCATCCTTATTTAGAAATACATTATTAAACTGGGATCCTTGCCAGGTAAATGGGATTTTTCTAGTTTAAGCTGCTAGGAAACTCTTTCAAAGGTTTGTTCATTTTGCCACTTATTCACACACAATGATTTTAGTATTTAAATGTGTTCCTCTTTTTTTTCAATTACAGAATTCATTTAACCAATGAACTGTGTCTTTGTAGGGTTCCTTTTATGGAGGAAACATAAGATGACTGTCCTTCGGCTCCTTCCTTTAATGCTAATGGAAGCTTTCCCCAAGTTATCAAACTGATATTTTGGTCACTTTTCATATGATAGAGATGGAAGAGAGAGTTACCTAAATGCCTTACACTAGGGGTGGAGAACCTGTGGCCTTCTAGGGCCTCAGGTGCAGTCCTTTGAATGAGTCCAAATTTTATAGAACAAATCCTTTTATTAAGGAGACTTGTCCTAGGAAGTTAGGATTCCATCAAAGGGCTGTACTTGAGAAGCTAGAGGGCCATATGTGGTCTGGAGGCTGCAGATTCCCCACTCCTGGTCTAGACATTCTGACAGTCTTCACTTTCTCAAACATATAGCTTATCATTTCCCAATGATATATGACTTTTATTAGACAGAGAACACATTAATTTCCAGTAAAATACATTTTGTTATAAATATTTTCCAGTCTTAGAAAAACATGTCCCATCATTTGCTTATGGACTCCAGTTTGGGATTAAAGGGATAGCGCAATGCCTGGCACATAGTGGGCACTTCATAAATGCCTTTTCCCTTCCCCTTATAAAGATAACAGGATCAGACTGACAAGGAAACCACTTGCATATCAGTGAAGTTCACTGATGTCTAGATCACATCTTTTCTCTGAAGTATATTAATTTACAATATTTATACAATTTCTAGCTTCAGCTTTTCCCTTCTCATTCTTCCCTTCTCCCAAAATATCCTGGTGGGTTACTAACTATTCAAGAGTCAATATGCAGGAAACCCAATCCAAAATACTTAAAATGATGATTATGAAAAACTCAGCTGATAATATGAAAATCATTTCTTATAAATTATTCTCCTTTTTCTTCCTGTCTCCAACAATTTTACTCTCCTTGAAAGGGCTCATACTCTTACAAGTATGTCAGCACAGCATTCCTATTCATGCACACTTTTGTTAGTATAGAAGATAATATTAGGTGCAGGGTTTTCATAAAAAAAAAATAAACTGCCCCTGTCCTCAAGGAGATTATATTCTACTGGGGATGTAGTATGTGTACAAACAAGTGAAAAAAAAAAGAAAAAAAACAAATGTAACTACTAAGTAATTTAGGGGACCTATAGTCAGAGCACTAGCAGTGCATGGGGGGAGGTAAAAAAGGCTAGTCACTGTCCAGAAAGTTCTAAAATTGTTAGGTATGAGAGCTTTATTTTCAGTTTTTAATAAATCAAGTGATGTCACAAAATGTTACTTTTTAGACCTTGCCTATTCTATGCTTTCCCTAACCTTGAGCTAATTGATCCCTACTAGTTTCACAGGATTCAGTGGTGGGTAGATTTGGGAACTGATTTAATCTGACATATGCTTGGATAGGAATACAAGTGTCCTGTGTCCAAGTTCTCTATGAGGTGGTCCTGCTTTTTCATTTATTTCCTGTGTGACCTTTGACAAGTCATTAAATTGTTCCTGGGTTTCAGTTTCTTTGTTTGTAAAATGATGTGATTAGATGTGATGACTTCCATTTTGAACTCTAAATCTTCCTTTCTTTGATTCCTCCACAATATCCTCAAGGAGGTTCTTCTAGTCTTTGCTTGAAGACCTTCTGTGATTAGGAACTCCATAAAGGTTCATTATACTTTTTGGGCAGTTCTATTTTTTCCTTATTTTGAGCAGAGGTCACTTGTCTGCAACTTTCATTCATGACTTCTTACTTCTGTCCCCTTGGGCTCAGCAAAATAAATCAAATCTATCTTCCATATTTCAGTACTTCAAACACTTGAAATCAACTGTTGGGGACCCCTCAAGTCATCTCTTCTCTCGATAAAATATTTCTAGGTCTTTCAACCAGTCTTCATATGCCTATGTTTTTCACTTTTATAATCATTCCAGTTGTCTGTCTCTGTCACTTTCTGTTTGTTAATATTCTTCTTAAACTGTGGTGCCAAGTACTAAATAAACTACTCCAGTTATAGTTATAGGGCATAATATAGAGAGAATATCATTTCCTTATTTCTGGAATTTAGACCTTCCTTAAAATAGGTAAAGGTCACATTCTTTATTTATTCATTCACTTCTTCTTCTGTTTTGATTTGCTTATTTGTTTACTTATTTATGCTGTGGACTCACTCATTAACTCACAATGTACTCAAAGTCCTTTTCTGCAATGCCCTCTGACCTCATCTAGTCTTTATTTATACAAACCATTTTCTATTCTTCAGAAGACTTTGAATGGCTTTTTAAAAGAGAACAGAATTGACCTACATATAATAAAGATAACCCCATTGAAATCCTTGGGAGCAATTGAGAATGGATGACATTTGGGGTATTGATGGAACTCTGAATTTTGAGTCAAAGGACCTGAATTTAAATCCCAGTTCTGTCATTAGATGACTTTGGGCAAAATACTAAACTTTGTTAGTCCTCAGTGTCCTCACCTGTAAAAAAAAATAGAAATTTTGATTTGGTGATGCTTATGTTCTCTTACATTTCCAACTTTCTAATTCAATATCCCTCCTTTTTCATTCCCTTTGACACTCTATATACCTTTGGGGGCCCTTTCCTTTTCTACTTCATGCGGTATGACTGAATGTTTTTGTCCAGGTCAATGATCTATAGTGAAATTCTTCTAATGAAAATTTGTCAGTTTGTGCTAAAGGGAAAATCTTAGCAGAAGGTGAGTGGGATCCCTTGGTCTTCAGTGACTAACAATACCAAATGTGACTGAATATTATTGTTTTTGTGACTAATTTATCTTGTGAGAAAGTGGGATGCATTTACCCTGGGGAGGGAGGAAGGTCATGAATATGAGACCATCCAAGAGAATAAATAGAAGGAATGCTAGATATTTGCAAAAATAGTGAATGCTGGCATGTCAACACACAGTATGTCATGCCCACTTAACAGTCATAGTGCTGATCCTTCCCTAAGGTAGTTAATATAAAAATAATCAGCATCCTTTTATAGTTTAAAAGGGTGGAAGCTGAGACAACAGTGAATCTTCCTTCACTTCTTGGTTTGAAAGAGGAGTTGTTCTTGGTCATTTTTGAAAAGTCAGGGAAAATTGGAAATTGGAAATTGGCAAATGTGGTCCTGGTTTTGGAAAAAAAAAGTGAGGAGGGAGAAAGTAGATTCTTTAAATGTATAGACTCAATTTAATTCAACATGTATTTATCAAATATCTACTCTGTGCTATATACTATGATAGGTAATGGTTCATTGACTGGCTTGATATAAATCCCTGACCAACATCCTAGAACAAATTATCAAAAGCATGGATTTTGAACATTTTAAAAGGGGAAGCAGTGATCACTTAGAGCTAGGATGGATTAATCAATTTAAAACAAATACTAGCTGCCCATATGTCCTCATTTGACAGTTTAATGAAGTGATTTTATTAAATGAATGACATGATCATATTATACATGGAATTCAACAAAATCCCTCATAATGTTTTGAAGGAAAAGAGAGCTGTGGACAAGATATCATTATATATTTAAATGAATACAAAACTGTTTGAAATTCATGGCCCAGTTATTTATGACTAATGACCTAATAACAACATGGAGAGAGATATCTACTGGTGTATCTAGGAAAATCTCTCTCCCCTTTTCCCCCCCTCTTTTTTTCCTTCTCTCTCTCCCTTTTTCTCCCTCTCTCTCTTCCTCCCTCCTCCCATCCTCTTTCTCATAAAATGTAATATAATTCAATGGGTATTGATTAAGCACCTACTCTGTGATAAGACCAAGTGTAAGGGAATTGCCAACCCCCAGCCTCTTGGACGGCATTCACTGGTCACGACTCAGGTAAACTGAGGGGAGACTGGTAAGGCAATTCCCTTACAGTTCCCTTACAATTGCCAACCCCCAGCCTCTTGGACGGCATTCATTTACAACCAAGTACTGGTAGCACAGAGAGATAGCTAAAAATATTCCCTTCCTTTGAGAAGGAATCTGGAATTATAACCGAGTTAATAAGTTTATGGATAAAGAATGGATGTTGGAAGGACTAACTTGTCCTTTGGTTGGGAAAATTGGGATCAAATAAGAACCTGAAACCACTGCTTCCTCTAATCTCTGGCATCCTTCATAGACCATCTTAAAAGCTACTTACTGGGTGACATCTCTCCACCTCACACTATCAAAATTGCTTTGGATTTGTTGTGTATCTATTTCCCCCCCCCAAATTCTTCTATACATCCATGGTGTTTTCCTTTGTGCCATGTAAGCTTCCTGAGGGCAGGGACTATTTCATTTTTGTCTTTGTATCCAATATCT
The DNA here is from genome assembly GCA_023548195.1 of Bettongia penicillata ogilbyi. Classification (NCBI taxonomy): domain Eukaryota; kingdom Metazoa; phylum Chordata; class Mammalia; order Diprotodontia; family Potoroidae; genus Bettongia; species Bettongia penicillata. Next base: position 6,209,083 of record JAJHZJ010000187.1, read on the forward strand.
CATCCATAGTAGGCACTCTTGGCAAATGATTCTTGATTAATTGGCGAGCTGAATCTAATAAGATAAAATTTAATGAAAGAAATGTAATGACTTACAGTAAAGCTCAGATAATCAGTTGTATTAGTCAAGGATGAGGAACATGTTGCTAGATCTGAATGTTGTAGTCATTCTCCATGAAGTTTGATCAGTTTCAATAGGTACATGATCTAGGTATAAAGGCTGATACTATAAACAAACTAGTGGAAGAAGGAATAGTGAATTTATTGGATTTATGGAGAAGGGAAGAATTTTTGACTAAACAAGAGATAGAAAACATTAGGAAGTGCAAAATGGATAATTTTGATTACATTAAATTGAAAAGTTTTTGCACAAACAAACCCAATGCAACCAAGATTAGGAGGAAAGCAGAAAACTGGGAAAGAATTTTTGCAACTAATGTCTGTGATAAAAGGCCTCATTTCTAAAATATATAGAAAACTGAGTCAAGTGTACAAGAATAAAAGTCATTCTTCAATTGATAAATGGTCAAAGGACATGAATAGGCAGTTTTCAGAGGAATAAATTATTAAAAAATGCTCTAAATCACTATTGATTAGAGAGATGCAAATCAAAACAGCTCTAAGGTACCACATCATACCTATCAGATTTGCTAACATGACAAAACAGGATGATGCATAATACATGTTGGAAAAGATGTGAGAGAGTTGGAAGGCTAATTCATTGTTGGTGGAATTGTGAGCTGATACAGCCATTCTGGAGAGCAATTTCGAACTGTACCCAAAGGGCAACAAAAATGTGCATACACTTTGACCCAGCAATACTGCTTCTAGGACTGTATCCCTAAGAGATCATAAAAATGGGAAAGGATCCCACATGTACAAAAACATTTATAGCAGCACTCTTTGTGGTGGCCAAAAACTGGAAATCAAGGGGATGCCCATCAATTGGGGAACAGCTGAATAAACTGTGGTATATGAATGTAATGGAATACTATTGTGCTGTAAGAAATGATGAAGAGGAAGACTTCATAGAGGGCTGGAAAGATGTATATGAACTGATGCTGAGCGAAAGGAGCAAAACCAGGAGAACTTTATACATAGCAACAACAGTGTTTGAGGACTTTTTTCTGGTAGACTTAGAACTTCATTGCAATACAAGAACTTAAAAAATTCCCAGTGGTCTCTTAAGGCACCTTTCATATCCAGAGAAAGAATGATGGCATTTGATCACAGATTGTAGCAGATCATTTTCTTTTGTGTTATGTTTTGGTTTGTTTTATGATTTCTTCCATTCATTTTAATTCTTCTGTGCAACATGCCTAAAGTGAAAATGTATTTAATAGGAACGTATGTGTAGAACCTAAATAAAATTGGACACCAACTCGGGGACAGAAGGGGGAGGGGGGAAATCTAAGTTTTATGAAAGTGATTGTAGAACACTGAAAACAAATAAAATAATAATAATAAAAATTTCAAAAAAAAAGAAATTTGATCAATTTCCATTGGTCTAAAAAAGCCAATGTTCCATTTTGATATATGTTGAATTTATGATGCTACAGCCTTCTACTTTGTGAGCAGAAACAATGGGTTCATCATGGGAGTGCTTATAATCCTCCTTTATTTTAAGGTGAGCTCTGAAGTACTGTGTTCCAGTCTAAATGCCATATTTCATAACATACACAGATAAATAGGATCATAACTAGGATGCAAAGAGGATTGTACAAGGATCAGTTGAAAAAACTGGGGTTATTTATCCTTGAAGAGATAAGACTAAAAGAAGGTATGATGGCTTACTTCAAACATTTAGAAGGCTCTCATTTATAAAAGGGATTAAACTTTACTTGACCTCAGAGGTAAACACTAGGAAAATTTAAGAATAATATTTTGATTCAATATTTTAAAAATCATAATTAGAATTCTCTAAATATGGAATAGGTATTATCTATTTGGATAGATATAGGTATTTGTGTATATATGTACTTGTATATGTGCTTTTATAAATATACATATTATATATATGTATTTATATGTATGTATATTTATATATTTAAATGTTGTTGCTATTGAATTGTTTCGGTTGCATATGACTCTAGCATTTTGGAGTTAAATTTGGAGTTGTAATTGGGGTTTTCTTGGCAAGATACTGGAGTGGTTTGCCATTTTCCTCTCTAGCTCATTTTGCAGATGAGGAGGTGAGGCAAATGGAGTTAAGTGACTTGCCCAGGATCATAGGGCTAGTAAGTTTCTGAGACTGGATTTGAGCTCGTGAAGATTAATCTTCCTGATTCCAAGCACAGTGCTCTATTCATTATGCTGTCACTTAGCTGTCAATATAGTTTAGTTGCTAAACTTTAGTATATCTATACATATACACACAGTAAAATACATAAATACACAAGTATTTGTATCTATACGTGTACATATATAAATATTTTTATATACTATGTATACACACATACATATATATGTATATATATATAGATGCATATATACACATAGATGCATATATACACATAGATTTCTAAACCCTTCAAGTTATGAGCCATATGCCTGGCACACAGCAACTGATCATAATTGTGACTGATTGACTGATTGACTGGACAGATGAACTCCAAGTTATGATTCTCCAGATCATAAATTCTTAGTCTATACAATGTGGGAGCATATTTAATTTTGTTGTTGTCATTCAATTGTTTTCAGTAATTTCTGGTTCTTCATGACCCCATATTGAGTTTTCTTTGCAGCATTTTCCCTCTTCAGCTAATTTTACAAGTGAGGAAAATGAGGCAAATAGGGTAGAGTGACTTGGCCAGGGTCACACAGTTAGCAAGTGCGTCAGGCCGGATATGAACTCAGGAAGTCGAATCTTCCTGATTCCAGCCCTGGCACTTTATCCACTGTTCCAACCAGCTGTCCCAAGTTTTGAATTAGATGTCTTCTAATATGTCTTACATTCTAAGTCCATGATTGTCATATTATAAGATCAAGAACTGAATATTGGTAGGGTTAGGAGTCATTCCAGTGTAGTAGTTTTCCTGCCAGAATGATCTGGGTTCATAATTTGGCCCTGGTTCTGCTTCTGGGACTTTTCTTGATCTATCTAAGCCTCAGTGTTGTTGTCTATAAAATAGGTATTGTGGTAACAAGAATGTTTTAATCACTATTGACAACTTACTATACCATATATGTTTACTTAAAAATAGGTAACATTTTGATTAGAATTCTAGGATATTAGAATACCCCTGATATTACAAAGTAATGCCTTGAACATGTATGTGGATACATGCATGTATGTGTATGTGTGCATGTGTGTGTGCTTGTGTGTGTGGGGGATGTGTAGACCTATGGTTTTATGCACATACAGAGCTGTCAGTATGGAAATTCCTCTGATACTGATCCACAATTCATCTATAACTTAAAAATATGGGGAATTGTCCATGGTGCTGAAAGGTTATGAGGCTCACAGTCTCACAAGTAAATCATATCAGAGGCAACTCTCAAACCTAGGTCTTCCTAATTCTCAAACTGGTTCTCTGTCCACTACATCACATTGCCTCTTGATGTGCACGTAGTAGGCATGAAATAATTACTTATTGAATTGAACAGGAAGACCCTGATGTCATTAAACCAATGATCCACACAATTACCCCAGTGTTGTAATTAACTACCAAACAGATTTTGATATTTTGAGACCAGAAAGATTGCATATGTTCCCAAGTAGTAGTTGGCATTTTGTGCTGGCATCATGAAAGACAAGCTACAGTGGTGAATTGTGAGCCAGCCTCATAGTCAGAAAGATAGGGGTTTATATCCCATATGATTGCTATGTGACCCTGAACTAGTCTCTTGACTTCTCAGTGTTCCAGGTGTGTCTCCAAGACTAAGTGGCTTCACGTGTGTGTGTGTGTGTGTGTGTGTGTGTGTGCGTGTACACGTGTATTTGTGTCTAATCATAGCCATCTTTAGGGTGGAAGGGAGAAGAAGAATAAAAAGAAATTTATATGATAACATTATTATATATTTAAAAAAGGAATAGAATGTTGTACACAATAGATTTGCAGTTTCATGTTCAATCATCTTTTTTAATAATAGTATGTCATGGAAATAAAAAATGAAATAAAAAGATGAGTTCAAATCCAACCTCAGACACTTATTATCTGTGTAACTCTGGGCAAGTTTCTTAAACTCTGGTTGCCTCAGTTCCCTCATTTGTAAAATGGAAATAATAATAGCACTTACTTTCCACAATTTTTGCAAGGATAAAATTAAATAATCATTATAAAACACTTCACACAGAACTTGGCACATAGCAAGTGCAACATAAATAAATGTTAACTAGTATCATGATTTTCACTAGCAGGTGCTCTTCTGCATTTGGTAGAATTAGTTCCTTCCCTAAGACCTCCCTACACTAAATAAACAACAAGTTTGGTTTAAAAAATAATCAGTCACTGCAAATGAACTTGGCATGCCTTGTGAACAGCAATATTTGGTGTTGCTTGCTGGATAGGACATTGGCCTTGGAGTCAGGAAGCCCTACCTTCAAATCTTCATTTATTTAGCTCTGTCATCTTAAGACAGACAGTTAACTTATCTGAGTATCAATTTCTTTCCAGTAAAATAAGTTGTTTGGACTCAAAGACCCCTAAGGTTCCTTCCAGCCTTAGTTTTATGATCTTATAATAGATGCTGGGTGATAAATTTATTATAGTGAAGTAGGAGATTCATGAAGTCACCATGCTGGTTGTTCTTATAAAATCTCCTTTCTAAAGGATGCCTTTCTATGTTGACATTGGAATGAAAGTAGACTGAAAGTTTCTGAAGCAACCAAGACTGATTCCATTTTATTATCTAAAATGGAGAGAGACAGACAGGCAGAGAGATAGAGAGAGACAGAGAGAGAGTGAGGGGGAGAGGAAGAGTAAGTGAGTTTGCCTCTGGAAAACAAAGCATTTTTCAATGTTCCAAATTTTCTCCCCATCTCTCCCCTCCCCCCACCCCAAAACACGGAACTTTCTGATTACCCCTTCCACCAATCTGCCCTCCCTTCCCTTATCCCCATCTTCTCTCTTGTCTTGTAGGGCAAGATAAATTTCTTAATGTAGAAGCTGCCAGATCCTGTGCTATCCTGATTGTATTTCCACAATAGTCGAATTGTCTCTTTCGAATGGCTTGAAATATTTTCTCCATGACCTGGGAACTCTGGAATTTGGCTACAATATTCTAGGAGTTTCTCTTTTTGGATCTCTTTCAGGAGGTGATTGGTGGATTCTTTCAACATTGATTTCTAGAATATCAGGGCGGTTTTCCTTGATAACTTCTTGAAAGATGTTGTCCAGACTCTTTTTTTGATATGGCTTTCAGGTAGTCCTATAATTTTTAAATTGTGTCTCTGGGATCTATTTTCCAGATCAGTTCTTTTTCCAATGAGATATTTCACATTATCTTCTACCTTTTTTCATTGTTTTGGTTTTGTTTTGTAATTCCTTGGTTTCTCATCTGCTACATTCTAATTTTTAAAGAATGATTTTCTTCAGTGAACTTTTGAACCTCCTTTTCCACTTGACTAATTCTGCTTTTTAAAGCATTCTTCTCCTCCCTGGCTTTTTGGACTTTCTTTGCCAACTGAGTTTGCTTATATATTTATTTAAAGTTTTCAACATCCATTTCCACAAAATTTTGAGTTCCAAATTTTCTCCCCATCTCTCCCCTCTCTCCACCCCAAAATGCCTTGCATTCTGATTACCCCTTCAACCAACATTCCCTCCATACTAATAGCCCTCCCTTCCCTTATTCCCCTCTTCTCTCTTGTCCTGTAGGGAAAGATAAATTTCTGTATCCCAATATCTGTATTTCTTATTTCCAAGTTTTATGCAAAAACAATTCTCAATATTTGTTTCTAAAACTTTGAGTTCCAACTTCTCTCCTTCCTCCCTCCCCACCCATCCCCACTGAGAAGCAAGCAATTCAATTTAGGCTATATATATGTACTTTTGCAAATGACTTCCATAATAGTCATGTTGTGTAAGACTAACTATATTTCCCTCCATCCTATCCTTCTCCCCATTTCTTCTATTCTCTCTTTTGACCTTGACCCTCCCCAAGAGTGTTTACTTCTAATTTCTCCCTCCTCCCATTTGCCCTCCCTTCTATCATCCCTGGTACCCTGCTTATCTACTTCTCCTCTACTTTCCTGTAGTGTAAGATAGATTTTCATACCAAATTGAATGTGCATGTTATTCCTTCCTTGAGCCAAATGTGATTATAGCAAGCTTCACTTTTCCCCTGTCACCTCCCCCATTTTCCCCTCCAAATCTTTCAAATGATACTGAATTGTTTTAATATTGTTGTGCATTCAAATGTTAGATATTTCTCAGATATGATTTGGAAAGATACGGATATTGATTCAATTTAAACAAATTAAGAATTTTTCCCCTTCTGATCAAGTTGTAAATTATCAAATTGGACAAACATCAAACACAGAAAGCAATTCTACAGACTTTTGTTAAAATCTATTGTATGGTTGCCGCTATGGCAGTCATTGTGCTAGGTACAAGGCAGTACATATATGAAAATGAAACAATTCCTGACCTCATTGATTTTAAAATCTGTTCATCATCTTACAATTTGCTTTCTTGTGAAGAGACTCTCTGAATTTAACAAAGTTTGTTCTCAGATGACAGACACAATAAAGTGCCTGGTTAGAACCTGAAGATTTTTCTAGTTTAATGGGACCAACTAGAGTATATTCTATGCTAATGTAAGGTATTACTTTTTTGTAGATGAGGAGTTTGATGCTTGAAAAGAACAGGAAAATTACTTTGGTTTAATATAACATTCCAAAATCTATCTATAAAAAAACAGAGTTTTTAGATAGGCAGTGAGCAATTTCATTTAAAGGGAGAAGAAAATGAACCGCGACACAAATACAAGAGCTTAAATCATCTGTAAAGGATGTAGGATGATACTTCTTTTGAATATGAGCAATTTGATGGTTCAGAGAACCAAAAGAAAAATCTTTTTAAGTATTAAAAATAAACTACAAATGTGAAGAAACACAACTTTCAGAAGTTTAGATTATGAAAAAGGACAATTCTAAGGACTAATAATTGGTTAGAGTGGCAAGACATTATTGATGTTCAGCTCATTTGCATATGACTGTTTTAAGACCAGGTAAAATTTCTGAAAAGTATATGTATGTGGCTGTATGTATATGTTTACAAACATAGGATGATTAAATTTAAAAAAAAAACTATTGAATTCATGGGAGAATTTGGCAAGTTTTAACTTCCTAAAAGAGAGTTGTCACTAAAACCCAAGAGGAATTCTCATCCTCTTGAAGACATTAAAAGCAAGTAAGGAGATTGAAGAAGGCTTACTGGAATGTTTAAGAATACTCAGGAAAAGGAAGACTCAGTAGCGCTTATAAATTCAGCTGTTTAGGAGTTGTGTGCAGACATTAGTAGCAGGAACATTTGGTTTCAGTTACTAGTTCTTTTTTTCCCCAGTTACATGTAAAAACAGTTTTTAACATTTGTTTTTAAAACTTTGAGTTCCAAATTCTCTCCTGTCCTCCTTCTCCATTCCCTCTCCCCATTGAGAAGGTAAGCAGTTCCATACAGGTTATGAATATGTAGGACATTCTCTACACCTGGCCCGCACGTTGTCAACTCATTTTATGCATCATTGGCTACTTACTTGGAAACTCCTATTTGTGATAATTGGGCATGTGAATACCTACTTGCTCTCTGTATTTGTTTATTCTCTCCAACTTATTTTCACACTGACCAGGTTTCCAAAAGAAAGAGCAACATTACAAGACTGTACTCACATTCTTTCAGAGTTTGAGAAGCAAACTTGTTGTACAGGGAACATACTTCCTCTACTCACCATCTCACCATTGTCGTTCTTGAGCCCCCAACCCATGTGCTTCCTACTACACAATACCAGTTACTTTCAATGATAATAATTTTAGATCTTAAACATAACTATTTACCTAGTGACAAGCAAAAAGAAATAACAACAGCTCCATGATACGTATATAGTAATGTAAATTCAGGAACAATAATTAAAGTACATCATGATCACCATAGAAACCTGTGTTACATTTTCTGATCAATGAACTCAGTGGCAGTGGGTGAAAAAAGGCACTTACTTATAGAAACCTATCAGGGAAATACATGATGGAGGAAAACCGTAAGTTTAGGATGGTTTATGAGTTTGAACTGCAGGTTTTGATATCATTTGTGCATTCAGGAATATTTGAGCCATACAAAGCCACTTTTCTGCTACTATTTTCCCTTTTGTTCATCATGGTTCTCCAGCTGGGCAAATCCTCCTCTTCTCCTCTCCAGTCAATGAAGCTTACAAACTCTTTCAACTTAGTCACTCTTAAAAGGGTATTGAGAAAAGTGCTCTGCTGTCAAATTAGATAGCTGTTCTTTTAGTCCAAAGAACTGCAAAACTCATAAGGCTATCTCCTTCTCAGAGCACTACAAACAAAACTAGCCTGCTACTACTCACTAAGATGCTTTAATGTGCAATCAGCTTATAGAAAATAGAGTTTGTGATAGAAAAGTCAGGTTGACTCCAAGGGTGAGGTGAACAAGTCCAGTGAGCTCTTTACTCACCAGGACTCTGCATTGTCCCTTTAGGTCTCTATATCTACCCCTGTAGACAGCTATAAAATGTAGTTAACCCTTTTCTGCTTGTCCCTTTCAAACCTGTGAGGGCAGAAAAAAGAACAGGCATTTTGAGAATTTTCACCTCTTCCAACCTCTACGTGATGCCAAAGGTCAGTCACTGGAATGGAACCCCTCTTACAATTACTTTTATTTTCCTGCCTTTATTTATCCAATCAAGAAGTAGCAACTGAATGCAAAATGAAATACACTATGTGCAAAGAAACAGCAATATTATAAGATGACCAGCTGTCAATGACTTAGCTTTTTTTCAGCAATATAATGAACCAAGACATCTCTGAAGGGCTTATGGTGAAAAATGGTATCCATCCCCAGGGAAATGTCTGAATACAGATTGAAGCATACTTTTTTTACTTCCTTTATTTTTCTTTAGGTATTTTGTTCTGTTGTGCATTTTGGTCTATATTTTCTTTCTCATGACTAATATGGAAATGTTTTGTATGACTATACATGTATTACCTATATGGAATTGCTTACCTATCCATTGTGCCATCTTGTTGCTTCCAGTGATGAAAGGGAGATTTTCCAGGTTATCTTTAGGTTTCAAAATATGATCTTGCCTCCCTGTGAAAGAATCCTTGTCATTGAAAGCAGAAGTCACTGAGGGCCTAAAGATGAGGTGCAATCTGTGACACAGGCCAAGCATGAGGCTAACTCATCACATTTTTTTCAGGAATCATGTGATTAATAGAGCTCTGGTTTCACATTATCCTTGCTTTATTTTTCATATGGGTTGATGGTTCAGGCTCTGAGAGTTATCACCTTTCATTTTGCCAAGATTTCCAGATAGTTTACTTGGGTTGATGTATTCAATTTAACAAATATTTAAGAGCCTACTATGTGTCAGGTTCTTGAAATAGAGATTTTAAAAAATCACAAAAAAAAATAAGAAAGCATGTGCTACTCTTCAATATCTAATATATTTTTCTTTACTTCAGAAGGACGGATGGAAAAACTAGTTTTCTCAGGTTCTCACAGTAGATGTTGAATTGTTTCAACTGGGTCTGAATCTCTATGACCCTGTATGGGATTTTTCTGGCAAAGATATTGGAATGTTTTGCCATTTCCTTCTCCAGCTCATTGTTACAGGTGAGGTACTGAGGCAAGTAGGGTTAAGTGACTTGCCCAGGGTCACATACCTTGCATCTGAATCAGAATTTGAACTCAGATCTTTGTAACTCCAGGACCCTCAGTGCCACCTAGGGACCCTAGAATCAGGAGGACTTGTAAAGATGAGCTAGGGAAAGAAATTTCAAAACACTAAAGTATCTTGACCAAGAAAATTCTAAATGGGTTTGTGGAGAGTCAGAAATGGCTAAACAGCAACAACAAAGTAGACACTGAAAGAGTTCCCCCAAAGCAGGGACTCATTGAGCTTTGAGAGCTGAAAGGGAGCTTCTCTCTCAGATTCTCTAGCCTGACATTCTATATCTCCTATAACCTAGCATTTCTTTACTTTTCTACTCTTATCTCATATAGTTATCTTTCATTGGCATTATTTGGCAAAACTGGCTTATTCCTCATCCTTTTCAAGAACCTAGTACTTTCTTAACTCTGTGTTCATGCCATGTCTCTGGACCATAATGCTCCTTTCTCCTTCCTACATCTCCCAACCAATAGTTCCCTCTGTATGAGATTACCCGACATACTACACACACACACACACACACACACACACACACACACACACACACACAGTGTATGCATGCATACTTACCTGAGAATATTAACTTCTTGAAGACTGTAATTTTTCTATTTGTTTGCATTACTTGCTTAACATAGTGCCTGACATATAGTAGACATTTGTCCATACAGTCTATGGGGTTTTCTTGGTTTCTATACTGCAGTGGTTTGCCTTTATCTTTCTAGTAGACTGAGGCAAAGGTTAAGTAACTTGCACAGGGTCAGACAACTTGTAAGTGTCTGAAGTTAAGTTTGAACTCAGGTCTTCTTTAGCCCAGGGATCTTTCCACTGAGTCACCTCACTGCCTCCACCATTTAGTGAATACATATTGACTGAACAATTTCAAGAATCTAATGTCGCCTCCAGGGAGCCTTCTGGGATCTCAAATAGCATTATTATTATCATGTAGTATTACGTATTGCTATAATTTTTGTACAGGTCTTTATGATAATATGGTTGTTGCCTTAAATTGTAAGTTGCCTGGGAAGAAAGACCACTTTGTGATTATATTAGTGATTCCTTAACTAGTACAATGCCAGACATATTTAGGTTCCTTGGTGAATCCATGATTTCACCACTATGTATACTGCCATATTTTATGATCCACTTCAGCCAAAAAGAATTCATCGTTCATTGACTAAGTCATCTTAAAAGCACTTAACATATTGTTGTTGCATCAATAGATGAATGGACGGATGGATAGGTGAATAGATGAATGGATGGATGGATGGATGGATGGATGGATGGATGAATGGATATATGGATGAATGACTCGTAGAGAAGTGCTCATTTTAAAAATAAGGAAGTGAAATTCAGTTGAAAGAGTGCTAGACTTGGAGTCAGAGAACCTTAGTTTGAATTTCAGATGTGTGTGATATATATATGTAATATAGAATAAATATAGATATAAATCTATATGTATGTGTGTGTGTATATATATATCTATATATATTATGTATTGGTTTATATTATATTATTATTATTATATATTATCATATAATATTATATATTTATATAATTAATATTATATAATATTATATATAATAATATTATATATTATTATATTATATTATATTTATATTATATATTGGTATATATATATACAAATATATATATATATATATATTTGTGTGTGTCCTTGGGCAAGTCATTTTGTTTAATCATACTCTCAATTTCATCATCCTCTTTGAAATGAGAAATTTGAATGCAGTAACAGCCAAGACTGCTTCTACCCCTAAATTTATGAGCCTACACATAGCCACAAACTAGCTGTGTGACCTTAGGCACATCCTTTAGCCTCTGTGCCTCAGATTGGGAACAAGAATTCAGGTTACCTGATTCTCGTGCTTTCCACTACATCAAACTACAAGAAATATTGCTGAGAATCAACTTTCATTTCCAATTTAGACACACATTATGGGAGGTTTGCAGGGCACTCTTAATTTGAATTGGAGAATTTATGGTTTGCTGTTCTGCTGATTATTATCAGGGCAATCTCATGAAACTCAGTGCTCTTTCATCAGTAGCTTTGCACTTCTTTATCAGGATTCTCTGAAAGTGGAACTGATCTACAGAGATTTCCAGATTAGTAAATCTAAAGGGGTCTTTGTTTGTGAACACACCAAGAAGTGTTTACTGTGGTGGAGGAATAGTCCAGTTTCCCAAGGTAATTTGCCTGGAAGTGAAAGTTGACTATTGTTGGACAGATTTCATATTTTATCTGGCATCTCAGAGATAAAGCATATTCTTTAATAAAAATAGCAATGCTGTTGTTCAGTTCTTTCAGTTGTGTTCAGTACTTTGTGATTCCTTTAGACAGTGATTGCAGTTTGTCCTACAGACACATATCCAATGAACCCAAATAGCAATGAATTACTAAGGAATCTAGATTATTACCTGATAGTGACCACTGGACAAAGAATGCATATGATAACTTTAAAAACCACTTGCAAACATTAGTGACTCAAGGAAGCATTTAAATATTTATGTGGAGGGGCAGAGCCAAGATGGCAGAGTAGAAACATGCACATATTCTAGCTCTTCCCCCACAGCCCATAAAATACCTGTAAAAGATGACTCTCAACAAATTCCAGAGCAGAAGAAGTCCAGAACGACAGAGTGAAAGAGATTTCCAGCCCAAGGTAATCTGAAAGACCAACAGGAAAGGTCTATCACACAGGGCACAGAGAAAAACACAGAGCTTGTCCAGCCTTGGACCCATGGCACTGGGAAGAGCAGGACTGGAACAGGCTTTGGGGGCAGAATCCCCAGCAACAAGGGAGGTTCTCAGATCCCTCAAACCACAAACACCAAAGATGACTTCAAAGGTCAGTGAGAAGACTTTTTAGCTGGGCGAGAAGGGAGTAGGGTCCTTCCCTAGGCCTAACTGGGGCTGCAGCACAGGCAGCAGCAGAAGCAGAGGTGGCAGCAGCAGCAGTGTCCATTTGTGGAGCTCTCAGTTTAAAGCCACTGGGGGAAATGAGCTACTGAGCTGAACCCAGCCCTGAGCACAGTCCTGGGGCATGGTGGAGCTGGAGGTGGCTGTGGAGAGGGAATTCTACTACATGTAGATTCTGGACAGAAAAGTTTTTGGCTGCTCTTAGACCAGTATGCAGGCTGAAGGCTGGAGAGGAGAAAACTCCTCTCCCTTGAGTGTGCCACCTTGGAGGAACTGAGAACTTACAGTTCCCCAGAGTATACCTTCCTCTTGACAAAGGACTCAAAAGTCAAATAACTGTCTGGGAAAATTTCCCAAAAGGGGGTAAAAACAAGACTATAGAAAGTTACTTTCTTGGTGAACAGGTATTTTCTTCCATCCTTTCAGATGAGGAAAAACAATGCTTACCATCAGAGGCCTCCAAAATAAATATGAAATGGTCTCACACTATGGAAGAGCTCAAAAAAGAATTTTGAAAATCAAGTAAGAGAGGTGGAGGAAAAATTGGGAAAGAAAATGAGAGAGATGCATGAAAATCATTAAAAGAGAGTCAATAGTTTGCTAAAGGAGACCCCAAAAAATACTGAAGAAAATCACACCTTTAAAAATACGCTAACTCAACCGGCAAAAGAAGTCCCAAAAGCCAATGAGGAGAAGAATGCTTTAAAAAGTAGAAGTTGCCAAATGGAAAAGGAGATTCAAAAGCTCACTGAAGAAAATAGTTCTTTAAAAATCAGGATGGAGCAGATAGAAGTCAATGACTTTATGAGAAACCAAGAAATTACAAAACAAAAAAAAAAGAATGAAAAAATGGAAGATAATGTGAAATATCTCATTGAAAAAAAACTGACCTGGAAAATAGATCCAGGAGAGACAATTTAAAAATTATGAGACTATTGGAAAGCCATATCAAAAAAAGAGTCTGGACATCATCTTTCATGAAATTGTCAAGAAAAATTACCCTGATATTCTAGAACCAGAGGGCAAAATCAATATTGAAAGAATCCACAAAGGAACTCCTGAAAGAGAAAAGAAAAGAGGAACTCATAGGAATATTGTAGCCAAATTTCAGAGTTCCCAGGTCAGGGAGAAAATATTGCAAGCAGCTAGAAAGAAACAATTCAAATATTGTGCAAATACAATCAGGATAACACAGGATCTGGCAGCTTCTACCTTAAGGGATTGAAGGACTTGGAATAGGATATTCCAGAAGTCAGAGGAGCTGGGATAAGAACCAAAATCATCTACCCAGAAAAACTGAGTATAATACTTCAGGGGAAGAAATGGTCATTCAGTGATATAGAGGACTTTCAAGCATTCTTGATGAAAAGACCAGAACTGAATAGAAAATTTGTCTTTCAAACACAAGAATCAAGAGAAACATGAAAGGGTAAACAGGAAAGAGAAATCATAAAGGACTTTGCAAAGTTGAACTGTTTACATGTCTACAGGGAAAGGTAAATATTTGTAACTCTTGAGATTTTTCTCAGCATTTGGTTAGTTGGAGGGATTACACACACACACACACACACATACACATACACACACACATGTGCATAGAGAGAGTGCAGGTTGAGTTAACTAAGGGATGATATCTAAAAAAATAAAATTAAGGGGTGAAAGAGGAATATATTGGGAGGACAGAAGGAGAAATGGAATGGGGCAAATTATCACACATAGCAAGCAAAAGCTTTTTCAATAGAGGGGAAAAGGGGAGAGGTGAGAGGGCAAAAGTGAAGCTTACTCTTTTCACATTTAGCTTAAGGAGGGAATAACATACTCACTCAATTTGGTATGAAAATCTATCTTACACTACAGGAAAGTAGGGGAAAAGTGGACAAGTGGAGTGAAGGGGATGATAGAATGGAGGGGAGAAGGGAGTAATTAGAAGTAGACACTTTTGAGGAGGGACAAGGTCAAATGGGAGAATAGAATAAATGGGGGGCAGGATAGGATGGAGGGAAATATAGTTAGTCTTACATAACATGACTACTATGGAAGTCTTTTGCAAAACTATACATATATAGCCTATATTGTATTGCTTGCCTTTTCAGTGGGGATGGGTGGGGAAGGAGGAAAGGAGAGAAGTTGTAACTCAAAATTTTAAAAACAAATGTTAAAAATTGTTTTTACATTCAGCTGGGAAATAAGAAATACAGGTAATGGGATATAGAACTCTATCTTTCCCTACAAGAAAAGAGAGATGATGGGGCTAAGGGAAGGGAGGGGTGTGATAGAAAGGAGGTCAGATTGGGAGAAGGGGTAATCAGAATCCAAAGTGTTATGGGGTAGGGGGAAGGGAGAGATGGGCGAAGATTTGTAATACAAAATTTTGTGCAAATGAATGTTGAAAACTAAAAACAAATAAACATAAAAAAAGAAAGCAGAAAAAAAAGAAAAAAATTAGTGACTCCAACTCTCCACCCTGCAGTGAGAGATAGACTTTGATACCTATTAAGAGATAAATTTAAAAGTTCTAGCCCAGTTGGTCTTTAACCCTCTCCACCCACTGAAGGTAATTCTCCCTAGGGGAGGAATAGAGCTAGGCCTGAGACCTAGAGTTTGGAATTTTATCAGCATTCTGAAAAATAAGAGAATTGACTCTAGACTCAGAGGTTTTGAATGTAAATCCCACCAAAAACTACCTGTTTTTTGTTAGAAAAACAAACTTTTCAGGACCTTAGTTTCTTCAATTGTGGAATGAGGTAACAAATACATATGTCTTCTGAATTTCCTTCTAGCTTTCATTGTATCATCTTATGATTCTATGACCCTTTCTGGGAGGCATTATGCATCTTTAGAAATGGTTAGAGAGGAGGATCATGAGCACAGGACAAATAACATATATCTTTCCTATCTGTGGTGGTGAAATTGAATTAAGAGAAGTTGACTCCCGAGAAAAAGAAATCACCGAAGGAAAAAAAAGTTAACTTAAGACTTCTAATATGTGTTATCTACATAGAAGGTAAATAGAGTCAATTCAAGATTTAAATGTTTCAAGCTGATTCACAGGATAATAAGAAAGCTGTACCAAACTCAGCCTTACTCTCCTGAAGGATTTCTAAAACACTGTCATATTGATTTTCTTTTCAAGAATCACTCAAAATATTCTCTTTTAAGAGATGATGCAAAGAAAAAGCACATCAAAAAGTTTACACATAGATGCGACAGGTCATCATTTCTCCTTATCTCTTACTGACTGAACTTGGAATCCAGGTCACAGAGAGGGTGCCATGATACAGTAGGAGGTTGCCTCAAAATTGATAAAATGATCAATCAACCTATAAACATTGATAAGGTGCCTTGTGTATGCCAGGAGCTCTTCTAGGTACTGGGGAAAAAGACAAGAAAGAAACAGCGCTGCCCTCATGAAATATCATCTTGTTTTGTCATTTCTTTAAGTGAAATCTAACTCTTCATGACCTCTTTTTGAGGTTTTCTTAACACACATACTGGAGTGGTTTGCCATTTCCTTCTCCTCATGGCACTGCCCTCATTCTATTTGGGAAAACTAAATATATACATATTAGAAAGGGGAAGGGACATTAACAAAGTGAACATCAAGGTACTTTCTAAATATCAGCAGGAAATTTCTAAATATCTAAATATCAGCAGGAAAGGCCTAATATAGGAAGCGATCTGTGAGCTTAGCTTTGAAAGAAGCTATGAATTTTAAAGGGGAGGGGAAGAGAGCACATTTTAGCAGAATGGAGTAGGGGGCAACCTATGCAAAATCAGAGAGAAAAGAAATGATGCTTCCTGGATAAGGAGAGGCAATATGGGGAAGGGTAATAAAACTGGAGCCAGATTTGGAGGGATTTTCAAGGACAAACAGAGGGGTTAATATTTACTCCTAGAAGAAACAAGGAGCTGCTTGCTCTGGTATTTACTAGTTATGCCCCCCTGAGGAATTATCATAGCTTCCGTGGTCTTCAGTTTCCTTATCTGTACAATGGGGATAATAAAATTTGCACATCCTTCCTAACAGGGCTGTTGGGAAAAAGGTATGTAAACCTTAGATAAGTTAATAGGATTCTGTCTATAATACTGTAAAAAAAGAAAATGTGAAGGCCTACCTTAAGGAAATACATTTTTGAAATATGGTTTTAATAGGAAAATATCTTCTACTGTATTGTGATGTAAAAATACTAGAGGATAAAGAAGGTTTTAGTTTCAGCCTGAGGTACAGTTGGGCTGCAAGGGAAATTCATTGTCTGTATCCTTTCAGCTCCCTCCCTATATCTTCTTATTCCCATCCATGACTCCTGTTGTCCAGGTTGTCCCTGGCCTACACTACTATGCCCCAAACTGGGATGTTGTTAGCTCCTCCTCTTTTATTGTTTCACTTGGAGGTAGAGAACCTGGGTTCAAATTACAATTCTGTCCGTTACCAACTGTGATATCCTGGGTAAGTCACTAGGCATTCCCGATTCTATCCTTCCCTTCCTGTGTGTGCCCAACCAGACTGACCTGAAGTATGACTTCTTTCTTTTGGTTCCTGTTGGGTGACAGCTTAACCAATCTGTTGAATCGATCCATGCTTAAAATTCCGCTTTTCTCAATATATAACAGGGGCTTCAGTCCCATCAATGGAAGAGTTTTTTGAGGGACAGAGGCATAACCATTGTGTCACAGTACCTTTTAATTTGCACAAATTATACCAATTGATTTTATAACTCAATGGAGAATCCTCTAAACATGTCTTTATAAATCAAATGTTTTAACTTATATTAATACATTCGAAGCTAGAAGGAATCACAAAGACTATCTAGTCCAATACATTACCTTTGTGGAAGAGGAAATGGGAGCGTATAGAGGGAAAATGAATTGAATAGGGTCATAATCAACAAATAGCAATACTCACATTGCATCTAAGTTCTTTGTAATTAAAAAATATTTTTCATGGATTGAAAAGAGAAAATGAATCAAAATACAAAAAGGGAAAGAGTTGGAGCAGCTGCAATACTCTATGTCTACAATGGTGACAAGAATATTTCTCTCTTCCTCTCTGTTTTTCTCTCCTCTTCTTTTTCCTTTTTCTTCTTTTTCTTTCTTCTTTTTCTTTTTCTCCACCACCTCCTTCTTTCTTCTTCTTGTTCTTTTTATCTCTCTCCAATTCTTGGGAGGAGTCATGCCACTCAGCTTTGCTCCATTTTATTAAGGTGTTGGACCCCGTGTCTTTTAAGGTGACCTCTGGCTTTAAATGTATGATCTTATGAATTCTATGATAAGTCCTTGTGTAATGAAAATCATTAGCTCTAAATATATTTGTAAATCTACATTCCCATATTTTAAAATTGATTAAATCAGAACCTACCTGTCCACTCTTGCTAAGACCTAAAAATTCCTTTGAGAAGATAATAATGAAAATGCTAATTGAGCTGATATATATGAATATCATAAGATATATTACTCAGATACAAGAATCACTACTATGAGGAATTCAGAAAAATATGAATTGACGCAGTGTGATGGAAGCCGAACTATGACAATCGTGTGTGCCATGACTAGAGCAATGTAAATGAAGAGATCAATAAAATGAAGGTGATTGTCATTTCAATGACCAATCTTGGCCCTGCAGAAGTAATTAGGAAGCATCTCCCTGCTTTTGGCAGAGAGATTCTTAGGTTCATAGATAAAGGACTGGATGTTACTTTAGAGAGGTCATTTATCTAATACTTATTTTATAGGATGAGAAACTTAGGCTCAGAGGGAAGCAATACCGTAACCCAGATACTGAGGGGTAGAACTGGGAAAAATGGTTGAATACATTGTCAGATGCTTTCACTGAGTCAGTTGGTTTAGACAGCCAGATGATATAGTGAATAGAAGGTTGGGGCTGGAGTCAAGAAGACTTCACTCTGAATCTTGATTCAAATATTTACTAGTTATATGGCCCTGGGGAATTCTCTTAACCTCCCAGCCTGTTTCCTCATTTGTAGGAAGGGGATAATAATAGTATCTATCTTACAGGTTTACTGTAAGAATCCAATGAGATTACCTATCGATATCTATATATTTACATCTACATCTATATCTATCTTTGTATACACATATATGCACAAACATATGCATACATTTATATGTGTATGTATATATAGATATGTAAATGTGTGTGTATGTGTACACATAGATACATACATAATGCCTTATGAACTTTAAAGTACCATAGAAACACCAACTATTTGTCTTCAGTTAACTTTTTTACCCCTTTGTTACAAGGGAAGGTTTATTGAAGGATATATCTGGATATGACTATGATATGAAAACAGAAAACGTTCATAAAATAATTTTTTTAAATAAGAACCAGCATGAAATAGAGGGATAACAGATTTTGAACAAGACCATTTTTTCAGGATTTGACTGTTCATGAAATGCATTTGCTAGATACTGTTTAAGGGAACCTGAAAGTGGTAATGACATGAAAGAATCATACTGAAGGCATGTAGTAATTAGGGTCCTATTGGAAAGGAAATATATGTACATTTAGTATTTTCCCATGGGACAGAACAGAGAATAAGCTCTGCTTAGGAGTTTAAAACACCTGGGTTTTCAGGCCACATACTGACTGTGCGTTCTTTTTGTTTCAGTCAGGTCTAACTCTTGATGACCCCATCTGAGGTTTTCTTCACAAATATACTAGAGTGGGTTGCCATGTCTTTCTTTAGCTCATTTTGTAGATAGGAAACTAAGACAAACAGGGTTAAGTGACTTGCTCAGGGTCACACACATAGTAAGTGTCTGAGGCTAGATTTGAACTCACATAGATGGGTCTTTCTGACTCTTGGAAGCATTCTGTCCACTGTACCACCTAACTGTCCACTGGTGGTATGATCATGGGCAATTTGCTTGACCTCTCAATACCATAGGAAAATAGTCTGAGTACAGTTTAAGGACCATTTATCCATTTAAGTCAATGGCTATCCAGCGACACTCCATACCAGGAGTTTCCTACACAGAAATCCTTTTATCTATGTCATTAAAAAAATAGAACCCAAACTCCATTTAAAAAGTTTGTGATTAGTCAAAAGATTGCTTATGAATAATTTTGAAAAGAAGTTGGTTATTTCAGTGGAAAAGGCACAGGATACTAGGTTCAAATCCCAGGCAAGCCACGGATTCCTTCTCTTGCTTTAAGCAAGTCATGTTTCCTCTGCAAAGTGAGAGGTTTGGTTAATCTCTGAGATCCCTTCCTGCTCTAAACTTATTCCTCTATTGACACTAAGAAAATCAGGATTAGAAAATGGAGAGGCAAGGGGAATAAAAGACACTAAAAAGGTGGAGCGTGAGGAAAATAATCAAATTTTTAAAAGATCTATTGGAGTGTTTTTCTCTGCCTCATGCAACATTTATGGAGGTAAAGAGCTTGCCAGGGAGCAGTGTTTCTACTTAAAAGAGAATACCACTGGAGTGTAATTTATTGACTTTATGTATGTTCCATATTATCATTGCTTATTAGCTTCTGGTATCATTTTTTAATACCACAGAGCAAGTCTGCTGTTATAGCTCACAATATACTTGATGATATAAAACAATGCTCTCCTACTTGTGTAAAGGGGCTATCTGCCTCTTTCATACCCATAATAGCACCTACACCCCAAATATGTGACTCAAGGACACACTTCCTCTTGGTATTGAGCAAGATCATCATTGTCATCAGTGATATTGACAACTAGCATTTACATAGCATCCACTACATACCAGGCACTGCAAAATCATCTTACAGATTTGATCCTCCACAATAACTATGAGAGGTAAATGCTATCATTATCCCCATTTTGCAGTTGAGGAAACTGAGGCTAACAGAGATTAAGTGATTTGCTCAAGGTCACATAGTTTGCAAATGTTTAAGGCCAGTTTAAACTCAGGTCTTCCTTATTCCAGGTCCCACACTATCTCCACAATGCTGCCTAGATGCCTAACTTCTTAAAGTTATCCACATAAAGACTTGGTAAGGCCCTGTAGTAGCCTAGAATGAATACCAAGTCTGGTGTCAGAGGGCCTGGATTCAAATCTCACCTCTGCTGTTTCTTACCTCTGAGATGTAGGGCAAACCACCATCCTGTCTGTTTTTATTCCTTTTTTATTTCTATCAAATGATAGGGTTGTATTTGCTAGTATATGTGCTCCTTTCCAGCTTCCAGTCATAAGATCTTACAAAATGCCCATTCAAAATGCTGGTCCCTAATGAGGGTAATAATGAACAGATCCTTAAGATGAGAATAGAAGTGCTCACTAGCACATAATTACCAATTTGCTGACACATTAATGGACATTAGCTGACTGGTGAACTTTAGCCATGATAAATGCATGTCATCTACTATTACATTATCCTAGGGATGGGCTGGGGGAGAGGGGTATTATAAGCCATGGGACCATCCATAGGCAAGACTGTGCTAGAGAAAGAACTTTACAGGCATCTAGGTTTGAAAACCCAAGGATTGTGAATGGATTTTAAAAGTAACAAACACACACATAGAGAGACAGGCACACACAAACATGAGCATATATACATCCACATTCTAGGGAACCAAATGAACAAGTAGAATTATTTGAAGCAAGCCAGAAGCTGTTTTCAGCTGTGCCAACACATCAAGGCAACTGGTTGATTTAGTCAAGTTAATTTGTAATCTGTTCAGCCTTCATCTGAAAACTGTCATTACAGAATCACAAACACACAGCTTTTGGCTCCCATCTAGAATTTGGTGCCTAAATCCAAAGCTCTCCCTTAGAACTTGTCTCACTCAGTTTCAACTGTTCTCATGAATTATAAGATTCTGGCTATGAACATCCTGGACTTCCTTATAGATGACCCTGTTAATGGCCTGCGTCAAAGAAACATACTTCAGTAGAGCATGAACAAACCATATACACAGTAAGGCCCCTGACTACAGGACTACTCTTTGTTTTGGTCTTTTTGTTTTTATCAATAATATCTGATCTATTGCCTGACACATATTATTTTGGGAAAGGGGGAGGATGTCTAAAGTTGTCCCCACTAACATTATCTTTTATCTCCTTCCTCTCTCTGTCTCTGTCTCTGTCTCTTTCTCTCTGTCTCTTTCTCTTTCCTCCTCTTCCTCCTCCCTCCCTGTCTATGTTTGTGCATACATTATCTTTCATTAGAATACCAGCTTCTTGAGGAAATGAGATGTTTTTGCTTCGCCTCTATATGCCCAGCAATTAACAAAGTGCTTAGCCCATAGTCAGAATTTAATAAATGTTGGATTATTGATTGAACTATTGTCATTTGTATAGGGTATTCCCAGTAAGCAAACTGATGAGAGTGCAAAACAATCCAGAATTATACCCAACGGGCTAAAAAACTGCATAACCCTTGATCTGCAATACTACTACTAGGTCTGCATCCCAAAAAGATCAGAAAAAAAAGGAAAAAAGACTTATTTGTACAAAAACATTTACAGCAGTTCTTTTTGCGGTAGCAAAGAATTGGAAATTGAAGACATGCCCATCAACTGGGTCACGGGTGAACATGTTATGGTATATAAATGTAATGGAATACTATTGCTCTATAAGAAATGATGAACAGAATGGTTTCAGGAAAATCTGAGAAGTCTTACATGATCTGATGTAAAGTGAAGTGAACAGAATCAGAATATTGTACACAGTAACAGCAATATTGTAACGATATTGTAATGTGAGTGCAACTCCAAGGAGCTAACCACATTGTTCAGATGTAAAACGTACACTTGCCCAAAAGACTGTTTTATGGAGAACTCACATGGGGCAGATGATCACATGGTGGTCAGAAGAAATGATACAAGGACATTCTCAAAGTCTCTCTCAAGAACTTTAGATTTGACTGTGCAACATGGGAGACACTGGCAAAGGACCACTCAGCATGGCATGCCCACATCAGAAAGGGTTCTGTGCTCTTCGAGCTGAGCAGAATTGAGACAGCACAAAGGAAACATAGGATGTGCAAATTTGTAGTATCCACTCCAAATATTCACACAGGCCATCTGTGCCCAACCTGTGGTAGAGCATTCCAAGCTTGTATTGGTCTGGTCAGTCACAGTTGGACACAAAGAAATTTCACTTTATCATGGTGATGTTACTTTGGTCCTTTTTGAGAACAAAGGACAGGAACCAAATTGTAATGATCAGCTTTGAGTGATTTAACTATTTTCAGCAATGCAGTGATCTAAAATAATTTCAAAGGATCCATGGAGAAAAATACTGTCCACCTAGAGAAGGCAAAGTGAAGAACTCTGAATAGAAATGGAAGCATACTTTTTCCTTTCCTTTTTTTTGTAATGTGGCTAATATGAAAATATATTTTACATGATTTCACATGTATAATCAATATATTGCTTACCTTTTCAAGGGGTGTAGGAAGGATAGGAGGGCAAAAAAAATTGAAACTCAATTTTTTAAAGTGATGGTTTAAAATTTTGAAAAGGCAATGGGAAAGTATTTAATAAGACATATTTTTATAGATATAAACATGTGTGTATGTGAATGCAGATTCTCAGTTTATATATATGTATGTTCTCATTAGTTTATATATATTTTTATATATGCATATTCTCTTTAGCTTATACATATATGAGTGTATGTGTGTTTATTTGTATCTATCTATCTAAAATTAATTAGAATTGGTACCTGCTGGGCAATGTATAGTATCAGAGAGGTACTTGGGGACACCTTGAAGGGGCAACTTGACAGGAATTCCAATAGACATTTTCTATGGAAGGCAAGCCTTGAACCCCAGATTACCCTTCTCCCCAGCTGACTCTGTGTCCTATGCCATGATTCTTCTTCAAGAGAGAGAGACAGCAGAAAAAAAAAAAAAACAAAACAAGATAGCTTCAGGTGTGACCTTAGGAACAAGCAGAGAAAATTGCTTCCTATTGGGCAGAATTTCAGAGGTTTCCAAGATGTACTCCCACCACAGAATTCTTGAATCACCAATCAGCTTAACTTTTCATAATTAGAAATTAATTTTTTTGCCTTTGAGACTTACCCCTGAATAAAATTTAAATGTCCCTTGATGAGGCAAAATGTTTGGTTAGCTTCATTGGTAATTTACCTAAAGTGAGGATTCTTGTAGCATCTTCCTCACAGCTTTGTTGTGAAACTCAAATGTGATAATATATGTATCTACATAAATGTTGGCCGTTACTGTTTTAATTATGCAAAGTGCTTGACACACTTTAAAGTGTATGTAACTGTGAGTCATTATTATCCAGTATATTGCAAGTTTCTTAATGGTAGGAACCCTACTCACTTTTGTCTTTTTATAGCTTGGAGTAGTAGCCTTAATAACATTTATTGAGTTGAATTGGCTTGTGAGCTACTTTCCTAAGAGTAAGCAAAGTCAGGAAGAATATTGAGACAGTTCTGAGCCTTTGAAAGGAAAGAAAATGGACCTTAAGAAACCATCCAGTCCCCTCATATTACAGAGAAGAAATTCGCCCAGAGTCATACTAGAGGTAGGTATTGGATACAGAAAAAGAAAGAGAGGCTAGGAGAACTGGAAACCACTTTTGGCCACTGCACATATTTGCCAGGGGTCAGCCCAGTTGCTAAAAGAGCCAGCCTGTTAGTCTAATGGATGGTCATGAATTGTTCCCTTCTCTGCCATTAGAACAGTTATAGGCTTGGTTCAATCACATTTGGTCAACTTAATGCCTTGATAGTCCCTCCTCAGCAGTATGGTTTTCAATCAGGAAGGATTGTGATTTAGATACACTTGTCAGTTTCAAAGCAAGTGATTCACATTACAGAAGCCAATAATTGTGAGACATAGGTAGATAGATACATACAGACATACATGCATGTAGACATACATACATACACACACAAATACATATATTCATACACATACATAATATGGCTTATATAGAACCTGGAGAGATTGTAACGTATCTAGAGGAGGACAAAGTAGGCTGTTTTTTTGTGAACTGAGGATCTCTTGAAGGGCTTGTAATTGTTTTGACCTTGAGAAAAGAAAATGCTGGGAGGTCAAGGAACTGCCATAATACATATGATAGGTGGTTGAATACCATGGAAAAGAGATTAGATATGTTTTGCTTGGTTTCTGTGGGAGAAGGATCATGAAAAATAAATACTTCTGAGGTAAATAAGGATAATAAATTTGATCAGGAAACTTGAAGGTATTTGGTCAAGTAAAGAAAGACAGAGGTTGAATTTGTGTGGATAGGGGAGGAGAAATTTGAGACAGCTAGATGGTTCAATGGATAGAGAACTGGGCCTGGAATCAGGAAGATCTGACTACAAATCTGGCCTCAGACACTTACTAGCTAAGTGACTTTAGTCAGGTCACTTAACCTGTTTCCCTAGGAAGCATTTGGATGACTCAATGGATAGAACACTGGTACTAGAGTCAAGAAGACTTGAATTCAAATCTGGCCTCAGACACTTACTAACTATGTGATCCTGGGACAGTCACTTAATCTGTTTTCCTTAATCAACTGAGAAGGAAATGGTAAATGGTAAACTTTTATAGTACTTTTCTGAGGAAACCACAGGGACAATATGATCCATGGGATCGTGAAGAGTTGGACACAGCTGACTGAATGAATGAAGAACAATAAAAAGGAAGAGAAATTAGGGGAAATTTTAATGAAATTTGTAGAAGACTATCAGGCAAAAGGTCTATTGAGAGCCATTCCAGCACTTAAAGTCTCTGATATGCAATGATGCTGATAAATGACATTCATGCAGCATTTTTCTCACTTGTCATCTCTTTCTCTCTTCCTTATCCCTGGCCTTATCTCAATTTCTTCTATTCTCTTTGCTTCAAGCTCTATCTACCACCTCCACCACTTAACTTAGATGTTATCTCCCCACTTAGGATGTGAACTCCTTGAAAGCAGAGGCTTTTTTCTATCTGTATCCCTAGCAATTAACACAATGATTTGCACATAGTAAGTGCCCAATAAATGTTTTTGTCATTCATTCATTTATTCATCCATCCATCCATCCATCCATCCAGTCATTCATCTTGTCTAACCTGGATATAAACAAGAATGTTCTCTACAACATATCACAGAGTAAGGGGTCAACCTTTACCCAAAGAGTGACAGATTAAAATGACTGAACAGGAAAGTGACATTTGGAGGGGATGTGGAAAAAACAGCACATTAATACATTGTTAGTAGAATTGTAAACTGATCCAACCCTTTCGGAGAACAATCTGGAACTGTGCCTAGAGTTATGAAATTGCCTATACCCTTTGACCCAGCAATACCTCCACTAAGTAATCTGTGTCCAAAGATGATGAGAGAGATCCCAGCTACTTTTGTTGAGCCCTATAAATTTGTCCTTATATTAATTCTAAATCTCTATCTTTACAGTTTCTGCCCATTGCTTCTAGTTCTTCCCTCTAGAATGAAAGAGAAAAATAGTAGAGAGTAGTAGCTAGATATTTGGCCAAACTTAGAGTCAGAAGTACTGACAATTAAATGCTGTCTCTGGCATGGGCTAGTTCTGTTTGTGGCCATACGCAAGCCATTTAAATTCTCAGAGCCTCAGTTTCCTCGTCTATAAAACGAGAAGCTTGTGCTAGAAGCCTTCTATTGCTCCTTCTACTTCTAGATATAGGTCTGTGATCTTAGGACCCTAAATCTAATCCCTCATTTTGAAAGCATCCCTTGATCACAGCTTCCTTGTCCGGCCTCAGTCTTCTCCAGATAAACAACTCCAGTCCTTCCCTCTTCTCCTCATAATGCATGGACTTGAGGTCCATTGTCATCCTGGTTCTTCTCTGATTGTTACAGCTCGTTTATCAGTTAATCAATCAATATTTATTTAGTACCTTTGTTGTTGCTGTCTAGTTGTTTTTAAGTTGTATATGACTCTTCATGACCCCATTTGGAATTTTCCTGGCAGAGATACTGGAGTGCCTTGCCATTTCCTTCTCATGATGATTTTACAGATGTGGAAACTGAGGCAAAGGTTAAGTGACTTGCTAGGGTCACATAGCTAGTACGTGTTTGAAGCCATATTTGAACTCAGGAAGATGAGTCTTCTTGACTCCGGACCTGGTATTCTGTCCACTTGGTCACCTACTTGCCCTATTAAGTACCTACTGTCTGCCAAACATGGTGAAAGGCATGGAAGATAGAAGGACAGTGAAGGAAACAGGCCACATTAAAAAAAATCTTATATTCTAACACCACACTCTTGAACTTGAGGATGGACAAGACACAGAAGTCAAAGGGTACTTACTAAGTAAACAAGGTGGTGACCACAGAATGTCTCAAGGAATATCTAAAAGCTTATCAAAGTTGTCCTAAATTAAAGTGCCCAGAGTTGACCATAGGACCCATTTCAGTCTTCCTAAAACGGTAGAGTGGAATCTCCTTGTTCCTGGAAGCTGTACCCTCCTCTGAAGGATTTCCACTTTAATGTCTCTCCTAAATTGTGGGCCCCAGAGCTAATCATTTACTTTGGTCTGGATAGTATGCATAGTTATGTGTATTAAATTCTGAGGACAGTCATTTTATAAATTCTTTCACTTAATGTGTGTGTGTGTGTGTGTGTGTGTATGTGTATGTAGGAGCAGGGTTTTAGTGACACCATGTTTACATGTTTTGCTGGTAGGCTATATATGCTAGCCTGGAACTGAAGAATCTATCTGTCAGGTTTGTGTATCTATATGTCTCTCATTCCTGAAAACAACAAGAAGAAAAATCAAAACCCACAACATTTGCTGGAATCTTTGCCTTTGCATGTGCTAAGCACCAACCACAAAATCCCAGTCTATTTCTGTGGAGAAGAAGTGAACCCAAGGACACTGTGTTCTCTCTGTATGATGATGGAATGTAGATTTCCCACTAAAAGGCAAATGTGTCATTCTGAAAGGTTGGATAGGATGCTACTTTAAAAAAAAAAGGGAAGAAACAACTCCAGCTGGTTAAGTCTAGCTTCAGCTTAGGATGCTTCTTAGCTTCTGTAGCATTTTGAAATTTTGATTATCAGTTAAATACATTTTTCTGAGTGTTAAATGCTTGCCCTTTGCTGTTCAGCCTTTTGATGTCTTCCCCAGAGTCATCGAAACCATCTTTCTCTTGTGAAGCATCTCTTTCCTTTGTCTCATTTCCAGTCAAACAGGGCCTCATACCCATCAACACATTTTCAGGATAAGAAACAGTAATATTTTGTTTTTCTTATGCTGTTTTGGTTCTTTCACAGAATGAGGCCTTTTCTTTGAATCATCAACATAATAATAGCTGGCATTTGTGGTGTGAGCTATTATTTATAAGTATAGTATTATAATATAAAATGTATTATTTATAATAATGGCTCTCATCATCTTCAGGCCTCCTCACCTCCACCCATGAGACTCTTTGAGCTTTTTACAAAGTTCAAATGCCAAATCCCACATGAGACCTTCCACAACCTCCTGCTTCCCTAAACCCCCAGTTTGGAGCAATTTTCCCTCCTGAAAACATTTCAGATTTTCTCATCTATGCCCACATATGCCCCCTTCAGTAATATATGTGATCGCCAAAAGAGGGGTAATATAGTGCTTGAACCATGGTAGATGCTTAATAAATGTTTGTTGATTATTTTTATCCTTATTTCTTCAATGCCTATGATGGTGCCCTGATCAGAGAAGGAACATTATAAATGTATCTTGGATCAAATTGAACTGAATTATATTAAGTCATACATTACTTTTCTCACTACAATCACATGAGTTAGGTTAGGGGCATAGATCTAGAGCAAGAAAGAACTTTAAAAAATCAAATAGTTCAGACTTTTCATTGCACGAATGAAGAAATCGATGCCCATTAAAGGTAACTTGCTCAAATTTACATAGATAATTAGTGGCAGAATCACAGTTTTACCTTCACGGTTATGACTCCAAGTTCAGTACCATGATCACCTCCATTGTACAGATAAGGAAACTGAGGCTCCAAAAACTTATCTTGTAAAATCACTCAACTAGTCAGGTCCAGAAGAGGGACATGAGCCAGGTCCTTTGCCATTGTCTCATACTGACTTAGCCATAACTTGTCACAGGCAGTTCAATCCTACCATTTTACATATGAGGAAACTGAGACTCAGAATGGAAGTGACTTTTCCAAAATCAAGTTTCAGCCTTATCCAATTTTTTTCAGAACTATTGTTAGATTGGCATGAAAGATGTTCAGTAGTAAATATGAATTAAATTGGGAAAAATATTTGAAGTACAAAGCTTTTAATTAAATCTATGAAAGAATTATTTATTTGGAACAGTTGTTTTTCATGAAAACCTTTTTTTCATTTTCATTATTGTGCAATAATTTTTCAGTTTTATCTGACTGTGACTCCATTTGGGGTTTTCTTGTCAAAGATGCTGGAGTGGTTTGCCATTTCCTTCTCCAGATCACTTTACAGATGAGAAAACCTAGGCAAACAGGATTAAGTGACTTTTCCACGGTCACATAGCTAGTAAATATCTGAGATGTGAACTCAGAAACACAAGTCCTCCTGACTGCAGGCCTGGCTTTCTATCCCCTGTGCCACCTAGCTGCCCCTGAACGTAGTATGAACTTACTAAATTTTTGAGTTTAATTGAATTCGTGTTTTAACACAGTTTTTGATAAGATTTTTCTCTGAAGGCATAATGGATAGAGTTCTGGACTTAGATTCAGGATCTGAGTTCAAATTCTACCTCTGATACTTTATAACTGTGTGTCCCTGAGCGAGTCAGTTAGTTTTTCTGAATCTCAGTTTCCTTATTTATAAAATCATGGCCTTCAAGATCTCCTTCTTGCTATAAACATATGAGCCTGTAATCCTCTTGGGTCACATAATTGCATCTTTGGATTTATAAAATCACGGAATTTATTAGCAAGAAGCGATCTGATAGACTTCCTTTTTCAAACTTAATTACTTCATGAAATATTTGTAAATGTTTTGAAATGTGGTACAGTGTAGAGACTGCTGGACCTGGAAGAAGATATGAGTCAAAATATTCCTGTAGACGCTAATAGCTACGTGACCCTGAAGAAGTCCCTTAACCTCTTTCTGTCTCAGTTTCCTCGTAAGTAAAATGGGAATAACAGTAGCTCCTACCTCACAAGGATGTCCTGAGGATCAAATGAAATAACTTGGAAAATAATTTGTAAATGATTTAGTTGCTGTTCAGTCATATCCAACTTTTTGTTACCCCATTTTGGGGTCTTCTTGGCAGATATACTGGTGCATTTCCCTCTTTGGCTCATTTTACAGATGAAGAAACTGTGGCAAACAGGGTTAAATACTCTCCCAGGGACGCATAGTTAATATCTGAGGCTCAATTTGAACCCAAGTCTTCTTGACTTTAGGCCTGGCATTCTATCCACTGTGCCACCTAGCTTACTACAATCTTACAATACAATACGATAAACATTTATTAAGTGTCTAATATATTCCAGATATTATGCTAAGTGTATGTGAGTGGGAGGAGAGGAAAACACAGAAATATAAGTTGGAGTCAGCAGGGAGGGGAAGAAATAGCCAGCACAAGGTCATGATGATAGTGGAGTTGATTTTTAAAGATTTTAGTTTGATGGGAAATGAAGAGTTGGCTGGACTTGTGAGCCCTCTATAAATACAGATTTGGGGAGAAGGTCTCTTGGTTCTCTCTCCAGCATCCCCCAGGTACAGGAGGAGAGGCAAATGAGGTTGCTGATGTGGCATGAATGCCATTCTTTCTGATGATGTTTCTTGGTTATGAGTTTTGTTGGACTGGTGGTGAGGGCGGCATTATGAGGATGGAATCCAAAGAGTGGAGCTGGTAGGGAATGAAGAGGAGTGTTCCATTTGCTCTCAGTCTCTGATTCATTCTTCAATTGTACCTTCAATTCCAGCTTCAAGATGTATCCCACTCTGAATGACTTTATGTTTGAGGCAGCACATGTGCTCTAGGGCAGGATAGGAAGGATGCTTTTTTGGCCTTCCTCCATAGGATTTCGAGCTAGAGATACCCATGAATGTCATATCTCCCTCTTCCCTCATATAATAGATGATAAAAACCAAGGCCTAGGGAGGTGGAGTCAGTTGAAAAATTGAGTCACTTATTCCAAGGTGATACAACATGAAGAGAAATCAACTTGGAATTAGAGAATCTGGGTTCAAATCCTAGCTTTGGTTCTTATGATCTGTGTGGCTTTAGGCATTCTCTCTTTCTGATTCTCTCTATGTATACCCATCTATAAATGAAAAGGTTAGACTAGATGACCTCTGAAGACCGATTAAAATCTGTGTCTTTGAACTTCTGCTTCTAGTAAGAGAGGGAAATTGAATTTAGATTTTCTATTCAACCTAGTGGTATCATAGATTATTAGCTTTGCCATCACAGGAACTGGATTCAAATCCTGGCTCTACTCTGCCTGTGTGAACTTGAACAAATCTCCTCACCTCTCTGGCCTTGGTTTCCACATATGTAAAATAAGAGAATTAGACTACATGATCTATAAGAAGCCTTTCAGAAAAAAAAATTGTTTCTTGAAGCCTGAAACAAATGTTCCTTTTTCTCTAAAAAAGTAGATGTTTTCTCATTGGTCACTTCCTACAGTCACTGGCTCCTTAAATTTCTTTCTTACTTTCAAGGTCTTCTCCCAAGGTACATTCTCAGCTAATTAATTTAAAGAGCAGGCATTTTCAAAAAGTGAATCCCATAATGGTCGTTTCCATCTCTTTCATGCTAAATATCACCAGAAAAATGTTTTAGTTTCAACTCAATATTTGCCCAGAAAATTTAAACACACATGCGCGCGCGCGCACACACACACACACACACACACATTACTGTCCAAGGTTATTCTCCCTTCACATGTTACAGGATTTAAGCTAATAACAAAATGAGAGAAAGCAAAAAGCAAACTAATAAATTCTTCTGATTGGAAATGATATTGTCAAACATCTAGACATTAATTAGTGTTTGGTTGTAGTAATTTGTTCACAAAGACCAGAATGATTTCACTCTGTTGGGTAGACTTTGTCTGACAGTGGCTGATCAGACCAATATGAGCTTGGAAGGATGGACACAGGCTGGGTGCAAATACACTTATCCTTTTCACATCATGACTTTTCCTATCAGAGCTCTGATATATCATGAGTTGGCATAAGAAATTAAGTGGGAATTTTGGAAGAGTTTTGCAGAAGCTGCAGAAGATACCTGAAGGCTTGCAGACAGTACCAAAAATGTTTAGAAACTCAGAAATGCATAGAGTATATGCATAGTATTGTATAACATCAACATATTTTATCTTTTAATACCATAATAATTCAGACTTCTTTGGCATGAAGGGATGGCCTAAACATTTTATGCAGATTTTGCAGATGGAGGGGGGTGCCCTGCCTCTAACCCCCATGATGTAGAATGATTAACTGTTGTTTCTATGAAGGATTAGGACAATATCCCCTACTTTGCCATTTCATTAGAATGTTCAAGACCTGTTTTCACCTTTTGCTAGTTTCCCAAACTCCTAGAATGGTACCCAGCACCTTTTAGATTTATTAAATGATTCATATCTTCATTTGGATCTAGAATGGAAAGGTACTTTCAAAGCCATGCCATGAAGTTTCTTCTTTTACATTTTTTTCATATGAGATATGGCATAGAGCAAGGGATTTTTGTTCAGGATCCCATAAGTAGCAAATGGCAAAGCCAGAATTCAAACTTAGTCCTTAAAAATCTTTATTAAAGTCTATAACCACAGAAGCAGAAGGGAAAGGTGGCCTTCAGGTCATCTGAAGAAGCCCACAGACTGCTTTATGTTGTCCCTGGAAACAGTTTGTTCTTGGAATCTTGTCAGCCACATTCACGGTCAAGGTTCACACTGCATATTTTACTTGGTGTTCAACAAAGCTCCAATATGTCTCAGCATCCATTGCGCATCACCCGATTAAAATTCCTCCTTTCAGAAACTCCCACAGAAGGTGACAAATTGGACCTCTGGAGCTTTTAAGTTAATTGCTTGGCCTAGCAGGTAAAAAGCTGGCATGCTGGGACCCTTGGAGTAGCGTTTTATACAGAACCTGTTTGCTATGATGCCTAGCTGAATGGACCCTGGTTCTGTTGCAGCCATGCCATGGCCCCTCAAAGGACAAACCAATGTGGCCATTAATCATGATTCTATTTCTCTTAAGAAAGATGTTTACATATCTTACGCAACATGTTAGTAGGTTGAAATGCCAAGCTGTTATTTGCCAGAGATGGGGGTTGGGCAGGAATGGGGGAAAGAAAATTGCTAACAAGAAGGTAGTAATTAGATTCAATTGCTGATGACAGTTTCTCATCTTATGTTTTCTTACAGGCTGGCAAGAAAGAAAGGAGCAATGCCCTGAATATTGCAATAGACAACATGTGCAAAAAGACCAGAGACCTGCGTAGACAGGTGAGAGAAGATGAGAGGGATGGTGGGAAAAATGGATCACATATATGCAGCCAAAATATTTCTCTCTTGCTTTTGACCTACCTTACCTAACTTAAGTAACATAAAATAGTTATAGGAGTGTAGATTTAGAGTTGGAAGAAAATTTAGAGGTCACAACCCCCTCCTTTTACACTGAAGACAGTAAGTGACTGGAAAACTAATAAGTATATAAGTCAGGTTTTCTTGACTACCTGTCACACCAAGTTACTTCATGTGACTTAGGTATCTCAAAAAAAATCAAGTAATTTATTTTTAGTTATTTATCATGCCACTAGTCATAAGAGCATAATGACATCAAAATAGAGAATCTTATAATTAGAATGGGAAAAGATCTCTATAGCCATCCCATCCAACAGACACATGAAAGGAATCATCTTTATACCATACAAGACAAGTGGATATGCAGTCTCTGTTGGAGCATCTCCATTGAAGAAAAACCCCAATCCAGGGTTGCCTATTCTAGTTTTGGAAATCTGGGATTGTTAAGAAGTTGACCACTCCACTCCATTACCATCCCCTGTTTCCAACTTTAGGTGTATATTTGCCTTGGAATTGCAGGGTTAAAGGATCAGAGATATAGAGCTGATGAAAGAGGCCACATAGTCAGCACTTTCTTTTTGCAGAGCAGGAAACTGAGGCTTAGAAAGGTTAAATGATTTGATCAGCATTACACAGATACTTAGTCAAACCCAGAACTCTATCCTTCATACCATACAGACTTTCGAACTTGCAAACATCTCTCTCGGATTTGCCTTCTGGAACCAAGTGGTAGAACAAGACTGACCTCTCTTGCATATGAAAGACTTTCCAGTACTGGAAAATAACTCTTAGGTTTCCTGAAAGTCCATCCTGAATTCCTTTAAGTGACCTTCAGATGGCATGTACTCTAGCCCCTTCATTATTCCTATTGCCATCTTGACATACTCCAAATAATTTATGTCTTTCTTAAATTGTTCCAATTATTTACATGCTATATGACTAGGGCATAGGACAAAGAGTTTCATTCCCTTAATTCTGTAAGCTGTGTTTTCTTCATGCAGCCCAAGTTCATATCAGCTTTTTTTTTTTGCTGTCATATCACATTATTGATTCATATTAAGTTTTCAGTACAGTAAAATCCCTCAAACTTTAAAAATAAAAACAAAAAAGAAAAGAAAACAACCCAAGCTGCTATGTTAAAATGTCCCTTCCATCTTGTCCTTGGGAAATTGATTTCTTGAACTCACATGTAAGTCTCTCCATTGATCCCTATTGAATTTCATCTCATTACACTCAACCCCATATTCTAACCGATCAAGAGCTCTTTGGATCCCAGCTCTGTTATCCAATGTATTAGCTTTATGTCATCTTCAAATGTGATGAGTGTAATATCTGTGCCTTCATCTAAGTCACTGATAAAAATGTTAGACAGCACAGGGCTAGAAACACATCCTTGGGATTCTCAACTGGTATCTCTTTCATGTTGACATTGATTTATTAACAACTCTTCTGTGAGGCCAGACATTCAACCAGTTCTGAAACCATCTACCTGTATTACTGTCTAGTGAAAATCTCTCCATATATACTGGGGTTGGGAACAGCCCTTGGGGACCTAGAGGGCCATATGTGGCCTCCAGTCTTCAGGTTCCACATCCCTTGTATATACTGACAATAAAATCCTGGATTATCAAATACTTTGTGCAAACCTAGGTAATCTATATCTAGAGGGTTGTTCTCATCTTCCAATTTAGTAACCTTTTTTTAAAAAAGAAATAGATTTCATTTGGAATGGCTATTTTTCATGAGGTCATGCTGCCTCTTTGCAGCTACTACATGTCTTTACTCATAATAATAACAACAAACATTTATATGTCACTTTAAAGTTTTCAAAGCATTTTGCAGATATCTCATTTACTCCTCACAACAACATCAAAAGATATAGGTACTATATTTATCCCCACTGTATCGATGAGCTAACTGAAGGTGCCAAGTTAGGAGATTTGCCCAGGAAAATACTGCGAGTATCTGAGAGAGGATTTGAATTCCAGTCTTTCTAACTTAATCTTGTATTTTATATAGAGTTTTTCCCAGAAATATTTCTCAAGAAGTTTATCAGTCACTTCAAAACTTTGAATAAAAATAAATGTTCTTTCTTATGATAGTGACAGAGAAGAAAGAGATGAGACATAGGTGGGAAACACACAAGAACAAATAAAATATAATGAAAATTTCCACCAGGGAATTGTTTTATTATACTTTCCCCAGAAGAGATAGACTCGAAATAAATTTAATGGAACCATTCACATACAAAAGCTAAAGATAAGAGTGAAGTTTTCTTCCTCTTGGGAAAGGATTAAGAGTTTGCAAAATGATTGTGTTAAACAATTAGGAGAAAGAACCAAGACCCAACATCTTACTTTCCATACCTTTGTTTATCCTACGGCCTCTCCTGGCTTTGTTCTGGTTTTCCTCCTTCTTACCTCATCTCATACTTTCTTTCTTCAGTATGAATTTTTTTAAATGGGGGTCTTAGTGAACAGTTGGTTCAAAATGAGTCAAAATCATCCCAACGGCCTTCCCAAAGCTGTTGTTATTCCAGGCTGCATTGAGATCTATGAGGTGCAGAAGGAGAACCTGTATATATTACACTGGTCAGACCATGCCTGAAACCTTGTGCTTTGTTCTGGTTGTCACATTTTAGGAAGGGAATTGACCGGGGTTGTGCTAGAGCCAGAAATCGAGTTGATTGTTAAATTTTTATTGTGAACATTTACATTTCAGAAATTCCCAGTCACTATAAATTAGGTTTTCATTCATTACTTTGTTTGGTTTTTATGGTCTACAGTGTCAGTAATGCAGATTTAACTTAAAAATGTATGTGTGTGTTTTTCTGGAGAGTCAGGGTGTAATGTACATACCAGCACACTGCTGCATTATTCTATAAACAATGAGCTCACAGAAGTGTAGTAGAAGGTTCAGGCAGTGAAATCATCACTGCACTGGAGATCTTCTGACTCTAGGATGATGACAGCAATCACAGCCACAACAATCTGACATTTACATAGAGCTTTAAGTTTTACAAAACTCAAGATGCATCCATGATATCATATAAACCTCCCAGCATCTCTGGAATTGAGGAGTCTGAGAGCCTTTAGAGGAGGACAGTCAGGATTGTAGATCACTTGAGAATGAGTTGAAGGAACTGGGATGCCTAGCATGATGATGGAGAAGACTTGGTTTGGTGGGTGTCATTTCTGTCTTCAAATATTTGAATAGCTATCATGTGGAAAGATGATTAGATTTTTTTCTTCTTGGCCCCCTAGGAAGCTAAGAAAGGATAGTGCAAGAATATCTTTTTAAGAGAGACAGAATTCAACTTGATAGGAGGGGGGAAAGCTTCTCCAAATCAGACTAAACCAAATCAAACCTCAGATGAGTTTGTAACAAGCACAGCTGTTCAGAGGTGGAACATGCTGATTAGAAAGGTAGATCATTTTCTCTTACTGGAGGTCTTCAAAAAAAGACTGAGGGACAATTTCTTGGGAATGTTGTAATTGGGATGAAGGTTTGACTAAATAGTCTCAGAAATTTCTTCTAAACTCTAAAATCCTGCAATTTTTGACATATGATTCAAATGGTCTCAGTTTGCCAATGTAATTTTTTCAACAGATATGGAAGTATTAGTGCAAGCAACCACCATTTCTATTGGTGGGTTCCTGCAGCTCTGATCTGGTGCGACCATCTCATGGGAGTCTCTCTTCCAGTTGCCTGGGTCCTTTGCTGCCTCCATATCCCCCTTAGTGTCCCATCCTTTCTAAGATACTGACTATCAAAATGTTATTTAAGACAGCAATGTGAGTCATGTCCCTTTAACTCTTGCCTAAGTATATCTAATTGTTTTCAGAATCATCTTCTAAATCCTTATTCATTTCTCATGATTTCCCTTTCTTTCCATGATGCTTATATCTGGGCTATTACATCAGTAGCGCTAGTATCATTTCTTTGTGTGAGGGAAGAACAAATTCCATTCCCTCACTGACTTCCTAAGTTTGTTGGAAGAAAGTGCTTGGTATACCTTGGAGTGATACAGACATTTCCATTATTACATCCCCTGCTCTCTCAAGTTTCCTTCCTGTGCCTCATCTGAGTCTTTTTTTTTCACTAAGCTTATCACAGAAGAGTTCATGTATTTTTTATTTAAAAGACTAAAATAGATGACATGTTTCTTGAGGGAAATTTCTGAGAATAATTCTATTGGGAAAAAAAAAGAAAAGGAAAGTCACAGAGTCAAAGCCTTGGGTTCAGATTCATCCCTGCTGTTGCTTTCTATGTGATCTCTGTCAAATAGTTTCTCTATGTGTAAAAGAGAGTTTTGGACTAAGTACCCTCTATGTTCATTCACTTTGAGCTCTAAAGTCAAAGAACTTTAGTTAAACTTTGAAGGCGTCACTCTGCGTCACCATCAGATTTCCTGGGTGATTGTCCTTAGAGGAAAAAGCTTGTTTTTTGCAGTCAGACCCATTCAAACACTCATTTAAAATACAAAATAAAATTTTGTCTTTTGTTTAAGATCTTTTTTTTGTTTAAAATCACTCGTTTCCAGTTACATCCCTCTTCAATTGAGTGAGTCATTTCTTATAATAAAAAATACATATCCAAAATAGTTCAACAAAACTAATCAACCCATCCAAAAAGTTAGACATTAAATGCATTAATAGCAATCTGTGGTCTTCTACCTGTGCAAATAAGTGAAAGAAGTGCTCCCTGATATGTTTTCTTTGGGGTCAAGCTTGGTCATTATCATTTCAGTTTTAATTGTTTTGTTTCTTATGTCCTATTTACATTGTGGTAGTTACTGTGTATATTGTTTTCTTGATTCTGCTTACTTCATTTTTGCATCAGTTCATGCAAATCTTCCCATCATTCTCAATCTGCAATATATTCATTATTTCATCTCATTTCATTTTTAGATTATAGTTTATTTAGCCCATTTCTTATTTGATCAACACCTACTTTATTTTCCAGTTCTTTATTGTGGCAAAAAAAAATGCTTACATAAATATTTTGGTGCATAAAAGGATCTATCATCCATCTCCTTCAGGTATAAACCTTCCAGTGAGATCTCTGTGTCAGAATAAGAACACTTTAGTCACTTTCTTACAGTGTAATGATTCAACCAATTCCCAGTTCCATCACAAAACACTTGTCTGTCCATCATTCTTCAATTCTTGTAATGTAGATTATTTCTATCATTTGTCATCTTTGTCAATTGCCTGGTCATGAGTGAATCCATAGAATTATTTTGATTCTTCTACTATGTGTTTTAGAACACTAAATTGTATGAGTGTTTCTTTTGAGAACTGTTTGATCATGTCTTCTTACCACTTCTTTTGGAAAACGAATTAATGAAAAAAAGTATTAAGTGCTTACTATGTTCAAAGAACCATGCTAAGCACTGAAGACACTAAAAGAAAGATAGGACAGCCCCTATGCTCCAGGATTTCACATTTTAATAGGAGGCAACTACACAGATGAGAGTTTAGCTACAAGCCTGATGGGGACACCAAGAGTTTTTTAGGGGCCAGCAGTAAGTCAGATGACAAAACATCTTATTTAATGGAATTCCCATTGATAAAAACAATGTTTCTAATATTTAACATGAAGGGATAATGGACTTTGGTGATAAGAAGACATTTAGTTAGTAAGCTTATTTATCAAATGCCTGCTATGTGCCAAGTACTGTACTAGGCATTAGTGGCACAAGTACTGTGCTAGGCATTGGTGGCACAATGACAAGATAAGAATGAAGCAATCCTTGTCTTCCATGAACTTATGTTCTATTGAAGAAAATAACACACACACACACACACACACACATATATATATATGTACCTACATGTGTTTACAGTATATACAACCACATACAAAATAAATACAATGCCATTTTGGAAAATAGGACATTGGTTCAGGGTGGGGTGAGGATATCAGGAAAGATTTCATGTAAAAGGTAGTTCTTCACTCAAATCTCCAAGGAACCAGGGATTCTAAGAGGCACACATAAGAAAGGAGAAAATTCCTGCAAGGAATTCAGCCATTTCAGCGGTAAATGGGGTGGGGGGAGTTGGTATGTCATGGGTGAAAAACAATGAGAAGGTTGGCCTTATCTGAACCCTATGGGAAAATGAATGGGATTTGAAAGGGAAAGTGAATGGAATGTGAAAGGGAAAGTGAAAGGGGAAATGAATAAGATGTGTGCAAATGTGCTTAGCATCAGATTATGGTCTTTGAATGCTAAACAGAGGAGGTTCTATTTAAAATTGGAGGTGATATGCACCCATGGGTGGTTATGAAGGAAAGGAATGATATGGTTGGAGTAGTACTTAAGGAAAGTCATTTTTGTACTTGGGTACAGAATGAGTGAGAGTTGAAAGACAAGTATAGAAACAATTTCGCAGTGAATTGTATGTAATATTACAGACTAGAAGGGCCTGAAGTAGAGTGCTGAATGTGGAAGTAGTGAGGACAGATTAGTTGAAAACAGTATTTGTGAACCTTAGAGACTATATATTTGTCATCTAACTGGATTGTGGGGTGAGGAGAAATGCGAATCCTACCTCTGGGAGGAAGACCTAGTCACTTTACCTTTTTCAGCCTCAGTTTCCACAAAGGCTTCAAATGAAATCTTAATGCAGAATTCTTATGATGATCATAATTCTTACTGATAAAACGTCACCAAAATATAAGATTTTTCTGTGGTGTTATTAACTTCTACTTTCTTGCCTCTAATATCTCTTTGTATACATCTTCTCTGCCCCTCATGTAGCCAACTACAGGCTGAGATTCTTTTGAGATTTGAAGGGAGATTTTAAAAAGACTTCATTTCATTTGGAATGTAGTTATAGCTATATATACATACATATACACATATACAAACACATGCACATGTGTATATATGTAATATATACACACTTATTATATAAACACATCTGTTATAAACTATTTATACATGTATTCATACATGCATACTTGCCATGTATGTGGATTTATTATGCATAGATGTATTATAGGTAGATACATGTATCTATATACACATTTGGATAAATATGCATTCCTATACGTACATACATACATACACACATATACTGTTTCTCCATTTCTGATCTACTACCTTGTAATGTGGAAAAAATAATTTCACTGAAGCAATAAAAAGGTTTTCTTGGAAATATTCAAGAACTCCCTAGTTTCATAGCTGTTAGAAGTTCAAAGAACAAATGTAAGTGAAGATAAATGGCAAGTACAACAAGATTTTGGGGAGAAGCTAAGGCTATTGATGGAGCTGTTCAGCATCCCTCTTTCCTTGTTCTCATTGAATACCAAATTGGAATTAGGGATTATATGCTTCTGCTTAGTTTTCATCCTTACCATCAAAAATTTGTGAGGGGCAGGATGGGACAGAAGGAAGGACACTGGGAGTCGAGTCAGGTTTCGTAGATGTTCAGTCATTTCAGTCATATCCAACTCTTGTGATCCCATTTTGGTTTCTCTTAGCACCTGGAGTGGTTTGCCATTATCTCCTACAGCTCATTTTATGGATGAAGAAACTAAGGCAAACAGGGTAAAGTGACTTGTCCAGGATCACATTGCAGGTAAATGTCTGAGGCCAGAGTTGAACTCAGGAAGATGAGCTTTCTTGACTCCAGGTCTGCTCCTCTATCCACTGTTCACCTAGCTGCCCAGGAGTCAGATTCAAATATCAACTCAGGTATTTCATAGCTTTATGAACATGTATGAGTTTTGAAGTCAAAAGACCTGGGTTCAAATCTTTCTTCTGATGGAACCTTGGATAATTAACTTGACCTTTTTCCACTTTCGTATCCTCAATGTGCTGGAGTTGGCCTAGATGGTCACTAAGTTCCATTAGACCTTTATTTCCATGATTCTATGATCCTAGGGAAGAAATGTCATCCCTCAGTCTCAGTCTGCTTATCTGTGAAATGGAGACAATGGTACTCACTTTAAAATGCAATGGAAAGATCACTGGACTTGAAGTCAGACGAAACTACACTTCAATTACTGCCTCCCATACTTATAGACTGCATAAACATATACAAATGATTTAGATTCTTTGAGCCTCAGTTTCCTCATCTGTACAATGAAGTTATTGGGAATTGTGCTATTGGTATGGTATTCTGAGAAGAGGTCCATAAAATTCAACAGACTGCTGAAAGAGTCAGTGACAGCAAGAAAAATAAAATAAAAGGAAGAACCCGTGCTCTCCAGAGAAGTGGCAAAGATAAATGCCAGCCTGGTCATGCTGATTTGCCTTCTTGGTGCCATGAAACCCATAGAGTATCATTTCTGGAATGTGACACTTCACTACAGATTACACAGCCCTAAAATGGAATGAAATATGTCTCTGAATCAAGGAAATAAGACAATAGTGATTGGGATGAGTTGAATATCATTCAAGAATTAACCATTTAGAGACATTCTTTTTGATTTGGAGTTGGGTGGGTTATGGTGATAGCACACTCCAAACCTCTGTCAGAACAGATAGAAGATTGTATATGGTAACATGGTTCAGTGGTTCCATGATATTGGGTATAGTAATTATGTTGGCACATGCAGTCCCTTGCGAAACAGAATTCCACTTTTGTTGTAACAGATTCTTCCATCAGCTTACTCTGCTTCAGGTATTCTCATTCTATTTCTAATCCTTTAACATCTTTCTGTTTTTTACTAATCACCACACCTGGCATGGAAATGGATTCTAGACTTGCTTGACAATAAATTATTGTCAAGAGTTTGCTTTAAAAGTTTCTTTGGGGATCACTGGTAAATTACCTGTATCTTCAGGTTTACTGTTTACATACCCAGCATCTTGCTTTTGACTCTAAACACTTCCCCTAAAGGGTTAAATGAAAGTAATGGAAAAAGAGGTTAGGAAACAGAAGGGGGATGGGGAAGTTAAGCAAGGAAGGGACTGTAGAAAAAAAAGATGGAAAGAGGTGATGACCAGTGCATTAACCAAATAGGATGACCAGGGCTTTGGCCCAGGATGCTAGAAAGTGCTGACAACATTTAGATTCTCAGTACCTAATGAACAAAAGTAATTTGCTAAAATTAGAAAATACCTACTATACTTCCACTCTTTTGTGACTGCCCTAGATAAGCCTCCTCAGTCCCTCAGTCCCTACCCCACCTCCATTGTGGTCACCTACCAAGTACTAGATTTCAGGTATCCCAGAGTCTTTCCTTTTATTGATGCCTTTTGTTTTTCTATCACATATATTTTAAGACATGCCTTTTCCTTAATCCCCAGAGACCCTTCTCTTACAGTTAACTTTGAAAAGGAAAATTTTAGAAAAGTAAAATAAATTGAATGTAACCATTGGTACACTGAGTCTTACAGCATATGTAGCA
This sequence comes from Bettongia penicillata ogilbyi, assembly GCA_023548195.1. Classification (NCBI taxonomy): domain Eukaryota; kingdom Metazoa; phylum Chordata; class Mammalia; order Diprotodontia; family Potoroidae; genus Bettongia; species Bettongia penicillata. The sequence goes on from JAJHZJ010000187.1 coordinate 6,251,709, forward strand.
TTCTCTACCCATAGACTCTCATGTCTCCAGTGAAAGAAGGAAGCATTCGTTTCTTCAGAATCCAACTCAGGTACTACCCTATCTGGTAAGCCTTCCCTGATGAACTATCATTAACAATCTTTACTGTAAAATATTATGCAGATATTCATTTTATACTTTGACTGCTTTTCCCTGTAGCTCTCTGAGCCTGTCTCTAATGGCCATTCCAGGCTTCCAGATTCTAAAGGGTTATGACCATGTCTTTGATAAACTTCTCTCCTCTACTTTGCACATTTCTTTGCACAGAGCAGATATACAAAATCAATGTTTGTCTTTGTAGAAGAAAAGTGGTACAGAAGAAAAGAGTACCGGTTTTACAGCCAGCTGATCCAGGTACAATACTGACACTGGCCATCCCTGTGGTATATCCGGCACTTGACTTTTCTGAGCATCAGTTTCCCCATCTGTAAAATGGAACTACTTAACTACTCAGGGTTATTGGGAGCAAAGTACTATACAAATCTCCTCTCCCTCTTCTTCTTCTATGTCCTCCTTCTCTTTCCACTTCCCCTTTTCCTTTTCCTCTTTCTACCCTCTTCCTTCTTCTTTCTTTTTTATCTTTATTCTCCATTTACTCATCATTGGTACATTAGCATATAAATTATATTTTCTTTTACAATTCTAAATTTCATACTGACACAAAAACTTATCTTTGTTACTAGTTTTCCCTTGATGAAGTCATATTTTTGCAGGTCATAGAACTCTCTAATCCCTATAGAACCAAAATTGTGGGTGATCCTAATGCTGATAGATACCGGTTGAGCATAAACAGACTGGGATGTGAGAAGATGCAGAAGGGATGTTATCTAGGAAATGCACGAGAAGGAAAAAAGATGGTTTGGTCGCCTGAGCAGAGACAGAGAGAGTATCTTAGTAGCAGTTCAAGTTCCCATGTTGTTGTGCAATAATTCAGTCATGTCCAGTTCTTCATGACCTCACGGACCATGCTGTCCATGGGGTTTTCTTGGGAAAGATATCACAATAGTTTGTCCTTTCCTTCTCCAATGGAGGCAAACAGAAATTAAGTGATTTACCCATTAAGTGTCTGATGCAGGGTTTAATCTAGACTTCAGGTACAATGAGCCATCTAGTTACCTCTAACTGCCCACATGAGTAGGGACTGAACATTTAGAAGCCTTCGGAAAGCTCCCATACATTAATGAGTAGATCCACAGTGGGGGAATTAATGCAGAAATATGCTGTGAATGAGAAGGATGGTGGATTTTTTTATGTCTACATTTTGAGAGAGAAACCAGATCAATAAAATGTGAATCTATTGAAGAATTATCAGATTGTAACCTAACTGAAGTCAGAGGCTGTCTCCCTTTCATATTTGTAACAGAAAATTTAATACAATACTAAATGTGCCAGATATTGAGCTAACCATTTTTAAAATATTGTCCCTTTTGAAGCTTACAATAATTCTGTGAGACAGGTACTTTTATTTTCCTTGTTTTATAGTTGAGCAAACTAAGGCAAACAAAAGTTAAGTTACTTGCCCAAGGTCTCACAATCCCTCAGTATCTGAAGTTGAATTTAATTCAGGTCTTCCTGATTTCAAGCCCATTGCTCTATTCATTGCACCACCAGTTGCCTCAATACCTAGCACAGTCCCTGGTGCAAGTTGGATGCTGAAATGATTTTTAGATTACCTTCTAGTCTCAGTTTCTTATTTTGTAAAATGAGGAAATTGGAATAGATGGTCTTTGGGGTCCCTTACAGCTCTAGATCTCTAATCTTATGAAATGTTATTTGGAAAGTCTAATAGGCAAAGAATTCCTTTACTCTGAGCCCCGGGTACACTTAATTAGTTTTTACATTCTCAGGGCTAGATTCCATTTGCCTTGTTTTAAACATCACTACATGTCTGTACAGACACACAGATATGCACATATATGATGCATATGTATAAATAAAATGCTTAAACACTTATTCAATGAGGAGGCTGCCCCCTAATACTTTTGGTGACTTGTGTTATCATTGCTGTTAATAGAGAAACTCTGATATTGTCTTGCTTGAGTCTCTTACCAAGCTCAACATCATATGAATAAAATGTATTCATTTTTCTTGGGTGGGTTTAGAATTCAGCAAATATCTGTGGAGCTGGGTAATTGCCTGACTGTCACTTATGAGCTTACATGAAATCTAATTTAAAAGAACTAATTTGTAGCAGAATGTTCGACTTGTTTAATAATTTAAGCTGGGAGTGCAAGAACAATTAATGTAAATGGAGAAAATTGGACATCAGCCTCATTTATTATTCTCCTTGCTCTATTAATCTGTTATCAACTGGCATAATCGGTGATCTCAGTTGGTTTAATTACCATGAAGTCTACAATTTAGCTAATCAAAATTTATTGTCAGCTCTTCCAACAAGGTAGAAAACATTTTGTAATTTTGCAATTATGAAAATACATGATGTAGACTCATGTGTACATAAGCGGGTAAACATTGTAATGCTGGGGGTTTTTTGGCAAATAGGTATGCTCTAACTTACAATCTGACCTCCAAGTTAAGCATAATGAGGAGGAAAATATGGGCCTTTGAAGAGTAATCATGTGGTTGTGGTAAGACTTGTGAAGAAGACTTACTGTCTTCTTCAGGGAACATTTGATATCTTCACAAGAGGGTTTTACATGCTGCAGCTGTCCTTATTCTCATGGCATGGAGACTGCTTGTTCTAGGGAGGCAATGGGATACAGCAGAAAGAGTCAGGAGCACTGGGTTCCAGTCCCAGCACAAAAGAGATCCATCTAGATGACCCTGGATGTTTCATTTCACTTTTCTGAGATTTTGTTTTGTCTTCTATAAATGGGAATACTGATACTTGTTATATCTGTTATTCCAATCTGTTGTGAGGGAAAATGTCCTTTCCTTCAATAGTATTTCACCTCCCTCTCGATGCTTTCACTTGGACATCCCATCAGCTCTTGTGGTTTCAATTCTCATTTTGTGGTGATAATTCTCAGATATCATTTTCTATCCCTAAACTCTCTTACTCACATGTCAAACTGAAATCTCTTTAGATATCTTAAACTCAGCCTAGTATCTTTATCCCAGAAAAAACTCCCCTCTTTTGAGTTTTCCTGTCACTATCAAAAAATACCACTATCCTCTGAGTCACTTAGCTGACCCCTTGAGACTCACTCTGCCCCCTGCTAGCCAAACTATTGCTGAGGTCAGTTGATATCACCTTTACAGTATCTCTTGAACAAGTCCTCTCCTCATCTCTGACATTGCCACTACCCTTGGGTAGACTGTAATCATTTCACATCTGGACTATTATAACAGTTTGCTGATTCTTTTCCCTCACTTGTCTTTTACCCACTCCAGGTCCCTCTTCATTCAACTGTCAGATTACTCTTCTCCTCTCCTGTCCTCTCCTCTCCTGTCCTCTCCTCTCCTCCCCTCTCCTCCCCTCTCCTCTCCTGCCCTCTCCTCCCCTCCCCTCCCCTCTCCTCTCTTCACTTCTCTTCTCTTTGCTTCTTTTCTCTTCTCTTGTCTTCATATATATATATGAAACATATGTATACACATATACATACACCATTATTGCAAGTTATTTACTTAATTATTTTGTTGAACAATGCCTCTAGTCACTTATGGAGAGCAGGAAACACTGAATGTAGAATGTAACAATATGAACTCTGAAGAATTAGGGATTTTTAAGGAGAGAATGCATTTCAGGGAGAAGCTCCTATGCAAAAAAAGGCCAGAGATGGGAGCTGTCCAAGGTCATTTCCAGTTCTACATCCAGTCATTCCTTTAATGTGATATTATAAGTTGTTCAGTTTACAGAATGGGATACAAACTAAAGCCTAATCAAAAAGATGGTGTTTTTCCTCCTTGCTGCAGCTCCGCAAGGCCATTATTGATCATGTGTCAGACTCTTTCTTGGATACAACAGTTCCACTTCTGGTTCTCATTGAAGCAGCCAAGAATGGGAGGGAAAAGGAAATGAAAGAATATGCTGCTATATTTCGTGAGCACACCAACCGTCTTGTGGAGGTAAGATTCTGAACTCTGCTTTGAGATTGGAGCTGGGATGTGGGCAGTTGTTCTGTTTCATTGTAAGATCTCTTGGAAGTACCATTGAAAAATAAGATCCTAACAGATGAAGGTATCTTATGGATTATCTTTAAAAGTTTGTAAGTATTGTTCATAATTACCCTGATTTCCTAAGAGATGTTCTAATACAACTCCCTTGTTTTCAAGATAAAGAAACTGAATTTAACCAACTTGTTCAAAGTCACATAATTACTTAGTAGAAGAAATAAGACTAGAATTTAGCATTATAGACTTTTTTTCTTCTGGTTTCACCTAGAAAATGTATATGTAATACATAAATATATTTTACATATATATAAAGGGTAAGGGGTAGAGTTACAAATGTTTTTTTTTATCAAAAATCTCTCATGGAAGGGAAAAACATTTACAGTTGAAAAAATGATGTAGCTAAAGGATTTTTGTAGAGCAGAAGTAAGAGTTTCACTGGTTATAAGAGCAATTTCCTTTCCTTTAAGGTAAGGTCCATAACTTCACCAGCTCATTTTATTTTTTGGAGATGTAGAGTGATCAAATGCAAAAGACTGTGGACTCAGAGCCAGAACACATGTATTCAGTCCTGTTTTTAACCATCTCTTAGCTTTGTGATCCTGAGCAAGCTATTTCCCTTCTCTGGGGCTTGGTACACTCAGCTGAAAAGGAAATGGAAGTATTGGAATAGATAATTGTCTAACCAGCATTTCTAGTCATGATATCTCCTTATAACATATAAAAAAGTGTCATGGGCTTCAATTATGATCACATTACAGAAACACAGAACCTTAGATGGGAAGAGATCTCAATGGTTATCTAGTCAATACCTAACTCCAAGAACATTTTTTTTCTAGAACAGCCTTGGTGTAAAGAATTCCCATGAAGGTGATCTCACTATATCTGGAGGCCAACTTGTTTATTGGAAATGGGTCTAAATTTGTCTCTGCAACTTGAATAGTCACATTAATAACATATGTGGTTGTGAAAATGCACAGTGACAAAAAACTCTTATGAATCCAATGACATTTCCTGTGAATTTTTGTTTTGTTAATCACAACAGTATCTACCTACATCTGAAAGAGAATAGGGCATTTATACAAGAGAATTATTATTATTATTATCATTGCCTACAGAATATTGTCTTACTTATGCATTTCCAGAACCAATATAATAACTTTGTGTCCTTCCACCCACTCAGACATCCCTGGCTCACAGGTAGGCAATCCACTTAGATGCTCCACATGTTTCCTTCCTTCTGTAAATTTTTGTGACTTTATAATCTGTGAACAATTTAAAGGAATAAAGCCACTAACATTAGTGTTTTTGAAAAAATTCCTTTGTTCTTGATAAATCCTAAAAGAAGAAATAGCATTCATCACCTGAAGAAATATAAATAAAGGAAAGAACAGATATGGTTGAAACAGATACTCCTTTGCCATTCATCTTTGATGTCTTGGGAAAGAAAATGAAAAAGAAATTGCAGACAGGATGGTGATCTCCTCTGGAAATGCTGTGTTTGAAAGGAGTTGTCTAACCAGGGCAACATAGAAAATCATCACCAATTTACTCCAAACATTGAGGCAGATGTGTCCATAACAGAATCCCGGGGAGTAGAAGTTATTCGTGGTCTCTTTTTCAGAGAACGGTGCTGGTTCTCTTTATTAAAGAAAGTCACCTCCTACTCACACTTCCCTCTGCAGCCTCCTCACATAGAACTTACTAGACCAGTAATTTAAAATAATGTTACAGAAACTTCTAGATTTTAAACAACTTTCAGGGATAGGAATGGAGAGTCTGCATTTTGGAATATTTACTTTATAAGTTTGTATGCTTCTCAGTTTGTCAGAGATTTGTAAAAATCAACAGATTTTTAATGAAAGATTTAGACAAAAATTAAGATATCAAATTGTGTTTGTGTGAGATATTTTTAGCAAATTATGACCGCACAATATCTTAGGATTATGGGATCATCACTTTAGAGCTGCAAATGGTCTTAGATATCATCTTTTCTAGTGACTTCCATTTTACAATCAGAGAAACTGAGGAGCAGAAAAGAAGTGACCTGTTCATTACTTAAATAGTAAGTGTCTCAGAGAAGAATGTAATCCTAGATCTTCCTGTTGTCAACCTGGAAGTTTGGTTAAAGGAAACAAACAGGAAAGGTGATATGTAAATTCATATAGTTTATTCCCTTAAAGTTGGGAGACACATGCTGCATGGAGCCAAAACATAAGCTCTGACTGTCTCATACAAGAATGACCAGCCTTAAGTATGTTTTAGAACAATCCCAATTCAGTATGTCTGTGTCACTCAAATTTACGATCTCCATATGTGTTTAACAATATTATGAAAAAGGAATTTTCTTAATTGAATAGGTGGTAAATACAGTAAGATAAAAGAGTTGATAGTGTGTCATTTGAAATTGCAACCCAGGATATCTGTGTTTTCTTTGCCATTAACATGCCATAACAGAGTTTATGTTCATAAAATATTAAAATAAAGAAAAAGTCTCATTATTCAAGGAGTATCTTGTGTGAAAGATCTCATCTTTAATGGCCATAAACAGGGCAAAATACTCTTGGTCAACCCCATATGGCCTTGTTGACATAGGAAGAGTTATTCTCTGAGTTTACTTCAAAGAACAAAAAAGCTGTTCAGGCTCTGGCCCTTATTGAGATTATTAATTGATCTTCATTGACTCCAAATGCTCTAACAGTTGTGGCATGCTCTTTAGAATAAGTTTGTTGTGATTCAGTCATTTTATGTGTGATCCTTACAGGTTTTTCTTGGTAAAGATATTGGAGAGCTTTGCCATTTCCTTCTCCTGCCTATTTTACAGACGAGGAAACTGAGGCAATCAGGGTTAAGTGACTTGTCCACAGTCACACAGCTGGTGAGTGTGTGAGGACAGATTTGAACTGAGGAAGAAGAGTCTTCCTGACATCAGGCTGGCCACCTAGCTGCCCCTCTTTAAAAGAAAAACTAAGGTTGTTATAGAAATCTTTCAGTGATACTTAGGTTTTTATTTAACTTGTACCAATGGATCCACGCTCTCATTCAAGAGAGCTCCATCCGTGCTGGTGCAAGTTCTGATACCTCCATGCTTTCTGTGTCTTTTCCCGTGCAGATAATCTATCTTCTGGTATTTTGTTTTTTGGTGGATATCAGTGTATCTCATGAGCTGCCATTTGTTCTCCTTCTTTGTTTCTGTTGTAGGACAGAGCCCAACTCATTGTCCATTCAGGGCTTGATGCTTTATTCTCTCTTTCAATTCAGTTTAATTCACACATTTGTTAAGTACTTGTTATTCACAGACATTCCATTTGGTTCTTAAGATCAATGCATGGCAAGAGTCCCTATACTGAGTTTATGTTTGACTAGGTGTGAACAGCATGAGCACCAGAGGTTCTCAAATTTCTTTTCATTCATGGAACGGTATTATTCCTTCCCTTGAGAAATTGTGATACAGGAGGCTCATATACATATGAATGACTTCAGATTCAAGTATGGGGAAAAAACCCATGTGAGTGCATGTATAAGGACCAAGCTAGTGAAAGTCATATGACATTAACATGCCACTGCACACCCTTTGAAAGCCACTGATGTATGCTTTGTTGTTGCTCAGGTACTTTTTGGTCATGTCTGACTTTTTATCATCTGAGTTGAGATTTCCTTGATGACAATATTAGAGAGGTTTGCCCTTTTCTTTCCCACTCAATTACAGATGAAGAAACTCAGGCAAACAGGGTGAAAAGACTTACCCAGGGCCACACAGATATTAAGTGTGTCTGAGACCAGATTTATACTCAGGAAGATGAGTCTTCCTGAATCCAGGACTCCCTCCACTCTGCCACTTAGCTGTCCCTACATTTAGATGTACACAATAGATGTTTATTAAAAAGCATTTACAACAAAAACTAATTGAAGTTTGTAAGGATGCTCATGGTTGGGAGGACCAGGAAAGGCTTTATATGGGAGACAGCATTGGATCCAAGACTTGAATTGATCTTAAGATTGTAAGAGACACAGGTAAGGAGGTACGGTATCTCAGCTATGGGGTAGAGCATGTACAGAGGCATGGCTAAAGGAATGAGATGTTATATGAAAAGAAGTACAGGGAGTTACTGTGCCTTGAATGTACAATGTATGGGGGGGTAATGGGAAATAACTAGAAAGGGAAATAGGAACCAGGTCATGTCAGAAGATGAATGCCAATGAAAGCATTCTGGATTTTGTCTTAGAGAAAGAAGGAGTCTCTGAACTTTTTTTTGAGCAGAGGTGTGACATGTTTAGTCTTCCAAAATATCAGTTAGGCAGCTGTAAAAAGGATAGATGAGAGAAAGGAGAAATGGGCCAGTAAGATTAATTAACAGGATACCAAAGCATTTCAGGAAACAGGGGATTAAACATACAAGTCAGTTATACTTAGCATGTGTCTTACCATTGCCAGTCTGGTTACCTGAACAGCTAGCATCAATAGATGACTATTTTAATGGAGAGAATATTAGATTTTGATTGCAATGAGAAACTCAGGATGACTGAAAGGACTCTGCCACTAGCCACTAGGAATTCAAACCTCTTTTTTCCTCATCAGATCTAATCACTTCGTGCCTCCCCAAGAGAATTGCCCTGATAGCATTATTTAGTGCTCTGTCCAATCATTCCCATGCCATCCAAATGTGGAAAAGAGGTATTCTATGATGATTTTTGGAGGGTTAGTGAGTATACCTAGGCCGATCACTTTTTAATATCCATCAATTTCCTTGAGGCAGGCTGGTAGTTGTTATAGATCAGTGAAACCACCGTACTAGTATGCACAAATATTGTTATCCATAGGATCTCATTTTTATAAGGAATTCCCCCTCAGTTCAAAATTTTCTTAGGGTATTAACTGTGATAGCTGCCCAGTACCTTAACCCACAAATAGATCTCTTTAGTACTGATAAAGAAAAAACTAATTTAAGTGAGATTTTGTTTTCATTGTTACATAGGGTAATAGAACATGCAAAAGCTAACCATGAGATTACATTTTATTCTAGCATGTGGGGAAAAAGAAGGGAGAAGATGTGTAGCATATAATGGGAGTTAGAAATCTTCCCCTGCCCCCAACACCCTGCCATTAATAGGCCTCAGGTGGGGCTATTAAGGGATGCTCAATTGTTTAGTATGAAGGCCCACACCTTTTGTTGATTGCTAATGAGATACTGAGGCACTGGGTCACAAGGGTCTTGCCCTCCTGCTCTGAAACGTGTATATATGATCTGAGCGAGGTTTTGCTCAAATCACTGGAAGAGCGTTTGTGTGATTAGGCCAGATGAGACTCTGGGCAGCTGTTAAGAACCATGTCCTCCCTTTGAAAACCCAGATGTTGTTGCTTCTCTCTCTGGTAACAATGTTTGTATTGTCTATGGTCAGACAGTTTGAAGTCCTATCTATTGGTTTTTCTGTTGTAATTTCTGCTTATAATTTCTGTTTGTATTTTCTCTGAAGTTTAGAGGACTGACTTTTCCCCCTGAACTAAGTAAATGATATGTGTGCTTGATTAAAGTAAGATTGTTTTCCCCTTTTAAGGTTGCTTTCCTTAGAAAAGGAGATGTAAGAACTTATGTATGCTGGAGTGCTTGCTGTTACACAGTGGCATCACGCACATCAAAAAATGGCCTGAGTTCACATCTGGATGAGACATCAAACTGAAGTATGATCTAATGTCTGGGATCAGACAGTACATATAGTGAGATAAATGGGTTAAGTTATAGAGACTTATTCTTCCATCACTTGGATGATGGCCCTAGGGCAGTCATTACAAAGATGTAATGGGACTAAACGCACACATTTTGGAAGATCTGGGTATGTATAAAAGTGAATATCTCAAGTCCATTGGGGAGGGTGCTGATCCAAGTACGGAGAAACAGATCACACATGTTAGATGAAGAGAAGGACTGAGTGGATGGTCAGATGATATGAATATAAAATTTAAGTGGAGTATTAAAAAGTTGCTTTTATGTCAATCCTAACCACCCTAGTGAAAGATCATACTTATCACAAGGAATCACTGGATTTTTGGACCCTAGAGCTTAAAATACTCCATCATAGAAAGTTAGGACAGAATTTATCAAAAGTATACACACCACTAACATCTTAGCCTCCATCAATCAACAAACGTTTATTTAATATTTTAAAAAATTGCAATAATCAGGAATTCAGGCTCAGGGACTATATTGTCTTCTTCTCTCCCCTCCCCCATCCCCAGAGGGTCCTATAGACATGGAAGATAGTCAGTAAATGTTTCAAGTGAACACATGAATTTGAATTCCAGTCACCTGTCACTATCTTTCAAAAATATTTATCTGTGAAACTTCCTCTATTTCATTTGGGGAAATGTGTGCGTGTTTGTTTGTTTTGCCAAAAGAAGACAAGATTTTGGAAGGAACATTATCCCTATGATCAAAAATGTCATAGGCTGTCATAGGAAAGAAAAAGTTTACCTCTCTTCTGTTCCACCCTAGGAGCCTGAAGTAGGATCCAGGAGTGTGTCATCAGAGATCATATTTTGACTCAGAATGAGCAAGAATGTTCTGATGTTTACAGTGGTTCTAAAAGGCGTTGGGTTGCCTTTGCAGCAATGGATTCACCTAGTGTAAGGGACTTATCAACAATCTGAAGTGCTCCTTTGTAGGATTATCTGATTTTAGCTATCTTGCACTGCTCAGTCACTTCTAATTAGTTGTTATCTATAAAACTAGAGGGTTGAAATAGATTATCTCTACCTGATGCATTTGAATTCAAGAAACATTTATTAAGCCCCTTCTGTACACCTCGTACTGTGTTATCCCCTCTAAGGTGTCAGCATTCCAAACAATCTACTTTGCATGCTTAGCTCTGATTACAGTGGTTAAACAATTATATACTTAAGTAACTCAGCCTGATGGTACTTATAAACATTCCCAATTTAAATAAAACAAATTTCAGGCACTAATTCCTGCTCCAACCCTACTCACAAGGAAGTTGGGAAAATTCAGCAGTATCTTTAATGTGCTTTGTGCTCCTCTGAGAACTTCACTAAGGCTTCAAGGTGGCAATAAAACTATTAGGCATAAGAAAGGCATTCCATTTAGTTTCTGGTATTGTTTATTTTAATTACTATTATTTCATCTTCTTCTTAAATCAGCTCTTTTTAAATAGGCTTTCCCATTATTTCAGTACATATTGAATTCAACTGCTGGAATTTCAGGCAAACAATGCAATCTCAGCTGCAGTCGATGATTTTTTTTAAAGCAGTTGTCAATGGTAGTATGGGTAATGATGGAAAAAAGATGATCAAGAAGAAGAAAAAATGTGCTAATAGAGAAAAATGAAAAAGAATAAAAAGGATGATAATAATAGTAAGATGGTGATGATGATGATGATATGAGCCCTCAAATGTCTCTCTGAATCCAAAAACAGTATAACTACCCTAGTAGCCAGTGTAGATTTTCTTGGTGTTTTGACTTATTCATCAAAATTTCATCTGTCTTAAAGAACCTTATTTTAGCAAGTTCCAGGGGAGTCTTTTATCAGGAGGAAAAAGTGGGTGGACATTTAATTAGAATACTTCCCTCCATCCTACAAAACATATTGTTCCCACTTGCAGAATGGTGTGCCAGATTTAGAAAAGCCCACATGGGAAAGAAAGATGACTTTAGATGAGAATCTTCTGATTTCTAGAAGGCTTGTCTTTGATTTTTGATAGAAATCCTACATAAGTTTCCTCACTAGCTTTGAATTTTCTTTCGGTGTCCACAGAATGGAACATCAGTTGCCAACGAAAATAAAGTGCCCCTCAACCCCTTACTCCCTTAGTCCTGTGTATACCCACATATATATTCATACTTCTTAGTTCTTTGTAGTAGGGATCTTCCTTGACTACTAGTCATACAGCATCATCAGAAATAAAAAGCACACAAATAAATAGCAGCACAAAAGAGTGATGTTTTGTCTCTTTTTCTGGAGAATCTTGGGGTCATGCTACAAACCGGGCACTTTCCCTGCAGTCTATATGTCCCACTACCCTCTTCCTGTTCACTTGTAAGACTCACTGTCTGCTTACCAGGTCTGCTCACATTAGATGTACTGATGGAGAGTCATCCAAAGGGTAGTAGAGAAACACATGGTGAGCATGGGCAGACCTCGATGTATAACCCACAATGAATTATGCAGGAGATACAGTATAAAGGTTATTGTCAGAGGGATATAAAAACAGAAAAAAATATGGGCCAGTCCCCATATAAGTGAAAAATAACAAAAAAAGACAGTGTGAGGTGTACATGGATATGTACACACATATACATACTTATACGCATATACTTGTACACATATAATATTACGATATCTTGAAGATTGGGTAAACTCCTATTGGACAGCAATAGGAAGACTTGGCAAGAATCAAGCAGGCAGTGTATCAATAAACATGTATTAGCCACTGACCATGTGCCAGGCTCTCTACCAAGTAACAGAGAGTCTAAGAAAAACAAAAACAGAGTTACTTACATCAAAGAGAACAAATTTTAATGAGAGATATAATAGATAAACAACAATGTCCATGCAGGATATATACAGTGTAAATGCAAGTAATGTCAGAGGGGAGGCATTTAACAGAATTGGAATGGAAGAATACATTATGATCTTTGACACTGGCAGATGTATCAGCATTTATTAAAATTGCCCCAACATACGGATCTTTATCAATTTATGTTTAGACATAACTATGATTTGTTTTGTGCTATTATTTTAGAAGATTTTCTTTCTTTTGTTGAGAATATGATGTTTCTCCAAAGACAAATAGAATTTTACCCTTTAGTGTTGCAGAACTCAGGTGTGATGGCCTTGTCTCTGAGCAACAAAATTCTCAGACTATTAAATCTCTCTAAATATAGAGATAGAGCTGTAATCTCATTAAGTGGTTACTACCTCCACTAATGGTGACCCCATCCATCCATGCTTTCTCATCCCATGTAGTTTTTATCTATAATCTCCCACAAATCCTTCAAACAATATCTATCCAGTATTCTAAAGGAATTCTTAAGTCTTTTATTGTACTTATTTATTTATACCTATACTAATTTATACCATGGATTGAGAGAAACACATTTAGGGTATCTATGGTTAGGAATGTTCCCATCACTGTGGAAGAAAGAACAAGGTCAGACAGACATCTTGTGCTTTTGTTTTTATTCTTTTTTTGTTAGTTTCTTGTGTTGCCTTTGTTACAAGAATCATCTTTGGATGACCTCTCCTCACTCAATTGCCTTTTATGTATGGGTTGGAATAGATGACGGCTGAGGTCTATTCCAACTCTTATAATTGGTGATGTTGGAGCTTGGGTAAAGATACTTATCACAGTCTGTCACCAGGCATGTCCTTCAAGTCTTTCTAGTTTAGTTTAATTAGAGTTTTTACCTTGCCAACAAAAGCTTTGAGATTCCGGGTTCACTTCGGTGTTAAGATGAGGTATGAAAATTAGGTTCATTGTTTGTGTGCTTTGAAAACCTAACAGAACTTTGAGTAAGACTCTTCCTTTGTTTTATGTTTACTTCATCCATATGGCAATAGTGAATGTTTGACTTGTCAAAGCTACATCTATTGGCTTTCAGAACACAATAGCCTATAGAACTGAGAGTTGGGACACTTGAATTCTAGTTATAGCCTTGCCTTGACTTCACTTTCTTATACCTTCTCTAGTCCTTTATTCTGCTCTGCAAAATGAAGAGTTAGACTCACCAGAGACACTGTGGAAATTTTGCTCCTTTCCTGTGACATTGTCTGAATCCTGTGAATTGCACCTGTTTATTCTTTAATTTTGTTTTGGAATCTAACAGATATTCATGTGGATAGTTTGATAATAATCTTGGATGTTTCACTCAAGTCCAGCAAGCAGTATATATTTTTTAAAGATCGGCCTTCCTCCTCACCTAATTTTCTCAGAATCACTCTTCCCCACCCCACAAGATTCAGTTTGTGCTAGAATCTTTAGAAATATTTCCTCATGTCCCCAATGTGCTAATGTCTTCCCTCTCCCCAAAACCTCATGTTTCATATATATTGTCCATATACTTATAAATGTACATGCTATCTCCTGCAAGTAGGGCAAAAGCTCCATCTTTTGTCTTTGTACTCTCGGTGCCCAGTATATAGTGGGCACTTATTGAAGGTGGTCAGATTATTTGATTGATGTTCCCATCCACAGAGACTGTGATGGGAATAAAAAGTTGGCAAATTGAAAAGAATGCAACTTTCCATCCATCATCATCCAATGCAAACCAGTGCAACCCTTCTACCCAATCTGAGACGATGCAGAGAAACGTCAATGAGCAAGTCCTATGCCCAAAGACCACTTTGAGCCATAATTTGGTTTCAAGTCCTTGATGTACTGCTATATAACTCTGTGATCTTGGACCTTAATAAGCCACAGTTGCTCTCTCTCTAAAATGAGAGATTTTATAAAAGTAATTTTTTACAACTTCCTTTCCAGTGGAGATATTCCATGGTTCTGATATGGTAAGCTCCACAGTCTAGGGGCCCTCTTGATGGTGACCTTCATAGGCAGGGAATAATGTATTTAGATTAAGGTTCCTGAGAATGAAGAGCTATTTAAGGGAGAGAGAAGATCGAGTAAAAGAGGAAGGTCCATCCATGTGGTCAGGTAGACCTGGGCCTCTGACACCTGGGCCATGCTGTAACTGTATGACTTCATCTGGAGATAATAACTCATTCCTAACTAATGAGGTTGCCCTGTTTTTGTTGTTGTCTTTTATCCTTTGTTTTTGAAGAGGATTTTGATATCAGGAAGGAGATGTCATCTCTTGCAAGTGAGTTGAAGTGAGGCAGGACTGTGCTAAGTCACTAGTGTCACTCTCTCCTCCAGCATCATCTTGTTCCAGTGTCAAGATGTAGATAAGGATGACCCCAAATGCAGTGGTGCTCAAATGAAATAGTCTGTGTAAAGTGTTGGAAACCTGAAAGCACTAGGTTACGGTCCCCTAATGATTACCACAAGTACTTAATCAAAGAAAACATACTTCATTAAAGTCTAGTATAAAACAGGTTCAAAATTTTTTTCACTCTTTCAAATATAGAAAAGGGAGATCTTTCTTAGAAGTTTTACATTAAAAAAAGGGATTAAACTGTGGGGGCATCACTGGAATGAATGGTTTCTGGAGAAGACCACTCAATTCTGGGTCATGATAGCTGAATTTGAATGATGCTTTCTGTATGTCCTTTCCCCTTCCCTTCCATTTTCTCCTCCTTACTCCTCAGATTCCTCGATTGCAAAATAAGAGAGTTGGAGGAAATGGTTAGAACTGGCCTGGATTACTTTGGGGGCCAAACCTGTATCATCTAATCTAATGAAGGTTCAAGGTAGAATGTTTGATGAATAATGCTAAAGGGAAAAGTAAAATAGGGAGCAAAAAAAGCAAATAGGGAAAGATTTTGCTTTAAGAATAAAGTGAAACTAAAGCATTTCTGACTTGGACACTGATCTGTCTCCAGTGATTCTTCCTAATAATTATCTAAGTATTTATAACTGTTCTACAACCAGGCAAGAGCTTGGTTAATGAAAAGCACTTTCAATCCCTAAGTGATAGTATGCTCTTAAGAAATGCTGTATGGTTGATTGGAAAGGGTTGGTATCTAAATGGTCATGACTGTATTATAGCTTAAGAGTTGAAAGGGACATTAGAAGTGACCTAATGCAAAAGTCACTGATATGAGTGTTTTTACCCTCTTGGTTTTAGAGCTTCATGGGAGTAGGGTCTGCTTCATTTTTGTGTTTTCATTTCCAGCTCTTACCATAGAGCATGGCATATAGGAGACCCTATACAAAGTCCTCCTTCTGTCCCTCTCTTCTTCCGTCTCTCCTTTCTCCTTCCTCTCTTTTCCTTCCTTCCTTCCTTCCTTCCTTCCTTCCTTCCTTCCTTCCTTCCTTCCTTCCTTCCTTCCTTCCTTCCTTCCTTCCTTCCTTCCTTCCTTCCTTCCTTCCTTCCTTCCTTCATTCCTTCCTTCCTTCCACCAATGCCCAGAGATGGTATAACATCTTGCCCATGGTCATTTGGACATTAAATGACAGAGCTGGAATTTAAAATAAGAAAACATCATTCTCCTATAGAACCAATATGATATGTGATGAATAGGTTCATAAACCATCCCATGAAGCCAATTTAATCCATTATGTGTATGAATATTAGGGCTATCATAAGAACTAGTCACCACATATAACAATGCTTCTGTAGAAGAATTATACTTTGAGTTCTATTTGGGGATGCCAAAAATATGTTCCCCCAATTTGGGGGATTGGTTGGAGTGGAGACAACCCCAAAGGGCATGAGAACCATGAACCTGGTAGCAAATCTAGGTTTGAAAAGCAGGTAAGGAGCAAAGATGGTTTCAGATTGAGATAGATCAGAGTGGCAGATGCGAGTTAGTTGGTGAAAATGAAGTCAAAGAATGTAATAAAGGATAGAGGGCCTGCAGGGAATCTAAGGATTGGTATCTGAGAATGTGGGCAGTGAGTATGAGGAGTAAAGTGGGGCCTGAGTGGGAGAGAAATAGGAAGAGAAAAGGCTCTCCAACTCCCCAACCAAGGCTGGGAAAGAGGAAGGAGGGTGATGGGCTGTGTGTGAAAGATTCCTGAAAACCAGAAAGTGCTTGGAATTGTGAAAACAATTCAGAGGAAAAATCAGTAGATTTGGCATTCTCTGATAAAATACAGAGAAAATAAGGAGCTCATAACGAAATGCTAGATTTGATGCTGCTTTTGACGAGGCAGATACAAAGAACAGAGTTGAGTTTACTCTGTATCATCTATCTTGTACCACTGACAACATTGTCTGGAGGGCACAAACATGAAAAGAACACCTCTGTTTTCTGAATTATTCTTTGATCAGATACTTAGAAATCACAAATAAAAAAAAGAATATTGTATTAAAAAGGTGACATGTATGTCCGAATTGAGTAGAAACAGATGAATATGTATGTTTGTGTACACATATGTGAAGATACATATATATATATGTTTGTTTACATGTGGGTGCCTATATAAACTCATGTGTATATGTATAGAAGCAGCATGGGTTCAAGTCCAATTTTTGACCCATTCTGGCTGTGTGACTCTGGGCAGGGTTGGGAATTTGTGACCTCAAGGCCACAGGTGACTCTCTAGGTCCTCAAGCATAGCCCTTTGACTGAATCCAAACAAATCCCCTTAAGGAAAGGATTTGTTCTGTAAAACTTGGACTCAGTCAAAAGGCCACACCCAAAGACCTAGAAGGTCACATGTGGCCTTGAGGATGCAGGTTCTCCATACCTGAAAAACTCTCAGTTCTCTAGGGAATATTTTTAATACTCTAAATTGCAGAGAAAGACCCAACCTACATATGTATACATTTCCTCCCCTGGGAGTTTATTATATCAATGAAATCACAGGTCTAGATGTATCTCTAATATTCAAACTTTTCCTTATCCCCATTCAGAAAAAGTCACACATATATGTGGATATCTGTCTGTCTATTCATCCATCTATCTATCATCTCCATGGGTATGTATTTTATGTACATATATGTATCATACATACATATATACATATATATGTGAAATTGTTCTATACATACTTTCTTTCTCTGGATGCAGATAATGTCTTCATATGTCCTTTGTTTTTTTAATCTGTGTATTTATAATAGTTAAAATGACTTAGTCACTCAAAGACATTCTTAAAATAATATTGTTGTTATCATCCATAATATTCTCCTGGTTCTGCTTACTTTGTTTTTCATCAGATCGTAACCATTCCTGAAGCCCAGTCGTTAAGTTGTAATAGGATGGGGATCTTGGTCCATGGGTCCATGGCTTGGGCAGATGAAATAATGCACGCTTAAAACATCACTTATGATGGCTCCATTGCACAAAGTGAACATTAGTCGATGGACAGCACTAGTATCACACTTGTATCCAGTGACTATTCAAAGAACTAGAGGAAAATCTCTGGCATAGTGGGACGGATCCTCTTTGGGAAATATTTGGAAGGACATGGGCAATGGCAGGCTGCCACACATTACAATTGAGGAACTAAATATGAAAAATGGTAGAAATGATGTCATCAGAGAATGTAGTTGAAAAAAGAGAGATGAATAGCTGTATATTGAGATCAAGACAATATTCTGTATTTGAACCAAAGATGACTCCAACATTCAAGGATTTGCAAGACTGCTTTAAATTTATGTAAATTCATGAGAGGAATCATGGTACAGTACAAAGGACATTGGAATAGAATTCATAAATAACATCTATTTGAATCCTGCCTCAAACACTTATAACCTGATCAACCATAGGTAAGTTTACTTACCTGCTGAGCCTTGATTTCTTTATCTATGAAATGGAAATAATAATACTGAGAATACTTACCTGGCTAAGTCATTGGGAGTAATAAATGAAGTGGTGTGTATAAATTGTTCCACACACCTTAAAGTGGCTTAGGAATAAATGGTTGAAAAAAGGCATTTATTAAGCTCCTACTATGTGCCAAATCATGTGCTAAAGGCTGAATTATAAATACTAATGCAAAAATAAACATAGTCCCTGACCTCAAAAGGCTTGCATTCTAATGGAAGAAATAATATACATAGAGGAGTGATGGGCAGTTAGAAGCAATGATTGTTTATCAAAGTGAGCTAGCACTATTTTTATTACTGATAACTCTATATTGAAATTGAATTACTTCTTTCAATAGTCTCCTTGCTATTTTTATCCGTAAACATAGTATGCTATTAGTGAATAACTAAATGTACTCCTTGGCATTTTTTTTAAGTGAAATGGACTCTGATGATGAGATTTTCTACTAGTAGAATTTTTGCATTTCCATTGTGAATCCCTACAACATTTCATAGTCTTTTCCAAGGATGACACAGAAATTCCAACAGTAAAGGATAACATCTTTTTTGGATCACTTCTCAAAGATAGAAATGAGATGGGAATCTCAGAGAAGTTCAGCTCTGTGCTTTGGATACTGTGATGGAATTGGGGCCAGAAGACTAGAACGGTTATGTGCTATCATGAGCAAGTCAATTTCTACTCTGGGCTTTAATTTTCTTCTCTTTAAGTTGAACACTTGCAACATAGAATGCTCCCTTTCAACACTAAAATCTGCAATCCTAAATAACAATGCAGGTATGTCTTCATAATTTCTTTTTCCCTTCCTAGGTAGAACAGGAATTCATGTCCATTTACTTATTTATCATATTATAATGACCTTTTTGAAGAGTGAGGAATTTTCTTAGCTTGGAGAAGTTCAAATTTGAGAATGTTTCCCACCAAGGAAGATTGAGAACTTTGTATAATTTTGTAGATATTGCCTATTGAGGGAAAGACAAGTTAAGTGATTTGCCTAAATTCACCTAGACAACCAGTGTCTGAGAGACCCAAAGTCAGATATTTCTGACTCCAAGCTAAACAATCTATGTAACCAAGTTTTCTCTTTCCCAGATATTGTGGGAGCAAAATGGTGGCATGTTCATGGAATTGAAGGAGCCTTAAAAGTCATCTCTTCTAATCATTATTTATTTATTAGATGAAGCCTAATATTATGAGAAACCTAACAAGAGGCCATCTAAAAGGACCATTTGTTACAGGGAACTCATTTTCCTGCCTCAATTCTGCTTTTGGACCATCATGTTCTTAGTAAGTTTGCATCCATATGCCTTTTACTCATATGTCCTATTTCTTTTCATGGGACCATTTATACTGAGTCTCATTCCTCTAAAACATGACTGCCCTTCAAATACTTGAAGACTGCCACAGTGGTCTGTTAAAACCTATTCATCAGGGTCCTTTCCATCAGCTCTTTCAACCAATATTCAATAGTCCCAACTTTGATTCTACCCTCTTGGAGACCTTTTTATGAGTAAATTTCAGTCTGCCAATGTTTTTTCTGAGGCAGATTTGTTTGATTATGGGGTTATAACAATCAAAGTTGTCCCTATAGAAGAGATGAGGAAAAAAATATCTCCTTTCCTTTGCAAAAATGGCGAGCTATGGGTGCAGAATATTGCATATATTTTCAGACTTGGCTGGTGTGTTGGCTAGTTTTATAGAACAATTTAATTTTATATTTTAATTGTTTGTTATAGGGGATACTAGAGTGGATAAATTTGAAAATTAAGGTGATTCAGAAACATGATAGAAATAAAACTGATCATTAAAATAGAACAGGACGTAAAATAGAGCAGTGCTGTATTGTTTCCATTGTTCTGCATAGATTAAGAAAGCCTAATATCATATGGATTCTTTGGGTGGCCATGTCATACTGATAACATATATTGAGTTTATAAGCCATTCACAAATCTCAGTTCCTTTTCACATAAATTATATTTTAGCTATCACTTCCTCACATAATGCTTTTGTGGTGACTTTTAAATTCTTTTGTCTGCTAGAATGAAAGTTCATAGAGATTGGGTCTATACCATATTGATACAAATATCACTTGGGCAGCGTGGTGGTGCAGTGGATGGAGCACCAATGCAGGAATCAGGAGGGCCTGATTTCAAATCTCACCTCAGACACTTGACACTCAATAGTTGTGTGACCTTGGGCAAGTCACTTAACCAAATTGCCTCATCCTGGGTCATCTCCATCATCCTGATGAATATCTGGTCACTGGATTCAGATAGCTCTGGAGGAGAAGTAAGGGTGGTGACCTGCATAGCCCTGCCTCACTCAAAACAAAGTCAAGTGCAAGTCATGTCATCATTTCTTTGATGGCATGGTCTTCTTCAGCAATGAGGGGTGAACACACATACAAATATCACTAGACAAAAATTGGTATTTTTTCATTGATTCGAAGAGATGAAGATGACTCTGATATCAGGAGACCTGGAATCTACTCTTTGCTTTTTTACTAATCATCCCTGGGTAAATCATTTCACTGCTATGGGCCTCAGTTCCTTCATTTGTAAAAATGAAAGTGGTTGGGATTGATGTTCTCTGAGGTCCCAATGAATCTAAACTCAGAACAGAGTTTATAGGTTGTAGTTTTTGTATCATATATATCACATTCCTGAATTTTTTGTAAGTTTTAATTTTAAAAAATAATGAATTAATGTCACATAGAGACAAGCAGATCCTGTTTTATGTGAAGTTTATGATCTGCAGAATGCCTCGAATTTTGAATACTTCCCAAAGAATTGGCTAAAATGTTCTTTATATCTCCACTGTCGCAGATACAGAATTGTATGCCAGTGATGTTGGTGCTATAGAACCTGCACAACATCAGTGGTGGGAGCTTGTTTTCAAACCACGAGTGGGTTAGTGAGATTTTGTTATCAATCTTTCCAGCACTCCTTCCAGTATTAATAGCAAGAGTGAATGCATCACAGGGAAGCAGCTGTCTGTTTCTATGAGCGTCATGAAAGAGACAGAATCAGAGAAAGAGAGAGACACAGACAGATGAGATAAAGAGAAAGAAGGAGGGACAGAGACAGAGAGAGATAGAGATAAAGATGAAGAAAGACAAAGAAGGTGTGAGATAAAAGTCTAAGGGACAGAAGGAGAGAGAAGGGGGGAGAGAGAGAGAGAGAGAGAGAGAGAGAGAGAGAGAGAGAGAGAGAGAGAGAGAGAGAGAGAGAGAAGTGGGGAGAGGAAAGAAGGGGATGGGAGAAAAAAGGGAAGGACTGAGGAGGTAGCAAGGGCAGAATAGACACAAAGACAAAATAATTAATGGAAGGAAGGAGGGAAGGAGAGAGAGAATGAACAAAGGGAAGGAAGGAAGGAGGGAGAGAAGTAAGGAAGAATAGGGAAGGAAGAAAAGAAAGAAGGTAGGAAAGGAGGGAAGGAGAGAAAGAAAGAATAAAGAAAAGGAAGGAGATGATAGATACAAATTTTAATGAGAATAAAATATGAATCTAATAATGAAATCTAATAATGAATTCTTTTTTATCCAATCATTGTAAGAGAAAAAGTTCATTTTTTTCTAATAGTAACCTTGACACTAAGATGTTTAGCTAACAGCGTAGAAAAAAAAACCCTTCAAAGGTTTCCATTCCTGTGTGTGTGTGTGTGTGTGTGTGTGTGTGTGTGTGTGTGTGTGTATTTCCAAGGTCTTTTGTCATTCAAGTTTACTCTCATTCAGAATTTCTTTTGATTGCTATGCAAATTAATTTGGGATACTTTAGAATTATATTTCCTCCAAAAAATAAAATACATAAGTAGGATATTTATTTAGCATTTACTGTGTGTGGACATTGTAATAAGATGGTTCCTGCTTCCTAATAGAGGAAGATGAACACAGAGGAGCTGCAAAGTGAGCAAAAGGAAAAGAAGAATTTGAATCTGTTAAATATTACTTTGAAAGATCATCAATTTCATTTAAACTTTTTACATGTAGTTAAGGCCAAAAATATGCTCTTCAGATCAACCTTCTGTTAGTAAGCTTTGTAAACTGTATAGACCTGGCCCAGGTGTAGACCACCAACCATAGTTGGACCTTCACTAAAAGCCTTCTAGAAGGAGGCTTCTACCATTTGATTGCTTTAGGGAACTCCGAGAAGAGGGAATTCCTTTTTTCAATGCAGATGAGCAGTCTCAGTGTGCCTTGCAAGTCTTAAAAGTTGCCTAGACCACTGAGAAGCTCAGGGTCACATAGCCAGAGTACATCAGTATCAAGACTCTAGTACTGTTCTTTGTACCAACAATACCAACTTTCTCTCTCCACTATGCCATGTGCCCTCTCATCAAAGCGTGTCGTTTCAAAAAAAGTCTTATTTAAAAGAATCATTTAATTACTGAAGATGTTCGTGCATCCCTTAGCAACAGTAATTAATGCAATTCTGAAGCTTTGGCATAAACAGTGTAGTTGGATTCTCCAGGAAAATAATTAGAGGGCAGTTGTATTGCATCTGTCAATGAACAGCATGCTAGATGTAAAACATACCTAAGTAAACAGTCACCAGGGGACTTTTTTACACCAAAATTAACAGATTTATTTCATTATGAAAACCTTGCCATTTTCAAGAACAAGGGATAATATTGAAAAATAGAAGGGGTAGTATCATTTTGAAAAAAAAAAGCTTTAGGAATCATCAAAAATGACTATGCAACAATTTTATGAGCTCAGAGGCTCAGAAATGTACACAGCAGCCTTGCTTTGAGAACTCTGAGGCTCTTAATCTTGCAATACTTCTGCTTCACATTATCATTCTTTTCCAATATCCAACTACCATTTGCCATTTGCTAGGTTTTCTAGCTGGGGTGTGCCATGTGATACAGCTCAAACTCTGATCTATTCATGTGACAAAACTAGCAGCAAAAATAACAGGCAAGTGTCTTTCTCTAAGAAATGGAATGTCACCATCAATTCTTGGTTTCAGGAATCAAAATCATTCTTGAATATGGGCATCCCACTAAGCCAGGAGGCTCTAGGTACTTTAAGTTGACCCTTAATTAAGTACCTACTATTGCCAGACCCTAAACTAAACACTGGGGATAATTTGTTGTTATATGAAATTAGAAAATACACAAGGATTATAGATTTAGAACTGTAAATGTCCTCTGAGGTAATCTCCTCAAAGTAAAAAAAAAAAAATGAGTCCCAAGGAGAAATGATAGTGACAAGGTCACACAGAAAGCAAGAAGCAGACTAGAACTCAAGAAGATTCAAAGGGAGATATGGATAAGAAGGAACATTATGTGCCTAAAACGTATGTAATAGATATCCATGGCTTTGCATGCATTATTCTTTCTTCTTTGTATATGAAAATGTTCAGTTTGCTGATGTTTATGAATTCATAGTAATATTTTTTTAAGTAACGGACAGGATTGAGATTTTAACCTAGGTCCTCTGATTGCAGAATCTTTTGATTTGAACACATCTTCTGACTGAGAACCAGTGTTCTTTTCACCATTTCATGGGACCTCCAGGGAAAACAAAGAAGTACAGTGTACCTGTGACCTCTCTTTCCCCACTCTTGCTTCAAGGGATATTTTGCCATCAAATTGTTCTGGCAAAAGACTCAGGGGCAACACGGGCATTCATCACAGGGACTTTGTTTTCTCTCTAGGTGTGGATTTCTGAGCCCTGAGCATCTCAGCAATTGAAGAGCTCTCGTTTGAATGACTGAGGCTGTGGTTGAAAGCCAAATTTTGACTATTCTTCCAGGAAGGAAATGGTGATCTGGAGATTGACTTCCAATACTCTGATGCGTGTGGTTGGCAGATAGCTGTCACGTTGTTCTGTCCCTTTTTCAACCTGAATCCCATTTCTCCAATTCAAAGAGAAGCCATTCTGGAGTTACCTGCTTCCTCAAAATATCCCAATATCCCTTCCCCTACAGAATGCAGGCTCTGGGCAGCCTTCCAAGAGCTCTTTGGAGAGGTTTATGGCATATGTGCCAATGGCATCATCATCACATAAATATGAACCTCTAACTGGGAAACCATCCTAAAAATGTCATTTCCTCTTGCAGGTTTTCTATGTGACCAGGCAGCTGCTAAATCTTTGGTAGAAATTTAAACTGAGCTCAGATTTTGCTCTCTTTTTCTCTCTCTCTCTTTCTCCCTCTCTCCTTCTTTTCCTCCCTCCCTCCCTCCCTCTCTCTATTTCAATCTGTCTCATTGCCTCTATCTTTCGGTCTCTGTCTCAATCTTTCTGTTTATGCCTCCATTTCTCTATCTTTTCTATCTCTTTTTCCCTGTTTCTATCTTTATCACTCTTTCTTTCCTTCTTTCTTCATCTTTATTGAAGTAGTGAGTGAATTGGGCCCCCTTCTTGCTTATGCCCTTTGACTAGCAATTCTGATGGGTAGATAATCATGTAATGGTTTCTATACTTCATACCCTGTCTTCCCAATCTTCAAAAGAGGCTGTAAGATTTAGTCATAAAGTATCTTAAAGGTCATGCTATTCATTTGACTGATGAGAAAAATCAGGTCCAGAGATGGAAAATGGCAACCCAGGATCACATCACTGGTACATAGCAGAGACAGAACTAAAACCTAGGTTGTCTGACTCCAAATTCTATCCCCATTCCATGAAGCCACCTTTGCCAGAGCGGATTCTGGCCACAAGAATATATTGGACTTCTAGAGAGTAGTTACTCCTATTACCTAGGACTGGGGTCAAATTGTTTAAGTTGAAACATACCAGGAGACAAAAGGTACCATCATGAAATGCTAACAGTGGGGCTCTGAACTATGAGTTGTCTGTAAAACCATACTGTGTAAAATGTTTTGGTTTCCTTTAATAAAATCCTCCCTCTTATCTATGGCACACAGTGTGTTTCTAAGAGCAAAGAAAGAGAAGGTCATAGATTTGGAGTCAAAAGGGACTTTAGAGGCAATTGAGTCTGATTTGCTCATTTAATTGTTGAAGAAACTGAGGCCCAGAGAAGTTCAGTGATGTTCTTAAAGTCATATCAAGAGTATGTAGCAAAGTCATGATTTAAACTAAGTCATATGAATCCAAATTAAAAAAAAAAAATCTAAAGCTAGAAGACACAAAGATACCTTAGAGGTTATTGTCCACCTCCTTATTTTAGAGTCAAGAAAATGAGGCCCAGAAAATTCAAGTGACTTGTCTGCACTCACACAGCTAGTAAAGTTACAGAGTCTGAATGTTAATTCTGGATCACTGACTCAAAATCTAGAGCTCTTTTCACAATATCACAAGCCTAAGAATATAAAGCCCACTAGAGTTCAAATGACTTGTCCACCCTCACTCTATTTGAAAGCTTAGATGAAAACACATGGAAAATTCCATCCTTTTTTCCACTATACTATGAGAGTTTATTTCAGTTGACTGAAATGATCAATAGAATGGTTTCCTCAGACTTCTAAGTGAGGATTTGGACTATTAAAGCATCTGGAACAAGGGATAGTGATATTTAAAATGCATATAAATATTAAATTTGCAAAGGATAGAGAATATAAGTTTCTAGAGAGCCATGATTATCTCGGTTTTGTATCCATTGTCACAGTGTCTAGCACAAAGAAGGCATTTAATAGACACTAGTTGACTAAATTATTAAGTTTATAATTTTGAATAGTAATAGATGTTCTGTCTCTTCCATATTTTTAATTCACAAAATGGGACCCTGGTGGTCTACAGGAAAGCCATGGGGAGAGGGCACCATGAGTAAGGGACAAGTTGCTAAACAGGCAGAGATTACATGCCTACACAGCACAGGCAGAGAAGGAAGGAGGGGGGCCGGTCTGTCTGTGCACATGGAAATAAAATAGAGGATCTGGGCTCTGCAGTTGTGACTTCCAGCCTTTCCAGTTTCTGAGTCAGAATCATTAACAGAATTTAGCACCTGGACTAGGCCTGAGATTTCAGACAGGTCATGGAGTCATGACTGCTGGTATACCTCATTCTAAGTTATTTCTCCTTATAAATAAACTTCTGGGTCTTAGAAAGGCATGTTGGTTGTAGATCTGATTCAAGGAGAAAAAAAAAAAGAAATAAGTCTCTGTTGAGCCTTGGGAAGTAACATTTGAAACAGCCATGCAATTGGCCAAAAACTTACCCAAAGTTTTTTTCAAGACCCATCTCAAGTAACACCTCTACAATGAAGCCCAGCTGATTACTTTATTCAACACATAACCCAACGGTCAATTTTCAGACTGCCTTCATTCATTACTCTGTGTGGTAATGACCTTCCCACGGTACTTTATAGCTTGAATGTACTCACTATGCAGAGTTGTGTATTATAGTGGTCTGGGTCTGAGTCTTATATTCTTTCTGGGCTGTGAACTCTTTGAAGACAAAAGTTTAGTGGGTAGAATGCTGGACCTGGCTTCTGGAAGACCTGAATTTAAATCATGTCTATGAACATGTAACATCTATGATTCAGGGAGACTTCTCTATACCTCCATTTCCCCATCTGTAAAATGAAGAGGTTAGATTCACTGCCCTTTAAGGTCCACTTCAGCTCAAAGTCTATGAATCAATAATTTCTGACATATTTCTGATATAATGCTTGTTTCTCACCCAGGGCAATCATTTGCATATAATAAAACCTTAATAAATGTGAGCTATATTATGTCTTTACAGAAAAAAATGGACTGAGTTTTGTTTTTGATGCTGATTACCACTTATTATTTGTATGCTCATGGAAAAGATAGATAAAATGTAGATACATAAAGCATTTATTAAGTGCTTATTCTATGCCAGGGACAGTAGTGAGCACTTGGGATACCAAAACAAGGAAAAAGAAAGAGAAATCAAATAGCCCCATTGGGTTTCAATTCCTCAGCTGTATAATGAGATAGTTGTACTCACTGAGCTCTACCGTCCCTTCCTGCTCTGAATCTATGATCCCATGTTCCTCAGGTCTCTGGTGAGATGGAAAATATGTTAAAGTCCCTTCCAAATCTAAGTCTAAGACCCCAATATGACTGTCATTCATCAATCTCTTCTCTGGTTTCTCAGCACTCTGACAGTTTAATACACAACTAAATATGCCTTCGCTATTGCTAGCATGTGGTTTTACATCTTTTTGTATCAATTTGTTTTGTGTTAGTGGGTTTTTTTTTTTGTTGTTGTTTTCCTGGATACTCATGAAATATCTGTTGTTAGCAGCAATAGTTCACCTTTCTGTAGTCTTATGGTTTAGACAGCATTTTCCTCACAATAAGTCTATGAGCTAGGTAATGAGAACTTAGTCCCCATTTTGCAGATGAGAAAATAAAGGCTAGGAAACCTAACTAAGTACAATAACAAAGAAAGTAAGTGAAAGAACTGGGACTCTAGGACTGGTCTTTATGACTCCTAGTAGATTCTTTCAAATAGCTCGGAGTGATCCAGCTCTCTAAAGGCGGTCCCTTACAGAGTGACTTTGGTGAATGGTATTTACTTGCATTCTTTGAGAGTTATACAAATGCTTTAAAACAAGAAAGTCAAAGAAATTGTTAGTAATCTCTGAAGCAGCAACAGACATCTATAATATTTGACAAAGGGAGTATGGGAGAAAGGAGAACAAAGTGTCAGTGACATCAAGTGGATTGGTGACAATGTTATAAAAAACTTTAATACTTCTGTGATGTGCCAAAGGGTCTTACCTTTTTGCTGATTCTACCCTTATCTTGCAACAGGTTCAATCCACCATAAATACCACCAAGAGGGACAGATAGCCTCCGACAGTGATACATAGTCATGGACCCTGCAGGATAGAGGGGAGTGGTATCTTACCTGTCCATCCATACCTGCTCTCCATTGCTTTCTGGGACTGGAAATGCAGGAATTCCAAAGCTGCTGTGCTTCTCAGGATATACAGATTCAGGACACCCCCAGGATCTAGAGATCTGAATCTATGTAGCCAGGTAGTAGTTCTGTGCCCTTTATTGCAAAACCCCAAGAAAGTGCCCTTTATTGCAAAACCCCAAGAAAGTTGATCTCTCAAGGAGTAGTGAAAGTTACACAGAGCTAAAACATATGGCCATTATACTAAGCAATGAGAATACAATAAGAAGCAAAACATAGTCCCTGTCCTCAAGGAACATATAATCTAATGAGAAAGGCTCTCCAGGGGTGGGAGTGTCCTTCTGGTACAAGAAATCCAAGGGTGGGGTGAACATCTGGCATGAGAAGTCCAGAGTGGAGAAGCTTCTTTGGCATAGCAGGGAAAGTTGGGACAATCAGAAGGACAGCCTAGGGAGAGAAGACCAGAGTTTATGTGCCTTGAGGGAAGCAAATATTCTGTTGTATCTACAGATCTGTTGGCCTCAGTGGGACTCTTTGGGTATCCTCTAAATTAGCCCACCCCAACCAAAACCCCAGTTGTCCTACCTTAGTTCTACATTTACTTTCTATTTCTACCTCTTCCATGTTCCTCACCTATTTGCCTTCCTTTTCTTTATCCCCGCAGAACTTTCGTTCATATTTTTATTACTTCTCTCTTGTAGTGGACACCGAGATAAAACAGAGGCAGAGACGGGTGCTAGCCAAATTAAAGGAGCATTTATTAGCCAGCCAGCAGCAGCCCAGAAGCTAAGCCTTAGGGTCTGCTCCGAACCTACATTTCAGACATTCTTTTATACACAAAAAAACCGCAAGCCAGAGAGGGAAATTCAGTTGGTGGTGGTGTGGGGGAGGGGAAGGGGTGGGGGGGGCTTGTTACACAGAGAGATTCAGGGAACCTATTTGCATAAAGAGCTTATCAGTCGGCTAGGGGGATGTTCTGTTCCAGGAACTTCCTATCTCGGAATTGCCAGGTGGCCTGAGGTGTGGGGCACGTTCAGTTCCTATATCGGAATTGCCAGGCGACCTTGAGGTGTGGGGCCCATGGCTTGGTTCTCAGGCCATTACACTCTGAAATACTGTGATGGCATCCTACCTGCTATACCTGGATCTAGCTTCTCCCCAAATTCTCCCCATCATTGCCAGATTCATTTTCTTGATCTTAGTACTCCCACCTGCCTTCCTTCAAAAACTCCCACTTCTCCCCCACTGCCTACCATGTCTTACCCCAATTCCTTACACTACCATTGAAAGCCTTCTTCAACCTGGTTCCAAAGACCCTTTCCAGCTTTACCTCCTGTGGACTTTCCCTGTGTGCTTCACATTCCTGTCAAGCTGGACAGCACAATATCCTTTTCCTTCCCATTTTTGAATTCATTCAATCAACAAGTCCTTTCTATGTCTCAGCTATTGTGCTAAGTGTTCTGGATACAAATAAAGACAAAAACTACAGCCGATGCCCTTAAGGAGTTTACATACTGATTGATGAAATAACATACAAATGACCAATAACAGCTAAAACTTATATAGTTCTTACGATGTGCTACATACTGTGCAAGGTTATTTATTACCTAATTTGACCCTCACAACAGTGGGGGCAGGGGAGCCGCCACTGTTATTATCCTCAATTTATAGATGAGAAGATTCAGGCTGTCAGTGATTAAATGACTTAGCCAGGGTAACACAGTAAATGTCAGAGCGGGAATTTGAAATCTGATTTTCCCAACTAATGGCACAGAAAAGTGCCATTCAAAGTGATGTAGCTCTTTGTGTTGTTTTACTTTCTGAAATCAGCCTCCTCAACACTTCTTTAGCACAACAGTATTCTAGCACAGTCATATGCCACAATTTGTTCAGCATACCCCCAATTTCCGAATCTTTGCCGCCACAAAAAATTCTGTCTTCATATTTTTTTGTACAAATCAGATCTTTTCCCATTTTTTATGATCTCTTTGGGATACAGACCTAGAAATGTTATTGCTAGACCAAAGGGGTGTGCACAGTTTCATAGCCTTTTGGGCATATTTCCAAGTTACTCTCCAGAATGGTTGAATCAGTTCAAAAGCTTACACTTTTAATCTGGAAAATAATGCAAGAAGGTATAGAAGTCAGTACTGATAGCTAGCCAACACCAATTCAATTAAGAGGCAGTGTGAGATAGTAGAATGAATTTTTGACCTGGAGTCAGGCATAACTGAGATCTTGCCATTGACATTGTTTGACAGCAGGCAAGTCAGTTATCTTCTTTGAGCCTCAGTTGCCACATCTCCAAAATGAAGGAGTTGGCTGGAAAATTTCCAACATTCTTTTCAGCTTTAAATCAATGAGTCTATTTACAGATGAGGAAACTGAGGCTCTAAGAGGTTCTGTTGCCTGTCTATGAACATACAGCTTGAAGCAGGCTTTGAACCCATGTCTACTTACTCCATATCTAGGATTCTGTCCAAGTCTGCTTCAAGACAATAAGCCCCTTGAAGATAGAGATCATGACTTAACTATCTCTGTGTTCTCCGTGATTTCAAGCAAAATGTTTTGCCCATGGTTTGTGCTCATCAATATGCTTTGTAGAAGGAATTATTGGAAGGAGGAAGGAATGAATTAAATGCAGCCTGGAGCTAAATCAAGAAGACTTGAAATCATGTTTTGTTTTTTTTTTCCTGGCCTGTGAAAACCTCACAGTGACAATTCTATAAATACACAAAAAGGAAGCAATTCAGTGACAAAGAATGCCTCTCTTTGTATTCTTGATAAGAGGCGGCATCCCTGAAAATGAAATGTGTTTGTCACCAAGAGAGCTGTGAAGGATGTCAAGCAAGGGTTATGTAAAATGCTAAAATGAAACAGCCCACGGCCTTGTCTTCAAGGGACAGAACTTCCCCAAGATGATCTCCTAAAGAAATAGAACACATAACTGCTAATATTCGCATTTTAATGTTCACAACTTAAGAACCTGCATCTGTGGAATTTCACAGTATTTCACTAGGAGGATAAGGAGTCAACTACTAACCTCTCTTTGAGAATAGCCTGGTCTTTGCAGCCTACCCATGTGGGAACCCCATGCTGCCTAGTGTTACCACGTGCTGCACCAATAATACATTTCTGCTAAAAATAAAAATAGTAGCAATAATAATAACATTTAGATGGAATATTAAGTTTTCACTTTGCTTATGCAAACTCATTTGATCCTTAAACAAGTGTTTAAAATAGGTACTATCATTTAAAAACATTTGGAGATGAGGAAACTGAGTCTGAGAGACTTATGTGACTTGCACAGTGATCGAGACAGTAAATGTCCATTGCTGTTGTCATTTTTAGTGTGTCTGCCTCTTTGTGACCCATATGGGGTTTTCTTGGCAAAAATCCTGGGGTGGTTTATCATTTCCTTCTCTAGCTTATTTTACAGTTGAGGAAACTGAAACACATAAGGTGAAGTGAGTTGTCCAGGATCAGGATCATACATGTAGTAAATATCTAAGGCCAGTTTTGAACTCAGGAAGACGATTCTTCCTGACTCCAAGCCCCACACTCTATGCACTGTAGCACCACCTGGCAGCCCCAGATGGAATTTAAACTCAACTGTTCCAGACTCCAAGTCCAAGACTCCATTCACTGCACTATGGGTTTTCATTTGGCTGTCCTGAGTTAGCCCCATTCTGGGGCTTCATTCCTGCAGGCAATGGAATAGAAAAACTTACCTAGCCTATTGTGCCCATGTGTAGGATGACCAGTGGTGTAATTTGCTTTCCTTTTAGAATAATTGTTATGGACAAAGTCAGGGATTAAACATGCATTAAAGGTTTGTTTAAAAAAAAAATAGCCACTTCATTTTTCACTAATTCAAAGTAAAGATAGTAAAGTGAATATATGACTACCTACCCATTTCAACTCTTTCACTTTTGCTGCTGTTTTTTTTAATTAAATTTTCTTTTTGTTGGCTGAATGTAAGAGGGAAATCCTAATTAATAAAGCTTCTAAAAGTATAATGAAATGGTTTGGAAAGTTATGGGTTCCCTCTCATTAGAAGTCTCTAGAGAATGCTGGATGATCACTTTTGGTTGATGGTGTAGATTCTTCTGTTGAATTGGATCATACTACATGACCTCTGAAGTCTTTTGAAACTCCAGGATTCTATGCTTCCAGAATTCTGTTTGAACCCCCCATATTACCCTGTACCTACATCTTTTTCTGCTCCTTTCCAATGGGATCTCTCATTAATTGGTATACTATGGCCATAGTTTAGCAGAATACAAAAACCAACAAATATGGGCCTAAGCTTACCATTATCTCATGTTTTGGGTTTTATTTATGATGAGAATGTTATTATCAGGGAGTGAGGGGGATGCTGGTCTCCAACCAAATGTGATAACACTGAAGACAAGTAATCCTTTTCTCTGGATCCCTGAGTATGTTGGCATAGGTTAGTTTTGCTCATGAAAATTATTTCTTAAATTGAGATTTGAAAACTCATTTCTATATTTTGACAAAGCATTATAATGTCTATGTTGCAAAGTACAAGTCAGGGCCTTATTCTTCATTGGTTGTAATCATTTCAATTAAGGATATATTCAAACTAGTTGGGGCTTTTTTGCACAGGATTCTTTTTACTATGTATATAGTAAACAAGTATAGCATACAAGAATCCCTTGTATATCACATGCACTGCCTCTCATGGGCTTTCAAAGCAGTTCTGAATATTGAAGGATATTGTAATTATTGCCCAAATGACAAGTGGGTACATGATTAATAAATTATTTATATTTTGTCCAAATTTTACATAGAGGAGAGGACAGCTTGCCATCCAAAATGAGTTCTTGGAGTGAAGAAGACCTGATTCTAATCTGAAGTCATGTAATTGCTTAACCTCACTGGGCCTCAGTTTCCTTCTCTGTAAAAAGATAACAAAATATTCTTAAGACTCACATCACAGGGTTGTTGTGAGAATTCAATGAAGTCTTAATGTGTTATATAAATGTTAACTATTCCAGTCTAATCATAAGTATCCCTTAAAGGAATAAACTGTTCTATGGGTATTATAGGAAAAAAAGGATTTGGCTATCTTAAGGTTAATGCCATTTAGGTCCATGTAACTCAACAAAAAGCCCTCTATTTTTAAAGTTCTTCCTCACTCAGCCAGGTCATCTATATCACAGAAAATTAGCCAACTTATAACATTAAGGGTTGTTAGGTTATGATGGAGAGGGGGTGCAGAGAGACTAAGTCATAGTATTTTATGATCATAGATCTGGAGATGGAAGGAAATTTGGAGGTCAAGTTTAACCCCCTCATTTCATAGATGAGGAAATTGAAGCCCAGAGAGTTTAAATTTACTACCATGGTTGTACAAGTATAGCAAGTGACAGGGGCCACACCTTTAGACACTGGAGCCAATGAATGTTTTTTCTGCAGATGAGTTCATCTATGCTGTATCATAGAGGACTGGACCTGGAATCCATTAAGACTCATCTTCATGTGTTCAAATTCAGCCTCAGACCCCTACTAGCTGTGTGACCTTGGGCAAGTCACTTAACCTTGTTTGCTTGTTTCCTCATGTAAAAGAACTGGAGAAGGAAACAGCAAACCACTCCAGTATCTTTGCCAAGAAAGCCCCAAATGGGTCACAAAGGGTTGGATGTCACTGAAACAATTAAACACCAACACACTATATCACATTTCATTGATTTAATAAAACTTTTGTTGGTCTCTTGTTATGTGCAATGTCTTCTGATCGGTAGAGTTGGGGGATATAAAAAAGACACAGTGCCTAGATACAGATTGTACAGTCTGGTGGGGCAGATCCACTATCTGTTTGCATGTCTAAAATTCAATTCAAATTAAATTGGTTTGGGGGGAAACAAAGTGCTTGTTAAGAGATGAGGGATGACTTCTTGCTGAAGATATTAGGTGAACTTCCTGGAGGTAGTGGCAAGTGGTTGATTCATCCCTTCTAGGCCTATCAACTACTGAGTAATTTGGGTGAGATCCCATATCATTGTACTAGATCAACACCCTGCTGGTGGCCCTTATATCACGCCAATACCCACTCCCCCCAAAATATCTCTAACCCTCAATAGTGCAGTCAGAGTAATGAGACCTCTGATAGTATTCTTCTGTATAGCAGGGACACAGGCAACAGAACAACCAGGCTTGTCTTGAATTAAGGACTAATGGTTGAATTGGAATTGGATATTATTCAACCAATTAATGAAAAAACAGTTATTAAATGCCTACCATATATCTGGTGCTGCTTGATATTCAGGTTACAATAAACAAATAGAACATCCTTGGTTTTCCAGGAATTTATCCTCTATTGTGTATGTATATAGAAACACAAACTCATGCAAAATAAATGCAAGATAATTGAGAGAGAGAAAACACTGGGGGATTTGGAAGATCATCAAGGACTCTGGGTAGAACATGATTCTTCAACTGAATCTTAGTAGAAATATGGGATTCTACGAGGCAGGAGTGAAGAGGGTATAATTTCTTGGCATAGGGACAATCAGTTCAAATGTCTGGAGACAGCCATGGAATCATAGATTTGAAGATGGCAGGGACCTTCCAGGCTATGGAATAGAAGCACTTTAATTTTATAGATGAAAAAATTTAAGCACAGACAGGTCAAGCGGTTTGTCCAGAGTCACACAGGAAGGAAATGTCTGAGTTGAATTCATATGTGAACACATTCATATGTGAGGACTAGTAAAAATCTGGATTATAGAGTCAGAAAGGAAATATTGATTATTAACTTTGGAAAGGTACATTCTGGCCAGTTTGGGAAGGTCTTTAAGTGACAAAGGAATTTGTATTTGATCCCAGAGGTAATGGGAAAAGGCTGGAGTTTACTGAATGAAGAGGTGATATGATCAGATCTGCACTTTCAGAAAATTTTGTCCGGCAGTTGTGTGTAGGATTAGTGGAGTGGGGAGACACAAGAAGGAGGAAGCATAATTAGAAGGCTATTGAAATAGCTCAGATAAGAGCTGATAAGAATCTGAACTGGGGTGGCCTCTTTGTGTTGAACAGAAGAGAAAGAATGAGAGAGATTATGGGCATAGAAAGTCAAGACTTAGTATTGATCAATCAGATGAGAGAGGAGAAGAGAGATAACACCCACAGCTATTGCCAAGATTATCAATTCTAAGTGGTCTCTTCCTACATAATACTTTCTTGCCCCATGAGAGGCCTACGATAACTGGGACTCTGAATGCTGCTGAGCGGAGAAGGTCAGGTTCTCAAAAGACATGACCCACAATGGTTGGAGTCATTCACTGGTTCTTGTAATATGGTTTTAGGTAAATAAGCAGTTCTGATAGGCCTTGGCTCCTCTCATAACTGAAAGGGCTGAGTTGATAGCTGTGCCAACATGCTATTTATTGTCCATCAGTGTGGCCATGTGGTACATTTATGTTGCTATGGTGGCTGGATACTTGGTGAAGCTGAAAAGCTCCACGGCCAGCCAAGCTGGATAGTGCTGCCTGGTTAATAATGACATATTCAGCTTTCCTTGTTCTGTTTCCCTCCTGCTGCTCAAAGCAAGGTTTGGGACTTATTTGGATGTCACTGGGAGAATGTTCCAATCATTTGGGGTTAGTTCAATATCCTTGACTATTTTTGAAGTCTTACCTTTCAAATTCTATACATTTCAATCTACCAAGGAAGGATCAGGAAACTTTGATCTCCTAAAGTCCAAGATATCTTCAAATAGGACTTCTTAATCATTTTGTATATCAAAACCTAGTGAAGACCATAGAACCCTTCTATGAATAATATCTTAATAATTGGAAGATATACTAAATTTTAATTTAGAAATAAGTAAAAATATACATTTTTCCCAACCCTCCTCCCCAAAATCTATACACCAACCCATTAGTTGTTCATGGACTCCAAGTTAAGGAATCCCATATTAGATAATAAAGACAACCTATCTCCTTCACATATAGGTAGGAAAATATTATCCTGCTGATCATATAACCTGATGGGAGATCTTGGTTTCACGAAAGAAGTACAAAATGAAACATGGATATGCCAGGTCTATGGTAGCTTTGAAGTATGGGTGTCAGATTTCCATCTTTTTTTTTCTATATTAGGAAAAATCCCTAATGCCATCCATGTGTTAGCTATCTCCAGTGTCTACTTTTGCAACAAATCTGCTTTTAAATATTTGATATCTCTCAGGTAGAAGAAGGAACATGGATGGCTATAGCTCTGGAAGACAGATCTAGCAATGAAAGAAGGAAATTCCAGAGTGACAGAGAGATGTTATGTAGGACATATATAAGGAAGCACTTCCTGAAGATAGAGTTTTTTAAGTATAGAATGGAATTAGATTTGGGACAGATATTCTTAATCTGCCATATGTGAACTTAAAAAAAGAAAACAATATCAATGCAATTCATTTCATTTGTAATTGCCTGTTTTTTTATTTTATGCATTTAGTGACATTATTCTGAAAATGATCCATAGATCATTACCAGCTGGGAGATCAAGAAAGCTTCTAGGGAGAAGTGACATTGGGAATGAACTCTAAAGGATGGATTTAAGTGCAATAGGTAGATAAAAAAGATTTGTTAATAGTTGTATGGAGTCCTAATGTTTGAAAATCACTTTGTATATATTATATGATTTGATACAAGAACTCTGACGTGAGTGCTATCATTTTACAGAAGAGAAAACATAAGATGAGGAAGATCAAGTGAATTTGGTGACTCTGAAACAGAATTTGAACTCATTTCTTCTTGGCTCTGAGAGAAATGATTATTTCTCTCTTATCTGAATACTAATACTTAAATCAGGACCAAGGGTTTTCCCCTTTTCTACTTCTTTATCCAGAAATCAACTCATGTGGGAAATCTTTCTTAAAGTCTTACTTTCACACCCAGCATTCCTAAGATCTAATCAAAGACAGTAAAAGAAATTCTGACTTTAGCCAAATGGGTGGATTCCTGCTTTAAGGTCTTTACTCAATCAGGCTTGAGAAAATGTGGACTCTCCCTTTTGTCAGAAAAGTGAAATGGATATTGATAAGTTTCTTTAACCAAGATTTTGGTGCTCAGTGTCACATACCTCAAGACTTCTAATGTAGACCACCTCTCATGATATTAATTTTCTCATTCATTGTTAACCAATTAGAGTTGATTGCCACCCTCAGCAATACCCACTTTTCCAAGGGCATGTAAGTTACAAGCCTACCACCATGGGGATCTTTGCTTTTTAAAAATTACACTGACCTCTTTTATTAATAAAATGCTTCCATTATTAATAAGTGATTAATTACCCAGAAATTATGTCTCTTGAATTTTTTAAACATCACGGTACACGTCCAGAACTAGGGTATCAACTACCTCAAAATCGATACCACTGGCATCGATAAGTGCATAATTGGCATGTATTTACAAAGTATGTTAAAGACAGTATCTCATTTGAGCCCAATAATATACCTGTAGGTAGGTTCTATGATTATATCCATTTCATGAATAAAGAGACTGATGACAAGTTGTATCATACCCATGGCACACAGCTAGTAATCTAAGGTTAGATTTAAACCTAGAACTTCTGTTGTCAAGCTCAGTATAGTCTGCTTTCTGTGTCTGGCAAGGAAGGACAGGCCAAGCAGAGGTAACAGATTGAGAGTCTCTGAGGAGGGAGTAAATAGACTGGCTGTGATTCAAAGTCAGGTCATTGATTATTAGAGCTGGAACAGATGTCAGAAGTAATCATGTTCAGCCTCCTAGTTTTACTGCTAAAGAAACTCAGACAAGGGAAATGACTTGCCTAAGGTTGCAAAGCCAGCCCCTTGCAAAGTGGGGACTCACTGGCAGACTGTATATATGGCACATATTCCTCTGACTGCAGTTCCAGGGCTTTCCCTACTCCTGTCACTCAATTACCTTCCTTTAAACTCCTGAATCCTTCACTAAACGATAGATCCTAACCTAGGCACATTTGAATCAATTACCTCCCCAGTGTGCATTACAGATGTGACTAGCAGCTGTTCTGAACTGTATTTAAATTTAATGTTGTAACACACGGTTTCTTTTATTATTAGTTTGAGCACAGGAGTTCATTTTCTGTGCTTTCCTTCTCACTTTAAAGGAAGCACCAGGTTTGGTTAGATTATTTCCCTGAAAGCTGCCAAAGTTTAATTTAAACTCATTTGAGGCATGGCCAGATTGAAATCTAGAAGAAGCCTGTGGGAGATTGGTCTCTTAGCTGCAATGTCTGTTGCTTAATGTCTGCATTTGCCTTGGAGAACCAGAGTTTATGGGGAAATGCCAGATGCATTTGACTTTTCTCTCTCTTTTTTTAAAATTTGGGCTAGTTTGTTATCAAAGGAGAGCAATATATATTAGAAAGATTGAGCCTTCTGTACTGTTATCAAATCAATTATGGAACCACCTTCCCTGTCTGGGGCTGTGGATCACAGCCTCCTGACTAGCTTTATCCTGTAACAAAAGAGATGAGAAGGGGAGGGGGGGGAGGAACATATCTGATTGCCAAGAAATTTTTAAAATATCTGTGTAAGAGAAGTTACTATCTCTGAAAAGAAGAACATTCTTGAAGACCTAATCTGTAACTCTCACAGTCCCAGAAGCAAAGGGAGGGGTCATGTGAGATCCAGAGTTCCTAGAGAATCTCGGCAGTCTCCCGTCAAAAAGAAAGATTAAGTAATAAAAATACAAACCAGCAAGTCAAGGGCAAAAGCAGACCCATTTACAGTTTACTCTCACTTCAAAATGTTAATTGAACTAAGGCAAACTGTCTCCTCCACCAACTCATTAGCAATATTGTAATTAAAGGAGCACCTTCAGTTCCTTAGGGTAATGACCTTTTTAAATTCAATTTGGGAATTCTGATTGCTGCTGAATACCCTAGATCTCTGAGGCTGAATTCAAAAGCCAAACTCTTCCTTTAAATGTACAATTAGTAAACATTTGGGGATCAATCCCTCAGTTTCTGCCTGCTTTATGCACAGTTTCCCTTTGGTTTTCTAAGAGTTTTTCTGTAACTGGATGCCAGGACAGAAGGTCACACTGAGCTCTGCAGGACCCCCCCTTTCTCCAGTGGGACTGAGGTACCTGTTGATAACTCTTGAAGGGAGGCTTTTCTGGGTGGTGTCAGAGGGGTTTTAAAGAGGAGGAACAAATGTCCCTGGTGATAATGTGGCAGTAAAAGGGTGGATTAGTAGAGGATATCACTGTACAAAGGAAGTGGAAGAACACATTGTTGGCATGGTACGATTGTAAAAATAAAAAGTACTGCTGTTACTGATTACTCCTAATAATAATTCATAGTAATTCAATGTTTTGGCCTACTCCTATGATTTAATTAAATTTGGAAACTCCTAATACGGAAATTCCATCTGGAAATAAAAATAAACAAGTCACATGCAATTTAGACTGATGGGATTGATGAGGTATGGGCTTTAGAATCCCTACCTCTGATTTTCCTTAAATTTTTCCACATACAGGACCCTTGTCATTTGCCCTTGAATTCTGTGGTTCCCAGCATCTCTAGACATCAATAGGATCATAGATTTAGAGAAGAGATGAACAATGAAAGTCATTTCATTCAAGTTTCTCCTTTTACTGATGAGGAAACTGAGGTACAAAGAGTTTAATAGGCCTTTTTTTCTGGTGATAAATCAGGGTTAAGTGACTTGTTCAGGGTCACACAGCTAGTAAGTGTCAAGAGTCTGAGGTCAGATTTGAACTCAGGTCTTCCTGAACATAGGGCAGATACTCTATCCACTGAGTCACCTAGCTGCCCTGGTCAAAAGAGTTTAAATGATTTGTCAAGTATATTTAGTAAGTGGCAAAGTGGCAAAGACCCCACCTCCTCTCCTCACAAGATCTTAGAGATTTGCTTGAGTCACTGAGAATTCAGGTGACTTGTCAAAGATCTCTATCTACTATTGCCTCATTTTCATCTCTTTCTAATAATGATGATGACTGATATCAATTAACCCATAAAAAGTCATTAAATACTTCTTTGGGCCAGACACTGTTTTGAGGAAGAAAATATCAGCTGAAAAACTATTCCTTGCTCTCAAGATGCTTACATTATAATGAGGAAAGACAGCACTTAAAAAAGAAAGTTGAAAAGGTATGTGCCCCTATGAGCTGAGTTAGGGGAACAAGGACAAAATTAAACCAAATACGGTAAAAGTTACTTTGTTTTGCTTTACTGACCAGAAAACTGCAAATCTGTATTTCTGATATTATCAGTGACCCTTACTGATGAAGCACACTAAAATGATGTATTAGGAAATTAAAAAAAAAACAACAAAAAAAAATTTGAAGGTTGATACAAGGATGCCAAATGGTTGTTGCTTACTGTTTCTTATCTTAATATTAGTTTAGAAAATTATGCAATGTGCCATGACATTATATATTTGGAGCTAGAAGGGATGTTAGAGTTCATTTAATCCAATCCCCTCATTTTGTCTCCAGAGAAAGGAATGATAATAACTAACATTTTTTTAAAGCACTTTAAGGTTTGTAAAACATTTTATTTACATTATCATCTCATTTGATACTCAAAGTTACCCTGTGAAATATTATTATTTCATTTTAACAGAGAAGGAAACTGTTAAAAGGAAAATTTTTTGTTAGGGTTTTCACCCTGATTAATGAGACAAAACCCAGGCCAAGGAATTGAAATGAGTTTATTAAAATAGGTCACGGGAGTAACATTGATGCACTGATCACTGGAGATCAGCCAGCAGTTCAAGATGGAGTCAACTTTTACTGATACATTATGAGATGAAGACAATTGGGATAGGTCCAGGTCAGCAAAAGGGGAGGGGCCATTACATCTCAGCGCCTCCCCAGTTATGCTACATGAGGGCTACATGATGTTTAATAGGTACAAAGAGGTAGGGGATGACTTGCTATTTGATAAATAGGAAGTGATGCCTCCCCCAATGCTAATTGACAAGCACAGTTGGGAACAATTAAATACTGAGTCAGCATAACTTTCAATAAAACCAAGAGTGAGAGAGGATAAGTGACTGTCCTAGGATCATAGAGAACACAAGTGGCTGAGTCAGGTCTCAGTTACATAGATATTAGAGCTTAGATTAGCCTCCTGCTTCTTTCTCTGCATTCAAATCTGGCTCTTCTTATCATGGGAAACAAAGGAAAAAATTCCATTTCCACAGGGTCAAAACTCTTAGGGGTGGTAGTTAACTGGAGTTGTGATCTAGCACAGGCAGATTAAAGGTTGGAAACTTGTGTGCAGGCTTGAAGAGCTGTTTGAGGGAAAGCCTATAAGAAAAGAGAACATGAAGTCACAGCCGGAGCCACCTAAAAATCCAACTGTGCTTGCTTAATGGCTTACAGTGGGCGTGTCAAAAGATTGTGACCCAAAAGAGGATGAACCAATTTGTCCTCTGATGGGAGTATCTGTCTTGCACTAATTTTATAAAAATGCCCTCACCTCACTTCAACATCTCTCTCTCTCTCCCTTTTTGAAGAAGGGTGGAGTTCACCTTGGCCAAGGTATTCAATTCCTGATTTCTACTTAAATAAATTTTCCTTGATACTTTTCAGTGTCAAGCATGTTTTTAACATTCTGAAGTCACCATCTACCTTCTTAATAGATTGGAGTCTAGAGAGAGATTGAGGAAACACTGAATTCAAATATTTTCCTTTAATCCTTATCATGATAGTAAAC
Source organism: Bettongia penicillata ogilbyi (assembly GCA_023548195.1). Lineage (NCBI taxonomy): Eukaryota > Metazoa > Chordata > Mammalia > Diprotodontia > Potoroidae > Bettongia > Bettongia penicillata. Next base: position 6,293,712 of record JAJHZJ010000187.1, read on the forward strand.
ATCAACACATATGTGGATAATCCATGGAATATTTTAAATTCCAAATTATGCCCTCCCCAGGGGTACTTAGATGGTACAGTGGATAGAGTACCTGACCTATAGTCAGAAAGACCTGAGTTCATATGTGACCTCAGGCACTTACTAGCTGTGGGACTCTGGGTAAGTCACATAACCAACCATTTACAGATAAGATAAATGAGTTGGAGAAGGAAATGGAAAACCACTCCAGTATCTTTACCAAGAAAATACAAATTTGTCACAGAGTTAGACGTAACTGAAACTACTGAAGAACAACAAATGTCCTCCTTACTGCTTGAGAGAAATTACTATTAATAATCAATGATTCGGGGAAATCATGTTTTCCCCCATTTTTAAAGCCCTGACCATAAAAAGTTCAGCCTCTTGAAGGACATTGCTGATAATAAGATTAGACCAGACACTACCCAGGTGGAGTAGCAATTGTGTTCTTCCAAGGCTTAGGTGGGGCATACATTCTTTGCATCAATTGCTGAAGGCTCAGGGTGGTTTGGGTATAGAGATAGTTTCTTTGTCCAAGGATGATATGATGTCACTCTCAATCTTTCATTAAAATTTTCATTCTCTCAGGAATTGTAGAGCTTTTTTTTTTTTTTTTTTTTTTTTTGGTTTTGTTGGTGTTGTTATTGTTTTGGAGGGGAGAAAGGCAAGGCAATTGGAGTTAAGTGGTTTTCCCAAGGTCACATAGCTAGTAAGCGTTAAGTGTCAAGTGTGTGAGGGCAGATTTGAACTCAGGTCCTCCTGACTCTAGGGCCTGTGCTGTATTCACTGCAGGACCTAGCTGCCCCTCTCTCAGGGATTGTTAACCAATCAAGGTTGATCTTCCACCCTGGGCAATACCTGTTCTTTGGAGAGTACATGAACTGGGAACCAACAGCCATGATTGTCTTTTGGTATAAATATGATGGCCAAGTGACCATCCTGTTATTAAAATACTGGTATTATTAATACAGTGATTCAATTATGCAGAAATTATATCTCTTGAAACTTTTTTTTTATGAAAAGGTTCTATTTATTTTTTGAAACTCCTCACGCAACTTTTTTTTTTACAGTTCTCTTTCTTTGGGTATACTTGGCCTGGGCTCTGCATTTCAAGCTCCACTCCAGGCCTGGGGCCTACCTGCATCCTTATTTCCCCCAGAGACTCCAACTTCTAGATTCTTTTTTTTTTTTTGTAATAAAAATTTATTTATTTAACTTTTTACATTCATTTTCACAAAATTTTGGGTTCCAAATTTTCTCCCCTTTTATCCCCTCCCCCCACCCCAATATACCAAGCAATCTAATTTTCCCTATCACCAATCTGCCCTCTCTTCTATCATCCCTCCCTTCTCTTGTCCCCATCTTCTCTTTTGTCCTGTAGGGCCAGATGACTTTCTATTCCCCATTAACTGTATTTCTTATTTCCTAGTAGCAAGAACAATACTAAACAGTTGTTCCTAAAACTTTGAGTTCCAAATTCTCCCTATCCCTCCCTCCCCACCCATTCCCTTTGGGAAGGCAGGCAATTCAATATAGGCCCTATCTGTGCTGTTTTGCAAATGACTTCGATAATAGTCATGTTGTGTAAGACTAACTGTATTTCCCTCCATCTTATCCTGCCCCACATTGTTTCTATTCTGTCTTTTGATCCTGTCCCTTCCCGAGTGTTGACTTCAAATTGTTCTCTCCTCCCATTGCCCTCCCTTCCATCATCCCTCCCCCCACTTGCTTATTTCCTTCTCCCCCACTTTCCTGTATTGTAAAATAGGTTTTCATACCAAAATGAGTGTGCATTTTATTCCTTCCTTTAGTCGAATGTGATGAGGGTAAACTTCTTGTTTTTTTCTCAGCTCTCCTCTTTTTCCTTCCACTAAAAAGGCTCCTGCTTGCTTCTTGAATGAGATATAATTAACCCCATTCCATTTCACCCTCTTTCCTCCAACTACATTTCTCTCTCACCATTTACCTTAATTTCTTTTCAGCTATGGTCCCATCCTATTCAATTCACTCTGTGCTCTCTGTCTCTGTATGTGTGTGCATGTGTGTATGTGTGTGTGCGTGCATGCATGTACATGTGTGTGTATGGTGCCACCAACTACCCAGATACTGAAAAGTTTTAAGAGTTAGAAATATTGTCTTTCCATGTAGGAATGTAAACAGTTCACTTCTGGTAAGTCCCTTAAGACTTCTCTTTGCTGTTTACTTTTTCATGCTTCTTCTCATTCTTGTGTTTGGAAGTCAAATTTTCTTTTCAGCTCTGGTTTTTTCATCAAGAATGATTGAAAGTCCTCTGTTTCATTGAAAGACCATATTTTCCCCTGAAGTGTTATACTCAGTTAAGCTGGGTAGGTGATTCTTGGTTTGAGTCCTAGTTCCTTTGACTTCTGGAATATTCTATTCCACTCCCTTCCATCCCTTAATGTAGAAGCTGCTAGATCTTGAGTTATCCTGATTGTATTTCCACAGTACTGGAATTGTTTCTTTCTAGCTGCTTGCAAGATTTTCTCCTTGACCTGGGAGTTCTGGAATTTTGCCACAACGTTCCTAGGAGTTTCTCTTTTTGGATCTCTTTCAGGTGGTGATCGATGGATTCTTTCAATACTTATTTTGCCCTCTGGTTCTATAATGTCAGGGCAGTTTTCCTGGATAATTTCATGAAAGGTGATGTCGAGGCTCTTTTTTTGATGATGACTTTCAGGTAGTCCCATAATTTTTAAATTGTCTCTCTTGGATCTATTTTCCAGGTCAGTTGTTTTTCCCATGAGATATTTCACATTCTCTTCCATTTTTTCATTCTTTTGGTTTTGTTTGGTGATTTCTTGCTTTCTCAGAAAGTCATTAGACTCCATCTGTTCCATTCTAATTTTGAGAGAACTATTTTCTTCAGTGAGCTTCTGAACCTCTTTTTCCATTTGGCTAGTTCTGCTTTTGAAAGCATTCTTCTCCTCATTGGCTTTTTGAACCTCTTTTGCCAATTGAGTGAGCCTATTTTTCAAGGTGTTATTTTCTTCAGCATTTTTTTGGGTCTCCTTTAGCAAGGTATTGACCCATTTTTCATGCTTTTCTTGCATCTCTCTCATTTCTCTTCCCAGTTTTTCCTCCACCTGTCTAACTTGATTTTCAAAATACTTTTTGAGCTCTTTCAGAGCTTGAGCCCACCAGACATCCACCTGGGATGTCTGGGATACAGAGGCCCCGACCTCCACGTCTTTCCCTGATGGTAAGAATAGTTCCTCATCATCAGAATTGAAAGGCGGGAACATCTGTACCCCATCAAAGTAGCTGTCTATAGTCTTATTTTTCTTCCCTTTTCTGGGCATTTTCCCAGTCAGTTACTTGACTTCTGAGATTCCTCTCCACCCCCGCCTAGATCTGCCCAGTCAGTGCTTGGGGTCTGAGATTCAAATGCTGCTTCCCAGCCTCAGGGCTTTCTGTGGTGGGAGAGGCTGCTATTCAGTGTGAGCTTAAGTTCTGGTGCTCGGGTGGGGGCAGGGCCACCTCCCAGGCTCAGTTCCCTCAGGGGCTTTAGGCAGAGACCTTCAGTAATGGAGCAGGTAGGTGCAGGGCCGCCTCCCAGGCTCAGTTCCCTCATGGGGTTTATGCAGAGACCTTTGGTAATGGCCCTCAACTTCTGCCTGCTGGTCCAGGAGTCCCAGGGGCCACCGCCGCTGCCTCTGCCGCTGCCACTGCCGCTGCTTCTGCCCGTGCCTCTGCCACTGCCTCTGCTGCTCCCTCCACTGCTGCCTCCCGAGGGGGCCCGAGTCACAGAGACACCCTGCTCCCCTCTCGGCCAGCCCAGACATCTCTCTCACTGACCTGTAGCGTCTGTGGGCGGAGGGACCTTCCCGGCCTCCGGAGGTTCTGCCCCTGAAGTCTTCTCGGATCTGTTCCTCTGGGGCCACCCGGCCAGGGCAGCACAGGGGTGGGCTCTGCTTTCCAGGGTGTGACAGAGCCCTGGGGACCACTCTCCCGGGCTCTCTGGAATGGAATTCTTTTCCACTGTGTTTCTGGGTGCCCTGCAGTGCTCCAGAATTTGTGGGGAGTTCTTTTTGCAGGAAATATATGGGCTGTGGGTTTGCAGCTAGCATACATGAGTCTTTCTACTCCGCCATCTTGGCTCCACCCCCCTTGAAACTTTTTTAATCACCATATTTAAGGAGTTAGACATGACCATGACCTTGGTGACTATATAAACCCAAAAAAAGAATTAATCCCCAGTATAACATACTCAATAATTGGTCGTCCCTCCAACCTCTACTTGAAGTCTTCCAGTGAGAGAGAACCCTCTTGAGGCAGCCTATTCTACTTCTGTGTGACTCTTGGTTGTTAAGAATTTATGTTAAGAATTGGCCCCTTGATATCAGGGTTAAATTGGCCACTTTATACCTTTGACTCATTATTTACTTACTTTGCGGTCCAACAGAAGTAGCCTAATCTATCTTTGACATATCTGCTCTTCAAATATTTAGAATATTTAGAGATGGACATCATGTCTCTATTGAGACTTCTGGCCAAATGTGCCTCATTCCTTCAACTAATACTGATATGGATTAGATTTGGGGTCCTTCACCACCCAAGTTGCCCTTATCTGAATGTTTTCCAGGTTATTAATAACTTTCTTCTACTCTGTGCCCCAAACTTACAGATGTGGGCTGACCACAGAGGGGTTCCATGATTCTACTCAATATCCTGGTGACTTTTTCCATATCTGGCAACCTCTCCCCTAAGTATGTTTGCTCTCCCTATTATAATGTGGGTTCCTTGAGGCCAAGAACTCTTGGTGTTTGATGTGTAGAAAGAATTTATTAAGAGATTACTTGCTTTATGTGATTCCAGTGAAAGGTATTTAGCATAAAGGATTGTTTCTTAGCCACAAAAATGCATTTGACTCAGTAGGGCAAAACATAGACTTGGAATTTCTTCCCACAAGGTATTTCCTGTGCACATATGACAATTACAGATGCTTCCTTGATGGATGCAATGACAGAGAAAACTTCATTCTGCCATCCTTTAATAATCAATATCAAAGGAGGCATAAAACCATGAGGCATATGCTCTCCCAATCTGTCCAGCAGCTTCACACTTGACTATCCTATGCAAAGCATTCAAATGAAAGGTGGAGAGTTTCTGTAGTTATTTCTGTTTATATATTACATTGAGCAGATTGCCTTAAGTCATAGAGGCTACAGGGCCTCCTCAAATTTGATAGAGAATTTGTCAAGCAGTCCCAGCAAGGAATAAAGCAAACAAAAAAGTGGATAAAGAATGCACACTAGTTTAATGATGTCATTCAATTGAAGGGACAAGCTCTTGAGTTGTCCATTGGTACCTATATCTTTGGGGCAGCTAGTTTGCACAGTGGATAGAGAACTGGCCTTGAATCAGGAAAAAACTCATCTTCCTGAGTTCAAATCTGGCCTCAGACCTTTACTACCGCAGAAACACACAGTTTCTGGACTAGTCATTTTACATTTTGTAAAGTTCCTCATCTGCAAAATGAACTAGAGAAATAAATGGCAAACAACTCTAGTATCTTTGCCAAGAAAACCCCAAAGGTTGTCACAAAGAGTTGGATATGTCTGAAATGAATGAATAACAATTTATATCTTGCATTAACCCTGCAGGTTGAGCATGATCTTGGTCCAGAATTGAATATGAGAAAGAATAGGCTAGAATACATTTGGGAAATTATGTAGCCCTTTCAAAATTCCCAAGCTACTTCTTTCAACAAATCCCCTTTCCTTAAGAGAAGTAATGTCATGGCAATGCCATAGGATTCCAAAGCAAAGAGTACCATAGCTTCAGAAGAATTAAAATTGGGAGGTGATCTAGAGAGAAATGACAAGACGTAAGATGGTTGTAGTTAGACTGTACCATACTATCAATGAAAACTTGTATTTCACAAATGATAATAACAGTATCAGCAAGGACATGAGAACAATCGATAGTTGATGGACAAGTCTACTCATGGTATCCACAAAATCGTTGTGTTTCTATTTCTAGTCTTTCTCCTTTTCAATCCACTGTCAAATTATTGCTTCTAAATCTGTACATGATATTATACTTAAAAAAAACTTCAGTAGCTTCTTATTGCTTTGAAGAGAAAAGATAATAACTTTGTTCTATCACTTACAGTTCTCTAACCCTAACTCTAACTCTAACCCTCAATTCTAACCCTTACCCTAAATACCCTAAATGCCTCAATTCTAAATACACTCTAACTCTAAATGCCCTTGATTCTAACCCTAAATGCCTCAATTCTAACCATAAATGCCCTAAATGTGTTCGATTCTAACCCTAAATGGCCTCGATTCTAACCCTAACCCTCGATTCTAACCCTAACCCTAACCCTAAATGCCTCGATTCTAAATGCCTCAATTCTAACCCTAACCCTAACCCTAACCCTCGATTCCAACCCTAACCCTAAATGCCCTAAATACCTATATTCTAAATGTGCTAATCTGGCTCCATACTTCCCTTTCCAGAATTATCTTATATTGTTCTCTTTCACATATTCTTCATTCCAGCCAAACAAGTCTCCTGGTCTTCCCTACATATGCCATTCCAGTTCCTACCACTATGTTCTTGTATAGATGAAAGCTGACATTGTAAACCATTGACTTCTTGGAATCCATGGCTTTCCTCCAAGAATGGCTCTCTCATTATATGATTCTCTTACAAAGGGACTTTAATGATTCTTAGTTATCCATGCTCTTTTCCTCCTGAAATTTCTTTTAAGGTATTTGATGCTTATTTCTCTGAATGCATATTATAGTCTCTCCCTTGGCAAGAGAGTAAACTTCTTGAGGTCAGGAGCTGTTTTGCCTTTGATTTTGCATTCCAAGCATCTATCATGGTCCCTGGCACATTGTAATTACTTAATTAACATTTTATCAAATCACATCAAATGAAAGACCTAAAGCAAAGGCTTAAATGTGTTGGGCAGATTGTCTCTAAAGGATTTATTGAAGGCTGTGGGCAAGAATTCACAGGGTAGGAAGGTACAGCTGGGGTGTCATCAACTGTGGCAAAGGAGACCTCATATACCTGAGACCCTGGCATTGGTGATCTATAGAGATATTAAGTTAAGAAAAAGACAATTAGAAAGCTCAATCTGCTTTACTCAAATCCCCCAATGTACTTGGAACCCAAATATAATTGAATTGTAATGATCTACCCATCCCACTATTAATGGAGATCAGCTGAACATTACCTCTATGTTGGTATTCTTATTAGGGGAAAGGAGGGAGAGAGGATGGTTTAAGATCAAGCACCTTGGTTCTAGTCATAGAATCTAGGTTAAGGTTGCTCCTTTGTATCTCTGGGACTTTGGGCTGGTCACTGTACTTCCCTAGGTTTTTGTTTGTTCCTTTGGAAATTGACAGAGGATGTATACAATGGTTTCTTGTTACTAAATCATATTTATATGATTTAGATTATGATTATATAATTTGTATTTTTAGCTATACGATTTCATGATTCCATTTGCAAATACCCTCACTGGAGCATCATGGCAGAGTGGGTAGAGTGCCAGCTTTGCAAACAGGTCAGGTAGTTAAAATCCTGCCACTGACAAATCATTAACTCAGTAATCATAGGAAAGTGGTATCGTAGATTGAGCACTGAAGGTATAGTCAGAAAGGTGTAGGTTCAAATTCTACCTCAGAAAATCATCAGTTGTGTGACCTTGGGTAAACCACTAACCCTCTCTAAGTCTCGGTTTCCTCATCTACACAATGGGGAAAATAATACCTGAAATGAATACCATGTATTGGTTGTTTTATATGCTTACATAGGTACATTCTGTATAAAACTGCTCAGTGTCAGGGAATTGTACATTGCCGTTTTAGTATCCTTAGGATCTAGCAGTCTGTGTGTGTGTGTGTGTTTTAACTAGACCTATGATTATATTGACATAATGAGATCTTAATGAGAAAACTTTGTTTTTCTTCTTATTTTTTTAATAGTTTTATTTATTTATTTTTAGATTTCCACATTCATTTCCACAAAATCTTGAGTTCCAATTTTTCTCCCCATCTCTGCCCTTCCCCCACCCCATAACACCTTGCATTCTGATTACCCCTTCCCTCAATGTTCCCTCCCTTCTTTCACACACCCCCCCCTTCCTTTATCACCATCTTCTCTCTTTTCTTGTAGGGTAAGATAAATTTCTATACCCCATTACCTGTATTTCTTATTTCCCAGTTATATGCAGTAACAGTTCTCAACATTCATTTCTAACACTTTGAATTCCAAATTTTCTCCCTCCCTCCCTCCGCACCCATCCCCACTGAGAAGTCAGGTAATTCAATACAGGCTATATATGTGTCATTTTAAAAAACACTTCCATAATAGTCATGTTGTGTAAGACTAACTATATTGCCCTCTATCCTACCCTGTCCCCCCCTTTTTTTCTATTCTCTCATTTAACCTTGTCCCCTCCCAAAATTGTTTACTTCTAGTTACTCCCTTCCCCCATTTGCCCTCCCTTCTATCATCCCCCTCACCTCACCTGTCCCCTTCTTCCCCACTTTCCTGTAGTGTAAGATAGATCTTCATACCAAATTTAGTGAGTGTGTTATTCCTTCCTTAAGCCATATGTGAAGAGATTAAGCTTCACTTTCCCCTCTCACCTCCTCCCTTTTCTCCTCCATTGAAAAACAATTTTCTTATCTCTCTTATGAGTGATTGTCTCTCCCATTCCATTTCTCCCTTTCTTCTCCCAATATTTTCCTCTCTCACCTCTTAATTTAATTTAATTTTTTAATGGATATCATCTCTTCTGATTCAACTCAACCTATACTCTGTGTGTGTGTGTGTGTGTGTGTGTGTATGTGTGTGTGAGATCCCTCTACCTACTCAAGTACTGAGAAAAGTCTCAAGAGTTACAAATATTATCTTTCCATGTAGGAATGTAAACAGCTCAGCTTTAGAAAGTCCTTTATGATTTCTCTTTCCTGTTAACCTTTTCATGCTTCTCTTGATTCTTGTGTTTGAAAGTCAAATTTTCTATTCAGTTCTGGTCTTTTCATCATGAATGCTTAAAAGTCCTCTATATCATTGAATGACCATTTTTTTCCCCTTGAAATATTATACTCAGTGTTGCTGGGTAGGTGATTTTTGGTTTGAATCCCATTTCTTTTGACTTCTGGAATATCATAGTCCAAGCCCTTCAGCCCCTTAATGTAGAGGTTGCTAGATCCTGTGTTATCCTGATTGTATTTCCACAATACTTGAATTGTTTCTTTCTAGCTGCTTGCAATATTTTCTCCTTGACCTGGGAACTTTGAAATTTGGCCACAGTATTCCTAGGAGTTTCTCTTTTCGGGTCTCTTTCAGGAGGTGATTGGTGGATTTTTTCATATTTATTTTGCCCTCTGGTTCTAGAATATCAAGGCAGTTTTCCTTGATAATTTTATGGAAGATAATGTCTAGGCTCCTTTTTTGATCATGGCTTTCAGGTAGTCTCATAATTTTTAAATTGTTTCTCCTGGATCTATTTTTCAGGTCAGTTGTTTTTCCAGTGAGATGTTTCACATTATCTTCTATTTTTTTCATTCTTTTGGTTTTGTTTTGTAACTTCTTGGTTTATCGTATAGTCATTAGCTTCCTTGAACTCCACTCTTATTTTTAAAGAACTATCTTGTTCAGTAAGGTTTTGAACCTCCTTTTCCATTAGGATAATTCTGCTTTCTAAAGCCTTCTTCTCATTAGACTTTTGAACCTATTTTTCCAATTGAGCTAGCCTCTTTTTAAAGGTGTTATTTTCCTCAGCATTTTTTTGGTTCTCCTTTAGCAAGCTGCTGACTTGCTTTTCAAGCTCTTCTATGGCCTGACCCCACTTGATATTCACTTTGGAGGTATTGGAGGAAGAAGCCTTGACTTCCTCTGACAGTATGCATTGTTCTTCCTCATTTGAAAGGATGGAAGGAGATACCTGTTCACCAAGAAAGTAACCTTCTATGGTCTTATTTTTTCCCCTTTTTGGGGCATTTTCCCAGCCAGTTACATGACTTCTGAATCCTTTGTCAAGAGGAGGGTCCTAGTGCTCCTCCTCCCCTCAGGACTGTGCTCAGGGCTGAGATTCAGATCTGCTGCTCAATTTCCCCAGGGGCTTTAAGCTGAGCTGCTTAGACAATGGACCCAGGCTGCTTCTGTGGCCACCATAGCAGCCAGTCCCCTACTGCTGCTACTGCTGCTGCTCCTGCCACCACTACCATCTCTGCCATTACCAAGGCCTGTGCTTGGGAGACCCCACTCTCCTGTCACCCAGCTGGGAAAGCCCTCCCATACTGACCTTTGAAGCTTGCTTTGGTGCTTGAGGGATCTGAGACTCTCCCTTCTGGGAATTTTGCCCTGGAGGTCTGTTCTGGGCCTGTTCCTCCTGTGCCTCATGGCCAGGGCTGCGCTTCACTTAGCTCAGCATTCCGCGGGATGGACCTTTCCTGTCAGCCTTCCAGGTTATATTTGGCTAGAAATCTCTTTCACTGTGTTGTTCTGTGGCTTCTGATGCTCTATAATTTGTTGAGAGTCATTTTTTACAAGTATTTTCCTGACTGTGGGGGAAGTGCTAGAGTATGTGTCTTTCTACTCCACCATCTTTGAAAACTCATTTTTCTAAAATAACTCAACACTTGATCTGCAACTTGTAGTTTTAGAGAATTATTTTGGGGCACTGAGAGATTAAGAGATTTACCCAAAGAGACAAAGCCAGTATGTAGAAGAGATGGGAGTCAAACCCAAATCTCTCTAACCCTAAAGCTAGTTCTCTATCCAACATGGAGCCTTGCCTTTTATCTCACACATAGTGGGCACTCAGGAATGAATGATGCTGTTTACTCTCACAGTGGTCAGAAGGTCAAAAACCTAAAGTTGGAAATGACCATAAATACTGCCTCTGTCATTTAACAGATGAGGAAACTTGAAAGGCTTAATGCCTTGTCATACAAGTGCTTCTTAAAGTTTTTCTACTCACAATCTCTTTTCACTTGAGAAATTTTTATGTGACCTCAGTGTATAAGAATATAAGATAGGTATATAGAAACCTTTTACAGTTGCTGACTTTTTCACAACCCCCAAATCCAGTTATGGGACTCTGTATGGGGTCATAACTCACAGTTTAAAAAGTGCTGTCCTAGATCACATGACTACTAAATGTCTGAGGCAAAATTTGAAAATATATCTTGCCTATTCCAAGTCCAACTCTGTTTACTACTATGTCCCTTACTGCTGTGAATCTCAAATGAAATGATGTTTGTAAAATGCTTTGCAAAATTTCAAAGTTTGCATCATTTATTATCTGAACTTAAGAAATAAAACATGCCTTTCCATAGCATGGTAGAATAGAAAAAAGTTGATCATACATGAAACCACAAATCTATTAATTACAATTTGCTATTCCTTTTGAATATACAATAGTTACCTTGTAACTTTCTTTTTTTTTCCTTTTTTTCTTCCCTCATTCCCTTCCCTTAGGATGGTTGCCATTAGATGAAAAGATTTATATGTGTGCATATATGTTAAATCATTGTATGCATACTTCTATTTATTATATTTATCAGTTTTTTCTCTGTATGCAGATAGCATCTTCCTCCATATGTCCTTTCTAGTTAATTTGGGTATTTATAATAGTCAAAATACTTATTAAAAGTTGTCTTAAAACAATATTGCTGTTACTGTATACAGTGCTCTCTTGGTTCTGTTCATTTCACTCTTTGTTATTTCATCCAAGTCTATTTTTGTTTTTCTAAGATCATTGAGCTCATCATTTCTTATAGCACAGTGGCATTCCACCACAACCATACACCACAACTTGTTCAGCCATTCCTCACTGATAGACATCCTCTTAATTTTCAGGTCTTTGCCTCCATAAAGAGAGCTGTTATAAGCATTTATGTTGCTTAACTTTTAGCACCCTATGGGACTCTCTAACGTTATAATTCTATGCTAAGTGGCTCAGTTAATATAAGACTGGATTTGGAGTTGAGAAGGTCTTAGTTTAAGTCCTACCTTAGACATATACTAGCAATGAATAAGTTATTTAACATCGGTAAACCTGTGTCTTCATCTGTAAAATGGAGAAAATTATAGCACCCACTTCATAGGGTTGTTGTAAGGCTCAAATGAGATAATAACTATAAAACACTTTGATCTTAAAGTATTATATCAGTGCTGGTTATTATTATCATTATTATTAATAGACAAAATATTAATTTTTGGTAGAGGGAGTTTTTTCCATAAGAAATCCCCTACATGGATGAAATTAACAAGTCTGAACCCAATGTGTGCAGTGTGTGTGTGTTGTGTGTGTGTTGGGGGAAGCTGCCATATTTGACTCATTTATGAAGCATCTCAGAGAGAAAATATTGAGATAATTTTGAGTTAAAATATATATGGGGGGGTGGGATATGGTAGTCTGAAATATGAGTAACTAAATAATTATTGAACAGTATCTATAGACAGCAAACCTTATATTTTTCATATAGTGATTTTATCTTCTCTCTGGCCTGTAAATGCAATGATGATTACCCAGCCAGCATGCCATGGTGTCAAACAGCAATTTAAGAATCATTTTCTAGTAGAGAGATTTCAGTGAGTAACAATCCATTAATGAAGTGGCTTCATACAGATTAATTGCCTTCCACCTCTTCTGCTCATGTTCTGTACTGTGCTTTGGGGGAGGGAGGAAGATGAGAAGGTGAGTATGAGTGGGATGTGGTTTGAAGAAAATAAAGGCTTTTTGATTAAATTCTGAAGTCAGATTTATATGAAGAATACTGTCTCTTCAGAAGACTGGCTTTTCCTAACTCCATTGCAAGCTTTCCCTTCTTCCCTTGTAATACTAATCCATGCAATGGCCTCTTTCAACTCCTGTCTAGTTCAGGGGTGGGGAACCTGCAGCCTCAAGTCAATGTGTGGTATCCTTCTTTGTTCTTGGTTATAGCCTTTTGACTGAATCTAAGTTTTATGAAAGACATCTTTTTATTAAGGGAATTTGTTTTGTGAAGTTTGGATTCAGTCACAAAGGGCTGCACTAGAGGTCCACATGTCACCCTCGAAGCTGCAGGATCTTCAGCCCTGGTCTAGTCCCATCCTAGTTGGGTTACCTTGTAGTCCCCTCTCTATAGTGAAGCCCTCGTAATGGGGAGTCTAGTGTTGGTAGCCATGGGCAGCTAACACAAAAGAGGTGAATTTTCAAGGGACCATTAACACAAACCATACACACACACACACACACACACACACACACACACACATATATACATATGTATGTATATATATATGGTAGTTTTTAGAAATGTCTTTATTCTCTCAATGAATATTCCTCAGGAACTCCTAAGGTACTGTGCTGGCTGCTCTTGGCCTTATAAGAATGAATAAGAGAGAATCTTTGACTTCAAGGAATTTTAAATCCATAGTTTAATTTTTTGCAATGAAAAAGCACTTATTTTCTTTCCTTCTTTCCCACTATAAAACAAACAAAAAACCTTCATAACAAATATGCATAGTCAAGCATGATAAATACCTACATTGGCCATGCAACTGGTCTACTGGAATTGTGGTCATTTTTAATAGGAATTTTTTCCCAATTATGTCAAGGTAATTTTAACATTCATTTTTTTTACAAGATTTTGAATTCCAAATTTTTCTCCCTTTCTCTCTCCCTTCCCTTCTTCACCGAATGATAGGAAATTTGATATAGGTCATACATGTCCTATCATGTTAAATATATTTTCATATTAGTCACAGTTGTGAAAGAAGAAACAGATCAAAAGAAAAATAATGAAAAATAATAAAGTAAGTGAAAAAAATATGCTTTGATCTGTATCCAGAAGCCCTCAGTTCTTTATCTGGATGTGGATAGCATTTTCCTTTGTGAGTTCTTTCTACTTGACTTGGATTGTTTTGTTGCTGAGAAGAGCTGAGTAATTCATAGTTTATCATCACACAATGTTGTTGATAAATATGAGTTGTCATCACCATCATCATCATCATCATCATGACTGCTATTGCTGCTGGTACTTACTTACTTATTAGTACTTCTACTTCTACTGCATGAGAAGTAGAATGAGAATGCTCTTGAAAAAAATATAATCCCCTCTTTCTTGGAAAAAAGTGAATGTCTCTGGCTTTTTACTCATGCTACTGAGCAGCATTTAAATACTGATGCACTTTAGATACAAAAATAGAAGCTATTTTAAAGCAACAAAATGATACAATGAAAAGGGTCTTCCATTCCACCTCATTAAGTAACTGTGTGACTTCACAATTTTTAAAAAATTTCTCAGCCTCAGTCTTGTTATTTGTAAAATAGGGGTTATGATAGCATCTATTTCACAGTATCGTTGTGAGGATCAAATTAGATAACTTGTAGACAGAGTACCTGGAACGTTCAGGGATAGTTAGCACCTCTGGGGTGAGGGTTTGTTGAACACTTTTCTAGGCTGCTCATCCAACTTTGGTGTCCACCTGATACTGAACTCATCTGTTTTTCCAAGAAGCTGTAGTGTGCACAGTAAATGCACAGTAACCACATTCTGTTAAAACCTTGCAGACAGGCTAACCCGGACTGAGGGTAATCAACATGCCTTAAACTTGTTGGTGAGGTTGTATGTAGGGTGTCTACTCCAAGTAGACTTCCCTCAGAAGATAGAGGTAGATGAAAACAATTTGTTCCAATGGCCATGAAGGTAGCTGAAGCAGGCTCTGTGGAGTTCTTAGAGTTTGGTCAGACATCAAAGACTTCAAGATCTTCCACTGCATACCAGGCTACTGTGAGTCATCTTGATTTTTCTCTAGCTGTTAGACTTTGATGACTCTGGAAAAAAGAGTGAAACTTAGGACTTTGAGCAGCTGTCTCACTTAAATTCAATTCACATCACCATGGTATGATAGGCCTCTTTGAAAATGAAGGACAAATGAAGGAGCAGGACCACTGAGGTGAGGCCAGGAGCTTCAGACCTTGGGTTGGGGGGGAGCTCCCCTTGGAGAAAAAAGAGGAAGAAAAAAATACAGCAAAACCATCATATCCAAAAAATATGTTAAGAAGATGGCAGAGTAGGATGACCTGTTGGAGCTCTCCCCTCCCCCTGTCCCCATAAAATGCCTGTAAAAAATGACTCCAAACAAATTCTAGAGCAGCAGAAGCCACAAAATGAGTGAAAGAGATTTCCAGCCCAAGGCAGCTTGGAAGGCCAACAGAAAAGGTCTTTAGCACCAGGCTTGGAGCAGCAGATGCAGTTCCCAGATCCCTCAACCCACAAACAGCAGAGACAGCTTCAAAGGTCAGTGAGAAAGTTCTTTCACCTGGGTGGGAAGGGAGCAGGGTCCTTGCCTAACCCCAAAGCCAGGAAGCAGCAGCAGCATCCATTTTTGGAGCCCTCAGCCTGAAGACCCTGGGGGAAATGAGCTGCTGATCTTAGTCTCAGCCCTGAGTGGCAGTCCTGCATTGAGGAGAAGCACTGGCTTGGTGGAGCTGGAGGCAGTTTTAGAGAGGAACTTCTACTCACAGATTCTGTGATTGTTCCCAGATCAGAGCATATGCCAAGAGAGGAGAAAACTCTCCTTTGATTGTGCTGCCTTGGAGGAACTGAGAACTTACAAGTCCCCAGAGTATACCACCCTCTTGACAAAGGACTCAAAAAATCAAGTAACTGGTTGGGAAAATGCCCAAAAAATGGAAAAAATAAGACTATAGGAGGTTACTTTCTTGGTGAATAGGTATCCTCTTCCATCCTTTCAGATGAGGAAGAACAAAGCATACCATTATAGGAAGACATCAAAGTCAAGACTTCTGCTTCCCAAACCTCCAAAATAAATATGCAATAGTCTCAGGTCATGGAAGAGCTCAAAAAGGATTTTGAAAATCAAGTAAGGAAGGTGGAGGAAAAATTGGGAAGAGAAATGAGAATGATGCAAGAAAATCATGAAAAGTGAGTCAACAGCTTGCTAAAGAAGACCCAAAAAATGATGAAGAAAATAATACCTTTAAAAATAGACTAACTGAAATGACAAAAGAGGCCCAAAAAGCCAATGAGGAAAAGAATGCTTTAAGAATTAGCCAAATGGAAAACGAGGTTCAAAAGCTCCTTGATGAAAACAGTTCCTTAACAACTAGAATGGAGCAAATGGAAGCTAATGACTTTATGAGAAACCAAGAAATTACAAACCAAAAACAAAACAATGAAAAAACAGAAGATAATATGAAATATCTTATTGGAAAAAAACAACTGACCTGGAAAATAGATCCAGGAGAGACAATTTTAAAATTATGGGAATGCCTGAAAGCCATGATCAAAAAAAGAGCCTAGGCATCATCTTTCATGAAATTATCAAGAAAAACTGCCCTGACATTCTGGAACCAGAGGCAAAATAAATATTGAAAGAATCCATTGATTCCCTCCTGAAAAAGACCCTGAAAGAAAAACTCCTAGGAATATTGTAGCCAAATTCCAGAGTTCCCAGGTCAAGGAGAAAATATTTCAAACATCCAGAAAAAAAACAATTCAAGTATTGTGGAAATACAATTGGGATAACACAAGATCTAGCAATTTCTACATTAAGGGACTGAAGGGCTTGGAATTTGATATTCCAGAAATCAAAGGAACTAGGAGTAAAACCAAGAATCACCTCCCCAGAAAAAACTGAGTATAGTACTTCAGGGGGAAAACAGTCACTCAGTGAAATAGAGGACTTCCATACATTCTTGATGAAAAAACCGGAACTGAATAGAAAATTTAACTTTCAAACACAGAATCAAAGAAGAGAAGCATGAAAAGGTAAACAGGAAAGACAAATCATAAGAGACTTACTGAAATTAAACTATTTACATTCTTACATGGAAAGATAATATTTGTAACTCTTGAAACTTTTCTCAGTATTTGGGTGGCTGGAGGGATTATACATACACACACACACACACACACACACACACACACACACACATAGACAGAGGGCACAGGGTGAGTTGAATAGGAAGGCATGATATCTAAAAAAGTAAAACTAAGAGCTAAGAGAGGAATATATTAGAAAGAGAAAGGAAGAAATGGAATGGGGGCAATTATCTCTCATAAAAGAGGGAAGGAAATGTTTTTTCAATGGAGGGGAAAAGGAGGAAGGTGAGAGGGAAAAAGTGAAGCTTACTTTCATTACATTTGGCTTAAGGAGGGAATAATTTGCTATTTGGTATGAAAAATCTGTCTTCCACTACAGGAAAGTAAGGGAGAAGGGGATAAGTGGGGTGAGGGGATGATAGAAGGGAAGGCAAATGGGAGGAGGGAGTAATCAGAAGTAAACACTTTAGAGGAGGAACAAGGTCTAAAGAGAGAATAGAACAAATGTGGGGCAGGGTGTATGTTCATCCTTCATTGCTGAAGAAGACCATACCATCAGAGAAATGATGACATATCTTGCACTTGACTTTGTTTTGAGTGAGGGAGGGTTGTGCAGGTCACCAGCCACACTTCTCCTCCAGAGCCATCTGAATCCAGTGACCAGATATTCATCAGGATGACTAGAGATGACCCAGGATGAGGCAATTGGAGTCAGGTGACTTGCCCAAGGTCACACAGCTAGTGAGTATTAAGTGTCTGAGATGAG
The DNA here is from genome assembly GCA_023548195.1 of Bettongia penicillata ogilbyi. Classification (NCBI taxonomy): domain Eukaryota; kingdom Metazoa; phylum Chordata; class Mammalia; order Diprotodontia; family Potoroidae; genus Bettongia; species Bettongia penicillata. The sequence continues at coordinate 6,311,328 of JAJHZJ010000187.1, forward strand.
ATTTGAACTTAGGTCCTCCTGATTCCTGCACTAGTGCTGTATCCATTGCACCACCTAGCTGCTCCTGTGGGGCAGGATAGGGTGGAGGGAAATATAGTTAGTCTTTCACAACCTGACTTATAGCCTATATTGAATAAGCTTGCCTTCTGAGATTGGGTGGGGAGGGAGGAAGGGAGAGAAGTTGGAACTCAACGTTTAAGAAATGAATGCTGAGAATTGTTTCTGCATGCAACTGGGAAATAAGAAATACAGGTAATGGGGTATAGAAATCTAACTGGCCCTACAAGAAAAGAGAGAAGATGGGGATAAGGGAAGGAAAACTTGTGAAAGAAGGGAGGGCAGATTGGGGAAAGGGGTAATCAGAATGCATGGTGTTTTGGGGTTGGGGAGGGGAGAGTTGGGGAGAAAATTAAAAACTCAAAATCTTGTGGAAAAAAATGTTAAAAACTAAAAGAATGTGTTAAGAAAATGAAGGACAAACAACATGTGGGCAGAATTCTGCAAACTTTAAATCACTATATAAATGCTAATTTTTAATAATAATAATAATGTTAATAATGTTATTATTAAAAACTAGGCTCCATGACTGGATCATCATCATGCTCAACCCCCTTATGTTTCAAGAGGAAATCTTATTTAGGATAGGGGCACAGAAAGTAGGTAACTGCAGCCTGGTTCTTGTATGACTTTGGTAAGTGTCACATTCTGGATGGTAAAATCCTCACTTATAAAATAAGAAGGGTGCAATAGCAGATGAAAAAGATGTTCTGCTAATCACTGGGGATGCAAAGACAAAAATGAAACAGCCTCTGCCTTCAAGGAGCTTTAACTCTATCATGCAAGAACACACACACACACACACACACACACACACACACACACCCACACACCCCTATGTTTATCCCTAGCCAATATAAGGTCATCTTGTCTTGGGTTGCAGCCTATTACAGCACATGGAAATGAGCAGGCTTTAGACTCAGCCTTTGTTTGCTGAAGGAGTGCTGCTTATGGTGGTTAAATCCTTTCCCAACTCTGAATTCTGTACATCATCCTCTCTTTTAGCATGAGGATACTGAGTTCTGTAGCATTACTTAATATTTGAAACTAATTAGATGAAAACTTGTGAATTCTTGGTTTTATTCATTCAGTAACATGCTGAGGATACAGGATCATAGTATCTGGTGCTCAGTGAGAATAAAGTGTGACTGTCTCTATACAGAAAGTTAAATTACTTGCTCTACTTGAGAGTAGAATCATGATTTGAACCCCCATCCCTCTCACTCGAAACTGGGGACATTTTCCATTATCTACTGCTGATAGTACTCTAGTTGTACCTCTAAACTCTAATTTGCTAAACTAGAAGCCAGAGATCAACAAAGTTTAAAACAAAAGAACCACAACACAAATTAGGAAGGGAGCTCACGGTTCAGCCCATATGAAATACCTGATTCTATGGAAGGAGCAACCCAGCTCTATGGGGTTGTAGTGCTAATGAGAGTTAAAGCTCTTCCCCACCCAGTAATAAGCCTGCCCTTTAAGGGAAGCTTGATTAGGGGAGGCTCACACCTTTTGTTAATTACTGAGGTACTGGTTCTCAAAAGCCTTCTGGCTCTAAAAAGTGTGTAAAAACTCTCAGATGAGATTTTAATTTGGAGTTTACTCATTGGAAGTATTTATTTGACCAGATGAGACTCTGGTAGCCACTAAAGAAACCCCCCTCCCCCAGCTTTCAAAACTCAGATGTTGTTGCTTCTCTCTCTGGTAACTATGTACATATGGTCAGACAGTTGGATCTATTTTTTGATCTGTGATGTATATATTGCTTACAGTCAGACAGTTGGAAGCCCTGTCTGTTGATCTTCATTTCTCTTTGTATTTTTCCTAAAATTCAGAGTGCTGACTTTTTCCCCTGAACTAAATGAATGATATATATACTTGATTGAAGTAGATTGTTGACCCTTCAAAAGTTGCCTTTCCTTTTAGAAAAGCAGATCTCAGAATCTGTACAGCAGGCCCTCCTGTGTGTGAGGTCCTTGCTGATACTGGATCTGTCCAAGGTTCTGAAAATAATCCAGGGAAGAGCTAGGTGTACTTGAATACACAACACCACACATTCCAGATCAGTTCTTTCTGGAGACAGCTTTGAATAGGTGAGGAATGAGTAGGTACAAGGTCCCTGAGGGAGTTGAAGCAAAGAAAAGATATAGAAGCATGATTCTGGGTCTTGTCCTTACCTATTTCACAGCTTTGTGTATAATGATTATACTCATCTCTTGTTTCTTGATTAAGAAGAATATTGGTCTTTAGTCTTTGTGGTTGAAGGAGTATAGTATAATAGAGAGAGCTGACCTTGGAGATCAGAGGACCTGGGTTCAATTCTTATCTCTGAAACTTACTGTCTGGGTGACCTTGAGCACATCATTTATCCCCTTAGTGTTCTAATAATCCTTGAAGATTCAAAGAAAGCATTAATTGGCATTGATGGAGGAAGGTCTTCACTAGAATTTCCTCATGCCAACAAAATAGCAAATCAGTTCCCTGACACTATCCCTCTTCATTTCTTTTATGGCCAAAATTTTGTTTCTCTTCTCCATTGCTTGGAAAAAAACTACCTTGATAGGAAAGGGATCTGTCTTAATACATTGCAGGGTCTTGGAAGAGGATCAAGAAACAAACATTTTTGCTTCATGTTAAAAAGGCCCCAAGCCTTTATTCTTGCATTCCTATTGTCTGGCAAAATGTCTTACTGGATATTAACAATCCATCTCTCCCTCCCTCCCTCCCTCCCTCCCTCCCTCCCTCCCTCTCTCCCCTCCCTCTCTCTCTCTCTCTCTCTCTCTCTCTCTCTCTCTCTCTCTCTCTCTCTCATACACACACATGCACACCCATGCATGGGTGAATGGGAGTGTGTGTGTCTGTACATGTATATCATATAATATATATAAATATAATATATATAACATAATGTTAAACAATGTAATACAATATAACATAATATAATATAAATATAGCTTTATGGCTATATTATGGCTATAAAGAGATACAATTTAAGAGTATTTTAGTTAGCATATATTAATCAGAAAATGATTGTAGGAAACCTTTCATTTAGCTGCTTTCCTTATTTACTGATCCTGAAGCAGAAACATTTTTTTCATTGTTCTTGAAAATCTTTCTGAAATATATTAAATCGATTCCTTTCCAGAGCAAATAGAATCTCCTTGGGATTTGGGAATTTTGTAAATTTTAAGGAGTCATCATTTTAAAATAAGTTCTCATTATGTTTGATTATAAATATTTTTTCTAGAATTTTTAGATGTAACATCTGAAACAATAATTTTTTAAAAATTGCCCTTTTCTAAAAATAATGAAACCATAATGACAATGCATTCTTATAATAACATTTTTCATAATTTGGAAGATTTTGAATTTGTTTCCAAACATTTCTGGTATGGTACCTGAGCAATCAATCTCCTTAATTGTCAAGGTTGGTGTTCAAATTTCTGCATATGTCACCTCTCAAAAGTCATGATGAATGGACACAATTTTGAGATACTGCCCTGCATTGGAAAATATTTCTGTCCCCCTACCATCCATTGGTATTTGTGATACAAGGTCTTACTCTAAAGTGTATTCCAAGTCCTTTTTGCATACAAGACTATGTCCTCGGGGGTGGAGCCAGGGTGGCAGAGTGGAGAGACTCGAGTATGCTGGCTTCGAACCCACAGCCCATATATTTCCTACGAGAGGAACTCCCCACAAATTCTAGATCATTGCAAGGTGCACAGAAACACAGTGGAAAAGATTTCCATTCCAGAGAGCCCTGGAGAGCCATCCCCAGAGTCCATCGCGCCCTGGAAAGCAGAGCCCACCCCTGCCCTGCCCTGGCCACAGCCCCAGAGGAGCAGATCCGAGCAGGCTTCAGGGATGGAACCTCTGGCGGCCCGGGAAGGTCCCTCCACCCACAGACGCTCCAGGTCAGTGAGAGAGACATCGGGGCTGGCCAAGAGGGGAGCGGGGTGTCTGTGTGGCTTGGGCCCCCTCGGGAGGAAGTGGCAGAGGGAGCAGCAGAGGCAGAAATCAGTGGAGGCAGAGGCAGGGGCAGGAAGTAGCAGAGGCAGAGGCAGGGGCAGAGGCAGCAACGGCGGCCCGGGACTCCCCGAGCAGGCAGGATCTTCATTACTGAAGATCTCTGCATAAACCACCTGAGGGAGCTGAGCCTGGGAGGTGGCCCTGCCCCCACCTGCTCCATCACTGAAGGTCTCTGCATAAACCCCCTGAGGGAACTGAGCCTGGGAGATGGCCCTGCCCCCACACAAGCACCAGAACTTAAGCTCACATTGAATAGCAGCCGCTCCTGCCACGGATAGCCCTGAGACTGGGAAGCAGCATTTGAATCTCAGACCCCAAGCACTAGCTGGGCAGATCTAGGCGGGGGTGTGGAGGAATCTCAGAAGTCAAGTAACTGGCTGGGAAAATGCCCAGAAAAAGGAAGAAAAATAAGAACATAGAGAGCTATTTTGATGGGGTGCAGATGTTCCTGCCTTTCAATTCTGATGACGAGGAAATATTCTTACCATCAGGGAAAGATGTGGAGGGTGGGGCCTCTGTATCCCAGACACCCCAGGTGGATGTCCGGTAGACTCGGGCCATGGAAGAGCTCAAAAAGGATTTTGAAAGGCAAGTTGGACAGGTGGAGGAAAGACTGGGAGGAGAAATGAGAGAGATGCAAGAAAAACATGAAAAACGGGTCAATACCTTGCTAAAGGAGACCCAAGAAAATGCTGAGGAAAATGGCACCTTGAAGAATGGGCTAACTCAATTGGCAAGGGAGGTTCGAGGAGCCAATGAGGGGAGGAATGCTTTCAGGAGCAGAATTGGCTAAGTGGAAAAGGAGGTTCAGAAGCTCACTGAAGATAATAGTTCTCTCAGAGTTAGAATGGAACAGATGGAGTCTAGTGACTTTCTGAGAAACCAAGAAATCACCAAACAAAACCAAAAGAATGAAAAAATGGAAGAGAATGTGAAATATCTCATGGGAAAGGCAACTGACCTGGAGAATAGATCCAGGAGAGACAATTTAAAAATTATGGGACTCCCGGAAAGCCAAGATCAAAAAAAGAGTCTAGACATCATCTTCCATGAAATTATCAAGGAAAACTGCCCTGATATTCTACAACCAGAGGGCAAAATAAGTATTGAAAGAATCCATTGATCACCGCCTGAAAGAGATCCAGGAGGAGAGACTCCTGGGAACATTGTGGCCGAATTCCAGAATTCTCAGGTCGAGGAGAGAATATTGCAGGCAGCTAGAAAGAAGCAATTCCAGTATTGTGGAAATACAATCAGGATAACTCAAGATCTAGCAGCTTCTACATTAAGGGATTGAAGGGTGTGGAATAGGATATTCCAGAAGTCAAAGGAACTAGGGCTCAAACCAAGAATCACCTACCCAGCAAAACTGAGTATAATACTTCAGGGGAAAATATGGTCTTTCAATGAAACAGAGGACTTTCAATCATTCTTGATGAAAAGACCAGAGCTGAAAAGAAAATTTGACTTTCAAACACAAGAATGAGAAGAAACATGACAAAGTAAACAGCAAAGAGAAGTCATAAGGGACTTACCAAAAGTGAACTGTTTACATTCCTACATGGAAAGACAATATTTGTAACTCTTAAAACTTTTCAGTATCTGGGTAGTTGGTGGGACCACACACACACATACACACATGTACACATGTGCGTGCACACACACATATACACATGCATGCACATACAGAGACAGGGAGCGCAGAGTGAATTGAATAGGATGGGACCATACCTTAAAAGAAATTAAGGTAAATGGTGAGAGAGAAATGTAGTGGGAGGAGAGAGGGTGAAATGGAATAGAATAAATTATATCTCATTCAAGAGGCAAGCAGGAGAATTTTTAGTGGAGGGAAAAAGGGGAGAGCTGAGAAAAAAAAAAACATGAAGTTTACCCTCATCACATTCAATTAAAGGAAGGAATAAAATGCACACTCATTTTGGTATGAAAACCTATCTTACAATACAAGAAAGTGGGGGAGAAGAAGATAAGCAGGATGGGGGCAATGATGGAAGGGAGGGCAATGGGAGGGGGGAGCAATCTGAAGTCAACACTCAGGGAGGGACAGGATCAAAAGACAGAATAGAAACAATGGGAGGCAGGATAGGATGGAGGGAAATAGAGTTAGTCTTACACAACACAACTATTATCAAAGTCATTTGCAAAACTACACAGATATGGCCTATATTGAATTGCCTGCTCCCCAAAGGGAATGGGTGGGGAGGAAGGGATGGGGAGAAGTTGGAACTCAAAGTTTTAGGAACAACTGTTAAGTATTGTTGTTGCTACTAGGAAATAAGAAATACAGGTAATAGGGAAAAGAAAGTCATCTGGCCCTACAGGACAAAAGAGAAGATGGGGACAAGAGATGGGAGGGAGGATAGAAGAGAGGGCAGATTGGTGATAGGGAAAATTAGAATGCTCGGTGTATTGGGGTGGGGGGAGGGGATAAAAGGGGAGAAAATTTGGAACCCAAAATTTTGTGAAAATTAATGTAAAAAAGTTAAATAAAAAAATAGAAAATAAAATAAAAATAAAAAAAAAAGGCTATGTCCTGGGCACCTTCTCATTCATTCATCTCCATCACAGGCAGAAGTCCACAATCAGGGGTGAAACCCATGGTTTAAGTAACCAAACAATCTAGCCTTGTTGCCAGAAATTAGACTCATCACCATCATTCTAAAAGAACTTCCCACTGACTTATTAAGGCTAATTGCTTACAGGTACCTGGTTTCCTAGCCAGGAGCATCAAAATAGCTATGAAACTGGTGATCATAATTGGTCTTTGAGTTTGGAAAAGTTGGATGAATTCAATTTCATGTTGTTTCTTACCTTCAGCGAGAATGCCTTTCCCTGCTGCTTCCCTCGTTCCCTTTCTGTGGACCTTCCCTGCTTCCCCATTGGTCTAATAAAGTAATGTGTTTGTTATGCTCATTCTAGGTTCATGAAAGAACTAAAAGTAGTTACAAATGATTTTTTTCACTTGTAATACAAATCATCACTACATAGTTGTAATTGAATGTGAACGCCATGTAACTCTAAATCACCCATTTTTTGCTATATTATCAAAAAAGGGAGCGGGGAGAGGAAGAAGCTGGTCAATTGATGGATGTGATTAGTAATTTCTTCTAGGTATTTAGACATGTGGCACTAGCACCGTGTATATTATTTAGATTCATAAAATCTTAGATTTGGTAGAGATTTCATCCAGAAACCATTATAATGGAGAGAATAGTGGCATTTATCCAGAGGATTTTTGTTTTGTTTGTTACTTTTATTTTCGTACAGTTATGAGTCTGGGTAACCTGGCTGCCTTGCCCTGAACATGTTTTGAGCTGTCAGTGACTTTTCCACAATGTCCTGATCAGAACTTCCCAATAAACTCCATGGATGTTCTGAGTAGGTTAGTTACAGGAAATTGGAAGGATACTAACACAAAGGCAGCCAAAATGATAAAGGGAAGGTGTCAGAATTCATTGATGTAATTCACAAAAAGCCCAATGATTCCCCCTCACCCCAATTTTATTTCCTTATTCATTTTTTTCTACTGAATCAATCTGACAAATACCATAGTTAGAAAGAAAATGTTTATATATTTAAGATAATTGAGATTTTATTTCCATCTTTACACTTGCACAACCTTCTTATACCACTAAGAAGTTTCAGGGTGATTATGTAAGATGGTAGAGAATGGTGGGCTATGAGTTAAAAAAGACATGATTTGAATACTATCTCTGAATCTTACTAATTGCAGGACCATGACACAATCACTTAAGTCTTCTCTCTTCATCAGCAAAGTGAGGACAATAATTTTAATATCTATCTCATAGAGATGTTATAAGTATCACATGGAGGTAGTATATATGAAATACCTTGTCTACTTTAAACTTCTATATAAATACCATTTATTACTAGCTATCACTTAGTTCTTGGCATTGTGAGTGTAAATATGCAACCATAGGAAAACTTTGCATCTCCACCAGCACCTAGCAGAGAATTTTGCAGACAATATATGTTAATATATGTCTGATTTGTAGTAAATGCATAATAATGTGTGAACAAGTGAATTAACAAATAGATGTTTCTGAGAGTTAATCCATTACACTTGCAACCATTTAGAGTTGGAGTGCTCTGTGTTTCAATCATGATCAGGTTAAGATCATTCAAAAGGGTTCTCATTTATCAATCGAGCCATCAATATTTATGAAGCTCCTACTATGTGCAAGGCACGCTGAAAGGACTAGGTGGAAAAAATTGCTTCATCATCTGAAATTGTCTTCCATTGCATAATTTTAGCATAAAAGTTTTGCTCATGATTTCTAAGACTGCAAGGGAGCTGTGTCTAGATTCATTCTTCTCTAACTAGAGAACAGCTGCATGGAAGAGAGAGCAACTACCAGTATATTTTGAGGTAGGTGTGTTCCATAATGATGCTGTTACCAGTAAAGCATCCATCAGCAGAAGACTGCCTGCCCATTACAGTGAATTGAACTTCCAGCTAAGGGATGACATTTCCTTTAATTCTCTCATCAAGGCCTTTATTATACCAATCAAAATTTGAGGGGATAAGTAATAAACAAAAATCTCTACAAGGGACACTATGTCTTACAGACCATTAAACTCAAAGAGCTTCTCCTGTTGGTGTTATAAAGTAGAAACCCCACTATAAACAGAGACCTGACTTCCTCAGAAGGGTCAATGTTCTGCTCAGTTTCCTCAGGGTTAGAGATTGAGAGCTGGAAGAGACTTCTAGTATCTAGCATAGGGGTTAGCCAGTGCTAATCCTTCATTTTGCGAGTAACAAAAATAAGGCATGGAGTAGTTTAGAGTCTACTTACAAGTCAAATGCGTCAGGAAAGAGATTTGAACCCAGGTCTTCTGACTCTGAATCCAGTATTTTTCCCATTATCCCATAATGCCTTAATGTCATACAACCAGTCTCTGGAATGTAGCATGGCACAAAATCAGATTAGGGAGATAATTATGTATGGTGATCTCTCAGAATCCCTGGTTTTCTCCAAGACTGAGATCAAGAACCACCTTGTACATGAGGACTTCCCTGATCAACTTTGGCTGCACAAGTCCTAGTGTCTTTCCCCCACAAATCACTTTGAATCTGCCTGTATATACAACATTCACACATCCTGGTAGACTCTAAGTTCCTTGAGAGTAGGAATTGCTTTTTCTTTTGTCATTGTTTCCCAGACACCTGGTCCAATAGCTGACATATAGTACACACTTAATACATTATATCCAGTAGGCATTTTTATCTATTTCCCTTTGGTTCACCAAAGATAAGAATTCTTCTGAAAATATGATGATCCATCATTTTTAGTCATCTAGTATAATTAGGGAATCATTGGTATGAGGAAAGATGGGTTATTTAGTCATTGCTGATGTTCTTGCATTATTTTACAGTTAGGTCCAACTCTCCACAATCCCATTTTGGATTTTCTTGGTAAATACACTAGAATAGTTTGCCATTTCCTTCTCTAACTCATTTTACAGATGAGGAAACTGAGACAAATAGAGGTAGTTGACTTGCCCAGGTCACACAGAAAATAAGTGTCTGAAGCCAGATTCGAACTCATGAAGATGAATCTTCATGACTCCAGTTCTGGCATTCCAGCTGCCCTAGGTGCTCCTATTGAGTCATGGAGAACCTTAAAATCAGTTCAAGTTTTACCTAATTTCTCAAACACAACCAAGCCTCATCTTCTCCTATTTAGTCTACTTCCTACCTCATTGCCCTTCTGCAATGTTTATGCAAGTTATAGACAGAAGTAGGAAAAGAGAAAGAATGAGGGAAAGGGAGAAGAAAAAGGGAGGGAGAGAAGGAGAAGGAGAAAGAGGGGGAGAGTGAGCAGGAAAGGGAGAGGAAGAGGGAGGAGGGACAGACAGAAACAGAGAGACAGAAATACTTTTTTCTAGTACAGTCTTCCATGGCTACTTCTCTCTTACATGTGTTACTTATGTTCCTTAAAGGAAAGAATTATTTTCTTTGCTTGTATTTGTATATCCAGGCCTTAGCACAAGTTTTACACATAGCAAATATATCACAAATAATTTTATTCATCAATTTACTCATCCATTCATATGTTTATCCCTATTTCCATCCATTTCTGTCTCAAACTCTCTAGTAGATATGTAGCTAGATAGATGAAATAGTTGTGTATCAAATTAGATAGCACAGGACAGAAAATATCAATTTTCATCCTTTTTTTCCTTTTTGAGTGGTTATTGTGATCTTTTTGAAGAATCATGCACTTTATTGAGAGACCCTATACTTGGCAATTGTACAAAAGATGAATTAGAAAGAGGAGATGTCATAAGTAAGGGAACTAATTAGCAGCCATTCACATTAATTGAAAGTGAAGATGTATATCAATACTGATTCTATGGATGGACAGAAGGAATGAGAGTTTTTTCGTAGAGGCAAATTCAACAAAGCCTACACAATTATTGGATGTAGGGGAAGATCATTAGGATGGAGAGTAATGAGTAGAGGATGATTCTGAGTATAGGTGATAATTCTGAGTAAAATATGGACAGTCATGTTCTCAGTAGACATAGGGAAGTTAGTAAAGGAGGTAAATTTGGGGAAAATGTAATGACTTCTGTTTTGGACATGATGAATTTGAGATGCATAAGGTATACTCAGGTAGAGATATCCTGATTCATTTTCCATTTTTCTATACCAAATTGTTTAAAAAAAAAATCCTATTGGAACAGTTTATATTCAGGCACAGTATCTTCTTATCCTTATCTTTCTTCTTATCTAACATTGATTTTTATTTTTTTTCTTCTAACCAGTCAGCGGTATGACTACATACAGACAGCTGATCCGAAACTATTCCCACATCAATAACTAGTCATTTCCTGTTACGATCTAGTCAATTTCATTTTTGGTCATGTGGTTCAGTGCCTGCTGTGTCCAATGCCCTTCCATTGTCTTCTTGAATAAATCCAAGAAGATCCATGATATATAGGCATGTAGCTTTCAAATAGATTGCCAGAGTTTATTCTCCTTCACTTCTTGAATTATATTTTTCTGCCTAGTTTCTTTTGTTTTCCCCCTGAATCTACCTTTCCAGTGAATCTGCCTTGTAGCAAGGTAAAAACTGGCTTAATTTGGAGGATATTGCCCATTATAATTGGTTTGTACTTTATTTTTTGCTATACACATTGCTGAATAAATTGTAATAATCATGGAGCTTTTGAAAAAGTTGTTTATAATCATCAAATATAAGTACTATAAAGCAAAGTAACCAAATAGCCCAGGAGATGATGGTTTCCATCATTTTTGAACTCCTGATGAAACCTACCACTTCATCACCTGTATTTGCTTTCTTCCCCCAGGATAATTTATGAACTATACTTCTATTTGACTACAAAAATTTTATTCTGTGCATTTTGTTTTCATAAAAAGTGTCAATATGAGTATAACTTAGTCCTCATAGATGACTGAAGAAAGATCATATATTTAGGTTCATAGTAGTTAAATTAATGATTATAAATAATATAAAACCATGTGATTGTTAGTACTTTTGCCTTTTTTATTATAAAATTAAAATGTGTTACCTATGCCTGTTGTTTTTAATGTCACATCCATTTTTAATATATAACTCTTCTCAGTAATTGAACTCTCCCTTGTAACAAGGGGAAAAAAAGTTAAGCAAAAGCAAACGCTAGAGAATAACAACACCTGAAAATGTGGGTACCATCTGCTCTAGTTGTACTCCACCACTGCCAAGAAGAAGTTTCTTTTTTCTCCACAACCATTGTTGATTTTTCAGTTAGAGTTCATATTCATCTCTATCTGTCTCCCTTTCTACCACTCCACTACTGTTTTTCCTTTCTGTGGCATATCCTAAGTTCCTACCCATATATGTTAAGTTAGTTTTGTTCCTTAAAGGTATTGAAACAGCCCTTGGGATTTAATTGGCTCAAGTTACTAAAGTCTCAGTCTACTAACATCACTTCCTGGTGACCCAGGTAGAAAACTTAGGGTATGAGGAGTCAACAGTTCTTGGCTCAGCTTTCTGACTGGTGGCCCAACATAGGCTACACCAAGACATGGAAGCTCTGCTCGACTGAATCAATCCTATGGTTCTGTCTGAATACTCTTTCCCTGCTCAGACTATATTTCCCTAGTAAAGTAAATCTATTTTTGATAACTGTCAAATAGTCTATGAATCTCTTATTTTGTTTAATTTTCACACCTTACCAGTTCAATTGGCCTGAGTTAGACAAGAGAAAGGGAACTAATTCCACAGGATTGAGGGTTATACTTCGGTTTGTAATGACCAAAAATGCTGCCCGCTGTGGGAGCCAGGCCCTCCAGAAAGTTTTTCTTTGTTTAGTAAGTCTGGTCCTATTAGAGAAAATAGAGTTAGTCTCTTGACTTGTATTGGATGTTCTTTCAGCTTATTATGCTGTGTCAAACCTTTGAGGACCTATGGTTGTTTCCATGCCACAGTGAGTCGTAAGAGGGTGACTTGTAAAAAAAATAATGACATTAAAAATGGCATTAATAATTAAAGTAAAAAATGTCTTAGAACTATGCACAAGGAAGCATTTCATGGATCTGGGGCCTTTGATTGATTACAAAGAAAGAAATTTCCAGTCAGATAATAGGAGCATTAGGTTTGGTCAAGGCCTTCAGAAGATGAGTGGCACCATAGGTACAATAGGTGTGGCCCGACTGGAGAAGAATGTGCAGGAGAGATAGAGATGGCTAAAATGATTGGGTTACAGAATGGTAGGAAACTTTGAGCTTATGTATCCTAACCCAACTTTTTATAGGTGGAGAAACTGAGGCCCAGAAAGATTACCATGGATCATAAACTAGTAAGTAAGAAAGGTGATTTGGAACCCTGGTTCCTTGACTCTAGAAGTATAGTGATCTTTCTACCACAGCAAATAAAATACTATACGAAAAGTGTTTTCCAAATCTTAAAGTGTCATATAAATGCTATTATCATTACCAATGACAACATAATCATTATTACTATGATGCTTCTCCATGGAAACATGAAAAAGGAAAGATTATGGTTTAGCAGGAAGATGTAAACCTTAGGGAGTAGGGAGAGAATAAGTACAAATAAGATAGAGATAAGGGAGAGGTCAAAATGAGGGAAAACATAATGTAGGACATCTTTGGGGTAAAGAGAAATAAAGGGATGGGAATTTGAAACCCCTGGTTATTCAATTTAAGAAAGGACATCTGGTAATCTGGTCTTAGAAAAGCTCCTAAGAAGAAAAATGCTCTGGGCAAGGTTTTTCAAGGTCCGTTCTTCTAATGAAATCCTATCTAGCACTTGTATGCCAACTCAAATGTAAGATACGTATGAGAGTACCTCTTAGTAATAGCCACTTCGAAAGTTTTATTGCTGAGTATAGAATATGGTGCTGTTTTCACCCAGGCAGGTTTGCATGATGGTAACTTCAAAGGCATAACCTCTGATCTATTTCTCTCCAATCAGAAGAAAAAATATGTACACACATGCACATGCATGCACATATGCACACATACACAATTCAAATGTGAGCTGCTAACTCTTTGTTTTTAGACCTAACTGGAAAGTATGGGCAGCTAGGTGGTGCAGTGGATAGAGTACCAGTGCAGGAGTCAGGAGGACCTGAGTTCAAATCTCACTTCAGACAGTTGACACTCACTAGCTGTGTGACCTTGGGCAAGTCACTTCATCCCAGTTGCCTCATCCTGGGTCATCTCCAGTCATCCTGATGAATATATGGTCACTGGATTCAGATGGTTGTGGAGGAGAAGTGAGGCTGGTGAGCTGCACAGCCCTACCTCACTCAAAAACAGTCAAGTGCATGTTATGTCATCATTCCTCTGATGGCATGGTCTTCTTCGGAAACAAAGGATGAATACACACAACTGGAAAGTATAAACAAGATTAATAACTTGTTTCCAAGATATTCCATCAATAAGAAACTGTAAATATATAAAAAAATGGTATCATTTGCCATGTATCGGTGGTAGATAAATTCTAGAATATAAGTAGTACAAATGTAGAACATGGTGGGAAGGCTTATTTGGACTTTATAGTACAAATGACTCCAATAGTTTTCCAGCTCCTACAACTGAATAGAATTCATTATAAATGAATGAATCCTGGTGGAGATACAGACCCTGCCAATGTGTATATACAAGAAGGCTGCAAATTTCATTAAAAATAGTTTATGGAACACATGTAGGACTTTTAAAAAGTCATTTACCTTGTTATTGAAGGTTTCTTCCCCAGCTATAGCATATTATACTGAAAACAATTTGAGCTAAACTTTCTCATTGTGACCAAGCATGTCATTAGTAATGGGAAAAAGTTGACAAGTCAAACCCTTTCATCAATTAGATAAAAATCTGTTCCCAAAATGGCAGCCTAACTCTGGGAATAAATCACCCACCCAGTCTTTTGAATAGTCTCACTGCCTACTATTCATAGCTCAACATTCCTTGTGTATTTTCTTAAAAAAGCTGAAGATTTTAAAATATTTCTCAAAAATATTCTATAAAGATAATGTCCTCAAAGAACAGAGGTTCTGGTGTTTGATGACCCACATTTACAACTTTACTCTGGTATTTCTTGAGGGTTTCACACAAATCATTGCCTTTCTCTGGGCTCAGTTTCCTCATTTGTTATTTGAGTGAGTTGAACCAGATGATCTTAAATTTCTCCTTTAGTTTTACAGTCTATGATCCTGCCTTGGTTGCTATTTGCTCTTAAAGAGAATTAAAAATGTGTCATAAGAATTTTGACAAGATGATTGAGCCAATATGTTACGGTAGAAAGACCACTGATGTTATTCATCATTCTAGCACCATTTCTGCCTTAAGCTATTCAAGGACAAGGGTTATCTTTTGACTCTTTTTTTTTTTGTGTGTGTGTCTCCAATGCTCAGTACAATGCCTGGCATTTAGTAGGTACTTCATAAATGTTTTTGACTAATATGTGATATTAGATAAATCACTTCTCTGTGACTCAGTTTCTTTTTATGTAATGGCAAGTAAAATAGGATCTTTTGGTATTTTTGTTTTAGTATAATCAAGAAATATAATGCCTCTGTTTGAATGAGGCAAAAGAAGATCTTTCCCTCCCCATTGTCAGGCCTGGGAAGATTTATAAGAAGGACCAAGCCTTTTGTTAATGAAGTACTGGTTCTTAAGGGATGTGATGCCCTTTGGCTCTACAAAGTGTGTAAAGGCTGAGGCATGGGGTTTATTTTGGGGCTTACTGACTTTGGCCAGAGGAGAACTCTGGGAAACTGCTAGGGAACCTCTCCCACTCCATGGCTTTGACAACTCAGATATTGTACTTCCCTCTTTGATAACTACAGTCAGACAACTGGATTATGTCTGTTGAATTATGGTCAGGCAGAGGAAGCCATGTCTGTTGATCTTTAATTTCTCTGTATTTCTTTGAAGTTCAAGGTGTTGACTCACTGAATTAGGTGAATGATATATGTGCTTGGTTAAAGGAATGATATGTGTACTGGATTAAGATGATTGTTAACCCTCAAAAGTTTCCTTTCCTTTTATGAATGTAGATCTAAGAACCTATGAAAGCAAACCCCACCTGTGTATGTTGGGGTGCTTACTATTACATTTTATTAAAATGATGTATTTGGACTAAGTGAGGAAGTCTCTATAATCTCTCCTACATTTAACAATTTAAGTCTGAAGTTTCCTTCCAGTTCAGGCAGTATATGATTTGAATTCTAGCACTATATATTCTAAGGTCTTTCCCATCTCAGCATGGCATCATCTCTGTTCTAATAAACTGTGTCTTAAAATTCCTCCCAGGTTTAACATTCAGTGAAATGTGTTATAAAATTCTGTGTTTAAAGGCCCCTTCCACCTCAGGCTGTCTTTTTGCTGAGTTCTAAGATTTTATATACTAAGGTCCTTGCTGACCCAGGTTTTCTATGAGTCAGTGACCTCATTTTTTAAAATTATAAGAATAACAATAGCAGTGATCACAGTATAATTCATATAGAGCTCCAAGGTGTACAAAGCCCTTTAGGAATATCTCCTTTAATCCTCACAACCTTGGGAGTTAGGTGCTATCATTATCTCCATTTTACAGGTGAAGAAACAGAGCCAGACATAGGTTAAGTGACTTGCCTACTGTGACACAGCTAGGAAGAGGCCAGATTTAAAGTCAGGTTTTCCTGAATCCAGGTTCAGGGTTCCATTGATAGCACCACTAAGAGCATAGCTATATATCAAGTTTTCATATCATGCTTCCTAAATCCCAAATAGTAAACTTGGGAAGGCAAGTATACATACAAAGACAAACACACACATATACGCACATGCACACACATACACGCACACACACACACTCACACAGCCTTCCATTATATCTTCCTAAAGAATCTTTAAGAATGTTTCAGATTTCTATTTCATTCTTAGGCTTGCACAGCATGTTACTTCTACCAAGACTTGGTTAGATTGTATAAATATCATTGTTCCCTTTTTACAAATCAGTTAACTGTGACTCAGTGACTTGGTCATGTTCATACAACTAGAGTCAGCACAATAATTGGCCAGATGACTCCAAGAACTACGTGTGTGTTTTCCTATACCCCCTAAATAGAAACAGCAGAGACTTTCCTAAGAAAGGTATCTTGGAAACTTCCAGAGAAACTGCTGCTTTACCTGTGTGTTTGCGTTGGTAGTCATTTAAACCCTTTCGACATCAGAGAGGCCATCTGGAGCCTAAACCTAAAACCAAAGAATGATGATGATTCATTGGACTTCTCCCAGACTATGAAACTGGACATATTTATGAATTCATCTGAATATAGCTCCTTCCTGTAAAAGCCATGGATATCATCAGTACAAGCAATGTTTCAGCAGGTTCTCATTATAAGGGAGATATTCCTGGCAGGCAGACTTTGACTCAACTTGACTTCAGTCATTGGAACAGCAGCTGGAAATAAAGATAATGAACAATCATAGCATGTGTTTGTTCCTACAGAAAGGCAAGATTTTCCTATGATCTAGAAATTTTTGAGTTTTCTCTTTATTTCTAGATTCAAGTACAGTTTTCTTAACTTGTCATTTAAAGCCTTTTACAGTGTAGCTCTGGCTCACTGATCCAGGTTGATTGCTGATTATTCCCCTTCATAAAAAGAGTTAGTGTTTAACACATACAAAAGTGCTTTATACTGTTATTTCATGTGATCTTCACCTGCAGGATAGGTGCTGTTGTTACCTTCATTTTACAGATGAAAAAACCAAGACAGACACATGTAAAGTCACCTCCTTAGGGTTTCATAGCTTGTACTCATGAGCCTGGATTTGAACTCAGTTTATCGTGATTTAGGGTCAATGTCTTTATCACCTTTTCCACCTAGATTCCATATTTCCTTCATTTATTCCTTATAAGTGAACATAAGAGAGGATACAGACATGTCACTTCTCAGAGATAGGGATAGCTCATTAAAATTCAGTGGATTTTGACAGCCTATTAGTATTACTGTTCACAATATTGCCTTTACTGTGTATATTGTTACCTTGGTGCTTCTGTCTTCATCCTACATCACTTTTATATTCTAAATTTCTCATGTATTTCTTTTCTTTTTTAAAGCTAGAATAGATTTGTAATTTTCATGATAAACAGAAATTCCGATAAGGAAACCCTCTTTACCTATTGGTAAAGATTGGTTCCTATACTGCAAATTATTGTCTTGGAGAGTTGTGTAGGGGCATTGAGAGTGCCCTTACCAGCCCAGATTCACTCCACTGATATGTGAGGAGATACTCAAACACAGATCTTCCTGACTCCCACTTCTTTGTAATCCCCCTCAACGCTGCCATACCATGTTACTTTCAGTATCATAATATTCCATCATAGTTATAAGCCACAATGTTTTCCACTTGTCTGTAATCATTAGGCACCCATTTCCCAGTTTATTTAGCTATCATGAAGAAGTGATGCTATGAAAATTTTGGCTTATGTGGGGATCTTTCTATCCTTGCTCTTGGGACATTTGTCCCATAGTGGGACTTCTGGGGCAAAGTATGTGAGTACTTTAATAACATTTCTTGAAATATTCCAAGTTGTTTTACAGAACATCTGAACCAGTTCACCATTCTATTACCAGTGCATTAGTGTGAATGACTTCCCCTAGCCCCTCTCACTTTGACAATTTCCACTTTTATCACCTTGGACTTCTATTTTTAAAGGTGAGCTTTTAAAAGGACCCTCTTTCTAGGGAAGAATTAAGTAGTGACATTCTAGTATTTACTAGATCAGTCTACTATTTACTAGAATAGAAATGATCTGGCATTTACTAGAATAAAAACATTCTGGTGTTTACTAGAATAATATCTCGGGATTTTCTTTTAGTAAATACCTTTAGCATCCAGGTATGCCAGTGGAGCTTTGAGAATCATTTCATGGACAGATTAGATCAGAATAGCTGTCACTGGGCTTTCTGACCTTCTCCCTTTCAAAATGATGATGGATATGTTTTCATACTCATCTGTTTTCGGGCCACAGTCCCAGTGACTTCTGTCACTCTTAAATTCCATTAACATTCTGCGATGTTTATAGGCTGCTCAGCTCTGAAACAGTGCGGTAGAATATAGAGAGGGTTAGTCTTAAAGTCAGGAGACTTGACTGACCCTTACTAGCCTTGTAACTGTGGTCAAGTGCTTTATCTCTTGAAATGAGCTTCAGTTTCCTGTTCTGCAAAATGGAAATAAGAAAACCTGGACCTTGCAATTTTCTGGGTTTGGAAAACAATGATTTGTGAACTTCATAAAGCACTATGGAAGTGTGAATTATTATTGCTGTTTTATTAGAATTTGGGAGGTGGGAGGGAGGAAGAGGTCAGTTATTCCAATCCCCTTATTAGGAGATGTAGCTTGTAATAGTGGAC
Organism: Bettongia penicillata ogilbyi; assembly: GCA_023548195.1. NCBI lineage: Eukaryota > Metazoa > Chordata > Mammalia > Diprotodontia > Potoroidae > Bettongia > Bettongia penicillata. The sequence goes on from JAJHZJ010000187.1 coordinate 6,330,330, forward strand.
CATAGAACATAAAGTCCATCAAGCTGGAGCTAGAAATATGCCTCCAGCTCTTACTAGTTGTGTGGCCCTGGGCAAGTCACTTACCCTGAGTTTCCTTTTCTGTATAAGGAAGAAAGAGGTAAATATTGCACTTAGAAGCTACCTGACAAGTTTGGTGTGGAATTCAAATGAGCTAATGTTTATAAAATTATACCTTTATCTATTTTTTTCTAGACCCAGACTTTCATTGGTTAAAGGGAATTTCCAGTGTGGAAACTCCCTCTGTGTGTGCAGACTGGTAACTGATCTGTTGTTTACCCTGTTAGAAATTTGCCTAGGATACTAGACATATCTGGAGCACTGAGATAAGTATCTTGCCCCCTGGCACCAAGCATATGCCAGAGGAAGGCCCAAATCTCACATCTTCCTAACCTTAAGGTCAACCCTCTGCATACAATCTCACATTGTCTCTCTGATGAAGTACAAATGCTTTGTAGGTTAGTTTCTGCTTTATTGTTTCGTTGTGGTTGTGGTTTTATATTTTGTTGCTGTTATCATTATTCTGGACCTGTGTTTTCATTGGTGTAGGGCAGCCTGCATGACCTAGCCGCTTGCTGCAGGCCAGAAGATTTCAGGTAGCTGCCACTGTGCATGCTCTCCTGTTTGTACATGACTCATGGCACCAAACCATCATCAGGGGTAACTACTTTTACTTGAAAAGCAAGCCACAGTTACCTGTCTGTGGCCTGGAGAAGTTTAGCCTGCTTTAATTTTGACCCCCTCCTACTGCCATGTTATGCAGGTTTGATGTGGGAAATTCCGAATGAGAAAATTCCTTCCACCTATGAAGATCAGTACCCACCTAGAAAATTCGTTTTAGAGTAGAGACTTTAGTTTCTTATATGTATGTCATAGACCCAAGACAACAAACATTTATTAAGCCCTTACTTTGTGCCAGGTACCATGCTAAGGTTGGGGATACACATATAAGCAAAAAGGAAGTCCATCCTCTAATAGAGAAAGACAACATGTAAATGGATCTGCAAAGGGGGAGTGTACACACTCAAAGGCATGTTGATAAAGGGAAAGATGGCCTGCTTGGTCCTGTCCCAAAATCAAGGCCTGGAAAGGAACTGATCAATGTGAGAAGAGGCCAGAAAAGTGGAGGGAGATTCTCAAATCCTGTTTCAAAATCATTGAAGGAAATGTTCAGTTTCAGTCAAAGATGAATGAAAATTAAGATGTATATTTTTGCACTTTAAAGTCACAGAGTCTCTGAAATCTACCCACAAATCACCCAGGGAATCAGCAAACCCCAAATTAAACATCACTTTCTTAGGGAACTGTCAAGGGGACTTTGAGTGGTTAGATCGTTTGCCCAGGGCCAAACAGTTTATTTGAGGCTGAAGCAATATTTAGGCCCAGGTCTTTGTGATTCTGAGGCTAGCTCATTAATCACTGTGGCATGCTGGCTCATCTCTAAATGTTAGTTGTAATTATTTTATAGGTTGAGAATATGAGTCCCAGAAAGGTACAAATGACTTTTCCAGAGTTCACATTCAAATCTAGGTCTTTGCTTCCTCATTCAGGGTTTCCTATGCTGTAACATGCAACTACCTCTCCACTTCCTCTGTTGCTTCTCTTTTATTGCAATGGAAAAGAGTCCTTCTCACCAAAAGTCAGAGAGGTGGATCCTTCGACTCAGCCTCAGGATGGAAGCTGGTTAGAACACTTGCCTGCCATCTCATCCTAGCATCTAATATTGGCTGGATTCCCACTGCTTTGTTGGAAATAGCCTAGAATACAGCCTGGTGCTTTGAAATGTTGTTTTGAACCTATTAGAGTTCCCTGTAGGCCACAAAAGGGCAAGTTATCAGATAAGGGCCTGACTTTCTTGTTTGTTGAGTAAAGAAATAGCCATCTGCCAACAGGCTTAATGCTCCTGGTATCTTCCCTAAAAGTCAACAATTTCCCAGAGTTTGGCCCAATTATGTATTTTCTCCTCCCTTTCACTTTAAACTTGAGATTAATTTTCAGCACTAGGTGAATTGCCTAGACCCTTGGGCCTCTCTGAACCCCTCACTCTTACTGGCTTTATTTCTTTGACTTTATGGGCTATAGGATTAATTCTCACTATCTCTCTATTTCATAAAATTGTACTTTCTACTTTGATATGACTCTTGCTTTTATTTCCAAAGTGAGTCATTCTGAACTCTTAAAATTAGCAAGGTGAGATGGACACTCATTATTTCTATGTGATTGGGTTTGGAGAGAAAGTGATCATTTTCCATGCTGTCGTAGCAGTCTAATATATTTATGCTGATTTTGAGAGGCCACATAGTCACCTGGGTGATGGGCTTAGTGGCAGGAAGGCCTGGATTCAAGTCCCATGTAGGATATATGTTGACTATATGATCATGGGAGAGTTAATTAATCTCAGAAAGTCTTAGTTTCCTAATCTATAAAATGCAAATAATGATGCTTATTCTATACTCTTCCTGGCAGTGTTTATAACAACAAGGATCCCAACAAATATCGGAGGACCTGCTGTACAAGTTCTTAGATCTGCTTTTTTAAAAGCAAAACAACTTTTGAGCAGTTAACAAGCTACTTTAATCAAGCACAAATATCATTTACTTAGTTCAGGGGGAACAGTCAGCACCTGGAACTCCAGAGAAAATACAGAGAAATAAAAATCACCAGACAGGGCTTCCAACTGTCTGACCATAAGCAATACATACATAGTTACCAGAGAGAGAAGCACCAATATCTGGGTTTTCAAAGCCATGGACTCCTTAGCCGCTACCCAGAGTCTCATCTGTCCAAACACTTGCTAAGAGTAAGTCCCAAATTACAACTTCACCTCAGAATATTTATATACTTTTCAGAGCCAGAGGGCATCACAACCCTTGAGAACCAATGTCTCATTAGAAATTAACAAAAGGTGTGGCCTCCCACAATCAAGCTTCCCTTAATAGGCAGGCCCATCAATGGGTGGGGAATATCTTTAATTCTCTAATTAATATTACAATGTTGTGTGAATCAAACGTTATAATAGACGTAAAGTACAATATAAAAATAAACTTTTGCTATTGATTTCAAAATACATGGATATCTTGAACTTAATATACCATTACATGAATGAATGAGTGAATTATTCAATTAGTTAATTAAAATCCATTTATCAAGACCTTACATTATGCTAGTTACAGTGCCAAAAGCCAGGGAAACAAATATAAAAGCAAGGCATTCTCTGTCCTCCAGGAGCTTATATTCTAATAGGAGAACACTTAAGAGTCAAGTCTAAGAAGGGGAAGTGTTTTGATCCAGGAAATCATTGGCCTTGTTAGTTGAATCACAGAGCAATTGATCAACATTTCCTTTTTAGGAATGATCCTGTTGTTTGGATTGCCTATTCCAAGAGAAAGAGGTGGGTAGAGGATTGATAGGGGAAGGTGTGAGATCTGCTTTGTGGTGGGAGTGTGAAGATGATGGAGTGCATTATGGAGGATGAACTATCACTAAAATCTCTGAAGTCCTTGTCTAATCTAAATCAAGAAATGACTAAATGACACCACAGATAAAATATTGAACCTGTAATAATAAAACCTTGAGTTCAAATTCTGCCCTAGACATTTACTAGCTGTGTGGTCTTGATTGTCAGTTAACCTCTATCTCAATTTTCTTATATATAAAATGAAAATAATTACAGCTCCTACTTTATAGACTTGTTGTAAGCATCAAATGAGATATTCATGAAAATACTTTGCAGATGTTTTTTGGGGGAGTGGGAGAAGGGGGCAATCAGGGTTTACAGTTCAGTGACTTACCCAGGGTCACACAGCTAGTAAGTGAATGAGGCTGAATTTGAATATGGATCATCCTGAGTCAATGCTCTATCTAGCTGCCCCCTTTGCAGATATTAAAGCATTGTAAAATCCTATTATTAGGATGCTATAATCCTAGAAGAGAGCTTAGAGATCAAAGGAGCCTCAAATTTAGAGTTGGAACAAACTTTAAATTATCAGGTTTAGTCTTCTTATTTTGCAGATGAAGAAACTGAGTCACAGAGTGGTTAGATACTTGCTCAGGGTCAATGAGTATGCACATATTTGACACATGAAGTGAGGTCCTTCTGACTGCATGTCCAGTGCTTTATCCATGACACCATAATCTCTCTCAAGTTAAAGTCTGCAGTGTCCCATATAACCAGTTGATAACCCTCACCTCCAAGTTCTATCCATGCCTGACCTTTCTTAGCTTCAGAGATCAGAAAGGATGGGTTTCAGGAGGGATGATATTTGATAGACTCATCCCGCTATTCATTTTACATGAGACAAAAGGGATGCCTAGAGAGGTAAAAGATTATTCACTCAAGGGCACACAGGTAATAAGTAGCAGCATTAGTCTTTGAACCTGGTACCTCTGATTTCATATTCAGGGCTCATTCCACTGTGCCCCTATTAGCCCTCAGTGGTCTGTCTGAAGTCTAATTCTTGATGTGTCTCTCTGATTTCTCACCCCTCCTGTGCTTGCTTGCTTGCTTTATTGGGTAATGTTATCATGGATTTAATTTGATGACACTATCAATTTCGTTGGCTCCATTGTTTATCTCTCAGCATTCCACTTTTTAGGGCTCACTATCAGCTCCTGTCTCTCAGACAGTACACAGTTTCATTTTGTCATAAGGCTTTGTTGCTTTAGGTAAGTGTTATCTTTCAATACTACAGAAAATTTTTACTTAGAGGTTCAGTACAGTTTTGTCATCTGCCTCAGATATATCTGTGCTTTTGATGGAAATCATGAATCACAATAGAGCCTGTCCCCTCCAGTGAAATAGATTCTGCCACTGAACCCCTTTGGAACATTTGTCAATCAAGACAAACACATACATATATGGTTTTAACAGTACAAGACATTCTTGGAAGCCAAGGCCAAGGTCACATATCTGAGGTCCTACTACCCTGAACAGGGCTGTCATAAAAATGGAGAAGAGATCAGTCATACTTTAGGATGTAAGACCCTAGGGAAATCGAACTGAATATTCTCTCTCCCCTTAATAATCCCTACTTTTCATGCAGGATCATGAATCTAAAGCTACTAAGGCTATGTGGTCCAGTGCATTCATTTACATGTGAAAAAACAGAGGCCCCAGAGGTTATGACTTACCCAAGTTCGCAAAAGTGTCTGAAGGGAGATATCAGAGTATGGATCCTCTGACCAAAGCCAGTGCTCTTTCCACTTACCATTCTTTCTTCTACTATTGTTGTTTTGGTCTAAAGCTATGATTCCAAAGCCATGAGGAACTCCCAGTGTGAAAACTCCCTCTACTGGCTACATCTGATGCTTTGTTCAGATTTTCATCCCAACATTATAGGAGGACCATCAGAAAGAAGGACCATGAGGCTACATCATCTGAATATACTTGAAACAACTTGGTAAATTTATCCTGGAGAAGGAAAATCTCAGAGAATTTACTATCATGTTTCAACTTCCTTCTCTCTCCACCCTTGCAGCCTCCTTCTCCAATTAGTAAGATCTTCCCCAAACATCCTTTTGGAATAACACCAATCTGACTTCAATCTCTTGTCTATATTTCTTTTTGTTTCTCTTTCTGTCCCCAGCATTTAGCACAGTGTCTGGCAAGAAGGAAGCCTCAATAAATGTTTGCTAGCTTTCTTCTTGACTTGCTTTTTAATGGTTGACTTGGTATGATTACTGTTTGAGTACTTGAAGAATTTTTACATGGAAGAGAGATAAGAAATGTTCTTCTTAGACCTAGGGGTAAAAACAAAACAAAGAAAAACAAAGGTGGAATGTAGAAGGAGATAAATGTGGACTTGACATCAGGCAAAACAAAAGCAGAAGCTTTCCTAACTAATAATTAGAGATATCCAAAGTAGGATGAACTACCTTGGGAAGTTGTGAATTCTCCTCATTTGAGATCTTCAAGCAGAACATCTGTTGAGTAATATTAAAATGACTACCATTTTTTATTGGGCTTTGAGATTTGCAAAGTAATTTGGATATACTATCTTAATCTATTCTTAAGGCAATCCTATGAGGCAGGTGTTATAATTATCCCCGTTTTACAGATGAGGAATCTGAGGCTGAGATATATTAAGGGCTTTTTTTTTTGCCCAAGGTCATACAGCTAGTAAATGTCTGATTGAGAATTCAAATTCAGTTCATTCTGACCCCAAGTTCAATACTCCATCCACTGTGCCAACCTGGACTTGAGACCTAGAATCAAGAAGACCTGGGTTCAAATCCTGCCTAGACATTAACCAACAAATCATTTTTCCTTTGAACCTCAGTGATCTCATATGTAAAACTAAGGGATGGAACTTATATACTTTCAGACCCCTTTCTAGATCTTAATCTATTATGTTATAAATTTGATGTGACTTCAGAAATACAAAATGACCAATTTTTGGTACCTTATAAAGTCTTAGAGAGTTCCTTGTCCTACTGAGAGGTTCTAAAATTTGTCTGACGTCAAAAGAGTCAGAGTTCTGTTTGACAAAGATCAGCCTTGAAACAAGGTCTTCTGACCTCTAAGGCTGATCTTTCATTTCTTTGTCATATGGATGGTGGTTATATTAAGTTGAACACCTAGAGTAGCAGAACACGTGATCTGAAATCAAGAAGCTGTATTTCTTCTGCTTACTGCTATTGATGGTGGTGGCTGTTTTTGTTATTGTCATTTATCCTTCATTCTTGATGAGGACTAGTGACCTCACAAGGGTGATATCTTGACTTGTGTGTAATTGAATTTAAGGGAGAATTCAGTTGTGAAAAATCACCAATTTCATTCTCTCCTACTGATACGGGATACTGGCTTTAGAAACATATCCCCTCTGGGATCAGTTTTCCTTGTTGTTAAAATGGATGTATACAAGAACTGACTCTAGAGTGACTCTGTAAGACTCCATCCAAATCAATGACCTTAGAGCAGACTGGGATATGAAAGCAGTAATGATAATGAACATTTGTATAGTACCTTACAGTTTACAAAAAAATGTTTTTGACATGTTACCTCCTTTGAGCCATGCAATAGCCCTGTGACGTAGGGAGCGAAAACATCATTGTCCCCATTTTACAAGTATAAAAGCTGAAGAGCAAGAAAAGGGGAGTGAATTTCCCAGTGGCATGTGGCTGCCAAGCAACACATCTGGGATTTTCACTATTGTATTGTGAGTGCAAGTCTTTGTTCTTTTCATTATATCCCCTTCATTGTAGATGACAGATAGACAGACAGAGAGATAGATAGACAGATAGATAGATAAACTGATGGATGGATAGCTAGATAAATTGATGGGTAGTTAGATAAATAAATGGATAAGTAGATGGAGAAAGAGAAAAATAGGGAGACATATAGAGAAGGAGGAAGGTGGGAAGGAGACAGAGTGATGATAGATAGATTAATGTATAGATAATCTTGAGAACAATCAATAGACAGAGCTTTGACCTAGGATTTTTGTTGGTTGGGTAGAGGAGGAAAAGTTAGAGGATAATGGTGTGTGTATATCAAATGTAGGTCTTCCCCTCTCTATCTTCTAGGGTTACTGCCCTAGGAATAAAAAGGTACTAAGTTCTTCCAACAATAGAGACAGCAGTAATTGTCTTAATGTCTCCGTTATCTCCTTCTTAATCCTAAACTAACAGTTTGGGGCAGTTCTGGAGAGATCAAAGTCTATTTGGCAGGGGGAGAATATAGATGGACTGAGACATGTTCATGCTACCTTGGCCATGTAACCTAACATCACTGGGCCTCAGTTTCCTCATCTGGAGGATATTGAAGTTGGGATACAGGACTTCTAAGGTTCCCTTAACCTCGAATTCCTAAGAACATTTCATTCAGTGACCTCTAAGGTCTCTACCTACTTGAACTCTCTGATCCAGTTAGTCCACTAGAATTCCTGTCTCCCTTGAAAGGCTATCTCTAATATGGACCTTTCTTGATTTCCTAGGAGTTACTACTATGTCCTTCCTGAAGGTACTTTGCAATTATTCATGTCTGCCATTTGGAACCCTAGAACATAAGCTTCTTGAGGGTGGAATTGTGGTGGGGTGGGGTCTGTCTTTGTACTCCCAGAACCTAGGAAAGTGTCAGTAGACACTTAAATAAATGTTTATTAATTGTATTCAGTTGAACGGAAGATGACATTTCAGACAATGCTATAGCAGTAATACCAGCAACAATAATGACATTAAAGGGAGCATTCATGGAGTGCTTTAACTTTTGGAAAGTGTTTCCCATCTGCAGGGTAGCTAGGTGGTCCAGCCTGGAGTCAGGAAGGCCTGAGTTCAAATCCAGTCTCAAGATAATTACTAGCTGTGTGACCCTGAGCAAGTCACTTAACTTTGTTTGCCTCAGTTTCTTCATCTGTAAAATGAGCTGGAGAAGGAAAAGGCAAACCACTCCAGAATCTCTGTCCAGAAAACTCCAAATGGGATCATGAAGAGTCAGACATGACTGAAAAGACTGAAGAACAAAAAAAAAATTACATGTTATCTCATTTTCCCCTCACAGCAACTCTGTGAAATAAGGTGCTGAGAAAATTAAGCCCAAGAGAGGTTCTGTGGCTTGTCCAGGGTGATGTAATTAAGAAGTATCTGAGACAGAATTTGAACTCAGATCTTCCTGATTCCAGGTCCAGAGCTATGTCCACTTCATAAGACCAAAGGATTGAGAAGCAGAAGGGATCTTTGAGATTTTCTAGCCCAGCCCTCTCATTTTGTGCAGGAGAAAATTGAGGTTCTGAAGCCAATGTTATGCAGACAGGAAGTTGCAAAGGCAAGTTTATGTGAGCCCAAAGTCAGGGCCCATGTTGCTCAGAGACAGCAGGAATGGGAGCACAAAGGGGCACGTGAGGTCACTTGATGAGCCTGATTATTTCACAGTCTAATCTGGGTTATGGCAGTGAGTTAGGTATTTTAAGGCTGTGCCAATTGTTTCCATCCATCCGGGTCCTATTTAGCGCTCTGAAGCAAGGCTTTCCTAAATGAGATCTAGTAGCAGTAACAGTAAATAACATCCCAGGAGCAGTAAGAACCAGTCCATTGAACTAAATCCTGTAAGTGTGTTCCCCATCATTAACACTCTCCTCCAGGCGGAGGCTGGATAATCACAGCAGGAGTGCTGGGGAAAAGATTCTCCATCAGGTATGAGTTAGACTGGATACCTTCTGATGTCCATTCTGCTACAATAACTAGTGAACAGAATCGCAGACTCCAATGCCTTTTCCACTTATTCTTTCAAATACTAACAGATACTGTTAGTCAGTCAGTAAGTATGTATTAAGCACTTAACGTTCCTTATTCAATCAGTTTGAAGTGCTTAGTGTTTCCTATGCAGTTAGTAAGTATTTTTAAGTGCTTAGTGTTTACTATACCAGTAACCAGTGAGTTAGCGGGATATCTATCCTAAGCATGTGAAGACTTCCCTCAGCAGAATGGGTAGATGGGAACAATTTATTCCAGATGCCATGAAGACAGCTGAAGCACATGCTGTAGAGCACTTAGAGTTTAGTCAGACGTCCAAGATGCCAAGCTCATCCATTACATCCTGAGCCTTCACCAGTCATCCTGCCTTTTGTCCTGTCACTGGACTCTGGTGACTCTGGAAGAGACAGTGAAGCTCAGGACTTTCTGTAATTCTGCCTCCTTTAATTTATATACAAGTCAAAAGACATCACCCATACCATATACTCCAACGTAGTGATGTCATTTTGGTCCTTTTCCAGAAAGCAGGACAGCAACTATACCATACCAGACACTGTGCTAAGTGATGAAGATAGGGAAGTTTAAAAAAATGTAAACAATCTCCTTTCACACACACACACACACACACACACACACACACACACACAACCCAGTACCTGCCCTCATGGAGCTCATATTCTAACGGGCAAGAGAAAATACGAGAAAAAAAAATCTCTGTACATACAAGACACAAGATATGTACATTGCTAATGGGACATCATCTCAGAGAGAAGGGGCTAACAGGATGTGATGGGAAAGGGCTTTTGGCCAAGGAGATATTTGAGTTGACTCATAAAGGAAGCCAGGAAAGCCAGGAGGTAGAGGGAAGAAAGGAAAATATTGTAGACAAGAGTAATTGCCGGTAAAAAGGCCAATGCTGAGAGATGGAGGGTCTTATACAAGGAACAGCAAGAAGGCCCTTGTATCTGTATTGTAGCATATTTAAAGGAGACTAAAGTGTTAATGAATGGAATGCTCAGTAGGGACATCTTTGAAGTGTTATGAATGCCAAATATTAGATTTTGTATCTCATCCTGGAGATGATAGGGCACCTGTGGAGCTGATTGAGTGTGGGGGGCGTTGTGTGGTCAGGTCTGTGATTTAGGAAGATCAGTTTGGCAGCTGAGGAGTGGCTGGACCTAGAGTGGGGAGAGATTTGTGGTTCAGGTGATTAACAAGGTTATTGCAAGAGCTCAGTGTGTTGACACTGTCAGAGGAGAGAAGGATGTGCATGCAAGACATGCTATGAAGGAAAATCAACAGACCAAGGAAATGTATTGGATATGGGAGTTGGGGGAGCTTGAGGAGTCAAGGATGACACATAGCTTGTGAACTTGGGTGACTGGGAGGATACAATGCCCTTGGCAGTCATGGGGAAATTTGGAAAATTGAGGGATTTTTGGGAGGAGAGTATAATGAACTCAGTTTCAGGCAGACTGAGTTTAAGATGTCCATGGGATATCTGTTTTTCTTATGGTATTCTTGATTTCACTCGGTCATAGGGCTGATCAAAAATTACATTAAGATGTATGTTTCCCCTCCTTCCCCCTTTTCCAGCATAGCAACTATCTGTTCTGCATCTTGTATATGCTTTGGTTAAGCTGCCCCTATCCACCAGTCCAGCACTTAACGTCTCAAGACTGGTGCTCTCATTCCATGGTGCCTTGGGCCCCCCTCCTTTCTTTCTTTGACACAAGATCTGGCTGTCAAGGTGGCTCCTCTATATGCCTTCCTATGTAACCATGAATTTACTTTCCTGCTGACACGTTACTACTAGTGAACGACCTCTTGGGGCCCCTTACTTAGTCTCCCTTCAGAAGGGAGGGGTTTATCTGGATCAGGGGTGGGAAAACTGTGGTCTCCAAACTAAATGTGGCCCTCTAGGTCCTCAAGTGTGGCCCTCTGACTGAATTCAAACTTCACAGATCAAATCACCTTCACAAAATGATATGTTCTATAAAATTTGGACTCAGTCAAAAGGTTACACCCAAGAACTTAGATCAAAGCAAACTTCCTTGAGATCAAAGAAGGGAACTTTGTAGTGATTTTCATCATAACCAACAGGTCACCATCTTCATTATCCTTATCCCCTTGCCAATCTGAGGGGCTCAACAGATGTAATAAAATATTGCTGCATTCTAAGGAATGATGAAGATGAATAATTTAAAGAATTATAGAACTTATATAAATCGATTTACAGTAAATAGAAGCAGGAAGACAGCATATAGGATCATTGCAACAATTTAAATACAATGAACAAAAAACAAGAATTCATTCATTGTGTAACTGTAATAACTAAACTTTACCCAGAAAAGGAGATGTGAGAATTCCCCTTCCTACCTTCTTTGCAGAGATGGAGGGCTATAGGGACAGATTCAGTTATTGATTTGTTGGTTACTTTTGCTCTACATTTTTCCTTTTCTTTTTTATTCTTTGTTCAAAAATATGGTTCTCTGGGTAATAATAAAGAAATGGTGTGTGTGTGTGTGTATATATATATATATATATATATATATATATATATATATATATATATATTTGCTATAGAGAGAAGTAGATTAACATAGAGGCTAGGGCACTGGGAGTGGATTCAAGAAGATTTGAATTTGAATTTTGCCTAACACATTTATAACCTCTTCTGCCTCAATTTCCTCCTCGGTCAAATGAGGCTAAACTTGGCATTTATCTCCCAGGGTGATTTTGTGAAGATCAAATGAGATAACTTATGTAAAGTGTTTTTAAACTTTAAAGAATAATATAATTTACTTTTTGATTCTGTGTTATGTACCTTTTGTGTTTTTTTATTTTTGAATTGGTTTTATACTATTAGCTTTCATGATTACTGCACTGTACCTTCTCCCTTTCATTAAAAAAATAGCTATCTAAAATCTCCTTTCCTCACCAAGACCAAATCCTGTTAACCACTTTTCCCCCAAACATTTCTGTTGCAGAGAAAATGTGAGATCAATGTATGAAGAAATGATTTTTAGTCCTCAATAGCTTTCTGTGTCATTACATGTTAGAATCTGTTTTGTTATTTATTTTAAAAGTCTACAAATGCAGAAAAAAAAGACAATATATGAAGGAATTTGCTTGGAGCTATATCTAGACAACAAATCTAGTCATCCCTATAAAAAAGTAATTTTTTTAAGGGTAGGGAAAATCTTACCTTTTAATTTGGATCCCTAACACTTAGCATTTCAATGTACATATTAAATGCTTAACATATGTGTTTTCATTCATTTATTCATCCATTCATATGTTGGGAGGGAGTTTTCCCTCCCTTTCCATTTACATCTGCTCTGCTCTGCCATAAGAAGTCTTCTGATGGACTATAAGGCTGCTGAGTTTCTATTCTGAGCAATCTTCAACATCCTTTCTAGTGGAGAAAGGAAAGGAAGCATATTGGAAATTCTTGATGTCTTGGTCACAAGTGCCTTAGAATTACATCATTTAAAAATGTCGTTGAGTAATCCAAGTTAAAATAAAATAAAAGGGGTAGATTATAGCATTGAATAGATAGAGGAATAGCCTTGAAGTCACAAATACCTGGTTCCAGTCCTGCCTTTCACTTACAACAATTTTATGGCCATGATCCAGCCACTGTTTGTTTAACCCTTTATGGCCTCAGGCAGATATAAAAATTAAAATTGTTGATCCTCATCAATAAAGAGAAATTCTAGATCTGAGTGTGGCTGCACTGAGGAAATCACAAAATCCTCCCTAACTGGCCTTTTTATCTCTAAATTTGTAATCTTAGCATCATATGCCTGACTGGCAGCCATACAGTAAAGTCTAGTGACTTGGCCACAGAGCCACAAAAATGCTAGGCTCATCTTGTTTTTGAGACATACTAGCTGTACGATCCTGGGCAAATCCTTTAAACTTTCAATGCCCTGGAGAAATCCCCAAGATTTAATGTTTCAGAGAAACCAGAATTGGTAAAGGAAGTCTCTTCATGGGGAAATTCCTTATAGCAATGAAATTGACAATCCAGCTCCTATCCATAGCCAAGCTGTGTGTGTGTGTGTGTGTGTGTGTGTGTGTGTGTGTGTGTGTTTATAAGCCATCAAGATTTTATACTAATACTTTAGATTTTAATTAATGGTCCATCTAACTATCGTTCTGCTTCTGAAACTTAACAACTTAGGACATTATGTGGAAAATTCCTCCATGATATCAGTCACAGTAAGAGAGTTTCTCCACCATCTCCTCCTCCCCTTAACAATTCATTTTGGACAACATTCATGTTCCCATTAATTACCTCTTAGCTTAGGGATGTAAGCGTGCTATCATAGAATTATATGACAGGCATATTGTGAGAGTAAGGAATTGATGGATCACTTGAGATTTCCACTGGTATTAAAACAGTACCCAGAGAAAGGTCCGTAGCATTTTATATAAATGCTCTGTGAAGGATGTATGGATGGAAATAGACATTAGTTTTCTAAGAGAAGATGGCTTGGATGCAATTCACATTGTTAGAGAAAATAACTGCATTTATGAAATCCAAGATTCATACAAGTAATAAAGTAAAGGATATTTTATATATACACACACACACACACACACACATGCATACCAACTTCTATTAGGATGAGGAAGAGAGCATTGGTTTGTTATGTATAGGACCTGTGTCCCAGTTTCAAATCCTACTCAAATTCTATTTGCTTTATGACCTTGGGCAAGTGTATTGATCTTCTCAAGACACAGCTTCTTATGTATAAAATCCAGGGTTTGAACCAAATGATCCCGGAGATCTATGAATTCAATATAATCCTATAATTATATTATATAATTCTATGAATTCAAGTCAGTTCAATGCCTACTTATTAAGTATATTATGCTATTAGGATATATTGAGAGTCAGAAATTCCAGGATTTTATTAATTTCTTCCCTGAATCTCCAGATTCCCATACTACAGTCTTAGTTTCTTAAATCTTTTTAGTCTATTGGCCTAAAATTGATAGGCTATTAATGGGGTAAAATAAATGTTGAAGATCCTTTTTATATTAAATCAAAGGAATGTTTCATGTCATCTCCATGTATTTATGGCTAGATGCTTAAGTCTAGACTTATATTTTAATTGTTATAAGTAGTTCCCAGTATAGAAACTGCATCTACTATTATAGATTAGAAGATCATTTCTCATTTATATTCTTAGAGATTTGCCTAAAGTATTGGGAACTTCAGTAACTTGTTCCTGGTAATATTACTAGAATGACTTGAATCTGCGTCTTATCAATTCTATGACTGACCTATTATACCACATTTATTCCCTATGCTTTGCATAGAATATGATCTCAGATTATAGGAGATAGGCATGGAGATTTTTCTAAAACCATTTACTTAACTACTTGAGAAGGATAAATACTAAATACTGTGAGTAATCTCATAGCTTTGTAGACCTAAGCAGAAAGGTTTGGTGTGTAAAGAGCATTTTGGGTGATTAAAGAATGTTTTCTCCTTCCAAATGGAATTAATACTTTCTTCCTCTATCTCTGTTTCTTTTGCCCTGAGGAATGCGCCTAAAATTTCACTTGCTGATATGATCATGGCAGGGAGGAACTTCACAATCAAGCAGATATGTTAGTTAGCCTCAGAGGCATCCTCATATTTATTGCATCATTATAAACGGGGAGATTTTATGACATATTATTTAAATACATATTGCCAGCCTGGAGGTTTAAAAAGTGGAGAGTCCATAATGAGATATTATATTTTCATTTTTGCAAAGTCTTCTTTTCATATTAGTAGATGCCTCTTAGGAAGGTTGAGAAATGATAGAGTAGATAAAATGTCTTTATTATGGAAGTGGGAAAAAAATCTTAGTTTTCTGAAATATCAGTGCATTTATAAGAAGTTACAAACAACACCAAAAGATCATTGAACTTTATAATCAGCCATCAGCCTCAGAGCTAGAAGAAGCATTTTTGATTATTGAGTCTAACACTTCCATTATATGTGTGTATATATTTATGTATATATATACACATATGTGTGTGTATCTGTATCTATATAGATAGATATGGATAGATAGATAGATAGATAGATAGATAGATAGATAGATAGATAGATAGATAGATAGATAGATGTATATGTGTGTGTTAAAAACTTTTGGGGAAAAGACTATTTGCTTTGAAAATGTTGTATTTGAGATGCTTACAGGAATTCAGCTTGAGACATCCAAGAGGCTGTTGATGACACAAGACTAGCTCAGAAGAGAAGTCAGGGGCAGATATCTGTATAGAGACTATCTATATAGAGATTATCTGTATAGAGATGATAGTTGAATTTATGAGAGATTATGAGATTAAGGGAGATAGTAGAGGGAGAGAAGAAAAGAAAGCTAAGAATAGAGGTTTGGGAGACACTGGTATTTAGTGGATATACCCTGCCTGAAGAGCCAGCAATGGAGATGATCAATAGTGCCAAAGGCTGCGGAGTGGTGAAAATAAATGAGAATTGAGACAAGGCCATTAGATTCGGCATTTGAGAGATCATTGTTGAATTTATAGAGATCAATTTCAGTTGAATAATGAAGTTGGAAACCACTACGAATAACTTAACTTCTCTCAGCAATACGATGATCCAAGACAATTCCAAAGGGCTCATGATGGAAAATGTTATCCACATTCAGAGAAATCCAATGGAGTCTGAATGCAGATCAAATATATTATTTTTACTTTCTATATTTTTTCCTTGGTTTCTTCCTTTTGGTCTGTTTTTTCTTTCATAACATGACTAATACAGAAATAGGTTTTACATGATTGCACATATGTATCCTATAGAAAATTGCTTATTGTTTTGGGGAGGGGGAAAATTTGGAATTCATTTTAAAAAAAAATATTAAAATTTATCTTTACAAAATCCAATTAAAAAGGATGTTAAAACCAGTTTGCAGAAGGTCCAGAATGATGTGAATAGAGAGAAAATGGAGATGCCAATTATAGATGACTTCCTTAGGAATTTTAGCCAAAAGTAGATCAGAGGTATAATATCTCAACCTCCAGAATTTGGTCTAAGGAAGACAAGCAGGATTAGGTTGAATGCATGTTTACTTTCTCTCAAAGTGGCGGGCATGCATGTGGAGCTGAAGTTAGAACAGATCTCACTTAGGGGTTAGGCTACACAGATTATAAAGAAAAGAGAAACAGCAAAACTGAATGGGGAAAGTCTTGTCAGATACTGCCACAGTCTCTCAGGTTCAGTTTCCATTTCCTAAGGAAGGGCCATTTCATGGAAATCATGAGGTGCCTACATGAACAAGAAAGCGGGTCAGACTGAAAAGTCCCCAAGATCCCAAGATTAGGAAGCTTGTGCTAGTTCTGTCCATTAGAGTTGGTATGAACCAGCTTAAGTCAGTTCTGTGGTTGCCAGTATAGCAGAGGGAGTGAATAAACACTGCAAAGAATCTCTGGTATGTCAATTTTAAGGGATGCTCACTCTGCCTCCTGATTGGTTGATTCTGATTCCCAGGTCAGGCCAACCTCCTCTAGATAGTAAAGAAGCTCAAACAAATCAAGGGGGCTAGTAAACTCATTTTTTTCACAAACATAATAGGTCGGGATGGTAGGATCGACTGTGATTTTTGTTTGAGAGAGACATGTTTTTGTTTGTAGGCGGCAAGGAAGGGAGCCAATAAGTTGGGAAAGATTCAGATTTGAGAGTGGTGATCAAATGGTATTTTAAACTTTATCAATGTGCTTTGTTTTTGCATTTTAAACATTTCCAGAATAGCCCCAGTCTGAGGGAGAACAATTTCCTGATAAATTAAAATGCTAAAATCAAATGAACAAGACAGTGACCTCATCCAAAAATATGTACATCATTTAAGGTCTATAGTCCTTCTTCTATTTTTCAATTTTGTTTTGTTATTTGTTTTCACTTTTCTACAATCACTTCCATAAGTCTTAGATTTTATCCCTCTCCCTCCTCTCTTCCTCACCAAGATGGCATGCAATCTTATATGGGTTCTACACATAAACTCTTATTAAATACAATTTCACATTAGTCATGAACAGAAATCTTAATCCCTTTCCTCCCTATAGTGCCACCCCATTGGGAGAAAAAAAAAACAACATCAAACAAACAGAAAAGAAAAACAAATTCCTCGTAACAAATACACATAATAAAAAACACTAAAATCTTTAATTTGATATATATGTGTGTATATGGATAACATGTATATGTGCACATGCATGTGTGTATACATACTTACACACATATGTATAGAGATCGATACACTTATATGCACACATACAGATATTACATATATGTAGCCACATACATATGTGTATGTATATATGTGTTTAGGTACAAATAAAGATGTTGATATTGATATGATGTATTTATCCCTCTTCAAAAGATGACCATCCCCTTGCTTTCTAGGTGTGTTTGTTTTTGCTACCTAATAGTTCTGGTCATTAAGTAATTAGATAAGCCACTCCTCTGCTAATTCAGAAAACCCACAACAAATAGTTTGAGATTTGCATGATTTTTTTGTGCAAGAACTTTTAAATTTTACCTTTTCAAGACTATTCACTTATTTCTCTTTGGTCCTCTCTATCCCTTGTTTAGTCTTAAAGTTTTCTTGTATAAATAGAATTAATAGGTGTTTTTTCCATGTTTCTCTAATTTGTTAAGGATTAGATTTAGTAGAGTATAATTTGGAATTATCTTGTTATAAGATGTAAGTGCTAGTGTAAATATGTTTTTTTAATGTATATTGCTGTCTAATTTTTCCAGCAGCTATGATCAGATGGTGAGTTCTTATTGCAATAGCTGAGGTCTACATTTTTATCAAATTCTAGGCTGCTAGGTATATATGCTTCTTTTATGATGTGTATGTTATGTGTTCTAATGATCTTTTTTTTAATCAGTACCAAATTGTTTTGAATGTAAATGTAGATTGATATATGATAATATGTCATCCCATCCATTCCTACTTCCCTTACCCGCACTGTTTACCTTTGACTTCGTTACCTTTTTCCATCTGTAAGAATTTTATTATTTTTTTCTTGTTCTATGAAGTAGTCCTTTGGTAGTTGTATGACATTGTATATGCAAATCAAGTTTAGTAGTTTATCAGTTATATTATGTTGATTTTTTCCTATTCATGAGCAAGTGATATCTTTCCAATTACCTATTTCTGTCTTTATTTCTATAAACAGTGGTTTTTAATTTTATTCATACTTCTGGTGTATGTATGTCTTCATAGTTAGACATCTAAATATTTTACACATTCTATAGTTATTATAAAATACTTTTCTCTTTATATGTCTTCCTGCTGGGTTTTTTTTTGGCGATCTATAGATTTATGTGATTTTTCAAAAAATCATACGAGTTTGTTATTAATTTTAAAATTAATTTTAGTTGACTCAGATACTTTAATTACACCATCATGTCAGTGGCAAAATATGATAATTTCATTTAATTTAAACTATGCTTATTACTTCAATTTATTCTCCATATCATATTGCTGTAACTTACATTTCTACTACTAGATCAAACAGCAGTACAGAAAGTGGACATCCTTGTTTTACTCACAATTTTATTAGAAAGATTTTAGTTTGTCTTCATTAAATATAGTGGTAGCTTTTGGTGTTCAAAATATACTATTTGTAATATTAAGTAAAGTCTCATTTATTCCTATTTTTTTGAGAAATTGGTGTTGTGATTCATCCAAAAAAATTGTGTGTTTGTATGTGTATGTTTATAAGGATTTTTGTCGATTTCATTGTGAATATGGTTAATTAACTTTATTATGTCCATCATATTAAACCAATCTTGCCTTCCTGGTACAAATCCAACCTCATCATGCTGTAAAAACCTTGTGATTTCTTGGTTTAGCCTCTTAGCAAATATTTTATTTACCTTTTTTCAGCAATGTTGATTGGAAATATTCTACAGTTTTCTACTTCTCTTTTGATATGGTGTATGTATCAAGATTATATTTATGTCATCGATGGGATTTAGTAAGATCTCTACTTAGCCTATTTCAATAGATAATTTATATAATAATGAACTTGTTCTTTAAATATTTGATAGGATTCCCTTGTAAATTCATCTGATCCTTCCTACTCACCACCTGTGGATGTTTATTTATGCTTAATTCAAATTCTTCCTCTGAAATTGGGTGTTTAAATTCTTAATTTCTTATTCTGTCAGTATTGGGTTTTTTATATTTTTGTAAATATTTTGTTATTTTATCAGTTTTCTATTGACATGGGTAGATCTAGTTTTTAAAATATGCTTTATTTCTTTTCATTTGTTATAAAGTTTTGTTTTTTTTCCTTTTTAAATACTAGTAATTTGACAATTTGACTTTCCTTTGCATTTTTAATGAAGCTAGCTAAATATTTATGTATTTAAAAAAAATCCTAGTTTTATTCATTAATTATTATACTCAGTGACATAGCTTCTGAATACTTAAAAGAAAAAAATAAATAAAATATAAAGAGAAACACAAAATAAAATTGTAATAGTGGGGGACTTCAGTTTATTTCTATCATCCCTACATAGATCTATTTAAAAATAAACAAGAAAGAAAGGGAGGTCTTGAATAGAATTTTAGAGAAAAAATAGATATGCTAGAGCTCTGGCAAGTACTAAATGGAAATAGGAGTGTAAATATTTTTCAGCTGCCTTTACAAAATTGATCACATCTTACTATAGAATCTTACACACAAATGCAGAAAAGTGGAAATATTATATGTATCCTTTTTCTGACTGGAATGTAATAAATGTATTAAGAAAATATTCCCTGGAAAACATTAAAATCAACTGGAGACTAAATAGTTTAACTTAAAGAATTGATGAGTCAAAAAACAAGTCATAGGAATATTTGATTTTACTAAAGATATTGACAACAATGGGACAGTATAGTAAAATTTTAGGAATGCATCCCAAGCAATCCTTAGAGGAAAATTTTGTCTCTACAAACTTTCACTAACCAAACGACCAAAAAAAATGTAAACTTCTAGAAATGTAGCCTCGAGAAGCTTACATTTTACAAATAGCGTTGTTGTGTCACCCACTTTTCAAAATCAGGGCAATTTTTGCTACTCTCATTATCTGAGCCATGACATTCAGTGATATATGCTATCTTTCTAGTGTGAGTATGGATGTAGTACTAGAAGAACTTGAAAAGATCTTCCACTTCTAAAATGCTATAACTCTAATCATGTAATGTCTGACCCTGTTTTCTATTGTCATGATATATTAAAATGATCAATGAGCAGTCTTCCATAATAATAATGCTTTAACTCAGTCATATATGATGCAATATGTAGGTCTCTGTATCATATGTTGTCACTGCAGTCTTAATGGGAAGAAACTTGTCTCCTGATTCTCCTGTACACGGTACAGTCATGAACTAGACAAGAGTTCCTAGGAAACAAAGACCATGAGGGCCATATATAGAAGAAATAGAGATACATAGGTAGAAG
Source organism: Bettongia penicillata ogilbyi (assembly GCA_023548195.1). Taxonomy (NCBI): domain Eukaryota; kingdom Metazoa; phylum Chordata; class Mammalia; order Diprotodontia; family Potoroidae; genus Bettongia; species Bettongia penicillata. Next base: position 6,351,027 of record JAJHZJ010000187.1, read on the forward strand.
GTAGCAGCCAAGCAGTTGTAAATTTCATAGTGCTATAATGCCTGTCCATTTCCCAAATCTCTCTTATATCCCTATATAACTCAAACAATAGTTGGGCTGATGTGACCAGAGTAGACTAGCACTGAAGGAAGTTCAGAATAAGCTGAAATATGGATAGAATCAATGATAATTACTCCAATTCCTTCTCTTCAACCCAATTTAAATAGTTCATGTTTGGTGTTAATACTTATAGGATAACAATTCTTATAGAAGCAATTCCATTTCATAAGTTTTAGGGAAAGGTGTGAATATTAAAGAAACTTAATTCCCTCTTCCTTCCTTCCTTCCTTCCTTCCTTCCTTCCTTCCTTCCTTCCTTCCTTCCTTCCTTCCTTCCTTCCTTCCTTCCTTCTCTCCTTCCTTCCTTCCTTTCTTCACAGTTGAACATATTTCCTGCCTATTGGTGTTATTCAGTCGTTTTCCGACACCTTCAACTTTTTGTGGCCTCATTTGGGATGTTCTTGGCAGAGATACTGGAATGATTTATCATTTCCTTCTCTAGATAATTTTCCAAATGAAGAAACTGAGGCAAACAGGTTCAAGTGACTTGCCCAGGTCACACAGATACTAAGTGTGTAAGAACAGATTTGAACTCTGCGAGATGAGTCTTACAGACTCTAGGTTCAGCACTCTATCTGCTATTTCACCTAGCTTTTCCCAGGACAGTTCCAATTTGTCTCACTGACAAAAGCAAGCTTAATATAGTCTTTTTTGAATTTGTTCTCTTCCCATCCTCCCCTTCTAGGTTGTTAATTTAAAGCTATGTTCTTTATCTTGGAGTAGCACAGTGCTTACAGATGAAATAGATTTAACAGATTACCCTGTCAAGCTATTATTTTATAGACGTGGAATCTGAGGCCAAGAGAAGTTAAATGAATTCTCCAAGGTCACACACAGGTAGTAAATGGCAGAAACAGAAACCTACATCCTTTAATTCAAAATCTGATATTCTTTCCATGATCTCAGAATAGTCATTCAGAAAATATTTGATTTAGAAAGAATATACATCATGAATATTACCAATGATGACATCCAAGTAGGGATTTGTCTCAAATACATGGCAAGTGAATTGAATTGGAATTTTATTGATATAGGGAATTCCCAGGTGAGGAAGCTCCTTCTGCCAATGGAAGTTGCACTTTGTCGGTAATTCATACTTTTAGAGAGTTAAGGGGACCAAGGGGAGATTAAAAGGCTTGCCTAGAGGCACACAGCCAATAGATGTCACGCACATGGTTCGAGTCAGTCCTGGCTTAGGGACTGCCTCTCTGTATCATCTAGGAAGTATGTGATGGGTAAAAGAATAGAGTTTATGGGGAAAGGTGAGGCATAGGAAGGACAGAAACTACACTGGCATCCACAGAACATTGAGAAAGTCTGTACATGTGCTCCAATTACTTGGTCATTTTTTTCAAGAGATCAATGATATCTCTGATATAGAGAACTCACAAGTAGGAAATTAAACTCTCTGAGTCAATGTGGAACAGCACCATTCTATAGCATATGATATTAGAGAGCTAGAGAGCTGCCCTGAACCCTAAGAAGTCACCTGACTTATCCAGTAACTCAACTAGGATACGTAAGTGCACAATCCTTCCTGGATATTAAAGTCCAGGCTTCTTCATTCCAAGGCCAATGCTCTGTGTGCTATGGTATCATAAGCTACCAAACACAATGCAAGAGCTCATAGAAGTAGGTGGAATCCACAGTGTCAGAACAAGACCTGGCTTTTTTCATTCTTTGTGGAATCCACGTGGAGAGGGCTGGCTGTTGTCAGAGAATTTTTTTTTCTCTTAAACTCTGACACTATTAAAATCATCTTCAGCATTTCTCAAAGATGTTAGCCATCCATGTTAGAAATATGTTGGGTTAATAGGGAAATGTCTTTTAGGGGAAAGAATGATAAGCTCAGAATCAAGAGTCCTGAGTTCAAATGCTGCCACTTGTTAACTATGTGACCCTAGGCAAGTCAAAAAGTTAAATTAAAGAGTATTTATTAAGTGCCTAGCTAATGTGCCAAGCATTTAGCTAAGTAGACATACAAAAAAAGGCAAAACATGCTTCCTGCTTACAAAGAGTTTACAGTTTATGTGGGAGACACCATACAAATAACTATGAACAAGTTATGTATAGGATAAATTGGGAATAACAGCAAGGGGAAACCTAGGTGGCAGCATGGATAGAGCTCTAGGTTTGGAATCAGGGATACTCATTTTTCATGAGTTCAAGTCTATCCTCAGACACATACTAACTGTGTGACCCTGAGCAAATCACTTAATGCTGTTTGCCTCAGTTTCCTGATCTGTAAAATGAGTTGGAGGAGGAAACAGCAAACTACTCCAGTTTCTTTGCCAAGAAAACTCGAAATGAGATCACAAAGAGTTGGACATGATTGAACAGTGAAAATATCAGTGGGAAGACACTAAGATTTAGGAGACTGGGCATCTCATGTCAGTGCATCACAGATTACATGGAAGGGGAATATAATATCAGAAGACTGGAAAGGTAGGAAGGAGACAGGTATAAAAGCCAAACAGATTATTTTATATTTGATCCTCAAGGAAATAGGGAACCAATAAACAAGTCACTTAAATTCACAGATTTTCAGTTTCCTGAAATTTAAAAGGGGAATAATTATCACCATAGTAATTACCTTACAGGGTTGTTGAGAGAACTAATAAAGCCATGCATGGAAAGCACTTTGCAAACAGTCATGAACTCTAAAAATGGCAGGCAGAATTATTTCTTTAGATAGCCTCACAGACATTTTTACCTTTTCCATGCTGTGTGAATAATGAAATGGGTTTCTTGGCCTTTGTTTTACATGAAATTGCCTCCTAGGAAGAGATTTTATATCAGGGAAACCTTTGGTTGGCAAGAGCAAGTAAATCCTAACAAGGTTCCCTAGTCCTTTCTAGGGATGACAAATGAATATAAAACAGACAAGAATGACAGTCTTGTTTTCCCAGGTTACTTTGCAAAGACATAAATAAGATGAGATCTCAGAGAGATTCAGCTACGTGTGACTTTGGGTCTCTTAAAATTCTTCTGGTTTCGTGTATAAGACAAGGCAAGAAACCTGGGATATATTTGTTATTTTGTGGTTCAATTGTTTCAGTCATATCTGACTCTTCTTAATCCCTTTTGGAGTATTCTTGGCAAAGATACTGGAGTAGTTTGCCATTTCCTTTTCCAGTTTATTTTATAGATGAGGAAACTGAGGCAAACAAGATTAAGTGACTTGCTCAAGGTCACATAGCTAGTGTCTGAGGTCAGATTTGAAATCAATACTTCCTGACTTCAGGCCTAGCACTCTATCTACTGCATCATCTAGCTGTCATATTAAAATTGCCTTGAGGTCCTGAACTATTCACAAAACTTCTACAGGCCTCAGTTTCCTCATTTGAAAAATATGGAGATTGGAATAGAGGATCTCATGGTCACTTCAGCTCTAGAACTTATGTTTTTAATTTTAAAATTTAAGTGTGTCTGGCTATGTAGTTTACTATTTTTCCCCTTCCTTGATATAGTAGTGATGAATTCATATTTCCTTATTTTTTTAGTATTGTTACTATGAGAACTCCTTCCATGATATTTCATAAAAATCATAGATTTTGGGGCAGCAGGACTTCAGAGTCCAACTTGTTCATTTTACAGATGAGGGCAAGTCCCAGAGATGTGAAGTGACTTCTCCACAGTTCCCACATTTATTGTTGTCAAGTCCTTTTGTTTTGTAACAATCACAATGGTTCAAACTGATAGTTTTCAAAAGCACATTTTAAACAACCTATACAATCTATATTAGCAACCACATTAGCACATAGGATGGGCTTCTAGCACAGAATCTTTGATCTGCTCTTCTAATTGAAAAACAATTTTAAAGGGCTCAACAGTCTTACCTTAATTACAGATAAGTAAAAAGAAGTGAGTATCACAGAAATTAGCACAGAGATTCAACAGACAGGGCTCCAACTGTCTGAACAAAGTAATATGACCACTTTCATACATCTCCAGACCAGGAGAGCACAAGCAACTAAGTCATTAACAAACAGCTACTTAGAGTCTCATTCAGGGAATCCAAAGGTCTTTTTCATGAGAGAGCCCCCCCAGGTGAAATGCCAACCTCCCCGAATATATAACAAAGACTCTGCCCCTGATTGGTTTAGCGCCACAAGGCAATAAACTTATATGACTCAGCACAGTTGTGAACTACCAGAGTTCACAGGAGATGGAGCCTTCAGTTGCTCACTTTAGTGTGAGCTTTATCCTGAACTCCAAAAAGAAAACAACAAATCCCACTTTGCTTGGGTTTACATTAGCTCAAATAGAAAATGATTCTTATAACCTTATCCCCTTATCCTTCATGTGCCCTTGGAATCAGTGACACTTGACTCCTTGCTGTTATTTTACCTTTCCATTCACAGCATTTTTCACTGACTGGAATGGTCCCCCTCCTCATCTCCATCAACTTCCTGATTTCCCAGGCCTCTTTCAAATCCCAACTAAGATCCCACATTCTACAGTAAATTGTCTTTCCCAATCCCTCTGAATTTTATTTTTTCTCTGTTGATTATTTCCTATTAAACACACACACATTTGTATATGTACACATACCACATACGCATATATATGCATATATATGCATACATCTTTCTATCTATACATACACAAGTATCTATATCCATATATATATATTGTTTGCATATAATTGTATGCCTGTTATCTTGCTATTGGATTGGATTGTGAACTCCTTCATGACACAGAGAGTTTTTTGCCTCCTTTGTATCTCTAACACTTAGCACAGTACCTGACACATAGTGGGCACTTAATAAATATCTGTCTGACATAAAAAGGCAAATGATATAAACGAGAAAAAAAATCATACATCAAAAAATTATCCCAAATCACTCTAGAACTATGGCCAATTATGATTAACGTTTTACATTAATAGATGTAATTAGCAATTAATTGGCAATAGAAATCACTTTCACATAATAGTGAAAGTTTGTAGCTGTGAACTTACAAAGGACCATAAAGTTTTCATGAGAAGGGGAGAAAGGATTAATTTCTACTTTGTGCTTGTGTCCCCTCCACCTAACACAGTCACATTGGACTGGAACATTAAACAGCACCCACTATATACATATTTATTAATTAACCTTGATGATCATCAAGTAAATTCATTTTACAAATGAAAAACAAAACAAAATGAAACTGCAGCCCAAGAGAGGAAGTAAATTATCCAAAACAAAACCAAATATAATTAATTGTTGGAAAGAACAGATCTAGAGTACGTATCTGCTTCCCAGTGAAGTTTCATTTCATTTTATCACACAGTCAGTTAATTGCCTCCATTTTTTTTCTTCTGGAAATGTGTAAATTACTGTGTCTTATATCACAGTCATATTTACAGGAGTTTATGTACACTTTAGTTCCCCTTGAAGTCCTCCTCATGCCTCACTGTTGGATGAGAATAAAACCTGGATTTTGGAAACATTATACATGTTTGTTAGAGCATATTTTGGAAAATACATGAGAGAGAAGAGATGGCAGGCCAGAGGGAATCAGAGAAGTGGTTCAGCTTTGAAAGTTACATGTTGATTTTATTACACTGTATACGTAAAAGAAAAAGTAAGTTATACATAATGGGAATTTATATTTACAGTTGCATTTCTCTATTGTGTCTTGTACTTGGAAATACTCCTTTTGCTGGTGATTTTAGGTTTGAAGCAAAAGGAAAGGAAAGGAGAAGAAAAATGAGGGAAAGAAAGAAAAAAAGAAAAAAACAGATGAAGTAATGAAACAAAGAGAATAGGAAATAGAAAATAGTTTCAATATTAAAAAATAATAACAAAAGAAAAGAAAAAGAAAGTTCTAGCAGTAGAGCATCCTGAGAGATCCTACCAGACTAGAAAGACTGTAAGGATTAAAGAAGACTGCCTACCTGTCCCTTTAGTACCTGCTGAGCTAGCTCCAGACATCAGACATCTTCATTGAAAGTAGGGTGACCAACAGATGCCCGAAGTTTTGTTTCTCTGCCTGTGGCATCTCTTCAAGTCAATCCAGTGAGACATGGAGAGGTTGAGGTATGTATGTTCTTCAGGAAGGAAGGTCCAGTGGATAAAGTTAGAAATACTGATCTATTGTGTTAAGTTCCTTCTCTCTGTTTTCAATCTGAAGAGTTCATTACAATTAATTTGTTGTCATAAATTTTTTTTGTTCCATTTGCCATATTTCAAACTGACAATTTTCAGAAATACATTTCAAACAAATGAAACAGCTATCCCAATGGAAAAGTACTGCACAGCTTTTAGATGGCAATTGGAGGATGAAAAAATTCCCATGAAAGGGGTTGGGGAATTATTTTATTTTATTCTAAGCAATGATTGCAATATAAATATTATTTGAAATTATAATAATGGTTTTTCCCTAATTTGCACATTGGTGTAGTAGCAGTTTAGTAGTTCAGAAGAAACAGAAATTCCATGTAACAAATTAGAAAAAAAAAAATCCCACTTGCTCAAAGTCACTAAAAGCAAACATGATTTTCTGGCTTTATGGTCAGCTCTCTAGACAGAACAACACTATGACTGCCTCTTATGCATCCGAGGCTAAAATTGCCTAGTTAGAGATTATAGATCAGTTAACAATAATGTATTAAGTATATATTATATGCCAGTCATTGTGCTAAGTGTTAGAGAGGTAATATCATCTAATTCAATCCTCTTATTCTATATTTTAGGAAACTGAGGTCAGAGACATGATGTAACATGTCTAAAGTCCCTCAGGTAGTAAGTGGTGACTTCAGGCTCTGAATATTGGCTTTAGGATCATAGGAGTATGGATCTAGTAGGGGGCCTTAGAGATCACTTAATCCAAAGGCATCTGGAGATTGGGATCTGGAAAAAAGATCTTAGAAGTCATCTAATCCAAGATACATATTCCATGGAGCAGAGCTTCTTAACTTTTGTGTGTGACCTGAGCCCCCTTAGTAGTCTAGTGAAGCATGGGGGCTTCAACTCAGAATCAATTATTTAAATGTGGAAAATCAAAATGTAGAGAAGTAAAAATGAAAAACTTATATCAAATATAGTCATCTGAATATTAATAAATTCCAAAGGTCATTAACTCCAGATTATAAGAAACAGGCCTTTGGAGAGCAAGTGGCTTATTCAAAGTGATACAAGAATAAAGAACATAAGGCCTCTGACTATAAATCCACCATGCTGAGCTTTCTAATATCGTTGTCTCTATTAGCATGACCTAAAATTATCGTGCAAAATACCTATACCAAGGAAATGAAATGCTTGCTTTAGAACCAATGCCCCTGTTGGTGTTGATGATTATTTACAAATAAACAGTACACAAAGCAATTTGATGCAACATGTTGGGTGGAGTGGGCTAAATGTATAGTTATGGACATCTGGGATTAAGTGTGGCTTTTAAGCAATAGTAGCTGTGACAAGGCACCTAACCTCACACTGGGACATGTGCCAAAATTATGAGATACAGGGGAGCTTGCTGCTTGTATTGGTGAAGGGAGTTTACAGACAGTTCTATTCACTGAGGAAGTAACAGATCTTGTAAGAGGAAGGGAGGAAAGAGAAAAGGAAGGGAGAAAAGAAGGAAAGAAAAAAGAAAGGGAGGGAGGGAAGGAAGAGAAGGAGGGGGAAAAGAAGGGAAAGAAGGAAGGAAATGAGGGAGAGAGGAAAGAAAGGACAATGATTATGAAGTTTAACAACAATTGATCGCAAAAAGTGAAATTGGGAAGATCTGGGTTCTAGAACTGACCTGTTACATGACCTTGGACAAACCAGAGGTCTGACCTTCAGTTTCCTTCCTAAACATGTAAGAAGACACGTTTAGACTTGAGTATGTCTCTGGTACCCTCCCACTCCAGTATTCTCTTTTATTATTAACAGGAGAAGCAAATGCTACAAACCAAGCCAAAGGGATGCAGTGGAAAAAGCACTGACTAGGACTCCTCCAACGTGAACTCACAATGCCCACTTTCTCTGTGGCTTTGGAAAAATCACTCCCCCTTTCTGCTCCTCAGCTTTCACCTCCATCCAATGAGAGGGTGGAGTTACATCATCCCTATAGTCCCTTCTAGCTCTCAGTCTCTGGTCTCTGATACAAGAATTTTGATAAATACTTGTCTTAGCCTGGTTATCTAGGCTTTGGTTTTCAACTTCACAGCTTCATTATATCTTGTATGCTGCATAAACAGCATCGGTTGGTGGCTGTTAGCACCTTCCCAGTAGATCTGTCTGATCCCCTGATGTGCACTCCTCTCTTTTGGAAAATTGATTTTGTTTAGGAGAGTTTAGAAATTTCTGTATAGAAGCAAAGAGAGTGGTTGGGTTCTTAACCTTCTTTGTCAGAAAAGCAATTAATGCTAATTCACTGGCCAAACAAAAGAGACCAGAGTAGAGATAAGTATGAACTTAGCCTAGTAGAGGAATGAATTTTATTTTCTTGCAAAATTTAGATAATTAAAGGGAAGCCCTTGTGGACCAGAAGCTTAGACAGAAGCTTAGACAGCAATAAAAATGATCATAATAAAACTTTTAATTTTATCTTGCTTTTTTTTCCCTCTAGAGGATCCGTTTAGGCCCTTATTTATTGTTGCAATCATTTGAAATTTTTTGTTACATTTTCCAGGTTAAAGAACTAGAACTAAAATGCAGAAAGGGGACATGATTGATTTGAGGTCATAAAACAAATTAAGGTCCTCTTACTCTTCATAATATATTTCTTAGAATACCAGACTCAAACTGAAACCAAACCAATATTCATTCATTAAACACCTACTATGTGCTAGTTGCTATGCTAAATTCCAGCATACCAAAGCAAAATGATGAATAGTCCCTGCCCTCAAAGAATCTCTGTACTATTGGAACCATGGAACGTAAAGTCCACTAAGAGTATGCACTATGTATTAGACAGGATAATTTGAAGAAGAGGGAGTATTCCTAATGAGGAGGATGAAGAAAGGCTTGGCACAGGAAGAAAGGCTTGTACTTTTAAGGATATTTGTGATTCCTACAAGTAGAGGTAAAAAGGGAATACCTTCTGATATAGAACACAATCTATGCACAGGGGTGGGAGATGGAATAGGAAGCAGAGGCCTGCCTAAAGAATGTGTGAAGGAGAGAGACATAGTATTCAGGACAAATAGTGATGGATCAGGATGCAGCAGATGACTTTTAGTGTCTTTGAAGTCTGACTAAGCACTCCATAGTGCTTCAGCTGTTTCAGTCTAAGGGTGTTAGGGACACTGAAAGGTAAGTGTACAAGGGAGGGGTCTGCTTTGAAAGAATCTGATCAATCAAGCCTCTTTTGGTCCAAGTTGTGTTTATTGCCTGTTGGATGAGTGAGATTCCTAGAGAGTCTGCTATTTGTCATACCAATACAAGCAGGCCAGATTTTAAGAATCTGAGCATTTGCTGAGGATATGATGAATCTTTTGGTACAGAAAGACTGTGGGAAGATCTGGATGGGATTAAGGAATGACAAGTAGCCTGGGGTGGTCTGTGTGCAGAAAATGAGAGAGTTAATGGATAATAAGATCTGGCCTGTCCATTAATAGGCCTCATGTGGAGCCCATTGGCCAAGGTCTTGCCTAAGGAGGAGCTTGCTTAGGGGGAGGCTTATTTGTAGGAAGGTTTGCACACTTTTTGATACTAAGTTTATTAGGCACTAAGTCATGAGAGGTGTGAAGCCTTCTGGCTCTGAGAAGTGTATATATACTCTGAGTTGGTATTTTGCCTTTGGGGTTCACTTATGAGAAGGACCATATGATTTCCTGGTTGAGACTGAGTAGCCATTTGCTCAGGATGCTTTCCTCTCCCCCTACTGCTCAGATATAAAGGCTGTCTTGATCCAGTGGTGTACGTAAAGTGTATAGCAATATTGCTTTGATTCAGGTGGTCAGAGCCTGTTAGTCTTTAAATTTCTCTGCTTGTGTTTTCTCTGAGCTCAGGTTGCTGATTTTTCCCTGAACTAGTGAATGTAATTACAGAAAATTGTTGACCCTTTAAAAGTTACTTTCCTTTCAGAAAAGCAGATCCACAAACCTGTCCTAGCGGGTGATCCTGGGAATCTAAGGGAGCTTGCTGTTATCGAGGGCCACATCGAAAGGGTATTTAAAAGGATTATTGATTGGGATAGGCTGGGTGCTTCAGGCAAATGCCAGGGATTGGGTTCAGGGCCTAGGATGCTGAAATTTGTGGGAAAGCTCAGGGCCTTTTAGGGGCCCATCATTAGTGCCTCCTCATAGCCACTTTCATGGCCTTGGGACAAATTGTTCTCATCCCCCACTCTGCCAGGGTCACAAGTTTGGGGTAGTCACTTCCCTAACTCAAGGATGGATTTGAGACCTGTCAGTTACTATTGACTTGGTTTAACCTATCTGGCAAGCCAGTTTTGCTGGGCTGTGGCTACCATGCATGCTGCAGATTCTTGGTGCCACAAGGGAGAGTTGAGTGAATGAGGCAGACGCCAAAGGTAGATGAACAGCCTGAAAAGATCTCCATTGCCCTCACACAGGAGGTGCTAGTCTTCCCTGAATACCCCATACTCCTGAGTCAGAAGGTGAAGAACTTTAAATGACAAATTGCTGAATTTATGTTTATTCCTAGAGGAAATCAGAAGCCAGTGAAGATTTCTAACCAAGAAAATTGTGCGGACAGACTTGGTCTTTTAGCAAAATTATTTTTATTGGTATATGGAAGATGGATTGGACAAGGGAGAGAATAGAAGTTGGGACAAACTGGAGAAAAGATAATGAGGGACTGGCTGTAGTGTAATTAGAGAGATAGAAAAGAATATGAGTGATATTGTGGCAGTCACGTCTAAAACATTTGATTCAATATGAGAGTGAGCATAAAGGAAGAATCAAAGTTGATCCACAACTATGAAGCTGTGAGATTGGAAGCCTGTCATTGCCTTCAGTAGAAAGAATTTGGAGAAAGGCTGTAAGTAATGAATTCCATTTTGATTGGTTGAGTTTGTGATGCATAAGATAACAAAGTTTGACATGTAAGTGATTAAAAGAAATTCATTCAAACTCTGTTAAGGGCTGGTGTTATAAATACAAAAGCAAGGTAGGCTATTAATTAAAAGAGCTTACATTCCAATAGGCCAGGGGTTCTTAAGTGTTTTTTGTGTGTAAATCCAGTGATATGGAATGTCCTCAGAATGTTGGGTTGTTTTTTTTTAATAATTGAAGGAAATGTTAAAATTTCAATTAGAGGATAGGTGTTAAAGATAAAGAAGCATTTTCTTTTCTCATTCCAAGTTCCTGGACCTTGGTAGGCTGAAGGCTAAAAACCTAAGGACATAATAGGGAGAGACAAAACTAAGAGGGGAGTAGTGACCTAGGAGCATGGTTTTGAGTTGGGAAGTTCCAAGAACTGTGAGGGGAACCACAGGACAGTAGTTTGACATACACTTCCCAGGAGAAATGGCAACATTCTTTTGACTATATTTTGTGATGTTTTAAAAGAATTTTGAGAGACATAGTTTCAGGGTAATTTAATCATCTTATTAAGAAGGTCAGAAGGTAATAACATTTTCTATCCCTCTCAGAACAAAGACAGTCATGGCAGCGGGGCTCACTGTTCATATGCCCTTGGAAACAGTGGCTAGTCAATGGGGCTGAGAGTGACCCTTGCATAGAGAAATCATTTCTATTCAGACCATTCCCTGCTTTGAGCTACCTAGACAGAGGGTTCTACAAGGTCACCAACCTCACATTCTCCTCCAGAGCCATCCGGATCCAGTGACCAGATATTCATCAGGATGACTGGAAATGGCTCAGGATGCAAAGGAGACCCTGGTCCTTTTAGGCCAAGACCTTTTCTGGTACTCACTTAGAGGTACTCAAATCAAAGTTAACTGCAAATCATGTCATCATTTCCCTGATGTCATGGTTCTCACATACAACCTAGACAAAAGGATCTGTCTCCATCCAAGTTTAGTAGAATACAATGGGCTTCCTTACCCTAGATTAAATTCCTTGAAAAGTTGGGTGTGGTCTGGCCAAGATCAAGGAGAGTTAATGCAACCTCATTATCAATAATGTCTTTTAAGAAAGGAAACATTAAAATGAGGCATTTAGAACAAGGAGAGAGCCTCCGAATCTCCCCAAGAAAATGCTTATTAATAATCATTTCTCACAATTTGTAGTTGGAAATTAAGAGGTGTAGAGTATGTATGTGTGTGTTTGTGTGTACACACATGTAATCATTTATATCACTTTAAGGTTTGAAAAATGCTTTACATATATTATCTCATTTGATTATCACAACCACCCTGGGAAGTAGGTACTATTATTGTCACAATTTTTACAAATGAAGGAACTGAGGCTTAGAGAAGTTAAGGGAGTTGCTCAGAGTCATACAGCTATTAAGTGTCTCAGGTAGGATTTTCCATGTCTGGCACCCTATTCATTGAGCCACCTATCTTCTAAGTTATGTACAAAAGGTGAGTATAGTCAAAGAAAGCAGTCTGGGATTGGCAGCATACCTGTGATCTATTGAAGACACTCACCATCAGGACAGAGTTGCCTGGCAGCAGAAGGTTGAGGTGGGAGATATTTCTAGAAATGAAAGAGATTCCTTCAGGCATGGTCTCTGGTGTGGAAAGTCCAACCACTGTGCAATCACTTGACTTTAAGAGGAAATGCTAAATTTCCTCTATGCTAAATGTGGGCCAGTGAAGGCTTTCATGGATCCCACAGCAGGAGAATCTTCAGAGACCATTTAGTCCATGTCCCTCATTTTACAGATGAGGAAACTAAGATTGGAGAGGTTAGGTAAACTACAAATCTAATAATTGCTTAATGAAGCGAGTGACAAATTCTCTGGCTCCAAATATAATGGCCTTTACCACTAGGCAAAGGATACTAAGAGAATGCAAGTTATTTGAAGGAGGAGTCCCTTTGGTTTTTGTCTTTATATCTCCAATGCCTCCCACAGTGCTGATATACAATAGATGGTCAATAAATTAATAATGGGTTTGCTGGTGTTCAGGCCTGTCCCTACTCTTCTCAATCCCATTTGGCTTTTCTTGGCAAGTCTACTAGAGTGATATGCTATTTCTTTCTCCAGCTTATTTTACAAATGAGAAAAATTGAGTCCAATGAGGTTGTGACTCATCCAGGGTCACACAGTTAGTAAGTATCTTCCTGAAGACCTCAGATCTTCCTGATTCCATGCCTGGCACTCTATTTACTGTGCCACCTAGCTCCTGAACAACAGTTTACTTTTTGAAAGTAATACTTTGCTGCCAGCCCATCCCATTACCTACCCCCACCATGACTTTCCTGCCATCCCTTGACCTAGTGAGAAAACTAAATCATGAGTTACTTCCTGTTCCCATGCCAAACTTATGCCCCTTTCTTCTCTATGGGCAATGGATTGAATTGGTCCCTAAAACTTGAATGAGTAACCCTTAAAGCGATGATAGACTTCTGCCATGTGTTACTTATTAACAAGTATCAAGGATTTGATGGATTTTCCCATGGCAATGCCTTGGGTTACTCAACCTGAAATTTTTGCTGGTCGAATATTAACTATGAGAAAATAATCAACTTCATCCCAAAGGCTCCCATCCCTGCTGCCAAAGAAGTGATTTCCTATGTTGCCTGTTGGACCACTGCTCCCAGTGCAATTTGAATTCTAAGTAATATAACTTGTTTTCCTCCTTCCTTTGGGAAACTATTACAAAGTTTAATTTACTATTTCCTAACCACTTCTAATAGGATTGGTGGTTAATATGATAGAATTTCTGTATTACTTTTTGCAGGCAGACTTTGGGGATGGTCCCCTGGTTCCTGTACTCTCTGAAGGTTGGATTTTCATACCTAACATAGGTTTCCATTACACACTGGCTTCACTTGGTAAGCATGTCGGGCACTCTGAAGTGCTTGAAAACTCAGATCATGAATTGAGAAACAGAGAGCAATGAACCTCATCAGCTCAGACTTTTCCCTGAATCATCAAGGTTTGAGGTATTTGGACATCCACTAATTAAGCCCCCTACATACCTCATGGGTCTGCTCTTCCTTCCTTTGAACCTTTTGAGAGATGTGGAACTCATTACCTATTAAAACAATCCTTTCCAGTTTTGGATATCTGTAATGACTATTGTTTATTTTCAGCTGTGGATGACTTTTTGTGAGCCCTTCTGGGGTTTTCTTGGCAAAGATACTAGAACAGTTTGCCATTTCCTTCTCCATCACATTTTATAGATGAAGAAACTAAGGGAAACAGGGTTAAGTGACTTGCCCAACGTTGCATAACTAGTAAATGTTTGAGGTTGGATTTGAACTCAGTCTGCTTGACTCTAGGCCTAGAACTCTATATTCTGTACCACCTCCTGTTCTATTCAACAAGCATTTATTAAGTGCCTAATATATTCAAGGCACTATATTAGGTTCTCTCTCGGGACAGAAACACAAAAGCCAAAAAAAAAAAATTGCCTTTCCTCAAAGAACTTATATTCTTTTGAAATAGCTAACTACATAGTATATGTATAAAGTCAGAAGTATAAAAGTATAAAAGTCAGAAGAGTTGAGTTTAATTTTCATTTCAGACATTTACTAGTTATGTTTCCTATCTCTAAAAGGGAATAATGAAATCACTTCCTTCACAGTTTTGTTGTGAAGGTCAAATGAGTTAGCATTTGCAAAACAGTTTTATGCTTTAAAGGCCTATAAAAATGCAAATAATTATTAATGATATTACAGGAAAACAATATTATATAAATAGTAGATGCAAAATATATATAAATGAATTAGGTATAATGGAGGGAGGTGCTAAATACTAGTAGAATCAGGAAAAGTTTCCTATAAAAGACTATTAGATTGAATATGATTTTTATTAGAAATGTTCAGTACTGAGCCTTTTCAAAAAGCTAGATTCAAAGATGCAGTGGAGAGGTGGGAGTAGACTCCAAGCAGGAGGAACAGCCTGTATTGAAGTATGTAGAGGAGAGATACAATGTTGCATATGAGTACTAGCATGGAGGCCATTTTGGTTGCAAAGCAGAAGGTGTGGATGGGAGCTATTTGTAGTAAGCCTGGAAAAGCAGGCTTGAACACATTCTGAAACTTAATTAATAAGAGATATGCAAATGAAAATACCTGTGAGTTCCTCTTTCTTGTCATTCTGATGAATGGTAAAGATGTCAAAAGAGGGAGAAGGTGTGGACAGATCAGCACACCCAATACTATTGATGGAGTTCTGAACTAGTCTGACTGCCTCCAAAGCAACTGGGAACTGTGGCCCCAAAGTTAGTAAACTGTGTATTACCCTTGTATCATTAATGCTACTAGCAGCTGCTGTGGAGGTGTAAGACCAATACTAATAGCACACAGGAGGGCTGCTAACAAAGGTTCTTGATCTGTTTTTCCAAAGGAAAGACAGCTTCAAAAGAGTTGATAATCTAACTTTAATTAAATAATGTAGAAAGATAGATATAGAAATACAAAGAAGTCAGTATCCAATACTAACAGGACTGCAAAGACAGGACTGCAACCATTTAAATAAAGTAATAGAATGATTTAGATCAGCAGAGCAGGGATCACCAATATCTGGATTCACAAAGGTGGGAGGTCCCTTAACAACAGCTACCCAAAAACATTCTTCCTATGAGTAAGCCCCAAAGCCATATGTGAAAGCCTCTATGACTCAGTACTGAATGTATCATAGTTATGAACTGGGCAACAAGACATCTGTGATTGACATACCTTGTACCTTTAGTCCTGGGAACATGGCCTCTGTTTCAGGTAGGGGAATAAAGGGAATACAAGGTCACATAGGCCTATAAATGAATAGAGAAGATTTTACATTCCCTTCAACCCTTTGACTCAGTGGTGTTATAGCTGGGCTTACCCTGAAGAGGTCAACGAGAGTAGGGAAGGACTCACATGTACAAATATGTTTATAGCTGTCTTTTTTAATACAAAAAGGAACTAGAAATAAAGTAGTTAGCCATCAGTTGAGTAATGACTAAACAAACTATTGTATACAAATGTAATATAATATTATCGTGCTGTAAGAAATGCCAAATACGATGGAGCTAGGAGTCAGATAAATACCTGGAAAGACAAGTAAGTAGTGTTATAAAGAACGATGCACATAACTGTAATATTAAAGGGGACAAATCTCCTCTTTGAGTTTGTGAAGTAGGTTACTGCTGCTGAATAAATCTACCACAACATAGAAATTATAGAGGTTAAAAAATTCAGGATTCAGAAAAATAACCCTGAAGCAAGCTTAGGATTCTAATAAGATTTTTTATAGACAAATGATATCAAAGAGACAGAGAAATAATTTTTGACATATAGCAATCTCATACATAAGAGTTGAACTAGCTTAGATAAACAAAATCATAATCTCATACATTCCCCAAAGAAAGAGATCCAGTTAAACAGGTAAACTAAATCATTTTACAGATTAAACTATACTTACAGTGTTCACAACAGGCTAATTACAAGGGAGATTTATATGCCTCAAACATAAGTATGGACTTGGAGTCATGTTACAAGATTAGGCCTGGTAGCCTTGAGACCACCATGATGGTTCCCTTTAAGGGAGGCTGTAGTTTATAGAGCCTATACATGGAAATCATTGTTATAAGATTAGGCCTGCTGGTCTTGAGGCCATTCTGATGGTTTCCTATCCTTATCTTTAATATTTAAATTAGCTAACTCTAGGGGATCCACCCCAAATCTGAGCAGAAATATCCCATTTTTAGAAGGAAACTTTGGAGTACACTCTCACCTCTAGGGGGAAGATGCTTTCTTGCTGAAGTATGCCCTTCCTGCTGCTAAATGGGCAGACTCATGTCTATGCTCCCCAATATAGTGCCACCCTTATGTGTGTTATACTCTGTGTTGGTTTATATGTCTAAATTGAAATTTCCATTATCTTTTTTTTTCTGCCTTATTTCCTTTCCCTTGCTTTCAGTAAAACTGTAACTAATTCTAATTGTTCTACAGTGAGTTCAGCATTGTAACTCATTGAGGAGCTGATTTCTCCAACATTCCTGGTCTACCTACCTCCTCTTAGACATAAATTGGGTACCAGGAAAAGGACTTAAGCTATTGATGCCTACATTTATGCTGGGGGAACATGGTGATGTGAGCCCCATTGGGGAAAGCAAGGATCAGCAGGGAAACCCTAAGTCTTCCCAGGAGAGATTCCCTTATGTTAGAAGACTTTTGCAAAAGCAAGTTAGTTGGGATCTTTAAGTGTCATTTCCCCCTTGTGCTTCTTATCTGAGAAAAGTTTGAGGCCTATAGTAAATTTTCACATGACACTGTGATCAGTTTCAGCCAACTCAGTAACCTCCTAATTACAAGAAGTGGCCGTAGAAGAAAATAAAACAAAATGAAAAAAATCATCAGAATAATAAGATAAGACAACTTTGAAAGACTAGAGAACTAAAGCATTTCTATTGATTTTTGGTTAAGGGGGAATGGACCAGAGATAGAGACAGAGACATGAGGCACATTCTCAAACATGGCTGTTGGATTTGTTTGACTAAATTTATATGTTACCAGGGAAGGCTTCTATTTGGAGAGAGGCTGTGGGTGGCTAATGATAGAGGTTTTTTAAAGGGAAAGAAATAAAAGGATGTCAATGAAACATTTAAAAATACACATAAGAAACAAGAAGGGAGTTCAGAAATGGACATAGATAAGCAAACCCATTTTGTTATTACCATGATAAATTTAATATACTGTACATGGTGGTAATAGTCCATAGTTTAATATATAATTCCCCTTTTGGCTATTCAAAGGCAACTGTGGACACAACACAAAGGACAGAGTGCTAGGCTTGGAATCAGGAAGACGAGTTCAAATTTAGCTTCACACACTTCCTAGCTTTGTGACCCTGGGCAAGTCATTTATCTTCTGTCTGCCTCAGTTTCCTCGATTATAAAATGGGGATAATAGCACCTGCCTCCTACAGTTGTTGCGAGTATCAAATATCACAGTGATTGGTACATAGTTGATATTATATAATTGCTTATTTCCTTCTCCATTTCCCTCTTGCATATATAGAAATGTCCATGTTTGCTATTTCTTCTTAAGTTCATGGTATGCATAATAAGTGGACCCATTATTTCTTTGGTATAGGGAGCTGCTAGGTACAGGAGCAATAACAGCCAGCAATACATAGCATTTTGAGGCTTGCAAACAGCTTTATAAATATGATCTCACTTTATTCTCACAACAGATCTGTGTTTTAGAAAGATCAATTTGGGTTTGCTTCACGGAGAAAGGATCAGAAAGGGAACTGGCTAACGGAAGGGAGAACAATTACAGCAGAATGGTGTAAAAACTGATGACTGAAAGGCAAGAAGAGAACTGATATGAAAGTTAGGGAACCGATAAGACTTGAGAACTGGTTGGATCTCAGGGTGGAGGGAGGAAGAGAGAGGAGATCATGATGATTTTGAGGTCATGTCTCTGGGTCACTGGAAGGATCATGGTGTTCTCACCAGAAGTTGTGAAGTTAAAAAAGTATATGAATTTGGAGAATACAATAATGAGTTCTGGACATGAGGAGTCTGAGATGCCTATAGAACAACAGATCGCAAATGTCTAACAGGGAACTAACTGTGGGGCAGACACCAGGCAGTCAATGTTCTTTTCAGAGTCTGGTTTGAAGAAATAAAGAAAATATAGTATCAGATCAATACATAGTACAATAGAATTTTAATTTTCCTTGTTCTAAACAACATGCTTGTAGGACCATAGTCTAAAATCACTATTTACATAATGTACTCATGCACACACATGCATATATCCACATGTGTGCACATCTGTATATATGCGTATATGTATGTCTATGTATGTACCCTTTTTGTGAACATGTTTATAATATCATAGCCCCAAATCTCTCTCTCTGTCTGTATGCATGAATATATATGGTTATGCCTGTATGTATACACATATACCTATCCACATATATATATACACATATGCACACATGCACATGCACATATACATGTACAAATAAATATACACATAAGTATGTGTGTGTATATATATATACATATACATATACATATATATATATACATATACATATACATATATATATATATATATATATATATATATTTGTTCTTGAGAGGAGTGGGTCGCTGACCACAGTCTGCTGCTTATTCATATTGAAATTAGTCAACCAAAGTGTTTTTTTTATCCTATTAACAACCCCCCTCCCCCATTGTTCCCAGTGATAGAACTTTCTTTGTACCCACTTAACATCTGCCATCTAACTGTATGAGCTGGGCCTCTCTGCTCTGTGTCATTTACAATTTTAAGAGCCATGCCACCTCCATTCCTATTGAAGTCATTGAAGTGAAGCATTAAATGAAGCCTGCCTGGGGCATAGAGCTCTTTGTTCTTTCACTAAAGAGCTCCTCCTAGGTTGCATTGCTCTATGAAGTCTTTACTTTTGGATATGGTGGCACAAAGACAGCAAGGTGCAGCCCACAGAGTGCCAGGTCTGGAGTCAGGAAGACTCATTTTCCTGAGTTCAAATCTGGCCTCAGACATCTACTAGCTGTGTGACCCTGGGCAAATCACTTAACCCTGTTTCCCTCAGTTCCTTATCTGTAAAATAAGCTGGAGGAGGAAATGGAAAAGCACTTCTTTGCAAAGAAAATCCCAAATGGTGTCACAGTGAATCAGACATGACTGAAAATTAAAAAAAAAAAAATGAACCAAACAACTAGAAATAATATGGTAGGTGGTCATACCAGAACAAAATGCATTTCTCTCATGTTCTGAACACTATTAATCTCAGTGATTATGATTGATTTTGTGTCTGTGATATCATGTCCTTGGCTAGCTTAGAACTTGTAAAATACTTGATACTCCACTGAGGTAATGCTCCACATTGATTTCAGATGACCCACTCTCTGGCCACATCACGTATTTATAAATGTGGTTATTGGGAGCCATGTGTGATGTTACCTTTAATTCTATTTCATTTCAGCTTCCAGGGTTCAGTCTAGAGCTCTACGCTGTCAAAATCTGTTTGTATTCTGACTGTGTCACTCCATTTATCAAGTTGGGGGGTTGGTGTATGTGGAGATAAAATTGACATTTTCCCTTGAGATGAGAACAAGCAAGATGCATTGGGGCGATTTGGAGGGTAGAGCTTCTAATGGATAGCATTATTATTACTAATTATTATTGGAGGCACAGACAATAGAAGGGAATTGAGAAAAACGGAAAATTTTGAAAAAATAAGGGAGTAGAGAAAAGGTTAATTCAGCATCTATGGGCCACAGCATCGGCACAGTTGAGGTCAGATAGCATAATATCAATTGTCAATGGACTTGATCACCGCGATGGGATTGTCTTATCCATCAACATTCAGTGGCATGCATACAAGAGTGCAAAAAGTTAATGGTTGTAATAACAGGCTGCGTAGTAATGGGACAAGGGAGTAAGAAGTTCAGGGATGAATGGCAGCATAAAATAGAAATGAATGGCTATAAGGTCAAAGTTTTGATGGAAAGGAAGTGAGGCCAGAGCAATGGTGGTGGTTGAGGACATCAGGAGTGACTGGAAATAATTATGAAGACACAGGATAGTATTCAGGATGACTGAGGCTAACAGTTAACTAAAAGGATAGGAGGAGGTAGTGATAAAAAGGAGGAGTTTTAGAAATATGGATAATGATGGTGATACACTTAGGGAGGGCACTGAAATCAAGGACATAATCATTCGTCTTTGTGATTGTGATAGACTGTAGGTACATATCATGGCGGTGATGCATGTGAAGAGGTTGATGAACTGGAAATCCACGGTATTTAAGGGAATGACAACATGTCAGTTACCACCAAGTGTAACTATATGGATTGGAAAAGAGAAAAAAAACTATGAGACAGAGACTGAATTTCTTCAGAAAGTAGGGAGAATGGCCATGTGGCCAGTAGAGAAGAGCCAAGAGAATCAGGTTAGGATAATATAGATAGATAAAGTGAACCTCAAAGAGTGGGTACTGGGTGTTGGTGGTAGGGCATTTCTTCTACTTTATAAATATGTTGCAATAGAAACAGGTAGGTGGGCCAGTGGACAGAGAGCTGACCTGAAGTCAGGAAAACCTGAGATCAGTGTGGCCTTAGACACTTATTAGCTATGTGACCTTGGACAGGTCACTTAACCACCATTTGCCTCAGTTTCCTCAATTGTAATATGGGTGTAGTAATAATATGTACACTGCAGGAGTAAGGATCAAATATGATAATATTTATAAAGCACAACATTTTCTGGCACATAATAAGTTCTCTACGTAAATGACTATTCCTTTTCCATTCCCTAAGGACTCTTTTTCTTTCAGTCTAAATGGAATCTAGAAGAGCATTCAATTTTGTTACCAACTTTATTAAGAGATAGAATTACATATATTTACATATATGTATATGCATGTATTTCATATTTATATATAAATTATATATTTAGAGATAGAATTATCAGCAATTCAGAGAATTGAGAATTTATCATGTATTCCATTACTAACGAAATTAAACTTTCAGCAGATATCTTAAAAGTTGAACTTTCTCATCGCTACTATTTTTATGACCCAACTTTGTTATATATTTCAAGAAAACATCATAAATATCATCCCTCTGATATAGGGGTTAGTAGTATATTATTACTGTGATAGCCCTTTTGTCAGTCCATTTTTATAACTTTTCAGCCATTTTTCTCTTTCCTCCTCCATCATTAGCTTAAACATTCTTGAAGAGGTGATCAAGTCCTCAGGGAAATAACATTTCCTAAATGTTTCATTTCCTTACTGAATCCCCAAATTATCATTGTGGACATGCATATTATATATATATATATATATATATATATATACACATATACACACACATATATATGTACATATATACATATAAACACACACTACACACACATATAGGTATAATATATGCTTATATAATGGTTTAAATAACAATGTGTCCATAGTTTCTCACCCTGTGACACTCTATTCTGTATCTTTCCAATCTAATATTCAATAATCTGTGCTTTTCATATGTGTCCATTCAACATGCTGTCGACTCTCTCAGAAATAAATCACAATATCATAGACTTAGAACTTGGCAGGACC
The DNA here is from genome assembly GCA_023548195.1 of Bettongia penicillata ogilbyi. Lineage (NCBI taxonomy): Eukaryota > Metazoa > Chordata > Mammalia > Diprotodontia > Potoroidae > Bettongia > Bettongia penicillata. The sequence continues at coordinate 6,373,219 of JAJHZJ010000187.1, forward strand.
TTAGAAGTTGGTGATTCTGATGCCCTCATTTTACAGACAAGGATACTGAGATCCAGAGAAGTTTAGTGACCTGTCTAAGAACACACAGATCAATAAGTTAACAAATGATCAAGAGATTATTACCAAGAGGAAAATGTCTAGAATGATGGATGAAGCATTTCTGGGATGACTTAGATAAGAGTTGTATAGGATGAAAAGATATAGACAGGATATAGATAGATATAGATAGACACAATTGTGTATATGTGTGTGTATGTGTGTATACATGATTCATATATACACATCCTACATAACTCTTACCCAGGTCCATTATGTGTACATATAAACATATATATACTGCACCCATGTGTATACAGATTCAGGTATATTTATATGTTCATATAAACTCACATTCATACAAAGGATACATATTTCTATATTGCTTTCTGTCACATGATCATTTACAAAGCCCCTTTCACATAAATCTATAATTTAAGCATGGATATTTTCCATCTTTAGCTAAAAGCTCATTGTTACGAGATTCTGAACCAGGCTTTGTTCAAGTCTGTCCATTTTTTCAGAATTGAGTCTTACTTAAATACGATGCAATACTCATGGATGCTAAAGTGTCATAAAATAAAAATAGTAATAAAAACTTTACTTTATAAATAATTTTAAGGGATATAATTACTAAAAATAGACATTGGTACTCCCCTTGTCCTGCCTACCCCACACATTTCCACTTTACCAGGGTGGCAATACTGAATCAATAAGATATCTTACAAGACCATGAAAATTTTTCTCGAATTCAGGAATACCAACTTACCATGGGCTGGGCTTTCTATACCCTTAGTCCTTTGTGCCAACCATATTCCATAGACAGCTTCCTCCCTTTCTTAAAGGAACATCATTCCACTTTATATAAAATAAACAAACTACCTGAGTCTAGAGTCCAGCTCATCTGCATGGTCTTGGCCCCTTAACTCACTGGGCCTTAACTGCCCAATCTCTAAAATGGGGGATTTGTAATAAATGTCCTCTGAGATCTCTTTTGGAACCAGCTCTCTAATCCTACAATGCTATACCAGCCATATATAATATCTTAACCTATAGTCAAGAAAAAACAAAAAAAAAGATTTTCAAAATATCATCACTTAGATTTAAATGTAGATTGCAAGCCCATTAGATTTTATGCTGATTGCATGTAGAGTTTTATTCTGTATGTTTATTTCTCTAGTACCTAGCACAGTTCATGGCACTTAGTATGCACTTAATAATACTGGGAAATAACTTCATTAGGTGATCATTTTCCATACTTCTTTCTCTTCCAAAGGTGCAAGCTTCCATTGATTTTTCAAACACCAGTTGTTACTCATACTATAGTACTGTCCTATCTAGGGGGTGAGCAAGAGATCCATGTGACATCTTGACAAGATAGAGTATAGTTCACCTAGAGGGTCTAATTACTTGGGTGGGTCACTGTTTGGGGATGTACTTGGGTGCCCGTGTGTGTGTGTGTGTGTGTGTGTGCATTTGTGTGTAAGTGTGAGCATGTGTGTGTGTGTATGTGTGTGTGCATATGTGTGTGTGTGCATTTGTGTGTAAGTGTGAGCATGTGTGTGTGGGTCTACAGAGAATCTCATGTTGTAAGCTGTATTGTAATTAGCTCATAGCCTTATGGCGCAACTACCAGTCAATCAACAAACATTTATTAAGTGCCTACTATGTGCACTATGCGAAGTTCTGGGAAACACTATAAGGCAACAGGCAGTCCCTGCCCCAAGGAGCTCACAATTTAAAAAATGAGACAACATGCAAACAAATATAGACAAAGCAAGTTATACATAGGGTCAGTAGGAAATAATTAATAGAAGGAAGGCACTGGAATTAAGAGTGGTTAGAAGGGTTTCCTATAGAAGACAGTATTAGCCAAGAGAAAAATGCTAATAACTGCTGTGTTACAAAGTCTATCCTCAGTTCCATCCTTTGATCACAACATCAAAACTCTAGAGAAGGAGGAGCTCTCAGAAACTAGCTAATCAAACTCCTTTATTTTCCCAATGGGAAAACTGAGGCACCAGAATAGTGGGGATTGTGTAAGGTTGTATTGCTGTTATTTGGACATTTCAATCATGTCTGACTCTTCATGACCCCATTTGGGGTCTATTGGAGTGGTTTGCCATTTCCTTCCCCTGCTCATTTTACAGATGAGGAAATTGAGGCAAACAGGATTCAGTGACATGCCCAAGGTCACATCTAGTAAATGTCTAGGCCAGATTTGAACTCACAGAGATGAGTCTTCCTGACTTTAGGCCCATCACTCTATCCGTTGTGCTACCTTACTGCCCTATCAGAGGTGTAATTTGAAACCAGGTCCTAACTTTAGAGCCAGTGTCTTTCCATTACACTATATCTTTGTATCACTGAACCCTTTCCTATTCTCTGGAGAATGATTTTACCAAGGTCATAAGATCCTGATAGGCAGAGGTCTTCAGACCCTGCCATACTGCCTCTGAAAAGATACCCCTTTCCTACATTAGCAGGATATATCGATACATCTGAAATGCTTTGTACTCAAGATCAAGGCTTACATGCTCTTTGATAACCATGGATGATCAAATCTCCACTCAGCTTTCTTACAAATTGGACAATTCAGGCTCTGGGCCAAAAGCCAAAGCAAGTCTTGTATCAAAGCAGGAAGGCTGCCACTACATAGGGACAGGCACTTTCAGATTCATCATTAGCTGCAATGTTCCCTGCAATGTGCTGATAATATTTGTAAATATGAATTCCCATTTGTCCTGTTAGAAGCAAATTTGTCTTGTCTATTTCATCCATGGATAATGAATTTCTACTGAAATCTAATAGTTCTTTTAAATAAGATTTTTTAAAGTATACACATGTATGTATTATATACAAATATCCCATATAAATGAAAAGAAGAAAGAGAGAGAGAGAGAGACATCTCTTTGGACAAAAATGCATATGAGAGGTGTGGCAATGGGAGTTGCATTATAAGGAGCCCCTGAGGACCTGCCTCCATCTATTGGCAAACATTTCAAGTTATTTAGAACGTTTGGTTACCTAACTGAATGGAAGGTACAGTACATGGTGTCCTCATTGAATCTTTGAGCAGCAGCTGAAACACTAGAGCAGCCAATCATGATACAAGGGCCTTGGATAATTGATAGGGAGTGTAGTCACTAGCCATTTTATTTAGGCCAGGATATTTTATTGATTTTTTTTTTCCTTTTTGAATATGGTTTGCAGGATAAATTTATGTCTGTGCAGCCTGTTCCTGCGAGAGCCGAGTTGCAGTCTGGGAAAACCTGAGCTTGGTGTTCACTTTCTGAAATCCATTTACTGCTTTGAAATGGTCCAGCCAAATTTTGACTCTGGGGAAACAGATAGATGATGATACACCCCTCCTTGGAGAAGAGATGTGGGAGCCTACTGGTTGAATAATGTAGAAAATTCAGTCAAGTGTAATCTTTATTTTATTTTTCATCTTAATTTTGCTTAACTATTTATCTTTGTCATGAGAATAGATATCTAGTAGGGGAGGATATTTTTGAAACTGAAAATGATTAGACATGGTGTCATATGCCTATAATCCCTGCTATTGGAGAGGTTGAGGAAGATGAATTGCTTGAGCTTGAGAGTTCTGAAGTGTAGTAGGATGTCCACAGTAAGTCTGACACCGATATGATGAGTTCCTGGGAACAGAAGGCCACCAGGAAGCCTAAAAAGGGGGCAAACTGGTCCTGATCTGAAAATGAGTAAGTCAAAGCTCCTGAGCCAATCATTAGTAGGGTTGGGCCTTGAGGGACCAAGGAAAGCAAGGGAGAGATAGGAAAGGAAGTGAAAGGGGAAAGGAAAGGGAAGTGGAAGAGAAAAGGAAAGGGAAGGAGAAGGAAAAGGGAAGGGGAAGGGAAAATGCTATAAGAAAAATAAGATGTTGATGAAAGTAAGACAGTGTTATATTAGTGGAAAAGTTAATACCTTTGCTGTTGGACAACTTGAATTTGGATCACAGCTCTGCCACATTCCTATCTTCATAACAATGGGAAACTGAACTGGCATAGTGCATAGACCACTGGGCATGGAGTCAGGAAGATCTTATTTCAAATCTAGTTTTAGATACATTATGTGACCCTGGGAAAATTACTTAATCTCAATGCCTCAGTTTCCTGAATAGTAAAATGGGGACTGCAACTACCTCACAGGATTGTCATGAGAATCAAATGAGATATGTGCATGGTGTTTAGCACAGTGTCTGGCACATAGTACTCGTTTAATAAATGCATATTTCCCTCATTTCCCCCATTTTATCTAGACACAAGACTCACCCTCTATAGAAGGAAAGGGGTCAACTAAGTGATTTCTGTAGAATCTTCTACTTCATAAGCTTTGACCTTGAGGGAAGGGGAGTGGAAAAGGAAGAGAGAGAGAGGAAAATAGGGAAATAGTGGGACAGGGGAGGAGATGATCCAAGGGAGGTGTTATGCTAGATACTGAGGATTCAAAGGCAGAAAATGAAATAGTACCTGCCCTCAAGGACCTTACATTTTCTTGAGTTTATAGGTCTATTCTTAAAGATAATTGAGTTTAGTTTCTCATCCCTTCACCAAATAAATATAAGGTCAGTGTATGATGCTGACTTCAGCCTTTCTGCATTCATTTTGGCCCAAGGATTTTGCAAGTCTCATTTGCAGGACGCAACATATTAATCATTTTATTCAGCCAGCACTTTGCTTAGTATGGTCCCCAAATATAGCCATCAACACCTCATTCAACAGCAATGAATTTGAGCTCCTTTCCCAAGCAAGGCTGGCCATTTTTTTTCTTCTACCAGTATTGCCAAGAATACAAGAGAACGTTTCTGTTCTGAGTGTTCTGTGCATGCAATGTAACCAATTTTGAGACACACTTTCCCTGGATGTGATGGTTCCTATCTGTAATCTCTGATACCGGGGATGCTGAGATTATAGGATTATTTGAGTTAGGGAGGTCTGAGCTACAGTAGGCTAAACCAATCAGGTGGCCACATTAAATCTGTCACCAATATGGTGGACCCTTGATGGTATATGGGTATTGGGTAGGGGAGGCTAGGGAAAATATCAGTATCAGGGGGCCTTAGGAAGGGAAGAACTGCCCTAAATCAGAAACTGATCAGGTCAGGACTACTGTATCAGTCAGCAATGGGGTCAAATTACCTGTGAGCAGAGCCTTGAACTTCCAGCCTGCGTGAACTAGGGAGACCTATTTTCAAAGATAGATAGACAGAGAGAGAGAGAGAGAGAGAGAGAGAGAGAGAGAGAGAGAGAGAGAGAGAGAGAGAGAGAGAGAGAGATAGTGAATTATACAGCCCTCCCTCACTCAAAAACAAAGTCAAGTGCAAGTCATGTCATTATTGCTCTGACAGCATGGTCTTCTTCGACAACGAAGGACAAACACATACACTACTATTACTAGTACTACTACTATTATTACTACTACTACTGTTACTACTACTACCTAAAAATAAGAAAATCAGAACATTCATCTACTTCTTTATGGTTTGCAAAACACTTTACAAATTTCTCATTTATCCTCAAACAGCCCTTGGAGGTAGATTCTATTATCATCATTGTTTGTTTCTTTTTTTAATAAATGAGGAAATTAAGGCATACAGAATGAAGTGACTTGGCTCACACAGCGAGAAAATGTCTGAGTCTGGATTTGAATTCTGGTCTTCCTGACTCCAGGTTCAGTGCTCCAGTGCACCACCTAGCTAAACACGTTCAACAAACACTTAGATAAACACGCAAGACACCTTAATTTGAGAATACACTGGTAACAGAGCTTATTGCAATGCCCTGCTCTTTTCTCAAATCCTCAGCATCCATAGCCTTCAAACAGTATTAATCCAGGTACCTACACCGTCTCCCCGGCTACATTAGGGAGACAAATGATGAAATCCACTTTTCTCCTCTTGACAGATTAATTGAAGACTATGAATGTGTAATGTTGAGTATGCAATCAAATGTAATCCCCTTTTTCCTGTATCATGAAGGCAAGGCCATTGCTTCATTTTCATCTCCCACGATGCTTAACATGCTGCTTTGCACACAGTAAGCGCTCAATAAATATTTGATGATTTCATTTGAATGCAACATTTATTTAAGTATGAGTTTGTACCAGACAATATTCTGGGGATACAAATGCAACAGTCTTTGAATTTCAAAATTCCGAAGTGCATCTCTATCTTTGATGAAAGCAGCAAAACTCTCCGGATTGGTGGCTATGCTTTGACAATGATTTTTAAGTCAAATCCTGGCCTTATTGTTTGCTGACAAATCTTTGGACCCCTTAAAATTGATGGTGTCTTTCCATCTATCTTTGTTGATGTTCAGTTCTGACTCTGTGTGATTCCATTCGGGGTTTTCTTGGCAATGATCCTAGATTGGTTCACCATTTCCTTCTCCAGCTCATTTGGCAGATTAAGAAACTGAGGCAAACAGAGTTAAGTGACTTGGCCAGGATCACACAGCTAGTAACTATCTGAAGCAGGATTTGACAGAGCTCTCTCTACCCACCATGACACCTAGCTACCCTTTCCACCTGTCTTTCTGCAAATACTGTTCCATAAGTTGTAGTGTATTATTGTAGCAACTTATTCCTCCCTCCTGACTTTCTCCTTTGAACCTCTGTGCCATGCTCTCTCCTTGCCATTTTTAGCCGAGTGTGAAAAGAACTTCGTAACTATTACTTGTTGCTGTCTGAAAAGAGAGATTATATAAAAATGGAGGTATCTGAAACAGCCTTTTAATCAGTTAAAAACTAAGATAGCTACTCCTAGGGGGATATGAAGGATTTGGTATTTCATCACAGCAGGGAAGTTCTGGAGTAGTAATTCCCTTCAATTACATAAATTACAATCTTGTCTGTGACCAATAGATATATATCAGTGAGTTCAAGAATCATGTATTTAGAACTGTAAGAGATCTTAGAGATCACTAAGTGCAACCCCATCTTTTTACAGATGAGTAAACTTAGGCACGTAGCAGTTAGGTAATTTGATTGAAGTCATGCAACTAATGTTAGAAATGAGATTTAAACCCACTGGAAGTGGGATTTGAACTGGTTTAAGAGCCAAAGCTCATTCCCATATTCTACACTGTGTCTTTGAGCCTACCTCTTCCTAACTCCATTCACTCCGCCACACTCTTTCAAAATATTTCTGCCCTCAATTTCTACCAAGTACATGACCTTGAGCCAGTCACTTAAACTTTTCATAACTCCAAAAACCTCCCAAAATATATGTTAAAAATGAGATAGTGATCTACACCTGTGAATAAGTGTTTCCCACTGGGAGTTCCTCACTGAGCTGAAATCATAGGTCCAGCCAGTCAATCACCTAACATTTGTTATGTTGTTATTTGCCAGGTACTGTACATTGTTCCAAACCCCAAAATGACAGATATTATGAGAAGCTACCTTATTAGAGTAAATGAAGTGGGAAAAGCAGGACTTCAGCCTTCAGCTGTGACTTCAGCCATGAGTCTGATGCCCATAGAAAGGCTAAAGCAGGCCCTCCAAGCTACCCCTGTCTTTCCCTGCAACTCCATCCTCTTTCCTGGGCATCAGAAGATGAAGAAATCATTTGCCATTCTCATGCCAAGTATTCATTTTTTTTTTTTTTGCTTTTTAAGAAAAGCACTGAAATGAACATGTATAAATTGTTACTTTTTTGTTAATGCTAATTGGGCCACTGCAATGTTCAAGGTGCTAGCAGGGAGATAGAAATAGGTTGCTTCTTTCTTTTTTTTTTTTTAACTTTCCTTACAATCTCTTTAGAATTTAGCATCTATCTGTGACCCTTCAAAATGTATGTGGAGTTGTCTTAAAATTTCTGTACATGTTGATTATTTATGGCAAATTAGCAATTCTAGCCTAATTCCCTTCTCATGACAGATTTACCCTTGACTCTCAGCCCCATCATTGGAGAGCATATGCACAAGAAAAAGCATACTTATTTCCATACTACCTTAAGAAAAACATAATTAGGATGGCAATCTGCTATGGGAAATTTTAAGAAGTATACTCCTAAACTCAGTGCTCATGATCATGAATGATTTCTTATTGTAGACTATCTATACCATTACTCAAGAGCAGCTAGGTGATATAGTGGATGGAGCACTGAGCCTGGAAGACTCATCTTCCTCAGTTCAAATCTGGCCATGTAACCTTGGGTAAGTCACTTAACCCAGTTTGCCTCAGTTTCGTCATTTGTAAAATAAGCTAGAGAAAGAAATAGCAAACCACAAACCCTAATGGTGTTGTGAAGAGTCAGATGTGACTGAATTGACTGAATAACAGTAACAATTGTGTATGTGTGTATATATATATATATGTGTGTGTGTGTGTGTGTGTGTACATATATATATATGTGTGTATACATATGCACATTCATATGTGTATTTCATTATATTTATTATTATTATTTTCACTTAACCTCTCAGAGCCTTGATTTCCTCACTTATACAATGAGGGGACTGGGTTGACCCCCAACATCCCTCTAAGCTTCGGATCTATAATCTTATGATCCATGACATGACTTTGAGTCCCAATACAATCTCTGTGATCATGGGCTTGTCCTCTTTCCCTCTAAAATGGGTATCGTCAGAGTTGTACCTATAGGATTATACAGAAAGAACTTCTCCAATTTTAAAGTGTTATAGAATTTGTGCCTTCCTCCTAAGTGCTTAATACTGTTGGCCAAGTCAGTTTCCTGTGTTGAACCTCAGGCTCTTTCAGATGAGCTGATTGACCTCAGTCATCCAGAACTCAAAAGTGCTGTGCTTCTGCTAGGATTATTGCTTGTTGAGATGCACTCCTTCTTGTTAATTTATTAAATTTATTTATTAATATACTCTTTTTCCTATTTGAAAAGGTCCAATTTTTTTTTTTAGTGAACCATGTGTTTCTTGGAGTGGGGGTGATCTGCCCCGATGTTTGCCTGCTAGCTACACAGATTCCACAGCAATGCAATAGAACGAGGCTGCCTCACCATAATGGTGGCTGATCTGGTGACTTAGATCTTTATGTTACTCTCACTTCCCTTGCTTTTTTCACTTGATTAAAGGCAAAACAAAATGAACAATTTTTAAAAAATTATAAAAGACAAGGCCATGAATGTGCATGCATGTGTGTGTGTGTGTGTGTGTGTGTGTTGTGTGTGTGTGTGTTGCAGGGGGAAGGAGTTTTGCATTCCACAAGGAGTCAATAAGATTTGCACAAAGAATAACATGATTTCCAAGGTCATAGATTCTACTTCTACTAATGCACACCAGAGAAACTACAAATCATATTTCCACTTTTGAAGAAAAAGTGAAAACTTAAAAGTATCTTTCTTTTGGACAGTGGTCAGAAGCTAAGGGCATTTAAGAATTTATTTTTATATTCTAAGCCACGGTATAGCTTAGAAGGGAGAAATCCAGTGACATTACATTAAAATCTTTGGTTTTGCCCATTCCACATGTTAGCAAATGCTTTGATCTTATTATAGATTAACTCATAGCAGGGCAGAATATAAAGCATTAGAAAGCTTTGTTTGATGAAATACCCTTGCTTTAAATTGATGTCTCAAAAATAGGTTTCCTATTTCTCTGTTTAACAAATCAGGCTCCTTAGAGCCATAGGCTCTGCTCTATCTAGTCAGATATTTAAATTGTTGATTCCTTCCTTAATACCTTTCAGTAAACATCTAGGGTTGACCTTGATCCAGCAGTCATGGGTATGATGCTAATATGATGTTTCTAAGAAGTATAAACAAATACCTTGTTTTTATAAGTGTTTCTTGTTGATTCCTTCCCAGAAGAACTTCAGAAACACTAATGTTTCTCTGGTAAATGCTTAACAGTAATTGAGTGTGTAGTCTGGTACTTAACTTACTCTGATTGCTTTCTGTAAACAGGCATCTCACAATGAAATTATAGACATTCCTTTCCCTAGCACAAAGGAATCAATGGTCTCCAAAAGTTTTCTTAACTGAAAATTCTTTAAAGACTTTTCTTATCATTGAAGCAAGCTCTCTGCACCTCAGTAATCAAAGATGTCTATTGAAGACTTCAGTTCAAGAAATATCTCAGTGTATATTTTCAAAATGAGAAGAGGTGTGCCATAATTGAGATGGTGCTTGGAATCATGAAGATAGGGGTCCAGATTCTATTTCTGACATGTTTCTTCACCACATCTGATCTTCAGAGTCTTCATCTGTAAAATGTAAAATGTGAGAGACAGTGTCATTGTCAGGTTTATGTGAGATAATGTATATCAAACACTTTGGAAACATCAGTAATGCTGTTCAGCCATGCCCACCTCTTCCCAAACCCATTTGTGGTTTTCTTGGCAAGGATACTAGAGTGGTTTGGCATTTCCTCTTCAGTTCCTTTTATTGATTTGGAACTGTGGCAAACAGGGTTAAGTGACTGACCCAGGGTCACATAGCTGGTAAGTGTCTGAGGAAAGATTTGAACTCAGGAAGATGAGTCTTCCAACACAGAATTTATCCAACGCTGCTACCCAACAGCCAACAAATTGAAGGAATTTTTGACTGTTTTGATAAACATGTTGCTATTCACTTGGGTCCAACTCTTTATGACCTATTAGTGGTTTTCTTGGCAAAGACACTTGGGTGGTTTGCTATTTCCTTCTCCAGCTCATTTTACAGTAGAGAAACTGAGGCAAAGAGGATTAAGGGTCACACAGCTTATAAGTGTCTGATGTCAATTTGAACTCAGGTCTTCCTCACTCTAGGCTCAGCACTCTATCTGCTGTGCTACACACCTGCCCAAGATATGTCAAAGTTCCATAGAAATGTTAGTTATCATTATTGTTGTTTTATTATAGTTATCATTAGCCATTACCTCTGGATAGTTAAATGAACATATCAAGTGAGGCTGAATAAAAATCAGCTGTTCTAACTATAAGATTGAGAGCTTACAGATAATTTAAAGATCTAGTCCTGTATCCTTCATTTTACAGATGAGGAGACTTATGAAGCAACATGGAGTGATCAGCTGAGTTAGCCAAGGTTATGTCAGTACTAAAGTGGAGAACAAGGATAAAGTAAGGAGCTTGGTCTTAATGAGGTCTCTTTCAACTCTAGATCTGTGGTCATATGATGCTTGAAAACTTCAGGATTGTAAAATTGACCTCTGCAAAACTGGGATTGCAAACCCAGAGTTTCTGTTTTTAAATCTACCATTCTTTCCTTTTCCCTGTGGCTGATTTCAGAACCTGTTTGTGTATCTGTATGTTTGTACATCTACCCATGCAAACACTGCCCCCATGTTATTAAAGGAAAGTAAGTTACATAAATATATTTTGTAATTGGCATTGGTTACTGTGTAGCATAATGGATGGAAAATCAGCCTTGGAGTAAGGAAAATCTGGTTTCACTCCTACCTATGCTAGCTCTGTGAGCCACAGTGAGTTCCTTTATCTCTCTAGGTCTCCAACAGCTCTTTATGACCGAGTATGAGATGTGTGGTCTTCATGAGAGGCTGGAGTCTTGACCCAGAGAACTCCTTTTTAGTGAAGTAGTTAAGCAAACCCAGCCAATATTTGCCATTTGACAATGTATGCCTCTTTCCTTATTTCTAGTCTACCCCTTCTCTACCAAGATAGGAGGGACTTGCTTCAGGTCAGTTTTTTGGAATAATGGTCCCCAATTTGTTCTTGATAGAAATAGGGAAGACTGAAAGAGGGTAGATTTTTTTTTTTTGGAGGAGTTATATAGCACAATGAGATCTATATTCACAGCAAATTCAAACTTGCTCAGTCTGTTCAACCCCCTCTGCCAAAATCACAACAAGAAGATAGTGCATGAAGACTCTTATTCACTAATCACTTCACCAAAAGGTAGAACCCACAGGTTGAGAGAGTATTACTATAGAAACAAAATAATCTGGGAGGAAGAGGGTTAATTTCTTGGAGGGGATTTTTTTCTCATTGACATCTGTACTTCGGATGCTGTGTTTTATTTCATAGCCAACTTAGGCTTAGGTTATAATTGCCTTGAGTATACAACATTGCAAAGAAGGGTGGTAGGCTGTAACTTACATAGTAGAGGAAGAGTGCACAATATGGTAGTGTTGGGCTATCACTGGTGAGGGATAGGTATGATGATGTTGCAGACAAGGACTGTGATTAGCTACAATGAAAATGCAGAACATCTTTCTGTTATGTGGTTGGTTGCCCACAAATCCCTTGGATGGAAGAGTTATCTTGTGGTCCATGCCACTCTTTGTAGATTACATCCCCTCCTCTGGGTGGAGTTCCATGATGGAGTTCCACTCTTTTAGTGTCAAAATTGACTACTATGTTCAAAAAGCCTCTGATCTCTCTTGATATAATTTTCCCTTATGAAGCCTTTGTGCATGGTAGTCTCTTGGTAACACATTACACTTTTCATCAGTTCATATACATCTTCCCAAGTCTCTCTGTATTCTATGTATTTATCATTTTTTACTCCACTCTAGAAGCTGATTACATTCATATGCCATCATTTGCCCAGTCATTCTTCATTTGATGGGAACATTTACTGGCTAGATTCCTTCCTTCCTTCCTTCCTTCCTTCCTTCCTTCCTTCCTTCCTTCCTTCCTTCCTTCCTTCCTTCCTTCCTTCCTTCCTTCCTTCCTTCCTTCCTTCCTTCCTTCCTTCCTTCCTTCCTTCCTTCCTTCCTTCCTTCCTTCCTTCCTTCCTTCTCCAAACCTTACACCCAGTGTACTCTGAAGCCTATGGATTGGTAGGTCCCTGTCCAAGCACCACTTAATGACTGGACCCTCCTGGCTTTCAGTGATTATCAATAATAACTGTTTCTCTTTCCCTCCCAGTTTGATCTAGTTATTTTTTTTTTTCTCTTGTTCATTAAAGGGCCCATTCCCTGACTGCTTCTTAAAGAGGCCTATTCACTGAAAGAATGTTACCTCACTCTATGTGCCATTGCATCTTGGCCTGTTTCCAGTCATCTTGATGAATATCTGGTCACTGCATCCAGGTGGCTCAGGAGGAGAAAGTGAGGCTGGTGCCCTTGCACAGCCCTCCCTCACTCAAAACAAAGTCAAGTGCAAGTCATCTCATCATTTCTCTGATGTTATAGTCTTCTTCAAAAACAAAGGATGAACACATAACAACTTCCCCCAGCCAGTTTTGTGTTACCATAGAAAGTGCTGCTGCAGATATTTTGGTATGATGTCATATTTCGCTTTGTCTTTGGCCTCCTTCGAGGTAGATAGCTAATATGAATATCATTCTGTTAGAGTGATCACTTGGGTCAAAAATTGGCTTATTAGCTCTTCCACCCCTATTTTATACCATATTTCAAGGAAGAAATAAGAGATTTCCTCCCTCCACCATACTCTAGCCCCTGCCTGCCTTACAAACATCAGCCCTCAGCAAAAGAGGTAATTTGGAAATCTAGAGTACTCAGTAACAGGGATAGTGGAAGTGTAAACTGTGTTTAATTAAATCCTATGGGCTGAAGGTAATTTAAAGATTAAACCTCTCTTCACACCTCTTCAGTTCATCTCATTCAGCCTTTGGAAGCTCTTCTCTGGAGAGCATTGGTACTTATAGGCTAAGTACTCATCTAGGAGTAAGAGAATGATGGTGGGACTCACAACTCTGGACCCACAGGGCTCACAGAAGATAACCTAACCCCCAGTCATTCTTTCTTCTACTTGCTCCACCCCAAAGAGAAAGCAAAAGAAATTTGTGACAGACCATTGTTTGGTGAGTAAATCTGGTAGTCTGCCTAAATTTTATAGAAAATTCTAAAAATAAATTTATAGAAATAGAAGTTTATTTGGCACCTTCTGAATAGTTTGCTGATTGCAGTAAATTAAAAGAGCAAAACATCATAGTAAATTCAAGAGTAAGGGCAGGGAGAGCAGAACTGTGTTCAAGACAGTAAAATAACTAATTGCTTCCGTCAAGCTATTGATACTGTTACTATCACTCAATCAAATGGCATTTATTAAACACCTTTTATATTCCAGGCACTGAGTTGAGCACTGGTGATATGAAGAAAGGGGAAAAAAAATGATGGTCTTTGTTTGCAAGCAGGTTACAATCAAAGGATGGAGACAATTTACAAATGACTCTGTACAAACTTGGAGATTGTCAGCAGAAGGGAAACTGAGTATTTTATCTGACAATCTTATATAGCTGTTGCCAAAATAACATTTATTTTGAAGGATCTTATTTTCCAAATTTTATTGAGATACTTTGTTTTTACATGGATCTCTGTCTTGTAACAAAGAATAAATAAATAATGAATTCATGCAACAGATGAACCAAATTTAAGGATACAATATACCATACCCATCTCTGAAAACAAGGGAGGGAGATACATGTTTCATCTGTCCTTCAGATTGCTACAAATACTTCTTTTTGCCAGTGATGCTCCCTTCCATTACATTGTGGTAGTCATTATGTCTAAGTAAGTTGGCTCTTTTGTGTTTGAATTCTCTGTATTGACTTTCTTGTACTTCGTTCATATTCCACTACATTCACATAATTTGTTCTTTTGTTTCCATTATTTTGCTACCACAAAAATATATATAGTGCAATCCATATTTTGCTGTATATTAAAACTTTCTTCTTGTCTTTGAAATATTGATGACATATACCTCAAAGTGGGAGATATCCACACTAAAAAATGTATTTTTGTCCCTTAGCCCAATGAATAATCATTTTATAAAATGGTTGAATTGATAATTCATAGTTCAATTATTCTTTCTTTCCTAAATGCCTTCAAAATTATCCAGTCCTATTTTTATCATATTTTGTCACTTTTCTTGGTGGAAGGTGAAACTTTCAATTATTTTCATTTGCATTTTTTTCTTATAATTGGGAGGAATATTTCACATGGTTGTTAGTAATTTATAATTATTTTGAAAATTGTTCATATCCTTTGATCATTTATGCATTTGGTAATGATTCTTAGTTTTATGTATTTGAGCTAGTTATCTATATAACTTGGATTTTAGGCCCTATCAGATATTTGATATAAAAACAAAATGTTTTCCCCACAATAGCTTATCTTCTTATTCAGGGTGCATTCATTTTCTTTGTTCAAAACATTTTAATTTCTTCTTAATGAAATTATTGATTTTATATTTTGTGATCATCTCAGTCTCTTGCTTGATTAAGAATTTTCCTCAAGTATTTATCTGTGAATGATACCTACTATTGTTTTCTTCTAACTTCTGTTTCAGAAATAATGTAGTCAGGACTTTTATTTTTCAGATTGTATATCTTTTATTAATAAAAAAAAAAGACTATTAAGAACTTACTATGTTTTAGGTACCATGCTAGTAAGTGAAGGTCTAGCAACAAAAATTTAAACTTCCCTTAATGAAGTATAATGAATACTTGATGAGTAATTGAATTGATTTGCAAGTGTCATTCATTTCAGCAAGGATTTTTGAATATTGTCAAGTGTTGTGCTCAAATCTGGGCCACTCATTCTGTCCTGATGAAAACAAAGAAGGGAAGAAGTTCAAGACTCATTCCAGTTTAAGTACCCAACAAGAGGTTGTGCCATGATAATGTGCCATTAATAAGAACACACCTACCAGTTTCAAAGAAAGTGATATTTGTAAAACCTTAGCTCAGTGTGTCACAAAATAAACAATTGTTCTCTTCTCCCTTTCCCCCAGTAAATCAATACATCAGAGAATATTGAATGAGTCACTGAACAAGAGTTAAGTGCTTATTGTGCTAAGAAAGAAGAGGAAACACAATCCTTGACCCTAAAGAGCATAGATTCCTCCTCCTCCACCCCATTCTTAGGTTTAAAAAATAATTTGTTATGTATTTATCTTCACCTTTCTTTTTTTTAATTTTGAGTTTCAAATTATTTCCCTCCCTCCCAAGTGTTCCCACATGTTGAGAAGGCAAGCCATATGATGTCAATTATACATATGATGTCTTGCAAATCACATTTCCATATTAGCCATATCCCAAAAAAGCCAAAAAAAAAAAGAGCAAAAAACCTATTTCAATTTGCAATCAGTTCAACTTTCTCTCTCCGGAGGTGGATAGTATTCTTTCACCATGAGTCCTTTGCAATTGTCTTGGATCATTGCATTGATCAGAGTAGTCAGTACTTTGGCATCTTTAGTATCTTTTATCATTTCAACCTTGTTATTGTATACCATAATCTCCTGGTTCTTCTCACTTCACTTTTCATCAGTTCATAAAAGTCTGGCCATGTTCTTGTTGTTTTTTCCCTCTGAAACTACCCTTCTCACCATTTTTTATAGCACAATACGACTTCATCACAATCATATGCCAGAACTTGTACCATTTCCCAAATGATCAACATTCATTCAGTTTCCAATTCTTTACTGCCACAAAAAGAGCTGCTATAAATATTTCTATACATATAGGTTCTTTTCCTTTTCGGGGTAGGGACATAGTAGTGATATTACTTGGGTTGAAGGGTTTGCATAATTTTATAGACCTTTGGGTATAGTTCCAAATAGTTGTCCAAAATGGTTGTACCTGTTCACAAGTACACCAATTGTGCATTAGTGTGCAGAAACAGACATTCTAATTCTAATGTCTATCTAATGAGAACATGTATGCAGCTAGGTACATAAACTAAGTTTGAACAACTTATTCCATTAAGTTCTAAAGGACTAGAATGAACAAATCTTCATTTGGAAATATCTTGAAAAATGGGATTACTGGAGAATCCGTTAACCCACAAGGTAGACAGACAATCAATAATTAGAACTATCTTCTATATGTGGAATCTTTACTCCCTGTTGTCTCCCTGAACTTTCTCCCTTAATCACACATACACACACACACACACACACACACACACACACACACACACACACACAGAGGCAGAGAGACTGTGAGTTACTTCTAAGACTTTCCCATCTTTTATTGATTCTGCCAGGTCAAGTATGTGAAGTAAATACAGCTATCAGTACTCCTGTTTCAAGGTGTCTTACTATCCCTCTGCTAGAATGAGGAAGGTGGAGGATGGCAAGAAAGTCAGGTTGAGCAGTAAGACCTAAATGACTCTTCTGACCCTCTAATCAGATAAAGCTGCCAGGCTGGTAATTCAGCTGAAATCAATACAAACAAATAAAGGAGATAGAAAATCAGAAACAAATTACATCTTGCTCCTTATGCATATTTGGGGATCATTATAATAACTTAGGAAACATGGTACACAGAAGGATATGCTGGTAGAAAATTGACTTTTGTTCTTTATCCTTGCCCCCAGTGAAATCTCTTCAAATGTACCAGAAATTCTAGTCCATCCAAATCAACCCTTAAGCATTTCTTGAACACTTACCTTTCTACAAGAAGGGAAACCATATGGCTGTCAAAAAACTTTTTAGAATGTTCAGTTTGGAACCAGAAAGACCTGGGTTTGCAATCCTGCCTCATGCATTCACCTGTGTGGTCCTGGGCAAATCATCTGATCTCCCAGTATCAATTTTCCTTATCTGTAAAATGAGGATGATAATAGTAACCACCTGGGGTAGGAGTGGGGGGGCAGCTTTGTGATGCAGTGGTTGAAGCGCTGGATCTGGAGTCAGGAAGACCTGAATTCAAATTCAACCTCAGATACTTGCTAGCAATGTGACTCTGGGTAAGTCACCTAACCTTGTTTCCATCAGTGTCTTCATCTATAAAATGAGCTGGAGAAGAAAATGGCAAACCATTTCAGTATTTTTTGTCAAAATAAAATCCAAAAAAACCCTAAATGGGGTCAAAAAGAGTTGTACATGACTGAAACGACCCTACAACAGTGACAACAAGAACAACCTCATAGTGTTGTTGTGAAGCTAATATATTAATGAGTGTAAAGTGCTTTGCAAACATAATCCTTTATAAACATGATCTTTCCTTATTGTACTGGAAAGAAAACCAACCTTAGAGTAAAACTTAGTTTCAAATCTTGTGTCTGATAGGCATTTGTAACCATAGGCAAGCCAACTAACTGCTCAGTTCTCATAAATGACTCTCCAGGCGTTGTAGTTAGAGACATAATGGCCTCAGGTGTGCAGGGAGTGGGTGTTACCAGTCAGTCCCGAGTTCCCTATACAAGAGAGGCAAGGAGGTAGAGAGGGTTATGGGTAGTCCTTAGCATTAAGAAGATCTGGGCTTGACTTCTGCCTGAGGGCATCCAGTGCCAAATCACTTAATTCCTTGGTACCTCTGAGCAACTTTCTATGACTCTAAATTCCAGCCTAGTTTTATCTGCACTGATGGAAAGAGCTTCCACATTGGTAGGTCCATGCATGAGTAAACGCAGATATAACCCTCCCTCAGCTCTCTTCCACCAAAAAACATTGAGTGTGAAAAGGGCAGTATGATGGGCAATGAATGATGAATCAAAATAAAACAAAATTAGTCGCTGCTCACTATCGACCATTGTGGGGGAGGGGGACATACATAAGCTCTGTTTAACAGAGCTCCTTGCACAGAGTGATTAATAGATATTTGTTGTTTAAGTGATTGACTAAACTAATAATTAGGTGCATGATGTGGAAGAAAGAAGAGAGTGCTAACAGCTTCTCAGGTTAATTTATTCATTCAACAAACACTGATTGGGTGCTGCTTTTATTAACATCGCACTGATTGTTGTGATTTTTTTAAATTGCTAAATTGCTTGCTCTCATAGAATGTACAGTGTAGTAGATGATAGATGCTGGTGGGGAGGTGAGCACAAGGTGTGCTGTCAGTTACCATAGTTGTTTCTCTGTTCTCCAAGGTCACCCATTTTTCTTTCCTTGAGCCCATAGCTAAATCCAAATTGTTCTAATTTAGAAGTCTTCTGTTGAATTTGGGAATTCTGCGGTCAAACATCTAAAATTTCTTGAAGGTTGCTTCTCATTCCAAAATTCTGCTTTTTAAGTTCTGAGATCCTATCAGGGTTCCTTGTAGTACTGACATTTTGTTTTTTAACTTTTAAGATTTCTTCCATTTCTAACGCTGTATCTTTTATGTGCCCACTTCCTTCTCATGTCAGAAGCTTCTTCTACTTCTACCCTCAGTTTTCCAGGGAACTTTGAAGATCTGAAGTGTGTTTTATTTATACTAATGCTTATGGTCCCCTACTGATGTTGATTCCTTGGAAATTATCAGTTGATATCAATTAGCTATGCAGCCTTAGAGTTTAGAAATAAATATTTACTGAAGATATGGTTCAGGGCAGTTGGTATAAAACATTTCCTCAATTCCCACCCCAAATAGAGACACACTGTACATATGAAGTCAAAGGAAAAGTCAGATCAACTTTAGGGTATAAAATGTGACTAATGGGAATCATAACTTCTGGAAGTCCCTTTAATGGGAGTCCTTTTCCCTTTCCACAGGTGCTCATGAACATCTCCATAAGTCTGATGTAACTGTTTTTCCTTAGTGTAACTATTTTATAGCTCCAGATACAGGCACTAGTCACTAGTATTGGGTGATGCTGCTAGGATGCGAATGAAAAGCCACAGACCTACTATATTTCATAATACTTTTCACAGATCAAAGTGGTGATGAGGGAAGGAGAGGGGGATCTCCCTTCCTCTCCCTTTCCATCCACTCTTCTCCTCTCCATTCTCCTCCCCTCTTCCCTCCAAGTGCTCTCTCCTCGATTAGTCACTGTAAGATTGGAATCCTAACTAGCATGCTATTTCATTCAAAGCTCCAGAGAATCTGACTGGGTCTCCTCAACTAATTCCCAAATATTTTCTGTATGACATCACTTAATTTTATCCAATAGATCCGAGTCTTCTTATTCTCAGCTTGATTTGAACTTAGTTCTTCAACTTAATTTAATGTCATTTGATTAACTGGTTCATTGATTTAATGGCTATGTTCTTACCTGTTGAAGATATCAGAGGAGGTTTTTGACTGGATAGGCCTTAACCTTTATACATATTTCTACGGAGTTGCATAGTCTCTTGTTCAGATGTTCTTTGCTAATATACACACTATTCCAAAAAATAGCTTCAAAAGTTTGTCTTAAGTGGTTTCAGGATACTGATTGACAACTTCCATTTTAAAATGGTATTTCTGATGGGTTAGGGCCAGGATATCATGGAATCCCATTATATTATTCAGTGTCAATCCTATAAATATTCATAGAAAAGTGTCATATATATTATATTATATTTCTGATAAGTATTCAACAGGACAAAGAAGAAGGATTAACCTTTCGTATAAAAAGATTAACCTTTTATATATGATGTAAAATCAATATAAAATATGAAATTAGTAGCAAAGATATTGGGCAGACCAGGGAGAGGCTGATCTTGGATGATAGGGGTCTACAAAGTCTTAAGCTTAAATAGAAGTAAAGAAAGAAAATTAACTGGTGAAGAATAGTTCTCACCAAGGGAATAGAAGGGCAATAAAGCTAATGGAACTCTTCCATCTAAGTAGATTAAACTTAACCGTAACCAATAATAATGAACTTTGAGAAATGTATTGAAAGCAGCAACTAAATCCAAAATTTCAAAGTGAAGTTTCCTGTATGCTTAGTAATTCTTTCTGATTCATATTCAGAGATCATGGATTGAGAAAATTTAATTTTTCTGATTTTCAATTTTCCTCAGATATAAAATGAGGAGGTTGAAATTGTTAACTTTTGAAGTGCCCTTTCCCACTGAAGCCATATGATTCAATGTGTATTCTTTGATGAATAATAATAGTTCACCATATATTATTATTATTATATTCACTGTATGTATTGTGTATATATGAGTATGTATATATACATATATATTCATAAATATTTCACTATATATTATCACTTACAAAGAAGTGAGAGGCAAGATGGGACAGATCATGGGGACCTGAAAGTGGAGTTAGAAAGATCTGAATTTAAATTTTGCTTTTGACATTTCCTTGCTGTTTGACTATGACCTATTTACTCAATATCACTGAACCTCAGGAGACATTGTAAGTCCCTCAGTTGTGTGAATAAATTAATTAGTGAATGGGTGTGGGGGGGGCATTTATTGCATGCTTACTATTTGCCAGGTACTTTAACTAAGAGTTGGAGATAAAAATACAACAGTGACCTAGTCTCTTGACTTATGGAGTTTCCATTTTAATAGAGGGAAATAACACATCAAGGAAGTGGTGACTGGGGTGGGAGATTTTGAAATGGGAAGTAATGGGGATGGTGAGCTGAGTCATAGGGGAGTTGACTGACATGCCCTTCCACAACAGGAGTAAAGTATTGATTTGATTCCATTTCCAAAGTTGGACTCCATGGGGTAGGCAAGAGCGGAGAAGGCTATATAAGCAATGTCAAGACATTAGTAAAATCAAGGGATGCAAAAAGGTACAACAGCTACAAAAAGAGCAGATAATATTATCTCATGTTCCCTCACAACAATGCTTTGAGATAGGTGTTGTTATCACTTCTATTTTCCAGATGAGGAAACTGAGGCAGACAAGGGGTAAATGACTTGCTCAAGTTTACACAGCTAGTAAGTGTCTAAAAGTAGATTTAAACACAGGTCTTTCTGACTCCAAAGCCATTCTATTCACTGCATCACCTAGCTACCTCTAATGGGGAGCTATTGAAGATTTTTGAGCAATGAGATGATGTAGTTAGACCTGCATTTCTGAGTTCCATGAATTTTCCTATTTATTGCTCAGTCATTTTTTATTTGTATATGACTCTTTGTGATCCCATTTGGAATTTTCTTGGCAAAGATACTGGAATGATTTGTCACTTCCTTCTCCAGTTCATTTTACAGATGAGGAGACTAAGGTAAACAGGGTTAGATGACTTGCCTAGGGTTACACAGCTAGTGTCTGAGGCCAGATTTGAACTCAGGAAGATGAGTGTTCCTGAGCATTCTATCCACTGTGTACCACCTAGCTGCCTTTCCTTCTCTTAGAAGAATTGTGTTTATGCCAATTAAACTCATTTGACAGGCCATGCAGAGCTGATTCCTGACTCCTCAAAAGAGGAGGGGCTTGGTTATCCCAGCAAGAAACATGATAAAATTCTGAACCCTGAAACAAAATTGCCTTAATCTTTATTAATGGTTTGCTGCACATCTTAGATTCCAAACCCTCCATTACTATTTGCCTTTCCTGCAGATGAGGGGTGCTCAGGCAGAATCCATGCCCTAGTTACCCTTGTTACCCCTGGTGATAGGGGTAAAGCAAATTCTGTTGACTGGGAAATTTGTGTATAACTAGATGACTTTTCAAATCTAATTGCTGGGTTGAATTGTAAACCTGCCAAGTGTTGATTCAACTGCTTAACATTTTTTTGCTAAGAAATAAAAAGAAACACTGAAGCATTTAAATCTCTTACCTTTACCTTCCTACTTTTGCCATCTCCCTGGGAACATATATCGTGCTTGGCAGCCTCACCATGAGTTAGTTTTAATCTCGTCCATAGACTGGAGTGCCTTAGATATTAACCCTCCAGCAGAGTCACACAGTCATAGATCATTACATCTGCAAAGGACCTTTGAGATCACCTGGTCCCACCCCCTTATTTTATACATAAGGAAAAAAAGGACCAGAGAGAATAAGTGAACCACTGCCTGACATGTCCTTAGAATTTTTTTTCCTATTATATTATGATAGATTTTAGCTCTGGTTTTCACCTTTTCACTGAACCTGTCCTGAGATGACTTAAATCTGTTGTTCTGTCTAAGCCTGTAAAACAAAGAACATCTTGGCACAAAGATGCCCCATAGAGGTAGCAAAGCTACTTCATTTAGTTTGTTAGAATGTGATGTAACTGATTAAAAATCACAAACACAGCTCACATTTCTCTAAAACCTTGAAGTTTATAAAAGTATTTTTTTATATTATCTCATTTTTAGCCTTACAATAAGCCTATAAGGTAGATGCTATTAATACCCATTGTACTGATGAAGAAATTGAGGATCCAAGAGTCTTCCCCAGAGTCACACAATGAGTAAGGGTTTCATCTTCCTGTTGTCTATTAAAAAATGCTGTGTAGTAAGGAAGTTGATTCATTGAGGACCCCTACTCTATTTTAGTCAGTATCAATCAATTTGATATAATTCTCTAGGAGTGGTGATTGTAAGTTCCATATATTAGGCTTCAGACCTGTGAGCTGCAGATTATAAGTTCACTTGACTAATGATAGGAAGTTAACGAGCGGACCTCTATCTTTGTTTACACTTGTCATAGTGGCCAAGCCCAGTATGGTAGAGGTAACTGAACTACAACTATTTTTGGTACCGCCAGACCATTCTCTCTTGTTCAACATGAACAAGTAACCATTTTATGACCACCTAGTCAGTGGAGTGGCTTTACCCAGCTTGTGACCCTGATGGCAGATCATTTTTTATTATCTTACTTAGCCTATATGTCTTATGTTTACCAACGGAATTATTCTGTATTTAATATGGGTGTTCTAGAATGTCTAGATATCTATCCCTATAAAAATAGGGCCCTTGAAGGAGGGGACATCTCAGATCGGGAGGAAGATCTGAGGTCCACTTTATTAGAGGGGACCATGGACCCTTTAATAAATTGTCATTGCTTCAGAGTTGTGCTTCAATCTCTCTTACAGCAGGTTGAATAATTTTTATCTTCATGATAGTCTCCAAAATAAATATGTATCAGAGTTATTTGTGTAGACATATGAAGGTATCTGCCAATCTCTCTGAATATCCCCTTCCTTTTTGTAAACATGGATGAATTTGAATCTAGGCAGAAAGGAGTTTAAATGACTATTAATAATCAAAAAACAATGTCATCAAACTGAGGAAAAATGGGATGAGAACTGACACTTTAGAGATGATAGTAAAGTTTGGAGATGGTTTTATCTATGAGAGTTTGAGCCTTTTTTTCTATAAATTTAACAGCAACTCCCATAGCCATTTCTTTTTCCTTTCTGCACCCCCAGCAACTTTGGAATCAGAGTCCAATGGACAGTTAGGTGAGATAGTCAATGCACTGAATGACAGACTCAGGATTTAAATAAGATTTTGACAGACTAAACCTTGAACCAAATCAAATGAAATGAAATTTGATGGTGAAAAATGGAAAGTAGTATCCTTGGGCTCAAAAAATCAATTTCAAAATCCAAGACAGTCCATGTGAAATGATGACTTCATTGATTTGTGGTATGGTAACCAAAGATGCTAATTTACTCTTTGTGTGCATGGGGACACATAGTGACTAGTACTAGAATACTGTTAATCCTTATGAATTCTACCCTGGAAATACCAGAGCAATTTTGAAGCATCATATCCTACTCTGGATACCATTTATGAAGGATATTTCTAAGCAAAACTTGTTATTCCAGTCAGGGGTTGGCGAACAATTGCCCAAAGGCCAAATTCAGCCTATCATGTTTTTGTATTGTCCATGAACTAAGAATGGTTTTTACATTTTAAACTCAGAAAAATTTATTTAAAAATAGGATGATTGATTAGGCATCTCATCCCATTAACTTTAGGTGGAGTTAGTTTGAATAAATTAATCACTATGCCCTTTTCCATGTCTAATAAACTGAGAAGCCTTCACTAATAGTTTACCAAGTTTCTTAAGAACCCTGAGACCATGCTATATGATGATGAGTGGAAAGATTCACATTTAGCATAGTGAAGAAAAAGCTAAATGGGTCATGATAAAGGTTTTTGTTGTTGTTATTTTTTAAAATAAGACTTATTTTGCTAAGCCCAAAGGAAAGAAATAAAAACAGTGGGCAAAACTCATCAAGAAGCCACTGTGGGGTTTCCATAAGGAAAACTTCCTAATGCTGAAAACTATATGAAGTTGAATGGTTTTCCACTGGAGGGAGTGGATTTTGCATTACTGAAGGTCTTTATGCAAATGCTGAATAAGCACTCCCTAGGGTTAAGAGGCTTTGCAGTCCTGGGGTCTTCCCCCTCTGAGATAGTTTGAAAACAAATATCAAAGACAACTTTGATGGGGTGTGGTAATCTTCTGCCTCACGTAAAAGGAGAATGCTAGTCCAACCTTTTATAGAACAAATTCATTTTTGTCTTCATATTCTCAGTACCTAATGCACTTCCTTTATGATAGAGTGCATAGAATGTCAAGATGTCTTGAATTCAAATACTACTTTAGACACTTATTAGGTATGACCCTGGGTAGGTCACTTAACTTTTCAACTTCAGTTTTCTTATCTATGAAATGAAATGATTAGATTCAATGTCATTCATGGTCCCTTCCACTATTAAATCTATGATCCTGTGTTAGCATCCCCAGCACTTAGTGAAATGCCTGGTAAACATAGGAGCTTAATAAATGCATTGATTGACTGACTAGTAATAGGTATTTAATATATAATATGTACTAGAGATAGTAATGATGTTCATGGGATGATTTTATATATAGGAGCTTTGAGTAATTCTTTTAAACACAAACTTGTCATAGTAACTTCCTAGTTTCTGTAGCTGACTCCCAGAATGTCTAACAATGAGAGGGAGAATAGCTAAATTATCAAATGTAGGGTCATTGTCATCCCTTGTCATGCTCTGGGCACATATTGGAGGATATACAGCTAACAAAATGTAATTAACATGATCAGTTGCTTTCTAGATGTCAGATTTTTCTACCTTATTTTTTTCACAAAAACTCAGATATATATTTCATCTTTCATACATCGTATTTAACCTTGTAAAAATTCACAGTATACTCATAAATGTGTCCAACAGATATAAGCAAAAGTTAGTTAGCCTTTCCTTACAAAATAGGAAAAACATCTTTTCAAATAGTTTTCTGTCTTTTCTTTCTTATATATAAATATAATATATTAACTGCCCCACTAGAGACTTCCTGTGAAAGAATTACTGAGAACAGAGATGAGAGAAGGACAAAAATGAGACAGATCCAGGGGAGACAATTCAGGCCACAAATGAGAATCAGGAGCAGTGTCTGGGAAAAGGCTGGGCAGAGCTAATAAAACACACACTAAAGCTGGGCATGGCTTCAGTGCGTGTTAGCACAAGAGTTATTAAAGGAAAGATTTGTCCTCCCCCATGTAGCAGGGCTTTGGTGAGAAAAGTCAAGTCGTAGTTCAATTCAATCTATTTTAACAAATGTTTCTGAAGGCATTGAAACTGGGCTGTGTAACACAATCGAAGGAAAAATTTAGCAGAGGTTTTATCCTCAAGGAACTAATGATTGTTTAGGGGCTAGAATATAGGGACTGGACAGCAATAACTGGAATCCAGAGCAGATGTCATCAGTTCAAAAGGAAGCAAATAAATAGTGTTATAAAAGACCAGTATTTAGATAGAGGCATATGGAAACTTTGAGGGCTGGGTTCTTTCCAACTGGGAAGAAAATAGGATCAGAGATGTAGGAGTAAAGCAGACTATAGAATCCATCAAGAGGACCTTCTTATTTAATAAATGAAGAAACTACAGAGGCTGTAGGATTCAGATGGTACAGCTCCAACTTGTCAGAGGTGGGATTTGGAATCCATGTTTTCTTGATTTTCTCTACAATACTATCCTTCTTGCCCTGATCAGGGAGTCTGACTTTCAACATGGAGTTCAATATTTCTTAGTGGTGGTCTCAAAAGATGGGAAAATTTTTAGTATGTTTGGAGGTAGAGAGTGTGGAATGATGAAGGAAAAGAAAACATGGCAGTAACAGGTGGGCAAAAGGAGAATAGGAGATGACTGGATTATCTTTTTTTCTTTTTCTTCCCCTCTAATATTTATTTAATGCTTACTATGTGCCAGGAACTGGGTTAATTGCTTTACAACCTAGAAGGTAAATCCTATTATTATGACCATTTTACAGATGTGGAAACTGAGGGAAATTGAGGTGAAATGATCTGCCCAGCATCACACTACTAGTGTCTGAGGCCAGATTCAAATTCAGTTCTTTCTGACTGCAGACCTAGTGCTCTATCCACTGCAGTACTCGTTGCCTCATATTCTTAAAGTCATTGAATATGATATAACTGGAAAAGGAAACTCTTGCAGCTTAGAGGCAGGGGGACTTGAATACCAAGGCAAGGAGTTTGTGCTCTATTTAACGAGCAATGAAGAGTCATTTAGGGATTTCAAGCAAAGCAGTAATGCAATAATTGCAGTGTGTTGGGAACACAATGGGAGTAGTGATGTGAAGGAGAAATTGGAGCTAAATGAATTAAACAATAGCAAAAACAACTACCTGTTTATTCTGCCAAATTCTCCACTATATTTTAGAGTGTATTATATATACTATCTCATGCCTATGACCTTCTAGGTTGTCTTGGACTGGAAATCTGTTTCACTCCATTATTTTGTGACTTCTGCTGCTCTGGAATTTGTTTAGGGTCATTTTACAGGCATTTTAGGGGCTTTGGAGAAAGAGCTGGAGCAGGTCTGTGCTTCGACTCCACCATCTGGGCTCTGCCCTGCCCCCATACTTATTTTTTAATGATGTAGTTGTACCAGGTGGCCTCTGTGAAGAGATTGAGCATTTCTGTCATCTCAAGTAATTCACAAAAGATGAAATAAACAAGTGAATAGTACTGGGGTCCTAGGTCTTGGCAAATACTAATTTCTTAAACAAGGAGAAGTTATGGACAGAATGCCTGGAATTATGGACATAAAATATGCTTAGAATAGATCTCATATTTCTGAGACTTATTATAATCATTGGGAATTTATTGATTACTTTTGGTGCTGCATTTTTTTTATTAGGGATATCCCAGATTAGTAAACCAAAACTTCAACTAGTCCTCAGTAAGTGATCTGATCAGAGAATCAAATCAGAATGTTGTAGATCAATCCTCTCCATTGGGGAGGGGAAAACAACTGTGTGTGTGTACGTATACATGTACACATACACACATACATGTATACACATGTACATATAGTACTTATGCATGTATGTTGTATATGTATGTTTGTGTGGCACATATAGCTACAAATGCAGAGTATCCCAGAAATTTTAGTGGTTTTAAGTTTTAAATCTATCCATTTATCCATCCATCATATAACTATATACACATACATGTATATAACATATATGCCTATTTATCCATCAGAGAAACATTTACTAAATACCTATCTATATCATCATTATGTATCTAACCATATTATCTCTCCATCCATCATCTATCTATCTATCCATCCATCTATCCATCTATCTGTCTATATTTCATCTGTCTTTGTCAGCCTATCACCTGGATGGTCTCAGCCTGTGAAGTAAATGAAAGTTCTGACTCTGTCAACTTTGCAGCTCCTTATCAGTTGGATATGATGAATACCAATATGAAAACCTCTAAATGTTTCTTTTTTTTCAATTCTATGGAGAAAAATATAATACTGTCAATGTTTAGTAATACCATGTATGAACCTTCTCTTTATTTTTCTTATTCAGTCCATAGTCAACCATCTCCTCATGCCTGAAACAAGCTACTCATTTATGTCCCAGACTTCATGTAAGAGTGTGTCTCAATTGTCATGTGTCATCTGTGACTTTACACCACCACCTGGTCCCAACACTTTCTTCTAATTTTGAATTGGCTTAGCTACCTTAGTGGCCAAATGGATCAATAAAATCAAGGAAATACAAGGAAATGCAATTGTTTGCTTTTAAACAAAGAAATAATGACCAACATATAAAAATATGACAGTCATAATAACATTCATGTAGCACTTTAAAGTTTGCAAAAGGCTTTACATACCTGATCTCATTAAAGCCTCATAATAATCCTCTAACATAAATGTTATGATTATTTCCAATTTATAAATTAGGAAACTGAAACTCAGAGAAGGCTAGTGCCTTGGCCAGAGAAACACAGCTGTGAAGTATCTGAGGCAGGTCATCCTCACTCCAAATTCTTCCCTGAAATACTCATATCACAGCATTTTTGGAGGTGGGTTTTTATTCTTCTATGTCTGAAACTACAATAGAGAAATTCAGGAAGTTCATTTCCTCCGTGTAAAACTCATATCAAAATAAGACAGGGGCAAAAAATAAAAAACTTCAGTCCCTTCTCCTCGTCTTTGTACAACTTCCCTTTTTGCCCTCCCCTCAAAAAAAGTTTCCAGTATTTGAGAGTGGCAAAGTTAATGAAAACTTTAAGTTGCTTTTACCTTGAAAATGAAACTTCTCTATGTTTCCAGATTGGGAAATACGATTCTACGTTTGGCTTTATCTCCATCAATCTTCTAGACTAGTGGGACTGGTAACTATTCCTCACACTTAGTGAATCACAGGGAAATAGACTGACTAAAAATGTGATTGACTGACTGACTTTTTCTGGATAGAATAACCTATAAATCAAATGTATGGGACATCTGTTAGTGAAGTACTGCATTTGGTCAAAATCTATCACCCGTTTCAGAAGTTATCATACAGGATAAGCAGATAATAGTAAAATGCCAATCAGGTGAGTTAAAATAGAATGAACTCTCTCCCTCCCTCCCTCTCCCTCTCCCTCTCCTTCTCGATCTCTCTCTCTGACCTTGCCCATCCCTCTCCCTCCTTCTCTCCCTCTCTCCTCTTTCCCTCTCCCTCTCTTTCTCCCTCTTACTCTTGTTCTCACTGACTTTCTCTTGTACTCTCTCTCTCTTTCTGTGTATGTCTTTGTCTTTCTATCTCCAGGCCAGTTTTGTTTTCACCTCAGATATACCAAATTAATTAATTCACTCATTCGACAAACATTTATGTAATACCAACCATGTACAATATGGCAACAAGCATTTATTAAGCCTATACCATGTGTCAGACACTGTGCTGTGCTAAGTGTTAAGGATATTAAAAAAAAAAAAGCAAAAACTGTCCCTGCCTTCAGCTATCTTACAATCTACAGTATTTACACTACAGATGTGTAGTGCCAATGCAATGTTCACAGAGCCCACAGCAGCCATGAATATCACAGGGCAATTCAGAATCATGAAATACCACAAACTTTCCACATTTAAGGAAGAACCAAAACATTTATTCAGACCCAAATCCATCACAGCACCAAAAATCTATACACAATAACAGTGCAGAGTACAACACCATCCCCAAGCCTTCTCCCTGCTATGCTTCCCACAAACCAGGTCTATTACACTCATCAGAAGTAGGTTCTTTTAAACAAAATCACAGTCACAAAATCACTCACGCTACCCAGGAGCCTATCTCTGACCGCTCTTAAGACTAACTTCCTCTCAGCTCTGCTCTAGGTGGGCCTCTTTCTGCTCTATCCATTCAGCATACTCCTCCCACCACAGGCTCCATATGACTTAATGGGTCTATTAATGAATAGGAAATACTTTCCAATTCAAATTACCATTAGAAGATGCTAATTAAGCAGACATCCATGTCTAGTTAACTTTCATTGGCAATGTGAAGCATTAGAGAGAATACTAGATTTTGAATCCTAGGACATAGATATTGCCATTTCTGATTCCTCCCACCTGTATGATCTTACAGAAGTTATTTCACCATTCTGGGCCTGATCCATAGTTGCCTAGGTTTTTGGCATGAGAGCATGCCTACTTCTCCATTTGCTACAATGAATTGATAATTGTAATGCTCTGTATCATAACTATACTACACATTCCCTGGTGTTCACCTGAGCCCTTTTGATCTCTTTGCTAAAATATATCCAGTACTTCAGTAAACATTAATTCCTTCTGCTAACAAACAAAATATTGGCAAAAAAGTTTAATCTCTGCATATATATGTAAAAGCAAGCACCCTGACATATCCAGGATGGCCTGCTATCCCAGGTCCTTAGATCTGCTTTTCTAAAAGGAAAGGCAACTTTTGAGGAGTCAACAGTCATTTTAATCAAGCACACGTATCATTCACTTAGTTCAGGGGGAAAAATCAGCACCCTGAACTTCAGAGAAAACACAGAGAAACAAAGATCGATAGACAGGGCTTCCAACTGTCTGTTCATAAGCAATACAAACAAAGTTATCAGAGAGAGAAGCACCAACATCTGGGTTTTCAAGGCCCTGGGCTGTTAGTGGCTTCCCAGAGTCTCATCTGGCACACAAAACTTCTTCCAAAAACTAAGCCCCAAAGTCAAACCTCACCTCAGGGTATTTATACACTTTTCAGAGCTGGAGGGCAGAACCCTCTGACCCAGTGCCTCAATACCCATTAATAAAAGGTACTTATTGGGCTGGAAAGAGCTAATTAACATTAGAATATGGAAAAGTGAGGTGATGATGATCGGGAATGGACTCTATACAAACATACTTCAACCATAACATGTTAGAAGAAAGCAAGACCTCACATGTTATCCAATCTAATGTAATCTTGGATACAGACCCAAGAATCGTGCTCATGTCATACCCGAAAAAAATAGGCCTATATTGTGTATAGACTCCCACAGAGGGGCCTAATACACACACACACACACACACACACACACACACACACACACACACACACACACACACACCCCTACTAAATTCACAGTTTAAGAAACACTGAAGGGGTTGGGAATGGAAAAAGTTTAAGAAGCCCAAATGTAAAGCATCAAATTTAGGGTAAATATAAGGAAGAATTTCTTAACTACTGCAGCTATTATTAAGTGAACTGGGCTGCTTTGGAAGGTAGTAGATTCCCCTTCCCTGGAGGTCTTTAAACAAAGCTTTGTAGAGCCCATAAGGGGTTGTGACCCACAGTTTAAGAAGCACTACACAACAACGTTGCTCCTTTGCAGCGATAGTTTCATTTATCTCTTAGTATCTGCCATGCCTATCACATACAGGGTAGTCACTTAAGTGGATTGTGATTGATTGATTACAAATAGAATATGCCTAATTCTTCCTCCATGGGACATCCCTTAAAATGCTTAATGATACTTATCCAATTGCTCTTATACCTTGTCCATCAACGATCTTCCTATGGCATGGTCTGCAGCACTTCAACATCTCATTTTCCTCATCAATAAATTAAGGGGGTTGGTTTGGATAACTTCTAAAATGCCTTCAAATTCTAACTCCGAGGGAATAACATATCTCTTCAAGTTTAGTGTTGCCAGTATTTTTTATTCTTTAATATAAATGGTTCAAGCTTTATATATTCCC
This sequence comes from Bettongia penicillata ogilbyi, assembly GCA_023548195.1. Taxonomy (NCBI): domain Eukaryota; kingdom Metazoa; phylum Chordata; class Mammalia; order Diprotodontia; family Potoroidae; genus Bettongia; species Bettongia penicillata. Next base: position 6,405,235 of record JAJHZJ010000187.1, read on the forward strand.
ATTTTAGAATTCTGTAGCTTGATTTGGGAAATAAAGAAATAGTTGGCAGCCCACTTTCTCACATTGGACAAGAAGCCAAGAAAGGCCTGTGGGAAGTCTTCTGCAGTGTATTTAGAAGTGATCTAAAGAGGGTAGATTTGATTGAGTATTTCTAGCTGTCAGTGAAGAGTAAATCAATAACTTGAGTTGCAGCAGGGACAAATAAGGATGTTGCATGAGCTAAGCCTTTGTAATTAGTTCAACAGATGAGAAATGGAGCACGTTACTATGGGGAATTACAGACAAGGACTAATTGAAGATAATCGAAACTCAGACGAGCTACTTAGTCTATCTGAGATGTTTAACTATGATGAAGCCAATTGCTGCCCTTATGTCAATTAAAAAAAAATCACATACATAGATTTCATGTCCCCTCCCCCCATGACTCAATCACTAACATGATTTTTCCATGCAAAAGAATTGTTCATCTTTAAATGCCACAAAGGGCTAACTCAGATAAAGAATTGAAGAAGGGTAGACACTTCAGATATTAGAGGATGGAGTACTGTAATGCTTCAAAGATCTCTCATTTCCTCACCATAGGTATCCTCTTCCCCAGTGAACATCCCAAACCCTCATTGATTTAGGATATGAGTCTTCCAGAGTCACTATGGCAGGAAGATTCATCACTCAGAAGTTAATCGAGGTGATGAAGATCTCCAAGCTTAGCTAGGGTGTTCCTCAAATGACCACTATATAGCCCACTGGCCAGTCCATACTTGAAGCTTTGCCAGCTTTGGAGTCAGAGACCCTGAGTTTGAATCTTACTGGTATGATTCTAAAGAAATCATTGAGCCTCACTGGGCCTCAGTTTTCTCATCTGTAAAGTGAAGAGGTTAGACTAGGTGGTCTTTAAGGTCCATTCCAGCTCTTGCCCTAAAATCTTAGAAGCTATTGGAGTTTTTACTCATGCTATGAGCATAAGCCTTCAGAAAGTCAGGGTTTCCACAAAAAACCATCAAATTAGGAGGTTTGAAGGGAAACCTCTTATCTACTCTAAAAAACAACAACAATAGAAATACATTGTCCATGCTAGTATACTCCTAGTAAGATTAGATGCCCAATATTAATGGAATATCACCATGTCCAAGACATCAAAGTTATACACTGACTTTCACAGAATTTCTAACCAGTAGTAACTTTTGAAATGATCTTGCTTTAATTCTTCTTCCATGTGACATTTATTAAAGGGCTTGAAGATGGTGGTCACATGACCCCTAAGTCTTCTTCAGTGATTCTAGGATGGCATGGCTTCTGGTGTTTTCACCAGCCTATTCAGTTCCATTTCCTTATCTATCAAGTGAGAGGAACAGACTAGAAAATCTCCTTGTTATTTAATGAAATTGCAAGAAATGTTATCTAATTCCATCCCAACTTTCTCATTTTATAGATGAGGAAAATGATTCTCAAATAGTAATGTATCACTCCACTTTGCATCTCCTTTCCTACCTGGTTTCAATTAGATGCCCTTCCTAAGTCTTTCTGCTTCCTCATGTGTGTGGTCTCTCTTTTAAAAGTGTGAGCTCTTTGAGGAAAGGGACTATATTTTTATTAAGCGTATCTCCAGCATTTATTAAATATTTATTGTATTGAATTAAATAGTGAAGGCAATTTGCCCATGGTCACATAGCTAATAAGATCTTAAGAGAGCCAAGATTCAAACTCAGGCCTTTTGTTCTACTATGTTGTGGTTCATTGTTCAGTTACTTTCATTGTGTCTAACACTTTCTGACACTATTTGGGATTTTCTTGGCAAAGATATTGGATAAGTTTGCCACTTCCTTCTCCAGTTCATTTTACAGATAAAGAGAGTAAGCCAAACAGGGTTAAGTGATTTATTCAGGGTAGTGTAGCTATTAAGTGTTTGAGGCTAGATTTGAACTCAGAAAGATGAGTCTTCTCGGCTTGAGGCCTGACTCTATCCACTACCCTACTTAGTTGCTCATGTTGTTTAACTACTCCCCAGTGAAATAAAGTTTAAAGGGCAAGGGAAAGAAAGAAAAAGATATAGAGTGACAGCAGAGAAATAGAGAGATAGAGACAGATAGAAAGATAGGCAGAGACATAGAGAAAGCCAGAGAAACATATATTTATTTATGTCGTATTTCCCATTCATCATCACAATGCCTCAACCAATGATGAAAAGGCTAAATGTTATATTTAAAATATATATATTCAGCCTATGAGTGTTTTATATATTTTCAGTAATGAGCAGCACTTAGGGATCTCTCTGGGTTTGGAAATATATCTTGCAAATACAATGCGTGAGCTCAGGTAAACAGAGAGTAACTTGAGCCGGAGTCATGGTGCCAAGAAGACCAAGAGCAGGTTGTTTATGAGCACTGTAGCAAATTGAGGAGTGCTGATCTGCCCACACCAAATGCTCTGGCAGCTGTCCAGAGCCTACTGTGTTCAACACAACCTGATTGGGGGGGGGGGGTTGTTTCCTTACCTGACCTGCTGATTTTCTATGAAAAGACTATAGCACATTTCAATGATCTAGTGATTTTTTTTTCTGAATTGAGAGGAACTGAGGTATGATTTTAGGCTGTTTTTTTTCTTTCAACAGGATTCTCTTTATTGTGTATATTCCACAAGTAAAAACAATATTTCACTATTTATTTATCAGAGTGTTGCAATTACCATTTACTAATGTGAAGTTATGGTATGGGTGAAACTAAAGAATAAGGCAGTGTGGTCTAATGGAAAGGAAGGAAGGAAGGGAGGGAGAAAGAAAGGAAGGGAAGAAGAAAGGAAGAAAAAAAAGGAAAAAGAGAAGGAGAGAGTCAAGGATTTATTAAGCACTTAATCTGTGCCAGGCACTGTGAAAATGCTGGTGATACAAGTAGACAATACAAATATATGCAAAAAGAATGATAGGCCTTACTTGCGGTTAGCTTATATTCTATAGTGGGAAGATGGCACACAAAAAGGAGTTGAAATTCTGGGATGAAGGGGAGAAAGCTACAGAGTGGGGGAAGGAGTGTAGCTTTGAAATCCAGATAGAAAATCAGGAATAGGGCCTCAGTTTTCCCATCTATGAAATGGGAAAAATAATATCACCCACTTCCCATGGGTCATTGTGAGAATCAAGCAAGACAATATTTGGAAAACAACTTGCAGACGTTAAATTCTACACAAATGCTAGCTATTATTAAAATAAAACCAACATGCTGAGCACATAATATATGTATGTGTTTGTGTATATATATATATATATATATATACACAAACACATACATATATATTTATGCATGTATATATATATATGTGTGTGTGTGTGTGTATACACAGACACATATACACATATATATTACTATCTTGACCCCCATTGCCTAAATGCAAGATGTGTTCCATTTCACCCCTCATTCTCTAAAATTCTTAAAGAGGTTTGGTGGTATCTAGAACTTCTGTCAATGACTCCAGTCTCTACCAATAGTTTTCCCTCAAGTAATGGGGCTTTAACAACAGAATATTTACCTTAAAGATAAAAATCACTTCTTGAAACCAAGGGGGAAGGGAAAGAAAGAAGGGAGAAGTATTTCCTCCTTCCAGTTTAGTTTATGTCTTCTGGGTTATGAGTAAACTGTGTGATGTTCATCCTCTGGATGGTACAGGAAAGACTAAATACGAAAAGAGGGAGAAACTGTCCCAGTGTGGCAGGTTTAAAGAGTCAGCTGCAGCTGCACAGCCAGTGAAAGAGTATTCCCTCTGATATGGTACAGAAAGATAGAGAAACAGGACATCGCCATTCTCCATTCAGAATGCCCCAAGCCTGACTTTCTCTCTCTCTCTCTCTCTCTCTCTTTCTCATACACACATGTATTTGTAAATGTGAATGCAGATATGTACCAATAATATATTGAAAGCCTTGAACGAAAACAGAAATTTAAAAAGATTAAGATGACACCATATTTGATTCTAAAGTCAAAACAGGGATCCACAGGAGTTCAATGAACAGAGGTATGATGTGGTCACATCTGTACTTTAGGAAAAGCTTGTTGGGAGGTGAAAGATGAATAGATTGGTAAGTAGAGAACTTTGAGGAAAGGCTACCTATTAGGAGACCATTGAAATAGTACATGTAAGATGTGATCTGTGTGGGGGCGGGGGGGAGAGGGGGAAGGATCCAAGATAGCAGAGTACAAAGACTCACGTATGCTAGCTCCAAATCCACATCCTATAAATTTCCTGTAAAAAGGAAATCCACATCCCATAAATTTCCTGTACAAATTCTGGAGCAGTGCAAACCATGCAGAAACACTGTGGAGGAGATTTCCATTCCAGAGAGTCCAGGAAAGCCGTCCCCAGGGGTCCATTGTGCACCAGACAGTGGAGCCCAGCCCTGGCTGCACGGCCCTGAGAGGAGCGGATCCAAGCAGGCTTCAGGGATGGAACCTCTGGCGGCTTTGAAGGTCCCTCCACCCACAGGCACTACAGGTCAGTGAGAGAGACTTCTGGGCTGGCCAAGAGGGGAGCAGGGTGTCTCCATAACTCAGGCCCCATTGGGAGGCAGCGGCAGAGGCAGTGGCAGAGGCAGCAGCGGCCCGGGACTCCCCAAGCAGACAGGAGCTCAGGGCCATTACTGAAGGTCTCTGCATAAACCCCCTGAGGGAACTGAGCCTGGGAGGTGGCCCTGCCCCCACCTGAGCACCAGAACTTAAGCTCACATTGAATAGCAGCCAAGCCCACTGCTGAAAGCCCTGAGGCTGGGGAGCAGCATTTGAATCTCAGACCCCAAGCACTAGCTGGGCAGATCTAGGCAGGGGTGGAGAGGAATCTCAGAAGTCAAGTAACTGGCTGGGAAAATGCCCAGAAAAGGGAAGAAAAATAAGACCATAGAAGACTAATTTCTTGGGGAACTGATGTTTCCTCCTTTCATTTCTGATGGAGAGGAACAATGCTTGCCATCAGGGAAAGATGTGGAGTTTGGGCCTCTGTATCCCACATATCCGAGGTGGATGTCCACTGGGCTCAGGCCATGGAAGAGCTCAAAAAGAATTTAGAAAATTAAGTTAGGACAGGTGAAGGAAAAACTGGGAAGAGAAATGAGAGAGATGCAAGAAAATCATGAAAAATGGGTCAATACCTTGGTAAAGGAGACCCCAAAAAATGCTGAAGAAAATAACACCTTGAAAAATAGGCTCACTCAATTGGCAAAAGAGGTTCAAAAAACCAATGAGGAGAAGAATGCTTTCAAAAGCAGAATTAGTCAAATGGAAAAAGAGGTTCAAAAGCTCACTGAATTTAATAGTTCTCTCAAAATTAGAATGGAACAGATGGAGGCTAATGACTTTCTGAGAAACCAAGAAATCACAAAACAAAACCAAAAGAATGAAAAAATGGAAGAGAATGTGAAATATCTCATGGGAAAAACAACTGACCTGGAAAATAGATCCAGGAGAAACAATGGAAAAATTATGGGACTACCTGAAAGCCATGATCAAAAAAAAAGAGCTTAGACATCATCTTTCATGAAATTATCAAGGAAAACTGCCCTGAGATTCTGGAACCAGAGGGCAAAATAAGTATTCAAGGAATCCACGGATCACCTCCTGAAAGAGATCCAAAAGGAGAAACTCCTAGGAACATTGTGGCCAAATTCCAGAATTCCCAGGTCAAGGAGAAAATATTGCAAGCAGCTAGAATGAAACTATTCCAGTATTGTGGAAATACAATCAGGATAACCCAAGATCTAGCAGCTTCTACGTTAAGGGATTGAAGGGCGTGGAATAGGATATTCCAGAAGTCAAAGGAACTAGGACTCAAACCAAGAATCATCTACCCAGAAAAACTGAGCATAATACTTCAGGGGAAAATATGGTCTTTCAATGAAACAGAGGACTTTCAAGCATTCTTGATGAAAAGACCAGAGCTGAAAAGAAAATTTGACTTTCAAACACAAGAATGAGAAGAAGCATGAAAAAGTAAACAGCAAAGAGATGTCCTAAGGGACTTACCAAAGGTGAACTGTTTATATTCCTACATGGAAAGACAATATTTGTAACTCTTGAAACTTTTCAGTATCTGGGTAGTTGGTGGGACCACATACACACATACACACACGCACACACACACATGTACACGTTTGCACGCACACACATACACACATGCACGCACATGTAGAGACAGAGGGCACAGAGTGAACTGAATAGGATGGGACCATATTTTAAAAGAAATTAAGGTAAATAGTGAGAGAGAAATGTAGTGGGAGGAGAGAGGGTGAAATGTAATGGGGTAAATTATATGTCATTCAAGAGGCAAGCAGGAGACTTTTTAGTGGAGGGAAAAAGCAGAGAGCTGAGAAAAAAACATGAAGTTTACCCTCATCACAATCGACTAAAGGAAGGAATAAAATGCACACTCATGTTGGTATGAAAACCTATCTTACAATACAGGAAAGTGGGGGAGAAGGAGATAAGCAGGGTGGAGGGGATGATGGAAGGGAGGGCAATGGGAGGAGGGAGCAATTTGAAGTCAACACTCTTGGGGAGGGACAGGATCAAAAGACAGAATAGAAACAATGGGGGGCAGGATAGGATGGAGGGAAATACAGTTAGTCTTACACAACACGACTATTATCGAAGTCATTTGCAAAACTACACAGATATGGCCTTTGTTGAATTGCCTACCTTCCCAAAGGGAATGGGTGGGGAGGGAGGGATGGGGAGAATTTGGAACTCAAAGTTTTAGGAACAACTGTTTAGTATTGTTGTTGCTACTAGGAAATAAGACATACAGTTAATGGGGAATAGAAAGTCATTTGGCCTTACAGGACAAAAGAGAAGATAGAGACAAGAGAAGGGAGGGATGATAGAAGAGAGAGCTGATTGGTGAAAGGGAAAATTAGAATGCTCGGTGTATTGGGGTGGGGGCAGGGGACAAATGGGAGAAAATTTGGAACCCAAAGTTTTGTGAAAATAAATGTAAAAAGTTAAATAAATAAATTTATATTAAAAAAAAAAGATGTGATCTGTCCCTCAACTTAGGTGGTGGCTAGACTGTGTGAATGGAAAGAAGGGATCAGAAAGATAGCAAAATTAGCAACTGGAGATGTGAAGTGAGGGAAAGTGGAAGATTGCCCAAAGTTTTGGAAGTTCAGGTTAGCTGGAAGAATAGTGGATAATATTGGGGAAGTTGAGGAGAGCCATGGGCTTTCGGGGAAATATTATATTAATAGTGATGATGATGATGTTATTTAATTGGCAGTGAAGATCACAGTTTGTCTTGGTTTGTTTATTCTGTGATAAAATCCTACTTCTGTATTTATCACCTGTGTGAACTTGAGCACATCAATTAGGTATCACTTTCCCCAGCAATAGAATGAGATGACAATGAAAATCTCTTCCATCTTTAAATCTATGAGTCTTTTGAATTTTAGGGTCTCTTCCAGATCTAAAGCTTTAGTCTGTTGAACTGAAATTAAATAAACATTTATTGCAAAGGCCTACTTAATATCTATTAGCCACAAGCATCATGTCAGACTCTGGAGATATAACAATAACAAATTACTCTGACCATTTCCTGAAGATGTTACCATTTATACACACTCACATGTATATATGTATGTATATATGTAAATATACACATATGTTAAATCTATGTTTATTTTATTATAAATTTATGGAATAAAATAAACTTTTCCATAACAATAAAAAAAGTGATTACATGTGAAACTTCAGATCTACTATGTACAATTTGCTATTCTTTTTAAATATATAATAAAGTTAGCATGTAAATTTCTTTTTTTTTCCTTTTTCTCTTCTCCCACCATGGCTACCATTAGATGCAAATAAGAATATATATATATATATATATATGTATATATAGTATCATTCTATACATATTCCTATTTATTATGTATTCCTGCCTCATTACAGGAAGGCATTTTCATCTGACTACCTTATTCTTATCTGACAATTAGATGGTTAATTCTCCAGGTTTTGGTTTTTTTTGTCAATTTCCCTATAAAGACTAGTCCTATGTGAATAACAAGTTGAGGCAAATTCTTTGTTCTTTTTGTGAGAACACACCTGGATTTTGCCTCAGAGAATGAGATCAAATCTTACCTCTAACATTTATTAACAATGTGATCATGAGCAAAGGGGATTTTCTTTAAACCTTAATTTCCCTAGCTATAAAATGAGTACTAGACTAGATTCGCACCTAAATCCCCTTTCAGATCCTCTGATTCCATGACTTCAGAGTTTGACATTGGACTTTTATGTGACTTGGGTCTTAATTCCCACCCTTACTCTAGTAAGTCTGCTATAGTTGTCTGTTGTTTACTGAGTTCTCTGTGAGAAGCAGAAAACCTACTGTTTGGAAGTAATAATATCCTCTGTGTGTGCCTGGAAGTACCTTCAGTGGAGGAGCAGTAATACAATGCATTATTACTTTACCAGATGTTTTCGCATCTGGTAGGGCATATTAGAGAGGGAGTATTTTTATGCTTTCTCCCCACTCCAAAAAAAATCATTATACTTTAATTCTCTATTTTTTTCTTGACATTATTAAACTTACCTACACAAGTTGGCTAAAACTATACTGAAACATTCATTTTTAATAAGAGCAAATGACATCTCAAATTCTTTTAAATACACACATATACATATATACTTATATATGTGTATGTATGTCTATATGTTTAGATTCCATATTATGACTGATAGCCTCATAGATGAAAAGTAAAAGTACTTTCTTCTTTCTTCTTAAAACATGGCTCCCCAGGTTAGATCTCAGAGATCTGTTTGTTTCCCTGGCCCTGAAAACTCAACCTCTATGAAACTTAGTTATTTACCCCTTCCCTCACAAATCTGATTCTTTAACTTTTCTGATCCTCCTTATTGTACCACTGAAGTCCACAAAATCTGGATTTGTAACTTTGTCATCATCTTTTTCTCTTCTTCAAATTTCTCATCCCTGTGATTTTGTCTGGGACTCTCTTTGGTACTTATCATATCCTTCCTTTATGTAATAGTAATTCACTTACTTATCCTTTCTTTATTGAGAATAAGTTCTTTGAAGGAAAGAACTCTGGCACAAGGTCTTTTCATATGAATAGATAGAGATTAACTGAGTCAATCATTACCCCACTTCAATTAAATTGATTCCTTCTTTCCGTAACACATTTATCATGTGAGAGCACCTCTATTGAACACATGTAATCAATACAAACATTCAAACACATTTATCAAACACATATCAAACACATTTAATAATACATACCCAGCCAGATCTGGTCATTTTTTTTAACATATAAAAAAATACCAAACTAATTGAGAGCCTGAGTAATCTAACACCCAACATCATTGAGGAGAAAGTTGCCAAGCCCCTGAGGGGAAAAAATGATTGGAGGATAGAAGAGAAGGACTTTGTTTCCTTATCCTCTCTTGAGCAGAAGAAGTGGGAACCTTGGAGGGTCAGAGAATTTGGCCTTTTATCTCTCTTCTACATTGCCAGATTCCAAACTATCTTACTTTTTATAGAAAACCTACAGGGCATGATGACATACATCAATTTAGTGTCTTTAATTTACTGATTCAATAAAGTTATTCTTACTTTATAAAGATATTACCTTATAAGCTTATAAAGTTACTTATACATTAAGTTATTGCCACACTTAGTCTAAGTATAGTAAGAGTATTGACATATCTTCCCTCCCTCCATTCTTACCCATTTGATAGGCACTTAATATTTATTGATTTGAATTGAATTCACAGGCCCAAGAAATGACATGAAACACATAATCAAGATTATATCTGATCAGCAAAGAAGGTAGGTCTATAGGGAATTGAGAATGAGAGAGGGACAGTTAATTAACAATCCAAGTGTTACAGTGTTATTGGTAATATATTTAATAAGAGGGAAACAAATCCCTATAGACTATTGGGTTGATCAACCATGGCAAATTTAAAGGAATAAACAGAGGAATTGCTCAGCGTAAATAAGGCATTCCTGAAGGGTACATGTCCTTGATGTTGTTTAGTTGTTTCAATGTGTTTGATTCATCATGACCACATTTGGGGTTTTCTTGGCAAAAGATACTGGACCAGTTTGCCATTTCTTTTTCCAATTCACCTTACAGATGAGAAACTGAGGCAAAAAGGTTTAGGTGACTTACTCAGGTTCACACTGTTACTAAATGTCAGAGACCAGATTTGAACTTAGAAAGATGAGTCTTCTTGACTTCCAGTCCAACACTCTAACCACTGTTCCTAGTTTATGTCCTCCATCAGTCAAATCCCAGAGCAACTGAACACCCAGAACCATGCCCAATACTCTATACATAATAGGCCCTTAGAAGTAAAGTCTTGATGAATTTGATGGGTCAAGGACTTCCCACTCAAAGGCTAATATATAACAACTCTTAACCCTGTGTATCTTTCTATTAAACTATTTAGCTCTATGACTTCTTACGGGAATTCTGATGTTAAAATTCACTGAAGGTGAAATCAAGTAGTTTAAAAATATCAAATGCCACTGTGTTTACCAGGTATGTCTTAGTTTGAATTCCCTGTGCAAGTCAAGTCAGCAGACAATAATTGAGGACTTGATTATTATATACTAGGTGCTGATGTTAGCACTGGGAATAAATACAAGCAGAAGATGCTTCCTGCCTTCAAGGAACTCATGTTCCTGTGGAGGAAGAGAACACATAAAAGGAAGCTGAAAAGGCAGGAGAGATGATGGCATCCTGCAGGGGCCCTGGTAGAGAATGTTTAGGAGAGAATCAGGAGTGTAGTCTGGAGAAAAATGAAGGCAAGGTTGGCTAGGACTTCCTCTTTCAAATAAAAGTTCCAGAAGGACCTAATCCATCAGAAGAAAGGGAAGCTGTGGTGAGAAGCCTAGCGAGAAGCAGAGTGAAGTGTGGAGGACAATTCCATGTGAAGAAATTTCAGTGACATAGCAGGGGAAGTCCCTAATTTTCTCATTGAAAGAAAGGACACAGAGCTTGTGATCCAATGAAAATGCATTAGAATGCCGCTGCTCTTTCCCTCTGCTCCCTCTACTTATCACTGTTACTTCACATCAAACATAATTGTTATTACAAGCACTTTCAAGAATACAAAGTGATTTCTTACAACATCTCTGTGAGGTAGTTAGAAATTTTTGTTGTTATTATGGTTAGTATAATAAGTAATAATTCTGCCATCATCATCGTCATCATCATCTCCATTTAACAAATGAGGAAACTGAGGAACAGAGAAGTGGGATGATGCTGGCTTTGAAGTTGGAAGATAGAGATATAAAACTCAGCCCTGATATCAGCTAGGTGAGTGACCTTGAATAAGTCTCCTCCCCTCTCTCTCTTTCCAGTTTCCATATCTATAAAATAAAGGATTTTGGTGAGGTGATCTTAAATCCTTTTATCTAGTTGACCAGTCAGTAGTTTTGTACTTCTCTTTTGACTTAATGATAACAATAACTATGTCTTTCTATTTATATTTCTCTCTTTCTCTCTCTATGACATTATGCTAAATGAGTTATACTTATCACATCTTTCAATCTCATAACAACAACCATGGGAGGTAGTATTTATTATTGCCCTCATTTCATAGATGAGGAAATAGAGAAAAACAGCTTAAATGACTTGCCCAAGGTCATACAGATAATAAGTGTCAGAAAATAGATTTGAACTCAGGTCTTACTGACTCCAAGCTCAACACCCTACCCGCAGTGTCACTTAGGTGGACTCAAAATCTGTTGTACTTTACAAGACATCCTGTAATGATTGTATAAGTCCCTGATATATCCATCATTTATTATATTCTATCAGCAAAGAAACACATAATCTCATTGATCCCCTCTTCAGTGTCTCCTACACCTGTTCACTAAACTTTAACTTTAAGATCTTTTTTGAGGGGCAAGTTCTTTACTCCTAAAAACAGTCCAATTTTAGTCTTGTACAATTTTTATTGTTAAGGAGAATTTTACTCCTAGTTCTGTCAATTGGAGCAAAGGAGAACAAGTTTCATCCTTCATCTTTATAATAGGTTTGTGAATATTCACAGGCTGTTATCATTTCCCTTAAAGTCTTTCCTTCTCTACAGACATAGTTTTAGCTGGAGGATATAAAATAAATCCACATAAACCTTCAGCATCTCTATATGTTATCAAGAAAACTCAACAGGAAATTCAATTCAAAGTAAGTACAGGAGCTAAAGAAAAATACATTTTGTAGTTTAGATATGAAGCTGAACATCAGAACTGTCAGAATCTTACTATAAACCACTCTTTGCAAAAGAAAACAAAATAATTAGAAAAAAACATTCATTGTCCATGGATAGATTGAGTCAATATAATAAAAAATGACAATACTACCTAAATTTATTTATTCAGTGCTATACCAGTCAAATTCCCAAAGATATATTTTAAAAACCTAGAAAAAAATGATGTGAAGGAACAAAAGATAAAAAATCTCAAGGGTAAAAATGAGGGGAGGGGTGAATAAGTTGGAAGTACCAGATCTCAAAATGAATTACCAAGAGTAAGCAAGAAAGCCGTTTGATATTGGAAAGGGAGACAAAGAGAAAAAGACAGAGGCAGAGAGATAGACATCAAGAAAGAGACAGAAGTAGAGACATAGAGTGACACACACAGAAGAATCACTTTCCTCTCCAATTTTCTTTTAGTATATCTCAAAATTCCATTTGTTCCATTAGCTTCCTCATAATGTCTCAGTGGAGCTTGCAGTCCATTAAAACCCAATGATTTTTTCTAGACACTTTTAAAATCAAAGTGGTCTTTGTAACAAAGCAACAGTAGGAATCCAAATCACATTTATTGCCAGTATAATCTACTGAAAATGCTGAAAATATCATCTGACCCCCTGCTAATTTAATGCCCCCATAGGAGGAATTTCATATTTCTTTTGTTCACTCACCTGAGAAAAAAGTGAATATTTTCATATGGGCAAATCTACTATATTACATATAGATCAGTTAAGAAGAGCATATAAAATCAGGAATATTAAAGCAGTTTGTAAATTATATTTTGTAATATGCTCACAGAAACTCCTTGTTGTACCCAAGCATGGTTTTGGGGACCAATGTTATTCAGCAGCCTAGACAACTCCACATTGGTGTATGGAGGAATTCCATGCTGATTTCATCCATTCATTCATTCACTTATTCACTAAGCATTTATTGAACCGCTACTATCTTTAGAGAACAGAACCAAGAATCCTACCCCATCACTTCACCCAGAGAAGATAACTGTCTTGTGCTGGCTTAATTACTTTTAAGAATGGTGAAGTCTTGAAGTTCAAATCTAACCTCAGACACTTACTAGCTGCATGACTCTGGGCATATAAGTTAAGCTTCTCTTAGCCACAGTTCGTTATCTCTAAAATGGGAATAATAAGAGCCATATTTTTCAGGGTTGTTATGAAGAGCACCACATGAATCTTAAATTGCTATATAAATGCTAATCCTACTGATAATAATAAAATTATTTTTCTTATAATAATGATTATTGTAATTTTATTAGAAGGAGAAAGAGGAAGATGTACTTTTTCTGCTGAAACAGTATGAATGGGAATTTACTGGAAAGTAACTTGGAGGTTTTGTGAGAATTATCTAGAACAGTAGCCTCATTTTACAGATGAGAAAACTGAATTCTATAGAAATAGGTTCACAACAACAACCTGGACATCCATATTGAACATGTCAGAATCAGGATTCAAATCCACATTATTTGTCTATAAATCCAAAGATCCTTCCCCTGAAAACATTCCATCTCCCTTTCCTTCACTTATTAAGGGCTCCCATTTTCTCTCAGCCATTTCTAATCTACTCTTTCTAGATATCAACTCTGAGTCTGAAGATGTCCCCTTGCAGAGACAACAGAAAGAAAATAAGGGTTGAATAATTCTGAGTTATTTCTGTTATCCATTATCATTATTTCATCTGCCCTTGTCCCTGCCTCCAACCTATTCATTCCTTATTCCTTCCACCTTCAATATAGCTTAAAAGAAAATGAAACAAAATATCCAAACAAAAACTCTTCATTTACCCTAGGGATTATTTATTTTATTCTGTGCATTCTCAGTCTTAAGACTCTTAATACTATTGCTACAGTGACTGTGATTCTCTTTTGCATTCATCATTTTTCTTGTCCTTGCTTCCACCTTCTAGACCTGTCTTTTAAAAATAAAAGTTTGTCAGGGAGCTATGTGTGCCTCCACTTCAGTCTTTTTAGACAATTTCTTTCAGTTGAGCCTTGGTGGCCAGAGATGAAGAATTGACAGGGAGCTCTAGAGATCAAAGATCTCTATCCATGTAATAGTATTGAGCTAAAGTATCTTTGGAGGAGTAAAAGATCTTCCATTCATTTCTTTGCTCTCTGTCTCTCTCTACCCAAGTTCTTTGGTTCCTTGGAAAAGAGAATTCAGATTCCCAAGGTGGAAACAGGAGTTACTCTTCTAATCTCTGTCGTATTAACCTAATTAACTTCAACTCCCTCCACTTAATTTTTCCATTTTTCCAAAAGGAACATTCAGAAAGGCAGTTCAATATCCTTGGCCTTATAAAGATATTTCCTTTTCCTGTGTCCTAATGAGAAAATTATTTATTAAGTTTCAGGTCACAAGAGATTACTCACCCAGCAAATACCAACAAAACTGCACCTTAGTATGAACAGTCTAGATATTGAAGTTTTTATACTAGAACAAGAGGATCACGTGAGCTTTTAGAGGATTGCAAAATGTATTCATCCCTACCCAAGTCTGTTGTCCATTTTCTTGCTTCCAGATTCAACACTGTATTGGGAAGAGCCCTCAATATGGAAACAGAAGTCTGGGTTTGTGTCCTGTATTCCACTTAACTAGCAAGATGACCTTGAACAAGTCATTTGTCCAAGTCCACCCTGAGTTTTAGTTTCCATATTTGTGGAATGAAGAAATTGGATTAGATTCTCCCAAAATTCCCTTTTAGCTCTTAATCTTAAAAACAGTCTGGTTTTTCCTGCCCTCCTACTTTTAGACTGGATAAGTAGTTCAGTCAAAATAAGACAAATCTGGAGGGAAGGATAAATGGAGAGCAGAATATTTGAATTATGTGGGGTCTCCTAGGGATGCATGTTTACATGAGTTCTCTTATTAAGGTTCACATGCAGTTACCTTGAGATTTGAAATTACCACAGTTGTAAATTAAAAGTGACATGCTACAGAAAAATGACTTGATAAACAGATTAATGTCAATTTTATTTGGTGAGACACATGTATGTACATTATAAAATCACTTCTTGTAAACTTCATTTCCGAAAAATCACCAAAAAAATTATAAAACAACTTAGACACTGGGCCTATATTACTGCTTTCACTTTCTATTAGGAATTATATTTAAAACTGAGAAGCACAATAAGCCTCAGGATTTTTTTCTTTTTGGTGGGGGGAAGTCACGAGAGTGAGACATGAATCTGAATTTATAAGGAAAAGAAACTGATGGTAACCAACACAACTTTTTGAAGACCTATTATGTACCAAGCACTGTATTAGGCAATGTGAGTTCAGACACAAAAATGAAAGAGTATTTGCTCTCAAGGGGCTTATATTCTATTTGGGAGAATACACCAGATAGATATACAGATACATAGATTGTTAGAAGATGAATAGATGATAGATTGATGTATGGATACATAGATATATACATATACATGTATAGGTATATATGTGCATATATACATAAACATACACACACTGATAGGGAAGAGAATTAGCAATTATGAAGAAGTTATATATTCCATGAGGTGGAGGTGAGGAGGAAGAATATTCCACATCCATGGAAAATCTATTAGGAATGCTCACTAGTTGTGGTTTGTCCCTTGTTCTCAAGAAGGACCATGACATCAGGGAGATGATAACATGGCTTACAGTTGACTTAGGTTTGAGTGAGTAAGAGTTGTGCAAGGTCACCAGCCTCACTTCTCCTCCACTGTTATCTGGGTCCAGTTAATAGATATGGATCAGGGTGACTGGACATGGCCCAGGATGCAGTGGGAGACCCTGACCCTTTTAAATTAAGATTTTCTCAGGTTCTTACTTTGAGTGAGGCAGTGTGTGTGTTCATCCTTCGTTGCCCAAGAAGATCATGCCATCAGGGAAATAATGACATGACTTGCACTTGACTTTGTTTTGATGGAGGGAGGGCTGTGCAGGTCACCAGCCTCACTTGTCCTCCAGAGCCTTCTGAATCCAGTGACTAGATATTCATCAGGATGAGTGGAGATGACCCAGGATGAGGTATTGGGGTTAAATGACTTGCCCAAGGTCACACAGCTAGTAAGTGCCAAGTGTCTGATATGAGATTTGAACTCAGATGCTCCTGACTCCTGCACTAGTGCTGTATCCACTGCACCACCAAGCTGCCCTGAGTGAGGTAGTGCCCATTCGGTGAATAGGTCTCTTTAAGAGATGAGTCAAGGGATGGCCCCTTTAATGAATAAAACAAGAACAGTGGTTAGTTGTCAATATGAGATTAGAGTTAAGAAGTGAAATTAAGGTGAGATATAAAGTTTGAGAATTTCTGAATAGAGGGTACTTGAATGTTTTGGGAATTTGTGGGAGGAATGAGCTCATCAAATGAGAGAAAACATACAGAGAAGAGGGACCAGGAGACAGTCTTGGTGATCCCAGCTCCGCCCTTCCCCAAAAGACTTAGGGGATGAATACAGTAAGAGAGAAGGAAGTGACTGATAGAAAAAGAAACAGAAGAAATATCATGGAAACCAAGGAAAGCAAGAGAATCAGAATGGAGGGAATGGTAAAACAAAAATGTTGGAGAGCAAAGTTAGAAGGCTTTAGACTGAAGAAACACTTGCATTTCTGCATTGCAAGATCATTGCCAATTTTGAAGAGTAAGGTTTTAACTGATGGGTATGGTTGGGTGGTTGCATATATTATTCTTTCATTTTTTGAAAAAGACCAATAATATCACATTGTTGAGGTCAGTGTACAGTGTGTTCAGCTGGGGATGATTATGAGGGCTGCAGAAAAGATTAGGAAGTAAGGGAGTGAAGGGAGGATGTACTCGTGATTCTAGGAATTCAGCAATGAATGGGAAAAGAGATACTGTAGACATTAATGACAGAAACAAGGGATGATAAGTTCAAAGTTTTTTAAATTTGTTTTTTTTTTTAAAGGGGTCAGCTTGAATATTTTAAAACTCTGTATCAATATATTTCATTTTTACACCACCTACATTTCCCAGTGAATCCTTCTGTTTCCCAAAGAATTCAAAATAAAGAGGAAAAAAAGTATTAAAAATGAATCAAAGCACTGAAAAATTCTGAATACCTCTGGAAAAAAGAGAAAGAGCTTTCTCCTACTTGTTCATGATTTCTAGTTTTCATCATGTTTTGTTTTTCTTTCCATTGACATTGATGTAGTCACTTGTCCTTGTTCTACTTATTTTACTCTTCATTTTCTTCATGTCTATCCACATTTTTTTTTGTCGTCAGCATATTTGTTATTTCTTACACCACAAGAACAGTTGGTTACATTTATGTGTGCAAACTTGTTTAGTTATTCCTGAGTTGATGGATATTCATTCTGTATCCATTTTGTATACATATTTTGTATCAAAAAAAGTGCCACTATAAATGTGTTGGGATACACAGCTTTTCCTTCAGGCAGGGATCTCCTTGGAGTACATGACCAGAAATGGAACGTTTGGGTCAAAAGGTATGTCCATTTAAATTACCTTCTTTGCACAATTCTAAATTGCTCTGTGAAATTTTTAAATTAGTTCATACCTCCAGCAGCAGTGTATTTTATTAGCTTGCCTATCATTTCACAATCTTTCACCACCAACCATCCTTATTTTTCATCATCTTTCTCAGTTTTTTGAGTTTAAGATAAAATGAGATAAAATGAAAGTTTTCATTATAATTTCTAACATTCACAATGGAGTACTTTTTTAAACATTTGTTAATATTTTGCAATTCTTTTGAGAACCTTTTTTCTTTCTAATTTGACCACTTTTCTATTGAGATTTTATTTTCTCTATATTTCTACTTTCTTATATTATTTGGGTATCAGACTCTTTTGGGGATGTTTGATACAAATAATTTCTCCCAGATTGATTACCTCTCTTTTTGTCCTAGTTGTCCAATTTTTTGTTTGTACAGTAGTGTTTTCACTTTATGTAATGTACGTGTTCTATTTTATCTTTTTTGGTAACTGCTATCTCTTTTTATGACATATCTCTATGATAAAGTGTTGGGCTTAGAACAAGGAAGTCTCATCTTTATGAATTCAAATCTCATCTCAGACACTCACTAGCTGTGTAACAATGGGCAAATCACTTAACCCTGTTTGCCTCTGTTTCTCATCTGTAAAATGAACTGGAGAAGGAAATGGGAAACCACTTCAGTGTTTTTGCCAAGATGGCATTGTTAAGAATGGAATATGACTGAAACAACTCCACAACAACCTCTTTTTATTCCTGGCTAGCCATATCTGTGAAATGATAGTTTTCATCTATTAAAAAGTGGCATAGCATTTAATTTGAAAAAAAAAACCCAACTTATTTTGATATACATTAGGATTAATGATCTACACTTAATTTCTGTCAGACTAGTTTTCAATTTTCTAAAGATTTTCTTTTGTCAGGTAGAATCCCTCCTTAAGTTATTCATGTTTCCATGTTTATTGTATACTTGGTTAGTGAATTCATTTATTTCTAGTTCTTTCTTAGGTAATCTATTCCATGTTCCTACTATGTTCTGCCTGTGTTTAATTAGCATCAAATAGTTTTCATTATTACATTTTTATAATAATGTTTTATATTTGAAAAAGCCATCCCTTTTTCTTTCTTACTTTTCTACCATCATTTCCTTTAATATATTAGATCTGCTCTTTCTCCAACGCAATGCTATTATTTTGTCTATTTCAATAGGATGATAGAACACTAAAGCTAGTCAGCTGATTTAGTTACTGTTATCATTTTTCTTATCATTCTAAGACTCATCATGAGCAATAAATTCCCAGACAATTTAAGTCAATCTTTATTTCTTCAAGGGGAATTTTATTATTTTATATATAGAGATCTTGTGTTTTCCAGATATTCCTAGGTATTTAATGAATTTTTTAATTAGTTGGAATGGAATTGCCCTTTCTATTATTTCCTCCTGGGTTTTGTTATTGCTATAAAGTAAGGCTATATATTTTTGTGGGTTCATTTTGTACCCTGCTACTTTATTGAAACTTTTAATAATCTTGGCTAATTTATTTTTAGTTTATTATGGAAAATCATCTTAACATCAGAAAGTAGGGGGGAAATTGATTGCTCTTTTGCTGTTATCATGCCTTTAATTTCTTTCTCTCATTCTATTGTTATTTCTAAATAAGAACAAATTCAAATAATTCAATAAATTCTAAGAAATAATTCAATAAATTCTATATTCCATGTCAGTAATAGCAGAATAAATCTATATCCTAATTTTACTACTACATTTATTGGGAAAATATTTAGTGTTTCACCATTGCATATACACCTTGCTTTTGATTTACATATGTACCTTGTTTGATATGAGAAAAATAAAAGGAAAAAAGACCTTCTATACCTGCTTTTACAAGGTTATGAACACAAATGAATATTATACTTTGCCAAAGGTTTTTTTCTCCCCCACAACTATCAATATATGGCCCCTTTATAAGCTTCGAGGGGACCTTGTCCCTACATCCACTCTCATTTTTTAGTTGGGTCTCCAGATCACAGATGGTACATCACCCATAAGGGTATTAGTGTTATCTTTGATAGGTTTGGGATGGTTACTGGTCATTTGTGGACTCTCTCTCTCTCTCTCTCTCTCTCTCTCTCTCTCTCTCTCAAGCTTACAGAACTCCTCTTTATTCAGTACAGACAGCAAGGAGAGACTCACTTTCACCACTTAATGCCTTTAAGGGACACCTATGTTTTATTAAGCAACCAATCAAATATTTGTGTCTTGACCCACATAATTAGCAGTGGAGAACATTCATCCATTCATCCATGCTGAGAGGCTGCTAAAAGAAGGCTCACTAAATCTCTCCACATATTTTGGAAGCAGACAAAGCCTACTGAGCATGCTCTGAGATCAGAGTTCTCATTGTCCATTTTCCCGTTACAGATATAATGAAATAAACTTTGATGTTTTTATTTTTAAAGTTTTTTTATTATGTTAAATATTTTCATAGCATTGAACTGTCACTGAATCACTGATATAAACCCAACTAGAAAATAATGAAAACAAAACCACACATATAAATAATTATATGTGTTTGTGGTAGAATTTTATTTAAAATGTTTGAACATACATTCTTTGAGGATGTTGACCTATAGTTTTATTTATTTTATCCTTACCTAGTTCAGCACTAGAAATATATTTGTGTCATAAATGAAGTTTTCCAGAATGTTACAATTAAAAATAATTTGCATAGTATAAGTAGCAACTGTTCTGAAAAGTTTTGCAGTGTTAACAATTAAAAATAACTTGTATAGCATAACTAATAACTGCTCTGAAAAATTTTAATAGAATTGTACTGTAAGTCCAATTGAATTTTTAAAATTTTTCTATTTACTATCCCATAGCATTTGTAAATTTGGTTTGTAAAAAAATTACATTTTTTGTGAACTTTGGTATTATTTTACTATATATTTTATGGATAAACTGTGATTTCTTTTATCTTCTTATTTTTGATGGCATAGAACTGTTTATATTAGGTTCATATTTCTTAAAATAATTTTTCTCTCTTGCTATTTCACCTTATTAATTTTATATTTTGTTAATTTGATGTCCTGACCTTTTCTTTGTAATCAGTTTAATATTCTATATGTTTGTCTGCAAATGAGGATGATCTGGGACTTAGGGAAAGAAGAAGATGAGAGAAGATAAGATGATTGGAGGGAGAAAGAGAAGGGAGAGGGGAAGGAGAGGAGTAAATGATATAT
Organism: Bettongia penicillata ogilbyi; assembly: GCA_023548195.1. Lineage (NCBI taxonomy): Eukaryota > Metazoa > Chordata > Mammalia > Diprotodontia > Potoroidae > Bettongia > Bettongia penicillata. The sequence goes on from JAJHZJ010000187.1 coordinate 6,426,207, forward strand.
TATGGGGCACATACCTGGAGTAGATAGAAGGTCAGGAGATATTAAGAAAGAGTAGAAACCTTGGGCTTCACACAATGAAGGAACAACTATTACTCAGAGACAGGAACGAAGAAGAAGGCAAATGTGGAAACTATTGAGAGATTTTGAAGAATGAAGTAAGAGAGATTAAAGAATTCTCCAATTATGGCCTTAGTGTTTTTCAGGATAGTAGGTGGCATGGAATCTTTTGAGAAAAAAAAGAGTTGGGATTGTGGTTTAGAATTTTCAGAAATAGGATAAGGTTTGGAACAGCCAGTGTGGGGACCAGGAAAGAGAAATTACCAATGAGAAATGGCATGATTTTGGGTCAGGTGTGAAAGTCATGTCTAATGTCTGGAATGAATTTATAACCAACCAAGCCAGCACAGTTCCCTCAGTAGCTTTCAGCAGTGGAAGTATGAGTAAAGACTAATAGTTGGGAAGGTATATGAGGTTGGGGATTGGATCAGCAGGCCAGGAAGGGCAGAGGAACAATGGGGAAGAGATGTGGACATGATCCATGTGACATAGACTGTATTAGCAGTTTGAATATAGGGAAAATAGCTCATTAAAACAGAGCAAACATTTTGTCAAATTGGAAAGGACTTAAAAAAATCTATTGCTTGTATGTGCCTCTTGTCTTAACACTAAATAATGGCAGCTGAAGTAGTAGTGATGAAAACAGTAATAATGATAAAGATCTTTTATATAATACTTTAATCATATACAAACATACGCACATACACATAGATTCTCTAGGGAGAATTTATTTATACATACATGAATGCATACATACATATATATATATATATATATATACTATAGATAGAGATATAATTTATATATGACACATACATAGGTGACACAGTGGATAGAGCCTGGAGACAGGATCTGTGCTCAAATGCAGTCTCAGACACTTACTAGCTGAGTGTCCCTGGGCAAGTCACTTAACCCCATTTGCCTCAGTTCATCATCTATAATATGAGCTGGAGATGGAAATGGCAAACTATTCCATTATCTCTACCAAGAAAACCTCAAATGGGATCATGATGAGTTGGACATGACTGAAAAAGGACTGAATAAGAACAGATTTGGATATACTATGTACTATGGATACTATACTATTTACATGGATGTGCTATCCATATAAATATACTACAATTATATATGTCTACTGAGCATACGATGTTGATGGACTATATATAGTATACTAAACAGTATACCTCTAGACACTATGTCTCTATATACAGCACATGATATGTAGACGTTATATCTATCGATCTATCTATATATCTATCTATCTCTATCTATCTATCTATCTATCTATCTATCTATCTATCTATCTATCTATCTATCTATCTATCTATCTATACACACACACACATAAGTTTCCCCCTAGGGAGGACCATAAACATCTTGAGGCCAAGGACCTTTTTCCCCTTCCTCCCTCTGTCCCTCTCTCCTTCCTTCTTTCTTTCCTTCCTTCCTTCCTTTATTCTTTCCATTTTCCCTTCCCCTGTCTCTCACCCTTCATCCCTATCTTCCTTCCTTTCAAGAAATAAGTGTGTTTGAGGAAAACAAGTGTCACAGTGACCACAATGAAAAATGTGAATATCTGTGAACATGATTGAAACAGTGATTACCCTCGTCCCCCTCTTCCCTCTGATTTTTTTGGTACCCTTAAGATTGAGTTGGAGTGTCTAGACTCTTTCATTTTTGCTACACTCTCACCATTTCCCTAAGCAGTGTCCCCTGCACCACAGTTCCATGTAACCACCTAGCAATCACATTAGCATTCATAAAGAAATACTTATGCCAAAGTTATGTCTAGATTTAACATATAAACCTCTCACTCAATATCTGGGGGGAGTAATATTCCCCTTCCTATACTATTTAATACTCTAGGGAGAATATTAGTTTTATTGTTAAGCTCAGTTTCTATATAACACAGTCCCAAGCTCCAAGTCCAAAATGCCCATTAGATGTGAGTCCCAGGTACCTTGGCATCCCCCACCTTCCCTGTTAGGTTGGTTGGCTACAAAATCAGGGTTGCCATGGCATGATGGTTCCGTGTTCATTGGGTTTTCTACCTCCTGTCCCTGATGCTAAAACTGACAAAAAAGGAAAAACAGAAATCCGAGGCCTATTTTTCAGGGCCTCAGACCTAAAAAGAAAGGTTTGAGGGAGTTCAACCTTGATTTAGTTCATGGCATCTTTGCCAGGGGTAAGAGTAGGAAAAAGAATGAAATTAATATTAAAGCTGAATGCTCTTACACATGGTAGGGCAGTATAGGCTATTTTCTCTCAGCTATGGGTGCCTCCATTTTAGACAATCTGGACATGTCCAAAAGAAAACCCTAGTTACGTTAGTTATCCCATCTCTGGCACGATATGGGCAGCATTTTTCATCATTCATCCTCTGGAATTATGGTTGATCACTGAGTTCTTAGGTATTTCATAATTTTTTGTTTTTCAAATATTGATTTTACAGTATCACTTGTTCTCCTGGTTCTGCTCACATCACTGTGTATCAGTTCATAAAATGTTTTCAGAGTTTCTCTGAAACCTCATTAATAGCTTATTAAAGGCTTTTTGATTGATTAAATGCTCCTTTATAAGGATGTGTACAGCATTGCTGTTATCGGAATTCCCTGAAGTATATATTATAATCCCTTTCTTGGGATGAACCAAAGCCCACGCAGGTCAAGGTATACCCTTTCATCCATTCTCTGATCCATTCTCACTTCTTTTCTATCCATGTAAATGCATAGATCTTGGGAAATGTTGATATGAAAAACAAATATATCAGTACATCAGAGACTGAGGCCCTTCAGCTGGTGTGATATGAACTCAATTACAGCCTGATATTAAAAGAGAGAGAGAGAGGAGTAACCTATCACTCGGGAGCTTAAAAATGGTCAATTTGTTCTCAGAGAGTGAGAAGAAATTTTGAGCAGAATTTGGGGTACAATGCACACATAGACAGTAGATTTTGATAACACTCATGTCCTAGCAGCACTATTGCATTCACTGAGGATTTAGTTTCCCATGTCTTCATTTTGAGCTGCCCAAATTTCTTTCTCACCAGTCTGTGGGTTCTGGAAGAGTTTACATCATTGGGAAGATTTATTTTCTTGGTCCATTTGTGGTATCAGGAGTAAGTCAGGGGCAAAATGTAGGCTGGTCAGATTATCACAGCAAAAGGTCCTGGGTGATATTTGTTCTTGGACACTGCTGGCTAAGCACATGGATGAATGAGTGTCTCTGATGGCTTCCTTCTGACAGCCATTTATCAAATGTTGGATATAATATTTGGTTAAGCCTCATATAGAAGGAATTAAAATATTGAGTTGTTTTACTTGTAGAAAGGTCTGCAAAACTGGTTTGTACTCTATTCCAGAGCTATGTGGAGCCATCATTTATCAAAGGAATATATTACAGAATTGAAAAAAACAAGAGTGCCTTATAATTTTCCTTCTCTCTAAAAGAAGCCTCTGAAATTTATTTCTGATAGGCAGTGTGACTTAATGGATAGAGTTTTGTTCTTTTAGTCAGGAGGATTTATGCCCAAATCCCGCCTTCAACTTTGTTTCTTTATCATCATGAGCAAATGGAATCCAGCCCATTTATAAAGCACCTACTATGCACACAGCAATGTGTCACTCACTGAAGAGTTTTAAAAAGGAAAGAAGAAAATCACTCTTTGCCTTTGACTTCTTCCTTTGGATCTCCAGAACTTAGCAGAGTTCTTGGCACAGAGATAGGTTTTAGTAAATCCTTATTGATTAATGATTGGTTGAATTCTGTTGCAGGCCAAAAAATGTAAAAAAATCAGCATATAAATGATGATTTGAGGAAAAAGGAGAGCACTAAAACAGGAGGGGCCCTAAAACCCTTCCATTGGGAGGTAGCATGTATTGTGAGAGCCCAAAGAGACCAGGGATCCTAAGAGGCAGAGGAGGGAGGATGTCTCAGTTATGGGGGGATGAGTTGTGTGAAGACAGATATAAAAAGGTTTGGAAAGGAGCAAGTACATATAATGATTCAGTAAAGGATTCTGAGAGAGATAGCAGTCTGACAGGAGGGAAACCTGGAAAGAAAAGTTTCTCAAAAATCCTGGAATAGAAGAATATCTAGGAAGAGGGCAGAGTGAACACTGCTAAAAGTTCTATAAAAGTCAAGGTAGATGAATATTGGGGGGAAATCATTGTATATAATGACTAAGAGATTGCTGGTAACCTTAGAACAATTTCAGTTGGGTAGTGAGGTCAAAAGTCATATTAAAAGAGTTAAAAATGAATGAGAGAAATGGAAGTATCTATAACAAATATAGAATGCTTTCCCAAAGAAGATATTTGACTATAATGGACTTAAAGGTTGGGGAAGGCCTAAGTATCTAAGGAGACAGTAGATGTGAATGGACTGAGAATTAGTGAAAGAGGAAGGGTGCTGAAAGAACAAAAGTTGCTGGTGATGATAGGGAATTAGATCTAGGGAATGAAATATCTAGCCATGTCTGGAAGAAAGTCAATTTCTTCACCAGAATGAGGAAAAAAGTGCATTGGAGGGAAAGTGATAATGAGATATTCCATACAAGTGAATTCCAGATAGCTGAAACTTGACATTTTAAATATCTGTTTCTTTAAAAGATTAAAAAAAATATTCTTTTTTTATTGAAAATTGAACTTCCTGGTCATCTCAAACATATATGGTTTATGGGAAGAATTAGGGTAAACACCATGAAAATAATTGACTGTCAAGATTCGGTGTATTTCTTGGGACCTATGGAGATCTACACAATGTTTTTTTTTCCGTATAGTAAAACCTCCAGACTGCTGTATACACACTCACATCTGCACACACACATACATACATATATGTGTATATGTATATGAGATTTACATTTATCATATGTATCTACATATATAACTCTGCATCAAAGGCATCTATCTATCTGTCTATCTATCTATCTAATCATTTCTCTCCCAATCATTTATTAAGCTTATTATGTACCAGACATGATGTTATGCAATGGGGATACAAAGGAAGTCAAAAGATAATCTCTGTCCTGAAGGCCCTCACAATCCTAATGAAGAATTCATAATCTATTGATCACATGCCAAAAAGCAGAGATCTTTTACTTTGTGCGCATGGATAGATTTCACAGCATCTGTGAACTTGGATGGGGGAAATCACATCTTGATTCATTAACCACCAACTGAAATTTAGCATTTCCTTGAACTTTTTATAAGGTATTATGAAATGTGGTCTGCACTGGTTACCATATTGGCAAAAAAAGGTCAGTGGCAAAAAGAAGATGAAGAACCTCTCCCATAAAGGGCAGCAAAGCATCCAGGGGCCAATGATGTCCTATACTCACCCCAGGCATCTTGGCATAGTAGGAGGAGCTCCAACTCGGGGGATTTGGGTACAGATGCTATTTCTGATATTATCCACAGGATGTGTGATATTGGCTAAATAATTTAAATTTAATTGTCTTCAGTGGCCTCAATTGCCAAATATCAGGGTTGGCTACATAATCGCTAAGGAAGACCATCTTCCATGTTGAGGTCTATTTATCTATCAAGCTTGATGTAGCCACCATCAAAACCACCACCACCACCACCACCACCACCACCACCATCAAAACCACCACCACCACCACCACCACCACAACCACCACTACCACCATCAAAACCACCACCACCATCACCACCACCACCATCAAAACCACCACTACCACCACCACCACCACCACCACCACCACACCATCAAAACCACCACCACAACCACCACCACCACCATCAAAACCACCACCACAACCACCAAAACCACCACCACCACCACCAGCACCACCAAGACTACCACCAACACCAATAACAACAAAACAACGAACTTCTTAACAATTTAATCTATTTCAAAAGTAACCTTGGCTGCCTCAGAATTTGAATAGGTTGCCTTACATCAGAGGCCATTAACCAAAGGAAAGATGGTCATTTGGCATGAATATTATGAAAAGGATTCCTATCCAATAGGCATCTGATCTACCTTGCCTCTGCTATGCCTTTTCAAATTTAAGCTTCAATTTATTCTTTCTGGAAATATTCAAGGAAAGACTTGATAATCATAGGGAGAGGGATAAAGCTATTGTTTAGAAAGAATTTTTATATTGCTCAAAAAATTCACTACATAGAATTTAAGGTCCCTTTCAATTGTAAGATTCTAATTTATCACTTCCTTGGAATTACCCATAGGTCACAGGGTGGGTTCATTGAAAGAATATAACACTAGTTTCAAAGTGGGCCCTCATTCCTAAAACTATAGCTCATGAGCCCATATTGATGTCTTTCCTTCCATAATCAAACAGAGCATATCACTCAAAGAAAAGGGAATATACATTTATATTTGTTCAGTTATTTCAGTCATGTCTGACTCTCTGTGGCCCCATTTGGGGTCTTCTTGGTAAAAGTATTGGAGTGGTTTGCCTTTTCCTTCTCCAGCTCATTTTAACAGATGAAGAACTGGGACAAACAGGTTTACATGACTTGCACAAGGGCACACAGCTAGTAAATGTCTGAAGCCAGACTTGAACTCATGAGATGAATCTTCCTGACTTCAGGCCTGGTACTCAATCCACCATGCCTCTTAGCTGCCAATGCAATTATATAGGGCTTACTATGTTCCAGCCACTATGCTAAGTGTTTTGTAACTATCTTATTTAATTTTCATGACAATCCTGTGGGGCAGGTGATATACTTATCTTCATTCTACAGTTGATGATACTAAGACAGAGGTTAAGTGACTTGCCCAGGGTCACATAGCTAGTAAAAGTCTGAGGCTATATTGGACCTCAGGTCTTGCTAACTCCAGACACAACATTCCATTCACTAAGCCACTCAGCTTCCTGAAACCACATGGGGAAAAAATAGTGACAAAACATTCCAACCATAAATCATTGGTTCACTATCCTATAATATATATTGCATACCTGAAAATAGTGGACCCACCAAAAAAGTCCCTAAGTAGAATTTTACCCTAGTGACTAGTGCAGATATGCCAAGGTAATTTATACTTCCAGTATTGCAGGGTATTATTATTGTTATTTCTTTTCTTTCCATATTGCCCTTGTACTCCTCATTTGACATGATGCCTTTGAAGTATAGATTGGTTTGATGGGAAGCCTGGGCTTGTCACTGCCCAGTACAGTATGTCCTTCTGGTGAATGGATCCACTATAAGACATTATTACCAATAAGATGGCTGGGAGGGGGTTGGTTAAGGTAGACAATTGTCTTCCCTTTAGACAATTTCTGTTGAAGGAAGAATTTTAAAAAAGGGGGGGGGGCAGAGCCTACCCTATTATGTGACTGGGAGGAAAGAAGTTATGACAGAGAAATGCTAATGGTAATTAGTCCTATGACAGTGATCCTATTAAGCACTTACTGGACCTGTGTACATGATCATATTCTGTTTGACCTCATGACCTCAACTATCAGCAGAGCATCAGGGTCAGCTGATTTGAGATTTTAATGTTGATCCCTTTCCTTTATGACTGTAGCCATTATTATGCTATGACATTCGCAGGGGAATTATCTTATTTGGTACTATATATTACATTCCATTCTCCTTTCATAGCTGAATAATATTAGCTTAATTTGAAGAGCAGAAACTATGGGCATATTTTCTCCAAGTTTTTCCTTTAAAAATTGACTTCCTCATAAATATAAGAATTGGAAATTCAAATTATAATATTACATGCAATAGTGACAATAATTTAAATTCATATAATTCATAATTTACACTTCACTTTATCTATATTATTTTATTGAAACCTCATGCCAATGTGGGCACAGCTATTCTTAATCTTATTTTGCACATCATGAAACCGAGTCTCAGCTAGGTTAAGTAATTTGCTGGTCATCTCACAAATGCTTGGCAGATCTAAGATTCAGTCAACCAGTTAAGTAAACATTTATTTTATGCCAAACCCCAGGGATCTAAAAACAACAGAAAAAGAGCCCCTACATTCCCGAGGATTACATTGTAATAGTAAAGACCACACACATACATACATACACATTTGTGTGTTTATATGTATTATATATATGTGTATATATATGCACATCTATACACATGTGTGCGTCTAAATATGTATATATACATACACACATATATATATATATGTTTGTTTCTATCATTGTTTAGATGGATACTGGTAGAATATTTCTATCTCTAGATAAATAATGTGTTTATCTAGTTAGGTAGAGAAATAGAAACACATTTTATATATATATATCATCAATCTATCTGTATCTTTCTATAAAACATATCAATCAGATACAAGGTAACCTTGAAGGACTAAGAACCTGCATCTGGGATTTGGGTGGGGTAAATGTCCAGGATATACCTCCTAAGTAAGGTGGCATTTGAACTGAGTCTTAAAGGAAAGCAAGAAATCCAAGAGCCAGAGGAGAGAAATAGATTGTCTATTCCCCATTCCAGACATGGAGAATACCCAATTCACAACTTGGAGATAAGAGATGAAATGTCATATGTGAAAAACAGCAAACATGGTATTGTAGCTGGACCATGATGTATATGGATGGGAATGCTGCTAGATGAGAAGGCTGATTCTATGCCTTTGTAGTATTAATGTAAGATTAATGGTAGGTTTAGGGGGAAGAGTTAAAAATCCTACTTGCCCATTAATAGGCCTCAGGTGAATTCCATTAAAGGAAGCTTGATTAGGGGAAATTTGCTTTGTATACATATCTCTCTATCTCTATCTCTATCTATCTATATACATACACACACACACACACACACACACACACACACACACACACACACATATATATATTTCTCCAAGTTTTTCCTTTAAAAATTGACTTCCTCATAAATATAAGAATTGGAAATTCAAATTATAATATTACATGCAGTAGTAGCAATAATTTAAATTCATATAATTCTTCATAATTTACACTTCACTTTATCTATATTATTTTATTGAAACCTCATGCCAATATGGGCACAGCTATTCTTAATCTTATTTATATATTTATATTATATATAATATATTTATATATAATATATTTTTATATATTATTTATATTATATATATATATATATACACACATACTCTGAGGTGAGGTTTTCTCTGGTAACTATGTATGTATATAATGGTCAGAAAGTTGGATCTGTCAGTTGATCTATGATGTATGTATTACTTATGGTCAGACAGTGAGAAGCCTTGTCAGTTGGTCTTTATTTCTCTACTTGTATTTTCTCTGTTGGTGAAAGTAATTAAAATACATTATTGACCCCTCAAAAGTTCCTTTCCTTTTAGAAAATCAGAACTAAGAACCTGTACAGCAGGCTCTCTTGTGTATGCCAGGGTCCTTGCTGCTACAGTCCTGCACTTTTCTCACTGTACCATGTTGTCTTGACTATAAAGATTCATTTTTAAAATGCATGGAACATCATGATCCCAGAAGAAAATAACAAGTGACTCAAGAAAATGGAAAAGGATCATAGTTTCTGTAAGTCAACTCCAGATTAACATCATTGGTGACTTGTATGTAAGAAGTGACATAAAAATATTCCATTTAAACCATGTATAATTATTAAAGGAGGGAGACTACTCATGGAGCAAGAGCAGGACAATCCAACGGCTACCGTGGTATCCACAAAATACGAATGGATCCAAAAGGAGACCTCAAATATATTGAGTAGATACATTGAGCATCTATTGATGGATAAAAACTAGATTTACTAAGTTTCAAAACGCAAGCCTAGGTTGCTCTTGCTACCAATGATTGGAGCATCCACACTGATGAGAAAAAGAAACCCATCATAGTACCAAAATATATTACAATGATTTTAAACAAAAAGAACAACTTTAATTTTAAATGCCAGGTTAAATATCCACGTTGTTAGGAAGGTCACTCACTGTTAGATGGTATGATTTTGTCATCCACTAGAGCCTTAAATTCATTTGAATATTGCAATTGTATTAGCTCAAAAGTCATAAAAGCTGCCCTTGATCATTTATATGGTGAACATCATCAGCTGTATCTGTGAAGCATAATTTTTAATGAAACTCGGTGATGAAATGAAAATGATATCCTACCTAGCAGTGAGACATTTACTGCTTCCATTAATCCTCATCACTCCAGTTTATCTCTAAAAACTCCATTTTCAATGGTTCTGGGTGGGCAGGCTTTGTTGGGTGATTAATGCCCCTTTCCTTGGCATTCAGAGTTGATTGAAGGCTTTGGAAGTTTGGAGTGTCATGGAACACTATTTCTATGATGATCTCAGTAATTTTAGATACCACCCCTTTTTATTAAGATATGGAGTTTTCACTTTTTTTAGTCATAGATCCCTTTGGCGATCTGATGAAGCCTATCAACTGCTTCCTCATAATCATGTTTTTATGAACAGAATAAAATACTTGGGATTGCAAGGAAACAATTGAATTGACATACAGTTATCAATAAAGATATATATATATAAAGATATAGATATATCTATATATGAAATATGTATGTATATGTATGTATATATATTTGTGTGTGTAAATTTATGCACCTCAGGCTAAGAATCCCTCATTTAGAGAGAATTTGAATTTTTCAGGGCTGGAGAATAAAAAAAATCACATGTTGAAAAGGCCATTCTTCTTATTTGACCTTGTCTTATAGGTGTTGGGCAGAATGGAACATGTTAATGGTCAATCACTAAAGTAAAAATGCAGTCAATGCAGGCTATAATTGAGGTGGTGGTGGTGACAGTTTTGTGACAGAGAACCAGAAATCCAAAGGGGGAGCAGATATCAGTGAGGATACTAAGATATAAGCTCTGTTGAGAATAACCAAAGTACAGATAGGTTGTCATCAAAAGTCCTAGGACAGAAGTTACCATCAAGGAAACCAAGGCTTAGTTTAGTGCTTGAAGGGCTCTTACTATCAGTTAGATGGTTTTCCATGAGATGAGATGAGAGAGAGGGAGAAAGGAAGGGAGGGAGGAAGAGGGAGGGAGGGAGGGAGGGAGAGTTTAAAAGCCTGTCTCTTTTGCTTCAAAGTTTGTTTATATTTTTATTTAATTAGTGTTAGTACTTGCTTGGATAAAAGATTCCATTGATCATAACTCATCTATTTTTATGCTTTTTTGTTTGTAAATTGAGAATTGAAAAAAAAATAAAGTATATAATGTGAGATGCAGGGATATGAAAGAAAAAAGAAAATAGACTTTGTCTCAGACTTATTTGAGATTTTTATCATATCTGGGGACTCTTCATGTTTCTAAGGGGGAATTTTTTTTTCCATTCATCCTTCACAAAGCTTAACTCAACAAAGCAGATCAAAGGGGTAAGGCTAGTACTTTTACCCTAGGTTAAAGTATATGTTAAAAAATAGCAATTGGCTGTCTTGTGCAGGCTAGGCAACTATTTAGTCCTGCAGGATTTCCCCAACAGCCAAGGCTGATGAGTAGAGAATACATCATACCCATCAGGAAGTGAAGGAAAATGGCTGTAGAAAACTAGTGACAACTATATTCCAAGGGTGGGGGCCATAGAAAAGGGAGTAAGAATCCTATTTTTCCTTTCTGCATGAGATTAATAGGTAACATTTTCTGCTGAATTCAAAGAAGTCCTCACTGACACATTATTTTACCAGTTATCATTTCCAAAATTCTCCTCCTTTTGCTCACTGAGGTTACTAATAATATGTGCATTATACTGATATAATCATCTCATGATATAATGCTCTTCTTGCTATGAGTGAGAGCTATGTGTCCTATCTTACCTTACAATGAAAAGAAACTGGTTCATGATAGGATTGTCTTCTGTGTTCTTTGGAGAGTAATGACCTATTATGGCACCCTTCTTCAATTTGTGTTATGATGGGAAACTCAGAAGATCTGAGTTTTAATCCATTCAGTCACTTCTTAACTATGCTGTCTTGGCCTCATTTTTTATCTTCCATAAGTGACCAGAGTAGATTTTTTTTTTCTGAGTTCATTTTCACTTCTGGCATTAAGTAATTCTGTGATTCTTAAATGTGATCTTAAAAGTTGGAATACTTTGGGATGTAGTCTTGTATTAGCAGGAACATATACAAAGGGTCTATGTTGAGCTTCTGTTATCTGAAACCTCACCTTTATTTGGAAGATTTGATGAAACCTTTCTTGATTAGCGCCGTTTTGTCCATTTTTGTCATTTTTATCAGCTTTGATTTTGTTCAAGTCTGAGCTTAATGATTTGGAATTCGTGTTTTCCCCCTTTCACCATCTAAATTGGAAGTTTCTTGAGAGCAGATTCTATATCTTATATTTCTCTGATCGCCCACATAACTCCTCACACAGGGCTTGATATATGGAAACTATTCACGGTTTTGCTCTTTGAGGTGATCATTCTGCTTTGTGTTTATAAGCATTTTTTTTTTTGCAGCACACTTAACACTTCAAAATGTTTAGTGGTTTTCTGCTTTATGTAATGACTCTTTCTTGTTATCAGTGTGAGAAAGCAATGGACATAATTTTTCCCCCTCCATATCCATATCCATATATACATCTATATAATACATACCTACTCAGTTGATAAAGTAAACTCCAAGGTCATGACCAGAAATTGACCATAAATTAGTTGTTAATCCACTGGTCCATGCTTTTGCTAAAAACAAAATATTAATTCTTGCATTCAAAAGAGTTTGGAGAGTATTTGATTGCTGTGATGCTATGATCAACATAACTGAGAAGGATTGTTTCAAGTAAAAGGAAATAATAGCACTTGGATTTATCCATCTTATGATCTGGTAAGGAATGTTAATCAATAAGTCAATCAATTAGCGAACATTTGTTCAATAACTTCTGTGTGCTAGGAATAGCATGAACTGCTGGGGATACAAAAAAGAGACAAAAATAATCCAGTCTCTCAAGGAACTCATAGCCTAATGATCTGAAGACCAGAAATGTGCCTAAATCTTTGTAATGCAAAATGAAACCTGAGATTTTTAAAAAAGACAACTAAAAGTGCTTTGGGATCTCAGAGGAAAAGGAGATCACTGGAGACTACTCAAAGAGGTTGTCATGGGAAAAGTGCAATTTTAACTTAACCTTGAAGGGAGGGTAGGATCTAGATATGTATAACATGAGTAAAAGGTATGTTAGGAGGAGGGATGAAGGCACAGGAATTAAAGGGGGAAGTGTCTAGAGTCATAAGCAAAGGATGGGCAGTATACTATTTTTGTCTGGGCATAGGGTATATAATGAATGCTGTTAGAGATAAGCCTCAACTGAAGGAAAGTCATGGTGTCCACTGAGGATTTCAGGATATGATGAGTGATATGGCCACTTACCAGCACTGTGATCTCTGGGAAGGTTCTTTAAGTCTCTCTGGACTTCAGTCTCTTCATCACTAAAAAGAAAACAAAAGTTACACACATTATATAATTCAGCAGTAAGAAATACATATATTATTTAACACAATAGAAGTACATAGAAATGTTTGGAAGATGATACTGAAGGAAGAAGGATTGATTAGAAGGTGATGGAAATAATTTATGAGAGAAGTAATGCTGGCAAGTAACAATACGCATGGGAGGAAGTAGATTGATGCAAGAAATGTTGGGGAAGCAGAAATGGCAGATGGAGGGATTAATTGGAAATATCAAAAGCAGCATCAAATCCGGAGCAGGTTTTGGGAGGAAGATGTTGAGTCTAGCTTTGTATTTGTTGAGTATATCGCGGAGGCAATAATCACAGCACTGGTGCTGACTATAAATATACCATCGTAGTTCTGAATCCCAAAGTATAATAGACTCTCCATATAGAAGGCAGAAGGAAAACATTTATTCAGACTCCAAAAAGTCAAATCCCAAACGAGAAAGTCAAATAAGTCATAGTAGTCAAGAAGTCACGTTAGCACTGCAGGGGACACAAAGGCATTCCCAAGTCTTCTCCACCCCTAGTGGGACCTTCCCACAAACAAACAGAGAAATGAACAAACAAACACTCATGAACCTTGCTGTCTGCTTGTCTGTGCCCTTCCTTGCTCTGACTGCTCTCTCAGTAATTTCCTTTCAGTTCTGCTCTAGCTCCACCTCTTCCTGTTCCACCCATTCAGCAAACTCCTCCCACCACAGACTTCCATGTGACCCAGAAGGTCACATGGGTCTATTAATGAATAGGAAAGATTTTCCCATTTAAATTATCATTACATTGAGTGAGTTTCTTAAGGGACATATAGAAGGAATATCCTCAAGGGGGAATAGGTAGGAAGATAGATTTGGAGATAAGAAGAAAGACCAGAAGACATGTTCATTGTAGTGATGCCTAAAGCAGAGACTTAGTAAGATCACATAGGCAGAGAGGGGGACAGAGAGACAAAGAATAAAAGAAAAAAGAACAAAACAAAAAAGAACAAAAATGAAAATAAACACATAGAGAAAATACAGAGAAGGAAATAGAAATAGACATTGACAGAAAGATAAAAGAGGAGAGATGAATGGGGAATGAAGAGGAAGAGACAGAGAGGAGAGAAAGAGAACAAAGAGGGAAAATGAGATAAGACCGGCTGAGATGAGACAGGGAAGCAACATACAGAAAGGAGAGGACAATGTCAAAGAAACCAAGGGAAGAGAATCTCAGGAAGCTGAGTGGTTGAGAATTAATGGTGATAGTCACATTAAAACAACAGCAACCACAATAACAACAGCAAAAAGATGAGACCTAAGAAAAGGCTAGTGGATCTGGATAGTCAGAGTTCTTAGAGAGAGCAATGTTATTACAGTAGATGGAAGAGTAAGGCAGGTTGTTAAAGGCTGAGAAATGGGTGGTTGGTAAGAAATTTGAAAGAAAATTCTAGTGAGGCAGAAGAAATACATAAAGATAGTAGTTAGATGAGGAAGAGGGTCTAACTTAAGGTTGTTAAACTTCTATTATGATGTCGAGAGAAGACCGGATCATGGTTGTAGGCAGAGGAAAGGGTCTGCAAAAGAGGGATTGAAACTTCAAGAAAGAGTTAAGGTGATGGATTGAGCAAGGCTGCAAAGGACACTGAAATGGAAAATAGTGGGAGTACCAGTGGAGGTGTGAGCCTTGCAAAATAGTAGTCCCAGAGAAGCGATCAGGGAGGAGGGAAAGGAACATAGTACTAACAGGGAGTGTCACTGAAGTTCATAGGTTTGTTGGCAGCTTTTAACTTGCCCATCTTCAACTTCGGTGCTTAACAGCACAGGGCAGTCAGCTTGGCCTCTTTGAAATTTTACTGTTTTTTTAAATGTTAAATTGGGAGCTATTTAGATGTTCTCAATTTAACATCTTAAGTGAAAGTAAAACTTCAAAGCAGCTGCTCACCAAAGCCTTGCTGAACACAATGACCAAACGAAGAAAAATGAAACTACTTTTCTTTGAAGTCCAATGTCTGCAAACCTTTGTGGAATACAGCCTTATAAAGGAGAATAAAGTCTCTTCTCATCTCTAACTTGTCCCCAATGTCTACTCTATACCGTTTTTCTCATTTACTATCTCTGTTTCATATCTTCTGAAATGAGATTCTTTTTATTTTATTGGTCCGGACCTGTGATTTCATCCCTGTGGGGAACTAAAAACATGGAAATGCCCTCCATCAGTACAGACTGGTCATTCCTCTGCAATCTATATTGTATCTTAGAAAACTGACCCTGGCATAGAGAGATTAAGTGCCTTGCTCAGGGCCACAAGGTGACTGTGCTACAGGTGGGACTTGAACACAGGACTTCCTGATTCCATTACGACATGCTATCTCTTATTGCTATTCTATCATTTCAGTGACTCTTAGTGACCCCATTTGGGATTTTCTTGGCAAAGAGTGATTTGTTATTTCCTTCTCCACTTCTGATGGTTGAAGAAACCAAGCCAAACAGGATTAAATGATTTGCCCAGGGTCACAAAGCTAGAAATGTATGAAGACAGATTTGAACTCGTCTTCCTGACCCCTAGGTCAAGCACTCTATCCACTGTATCAACTAGCTTCCCATTTGTTTCTATAGGAAACAAATATACTAAGCTATTAAAGCTTAAAATTGCAGTATAAGTTTTGGACATCCTATGTAAGTGACATATACACATATATACACGTACATACACAGATACATACACACAGATATATGCATTCACATACATATATAATGTCAACCCAAGATATATATATATATATATATATATATATATATATATATATATATATGGAAATTTGCCGAGGCATGTAATTCATCGTACTTTTTCCAAGAGAATTCACTTTGCAATCTTCTATTGAAAATTTCTCCACTCTAGATACAGAAAGATATGGCTCCTACTGATCCACTACAGCCCCTCTACTGAATTATAGTGACTAACAGAGGGTCTAGAGCTCATGGTGAGTCTTAGAAATCAACTAGTCCATTTTTCCCATTTTACAGTTGGAGAAACTGAGGCCCCAAGAGCCAAGAAATTGACCAAAATCACAAAACTTGCCAATAAGACAGCCAATGTACTCTGACTTCAACTTGAGTATTATGTTGTTTTGTTTTTCCCCTATGCCATGTTGCATCTCATTCTCATCGGTGATATTGAGTGTTCTCTTCCTAAAGAATGAATTTATTAGGCATTATGGGATATTAAAAAGAGAGGAAAAGATACTTTCCTTACTATCTAGCAGCTTATGATCACATCATTCTATGTTTAATTTTAGAAGGAACTCAGGGACCATTGATCCCTTCCCTCTCATTTCACAGAAGAAAGAACTGCCAAAATAATCATCCCAAAGTTCAGGTATGATCATAGTAGTGCCACCCACTTGGCAAAGTCTGATGACTCCCAAGGTAGCATAATGGATAGATCACTGGGCTTGGAATCAGAAAGACTCATCTTCCTTAGACCAAATATGGCCTCAGACATTTACTAGCTGTGTGATCCTGGGCAAGTCACTTAACCGTATTTGCCTCAGTTCCTTATCTGTAAAATGAGCAGCAGAATAAAATAACCAACCACTCCAGTATCTTTGCCAATAAAACCTTAAAATAGGTTCACTAATAGTCAACCACAACTGGAATAACTGAACAACACCAGTTGTCCTAGGATCCAATATAAACGACTGTTTGGCACATGAAACTCTTCACAACATGGCACATTCTTGTCATTCCAGTACTCTTATGCATTTTACCCCTTTCTGTACCCTATAGCACAGCCATGACCTCCTTGCCATCTGTCACACATGGCATTCCAACCTCCTCCCTTTCTGTGTCTTTACCCTGAATGTTCTTCTGGCCTAGGATGCTTTCCCTCTTTACTTTCACCTCTTACTTTTTCTAACTTCCTCCAAAATAGAGTAGTGCCAATGAGATATTCACAGTGCTTATGATAGCTATGAAAATGCCATCACAGTTCTGAATTGTGAAATACCACAGACTCTTCATAGGGAAGAACATTTATTCAGACACTAGAAAGTCAAAACCCAACATCAGAAAACTAAATCTGTCATAGTAACCAAGAAGTCTATAGACATTATCAGACCTTTCCACAAACACTCAGAAGTCTAGCTGTCTGTTTTTCTGTATTCCTCAGTTCTGACTGCTCTGACCAATTTCCTCTCAGTTCTGCTCCATCTCAGCCTCTTCCTGTTCCCCCTTTCTGCTCTACTTCCTTCTTGTTCCATGTGACTTAGACTCATGTGACTCAGATTTTCATGTGACTTAAACATGTCACCTGAGTCTATTAATAAATGGGAAAGATTTTCCCATTTAAATTACCATTACAGATAGCCAAAGCTCAACTGCCTTCAGGAAACCTTTCCCTATCCTCCTCAATGCTGTTGCCTCTTCTCCTAAGGCAACTTTTGAATACACTTTATATGCCTTATGTTTTATCTATTTATGATCACATAATTTCTCCCTTTGGGATGGAAAATACTGCAGGGCAGAGGTTTTCTGTTTTTGCCTTTTTTTTGTGCCCCTACTGTTAGTATAGTCATGGCATGAAAGGTGCTTAATAAATGCTTAGTGATTGGTTGGTGGAGAGTAGGCCACAGGAAATTACTCTCAATGATTTCCAAAGAGAGCAACAAATGCATCTGTAAGGACATGTTCAATCAGAAGAGCATCCTGCTTTATGCGTAAAGGGTAATTAGCAGACAGTCTCAGTAATTCTGGGGGGACATAAATGTTAAAAAGACCCCAAGAAAGTCCTTACACCTGTGGGGTAGATCCTGTGTGGTAATGTTATGTGAAGATCAAGGATCCACAGATATGGAAATACATATTCAAAGTACCAAACACAGTGCTTATTCCATAGTTCTGAATGTGAAGGCATGTTCCTCTCCCTCCCATACCTGGCCACAACAGAAAAATGCTTGTTCCCGAGCTCTGAGAATTATTCATTTTTGCCCAAGTACCTCCAGAACCTAGAACAATATCTGACAAATAGAAAGCACTTAATGAATAGTTAACCAGACTGATTTGAAATGAATACATATGGGGACTTCTACATGGCACAGTGAATAGGCACCAGACCTGGAGTCAGGAGGACCTAAGTTCAAATTTGGCCTCAGACACTTACTAGCTGTGTGACCCTGGGCAAGTTACTCAATCCCAATTTCTTCTCCACCCCATTAGCGCATATGAATAATCTACTGGTTGATTTTACTGGATATTTCTGTTTCAAGCTATTTCCCTGATAACATTCAGTTTAGCATAGATCAATTATAAGCAAGGAGTACTACATCAATAAATTGATAGAGAAAGGGAATATTCAACTCGTTAACAATGAATAAATCAGCAAGTATTTATTTAGCATCTATTATTTGCCAGATACTGCACTAGACAATGTGAATACAAGTAAGGAAAAAGAACGAAATACTCCCTAATTCCAAGGAATTTACATTTTAACTCAGGAGATAACATGTATTTACATAAATATACACAATGAAATTTAAATAAACAGATGTACATTATGATGGTGAACTAGATAAAACACTGGGCCTGTAGTCAGGAAGACCGAGTTCAGATTTAATACCAGACACTTATTAGCTGTGTGACTCTGGGTGAGTCACAACATCTATTTGCCTCAATTTCCTTATCTCTAAAATGGGGATAATAATAGCACCTGTAGTCTAGGGTTCTTATGAGGATCAAATGTGAAAATAATGTAAAAGTGTAAATTATAACATTGTAATGTAAAAGCGTAAATAATAATATTGTAAATAAATAATAGTACAAAGCACAGTACCTGGCACATGGTAAGCACTTTGTAAATGTTAGCTATTACTATTATTATCAGTATTGATACTTGCTTATATGCTTGCATACATACATATACACACAGTGGTTTGGGAAGGAGAAGGGTAGCAATTGAGGAAGATATGATAAAGATTCTGCTCTATATATGGACAGGTCACAGAATATTGGAAGAAGTTGATGGGGGAGATTTGTTTTCCACCTGCTTTTCCAATCTTACTTTATATTACTACTCCCCACCTACCCACTCCCACTTGTAGTCAAACAGGTCTGCTATGTGTTACCCATACTAGAACTGTCTTTTCTCAGTCAGACTCCTACCTCTGAAACGTACTTCTCCCTTATCGTTAGTATTACTCGTGTTTCTCTTTGTCTCTGTCTCTGTCTTTCTCTGCCTCTCTTTCTGTCTGTCTCTGTGTGTTTGTGAGTCTGTGTGTCTGTCTGTCTCTCTCTCTCTCATGCACACACACTCACTTTGTATTCCTTTTTGTATATATGGAGTTGAGAAACAACAGGACGTATTTGAAAAAGAGCTGGCCAAAAAGTCAAGATGACTTGAATTCTGCCACTGGCACATATGATGGTTATATCACTCTGAACAAATTACTTAACCTCTATGTGTCCCAGGCAAGTTTATGGAGGATAGGTCCTTCATGTATATTGGTAGAGAAAGCTCTTGGAAGAAAATGATGAAATTACACACACACACACACACACTCACACAAACAGAAAGAGTTTGCTCACATGGTATCATGTGTTTAGAGCTTAAAGAAAATCCATGTACTGTGTAGTCCACCCCATTTATTTAAAAATGTGGACCTATGACTCAAGAAATAAAATGACTTGCCTATAGTCATGTTTCTGAGGCAAGATTTGAGCCTATATCTTTCTCACTCCAAGACTAACACTCTATGCTGCAGTTTACCATGTTGTTTTCTATATATACACAGTATCCCCTGTCTAGAACTTGAGGTCCTTGAGAAGAATGGGTCTTTTTCTTTTCTTTTTCCTTTGTAAGAACAGGATCTTCAATATAGTTAATACTTAAGAAATAGGTGCTAAATTAAATTGAATTGAACTTATGTATACACAGAGTAGAGCCTGCCTTACTATCAAGGTATCTGGACAATTTGATAAATATTATCTCTTTCATTGATCTTCCTGATCCTTCTTTGGTTTTGGTGGGAGAGATTAATGCTGCATATTTTGATTAGGTCCCTGACAATGTCATCCTGCTGGGAAGCTGGGTGGTCGCAAAGTCCCACATCCATAGGGTCAACTGGTAGAACATCTCTCTGTTCCCTCAGAAACCTTCTGGTGGCCCCACCTCTACTTGAATTCACAAAACTCACATGCCTCTCCTTTGGGGATTCCAAGTTAAAAATAGAGAATTCATTTCTGTCGAAATGCTTTGTGCTCACTAATTCAAAGCTTGCATGTGTTACTTTGTGTCAATGTTAAAGATTAAAGAACTTTATGTTCCCCTTGAACAAAGGAGGACAGGCAGAGCTGAACACTGGCCAGAACAGCTCACTTCAATGTCCCAGTCACTGACAGCCCTCCCATAGGAATGGATTATATCCTTACTACAAATGAGACAACATCATCCTCTTTCATTGGGTGATGAGGAACTTTCAACAAATTAATTAAAACCTCTGTTAAGGATCCTACCTTGACACACAAATTCCCCAGAAACATGTTAAATCTCAGGATAATGGCAAACAGTTTTGGTTTGTGGCAATTCTCAATATAAACAAAATGAATTTTTTAAAAATTTATTTTATTTTTAATTTGTGGAATAATACACTTCCATAATATAGTATAATAAAAAAGATGATTATGCATGATTTTCCTCTAACCTGTCATGTACAATTTGCTGTTCTTTTTAACTATATAATGAAGTTATCATGTAATTTTCTTTTTTCCTTTTTTCTTCCCTCCCCCACCTACTCTAGAGATGGTTACAATGAGAATTAGGCAAAATTAGATAAAATGGATTTGTGGGCTTTTTCTTTATTTTAAATTTACACCAATAAGAAAAAAAATAAACATTTTATGTGATTAAAAAAAGTAATCAGACATATAACCTATGGACAAATTATATAACTGGTTTAATTTTTATTGAAATTAGGATGATGGTATATAGGGCATAGAATTGAAAACATCTTGTCCAAATATCCCATTTTACAGATGAGGATATGATATCCAGAGAAGAGAAGCAGTTCATCCAAGGTCAGAAGTCAATAGTTGGCAGTGACAGGAAGGAGGGCTTTTATTTTTATGAGGATGAGCTATGAGTAGAGGGAAAAAAATATACAGGTGCTTTATCTTTTTTGTAACTGGTTCTTGTCTCAGGATTTTATCAATGCTGAGGACTCCAAACATGAAAATCCATCCCTTCCTATGAAAGTCACCACCTCTCTGTAATTTAGAGAGTTATGGCAGAAGTTCTTAGCCTGATGTACATGAACTTTCTCTCTCTCCCCCTCTTGTTACATACATATTTATATAGTATTACAATTGGTTTCCTTTGTAATTCTGCATATTTTATTTTATGTATTTAAAAGCATTATTCTGAGAAGAGATTCATAGGCTTCACCAGACAATGAAAGAGGTACATGCCACACTCCCACACCCAAATGTTAAGACCCCCTGTATTAGAATATTGTCAGATTCCTTGAGGTATTAAATAATTTGCTTATTTTCACAAGAGTAAGTATGACTTGATTCTAAATCTTTTGACTTGGATTCTAAATCCAAGACCTGCTCTCTAAAAAATAATGTTATGCTTTCAAGCTTTTAACTTTTGCAAACCTATAATTAGTTGAATCAGTATTTCTGGGATCTGTGATTTGACAGGGGGAAACTAGGGGGCACAGTGGATAGAAAACTGGTCCTGGAGTCAGGAAAATCATCTTCATGAGTTCAAATACAGCCTCAGATGCTCACTAGCTGTATGACCCTGGACAAGTCGCTTAACTCTGCCTCACTTCCTGAACTGTAAAAATGAGCTAGAGAAGGAAATGACAAACCAACCCAGTATCTTTGCAAAACAATACTCCAAATGGGATTATGAAGAGTCATGACTGAAACAAATCATTTGGTCAGTGTCTAGTACTTCTGTTACTTAGGTTGTAACACTCTTCACACCTTCCTAGATAGTCTTTGAGAGTTGCTACACATGAAAAGAAAAAGTCTATCAGTTTCATCCTGTCCAAATTGGAACACAATGTATCAAAGAATGTCCAAGTCAAAGGAAACTTAATGACCATTTTGTTGGCCCTGGAGTTCAACAAAGAATCCCCTCTACATTGCCCTCAATAAGTCATCACCCAGCCTCTTCTTGAAGATCCCCAGTGATTGAGGTAGGCCCTTGTACCTCAACTTTGGGATAGGATGTATTTTCATTGCATCAAACCAATTTTCTTCTTTGCAGTTTTTATACATTATTCCTGTTTCTGCCTTTGGGGCCAACCAGGACAAATCTAATACCTTTCAGAGCTCTTCAAATGCATGAATGCAGCTATCCTCTTCCCCCAAGTTTTCTGTTACCCAGATTTTGACTATTTTATTTTCTAGCAAATGGTCCTTACATGCCATGGTCTGTAGTCCTTCACCACACTGTTTGTGCCTTTCTGTTTATTTACAACCTTCCTAAAATGTGGCACTCAGAATTATTCATGATACCCTAAAGAGAAGAAAGAAAATGGACAAGGACTCACATGTACAAAAAAAATATTTATACCAGCTTTTTCTGAAGTAACAAAGAACAAGACGCTAAGGAAATGCCCATCATTTGGGGAATGGCCGACCACATTATGGTATGTTAATAGTGTGTTGTATTGTAGCACCAATGCAATATTCACAGCCCCTACACTGACCATCAATATGCTAGTGTAGTTCTGAACCACAAAATACAGCAGACTCTCCATAGAGAAGGCAGAAGAAAAACATTTATTCAGACACCAGAAAGCCAAATCCCAACAGCAGAAAGCCAAATATATCATATTAGCCAAGAAGTCTATACACATTATCAGGCCTTCTCACAAAGAGGCTCCCCTAAGCAAAATGCCCTTCTCTCACTTTAGTTGCTGCTTTCTCTGTCCAATTCTGACAAGTCTGACCAACTTCTTAACTCTGCTCCAGCCCTGCCTCTTCCTGTTCTACCAGTTCAGCAAGCTCCTTCCACCACAAGGCTTCATGTGACTCAAACTCATGTGACTTCGGCTTCCATGTGACTTAAGTAGGTCACATGGGCCTATTAATAGATGGGAAAGATCTCATTCTATTAAAAATATGTTAATTCCATTAAAATACATTAACAATACAGGTATTACTGTATCCTGAGAAATTATGGAAGAGATGAATTTAGAGAAGCTTGGGAAGACTTTTATGAATTCATGCTGAGTGAAGTAAGCAGAATCAGCTAAATAATATATACAGCATTGTAAAAAACAAAATAACATGGAAAAGTTATGATTTGTGATAAATGAATGCAGTGATCAACTATGAATCCAGAGAAATGATAATGCTTTATGTTACCTCCTGACAAAGAGGTGATGAATTCAAGAATAAGGCATATTTTTGAACTTGACCAATGTGGGGAATTTGATTCTTTTGGCTATATAAATTATAAGGATTTTGGGGACTCTTTTAAATTAGAAGGGAGAGAAAAAATAAATGCTAATTGAAATAAACATAAACAATTATTAAAAGCACTGTATACAATATTCCACATGTTCTTTGACCAGGGCAGAATACAAGGGAACTATCAACATGTTGGTCCTGGCTACTAGATGGCTAAGTGAAAACAGTGCCAATTCTGAAGTCATGATGATTCATCTTCCTGAGTTCTAATTTGGCCTCAGACACATACTGGCTATGTGACCCTAGGGAAGTCACTTAATTCTGTTTGCCTTAGTTTCCTCATCTATAAAATGAGCTGGAGAGGGAAATGCCAAACCACTTCAGTATCTTTACCAAGAAAACTCCAAGTGGAGTCATAAAGAGTCAGATGTGACTGAAAACAAATAAACAATAACAAGGTCTCTGTTCTATTCACTTTTCTGGGCTATGCATTTTTCCACTTTAAAATAAAAGGATTTTATTAGATAGCTTCTGAGATCCCATCCAACTTGAAATGATTGATGGTATGATATAATTCTGTGAGCTTCAATTTTGATTTTGCAAAAGATTGAGAACTTTTAAACACCAATATTTAGGAAATTGTCATAGCAAGCACCCTAGTATACCCAGGATGACCTGTTGACACAGATTCTTACATCTACTAGGAAAGATAACTTTTTAAGGGGTCAACAATCTTTTTAAAATATATTCATTAGTTCAGGGGGACAGTCAGTACCCTGAACTTCAGAGAAAATACAAGCAGAGAAAATACAGAGAAAATATAAGCAGAGAAATAAAGACCAACAGACAGGGTTCTACTGCCTGAATCAAAGCAAGTGCTATAAACTTTATGTGCATTACTGGATTGAGAGTGCTTTTATATATGAGCAGTCAGGGAGCTCTGAACATATGACTACTCCGAGTCTTGATTAAGGACTCACAAGATATTTCTCATCAATAAGGCCCTATAGCAAAATATCAACTCAGTGTGTGTGTGTGTGTGTGTGTGTGTGTGTGTGTGTGTGTAGAGAGAGAGTATACAGCATATAGAGTACACACACACACACACACACACACACACACACACATATATATATGCTTCTCAGAGTCAGAAGGCATCACAATCCTAGTACCAAAAGGTGTGCTAGCATTCCTACAAGCAAGCCTCCTTCTAAGCTAGCTTCCCTTAAGGGGCTCTACATGAGGCCTATTAATGTGTGGGGAAGATCTTCAACTCCCATTAATATTACAGAAATAGAGTATATTTGTACACGTGTGTGTGAGTGTGCAATGTTTGTTTATATACTGGAATGAGATTTGCAGAATGTCTCTGTAATGCCATTAATATGGGTACTCTTTTTAGTGGTGCAGATGTTAACCCATCCGCTCATATCCATTTCCATTATTTTAATATGGCCTCCTATGAAATTCTCACTGACTATCCAAATATCATATGGAGGGTTTCCCCTTCTAGTTTTCTTGACATTGAGTTGCTGCAAATTTAGCACTGAGTTCTCCATCATTCTTATTGGATGTTGAATGATCATCTTCCTCCTCCCATTCTGTTTGTACATCACCCTAATTGTATGGCCTTTCCTTTGTTGACTATTGCAATATTTCCCTGCGTATAACTTTTTCACACACTTTTTTGCTTATTTTCTCCCTCATTAAACTATGAGCTGGATGATCTTTTACCTTTCTTTCTATCCCCAGTCCTTAACACAAGATCTGGCACAGTCATAGAATAAATAATTGCTGACAGTTCACTGAAAATATCCTTTCTGCTATGTTTTTGAACAACTCTTCACTAGTTATACAGCATCCTTCAGTCTAATTAATTTGATTCAGTATGAACCAACAAGCATTATTTAAGCACCTGCTCTGTATCTAATATTGGCTCGCCCTCACAAGTGTTGGTTTTAGAGATGGAGGCATTCCATGATTTAAATCCATAGAACATCACTAGAAGAAAATAGTTAGTAAAAAGTGTGGCTTTATTTCAGAGAGAAGCTTGGGGTCCTTAAAAGCCCAGCCTCATTTCTCAAAGGCAACCCACCTCTTGTGGTCCTCTCATTTAATTCAGAGTTCAGAACTGATAATTCTGTTATGAAGGAAATGGTGCCTTTTCAAGGAATAGCTTCAGTATTTGGACAGCTGCTCATGCTCAAACAGAGAACAAGAGTATTGTATCCCATCTGGCCTGAAAATTTGAATGTTATTATCATGCCTTGTGATTAATGAGAGGTAATGAGTTTAGGCTACTACTGTTAAGTGTTTTTGTTTGGGGTCAATTGGGATCTCCCATAAGAAGGCATATAGAGGCAGCTATAGGGTACACTGCATGAAACAATAAACTTGGAGTGAGGAAGACCTAAGTTAATTCCTGACTCAAACATTTACTAATTTGGGTAAGTCATTTAAACTCTCTCACCTTCACTTTTCTTATTTGTAATATGGGGATAATAAAAACCCCTACCTCCCAGGAGTATTATGAGAATCAAATATGATAAAACACTGTGTAAACCTTAAAGCACTATATAAATGCCAGCAATTACTATTGTCATTAGCCACTTGTTACCTTTCTTGAACTATCATTCACTTAATGGCAATGACATTTACATAACTCTAACATTTGCAAAGCATTTGACATGTATTATTTATTTTCAACTTCACAATATCCCTGAGAGGTAGATGCTGCTATTAGCCCCATTTTGAAGATGAAGAAACTTAGTCAAATATAGATATGGACAAAGTCTTAGATATAGAGTCAAAAATAAGGGTTCAAACACTTCCTCTCCCTTGGAACGCTGGTGAGGTTTCAACATCTCTGTGACTCATCTGTAAAAAGGAAGTAATGCTTGAACTCCCTCCTTCACAGAGAAGATATGAGGAAAGTGCTTTGCAAATCATAAAGCTTTATACAAATGAGAATTGTTATTAATAGCTATTGTTAATTAACCAAGAAGTACATTCTGTGCTAAACAGGCTAAAAAGTATCTTTCCTCAAAGGGGCAAGAAATGGCTGAATGAAATAGACTGCCTTCTAGTTTATATTTTTAAACTCATAAAGAGGCCGACTTGGCTACTTCCTTGCTGTATGACCTTGACTGAAGTTCCCCCTTATCTCTGGGTCTCAGTTCTCCTATACAAGAGAATTGGGGTAACTGATGTCTACAGTCCCTTCTAGTTAATTTTATTTTTACTACAAAAGACATTTAGCACATTCTATGTTCTGTGACGACAGGTTCTTAAGGTTGGGTCCATAAGCTTTTTTTAACAAGCATTTTGTTAAATGTTTTCTCTGAAACCCTATATATTTTCTTTGAAAAAAATATGAGAAGGGGTCAATAGACTTTACTAGATGTACAAAGTGGCCCGTTACAGAAAGAAGGTTTTAAACCTTTATATTATAATAAAATTTAATCAGAGAACTTTTAGGGTAAATAGGTGGCACAGTGGAGCAAGTATGGACCTATAACTGGGAAGGCCTGAGTTTGAATCTGGCTTCAGATATTTTTACCTGTGTGACCCTTGGGAAGCCATTAACCCTCTATTTGCCTCAGTTTTCTAATTTGGAAAATGGATAGAATAATAGAATTTATGTTCCAAGGATGACTGTGAGCATAAAGTGAGACAATATTTACAAAATGTTTTGTGAACCTGAAATTATCTTTATTATTATCACCATTATTGCTATTATTATCAAGCTTAGAGGTGATCCAGGCCAAATCTGCCATTTCATTGCTAGAGAAAACAGACTATCCCTAGGGAATAGAAATGCTAGGATTCATGGTAATATTCTTTGACTCTAAATCAATATATTGTTTCAACTACATGGTGCTGCTTGTAGTAATTTCCTGGGTACATTTATCTTGGGAGTTTTTTGGAGCGGGGTGGAGGGAGTGAAGGGTTTTCCCTTTCAGTACAAGACCTACAATCCTATGATTTTCTATTTGTGTTATGCTGTGTGTTTTTCTCATTAATGGAGCATCACTGCTGGTGGCTGTTAGCATCTATCCAGAGTATAAAAACACAAGTCAGAAGGGAGCATAAAAAATAGGAAACACTTGAGGTGTTCAGAGGGTCTTGAACTTCAGCTGGCGGAGCCAAATGGCAGTGTTCCAATGGTGAGAGCAGCAACTCTTAGAGGTGGAGGAGCTGGATTTACATCCTTCCTCTCATACTGGCTTGCTCCATGCTGACATCTGATCACTGGAGTTCTCTGTACCTCAGTTTCCTATTCTATGATACAAGAGGGTTGAACTAGATGGTATCTGAGTTTCTTTCAACTCTCAATCTTTGATCCCCAGAGACTGTTGATTTGGACCTCTTAGTTTTTCTACAATAATAATAGCTCATTTTAAAGTTTTCAAAATGCTTTGTAATGAGATTGTGATTTAGTTGCCTTTATTATATCCTTTTTTCATAGATGAAAGAACTGAAACTTAGAGAGATTAAGAAATTTGCTTAATGTTATACATATAGTTCAGTCGTTTCAGTCATGTTCAGTTCTTTATGATCTTGGTAAAGATAGTAGAGTGGTTTGTCATTCCTTGGTCCAGCTCATTTTACAAAATAGGAAACTGAGGTAAACAGTGTTAAGTGACTAGCTCAGAGACATAGATCTAGTAAGTATCTGAGGCCAGATTTGAATTTAGGAAGATGAGTCTTCCTAAGTTCAGACTTAGATGTTCTATTCACTGTACCATTTCCCTGCCCATATAGTACTTTGTTTTATTCCTCCTTGATGTACTTAATCTAAACTGTATATTGTGTCTCTTTGTGTTGGTTTCTTGAATTCTGTTAGACTTCAAGATTTTGGAGGCAGAGACAATGAGAAGGCACAGTGGATCAAACACTGGACATGAAGTCAGGACTATGAGTTCAAATCTGACCTCAGATACTTAGAGTTATGTACTTTGGGCAAATCATTTAACCTGTCTACCTCAGTTTCCCCAGCTGCAAAATGGGGGTAATTATAGCACTTACCTTTCAAGGATATTGTGAGGATCAAATGAGTTAATCCACATACGGTGCTTTGAAAACTGTTAAACACTCTGTAAATGTTTGGTGGCCATTGAAATCAAGAATGCCTTACACATTGTACTACTTTCTCCTTTTCTAGCATAGTATTCAGAAAATAGGAGCTTAATAAATGTTGATTAAGCAAAATATATAGGATTGAAAACCATATCCTTAGCTTTCTAAGCATTTTTGTTTTGATATATCTCAGTATATCTCACTACGTTTCCCCACTGGGAATTCTTCACACCAATGAAATCACAGGGCAAGACAGTGTATGACTGCCATATTATTTTCCTTGTTCTGGGTTTTCTTTGGGCTCCTGGTTAAAAAAAATCTCTTGGTATCAATTGAAATTGACAACTCTCCTTCATTTTGTAGTTTTTACAGGTTGCTTGGAGCACTGAGGGGTTAACATCCAGGGTGTGTCATAGTAATGTGTCGTAGTAGGAATTTGAATGCAGGTTTTCCTGACTTGAAGATCCTAAAGGCATCCTACTGTACTGCCTTTCAAGATACATTGTCTGTTGAAACAATAGCAATGGTCACATAGACATAGAGTGTTAAGGAAGTGACTTTCCAGTTTGGGTGACATTAAAGATCTTAGAATAACATGCCTAGTTTTGCCCTGGATCAATTGGCACTGAGTAGAAGAAAACATATGTCAATAAGTCACTGGTGCATTAATACCTGATGAGAAATGAGTGTTAGGCACTGTGATTTCCTTTTTATATTATTAAAGTGACAAGTGTCCTTCCAAAGTCCAATCATGTAGAGCTATGCTTGCTTAAGGTGTAGATGCAAACCAAGGGGCTCTGTTCCATTAGGGGTATATTAAAAGCAATGTTATAAAAAGGGGGAGTCAATAAATCTATGTATTTAGCATCAGTCTGGAAATAGGATGATTTTTGTGCTGCTCTTTCATTTGGGATCAAAAGACCAACGGCTTGGTTTATTATTTATGTCTGGCATGCCTTATGGTGTGTGCAACTCATCTGAGTTATCAGCAATAAAGCAACGTGGTGTTAAGCTAATTTTGAAGGTATAAAATTATTTTCCAGAGAAGCAGTGATGAATCGTGGCTAATAAGCTGCTTAAGAAATCCTGGGTTCAAGTCTGGTGTCTGACTCACGCTGACTTTGTGACCCTGGGCAAATGGCTTCATCTCTGTGTTCTGGGGGCAATTGTTTAAGACTGTAAATTGCTGAGAAGGTACCAGCCGGTATTGGAATAGTTTTCTGTCTTGGGAATTCTCCATCCCAGTGAAGTCCCAGGTCCAATCCCTTTCACTATAATTTACAAGGAGCATTTTAAAAAATCTCCTATGACAGCTGGGAATATGGTGCTGTTCTGGAGATGCTGGTATGCTTGATGCCAGTATTAAAGAGTAGGGCTTTGAAAAGAATCTGGGGTTTGGAGTCACAGGATGGGAATTGCATTTCCAGATCTGCCATCTCTGATAGTGTCTGAAATATAGTAAATGCTTCATAAGTTATTAACTTGTCTATTGAAGCACTAATCATCTATGTGTCCTTGGGCAAGTTCTTGTGCCTTGGTTTCCTTATTTGTAAAATGAATGGTTTTGACTTGATGACTTAGAAGGACCCCTTCACCTCTACCATGATGGTCCTATATAGAAATCATGGTTTTTGTATTTAATCACTTGTCAACAGCTTGTAATCTAGGGGATGTGGGTAAAGAGAGGCTCATGAAGGAGAGAAGTGTGGAGAGATCCTCTTTGCCAATGAGGAAACTAAGTGGTGCAGTGGTTACAGTTCTCAGCCTGGAGTCAGCAAGAAGAGAGTTCAAATCTGACTTCTGATGTTTATTAACTAACTGTATGACCCCTTGTAATTCATTTAACTTTGTTGCCTCAGTTTTCTCACCTGAAAAATAAGGAAAATAATAACACCCAACTGAGGGTGGTTATAAGCATCAAATGAAATTTGTAAAGCACTTAACATGGGACCTGGCACATAGAAGGCACTTAATAAATGCTGATTTACTTTTTCCTAATGGATATCACAAGAAGTTTTATTGGTAAATATTTAGTTTTTGTAATAGAAGTAACTGACATTACTGGTTGATAATAAATTCTAGCTTCCAAAGGCTATCCATCAATATCACAAACCACTGTAATTTATAGTCTTAGATAGCTGGCTGGTACTCAGATAGTGAATTGTCCAGAATTAGCATGGTTTTAAGCATCAAAGGTGAGACAAGCCCAGATCACTCCATCCAGGCCCATTACTCTGTTTCCTAGGTCATATGACTCGTCACTAGCAAAGACAAGTGAAGGAATCTCTGGACCCATTTACACTTGTGCCAAACTCATAAGCTTTAGAGTGAGAGAAAGTTTTAGAGGCCATACTGTCTAACCCCATCACTTTAGGGAAGAAGAAGCCATGACCCAGAGAGATCATAGGGTTATAGGCCTAGAAGCAGAAGGGACTCCAGAGACCATCTAACTTACCTCTCCCCCACCTCATTTTGCAATTCCATAATTTTACAGATGAGGAAATTGGAGACCAGAGAGTTCTTGACTTGCCCAAGGTCACATAGTCAGCAGGGGTCCCAGTCAAGGGTCCAAGTCTTTGGACTCCAAAACCAGCACACTTTGTCTCTCCCTCCTCATCCCCACCCTGATCCAGCCTCCTTTAAGCTACTGAAGTTTCATACCATAGTAGCAGTTGGAGTAGAAAAATAAAGAGAGAAAACAAGGGAATTTAATTAACATTTATTTGTCCAGCCCTGTAACCTATTTGATGCTGAATAAAACATGGAGAAAGACACAGTCCCTCCTTAGTACAATTTAAGTATGCGTAATAGACCTCTGGGAAGTAATAAGCCAATTAAAAATGTAAAATAAACCACAGTCATATGAGATTCCAAGTATCAATTAGAATTCAGACCACGGATCCACATTATATTCAGTCCCGTAGTAAGGAAACCTGGCCACATCTTCCTACTATGAATTAGATGCAGAATGCCAAGGGACTGAGTAGTATTATAATAATTCCCTCAATTCCCTATGACTCTTTGTTTCTCAATTCTGTAGGATTCTTTGGGTTTCTTTGTTCAGGTAGATTCAATACAAAAATATTTCTTCAAAATAAATTCAAGACACGATTTTTCAGTTTTGAGATTTTTAACGAATGTCTATGTTTTCTTGCCTTCTTCACATAACAGTTGTTTTATGTTCTCCACCATTATATGGGAGTAATGACTTATCTTTTGGTTTGTTTGCTTATTTTTAAGGTGGCTAATCTTGCTTGTTCCCTGTCTGCAAATGAAGATGGAATTAAAATAGTCAAGACAGCAGCCAGTCACATGGAGACATTGTGCCCCCAGGTAGGGAGAATAAATATTGGATGTCCTCAGCATTAAAATTGCTGCAGAAACTATGTTCTTCACCCAAGAGTAAAACTAAGGTTGGTTCATTGGAGCTTTATTCTAAGGAGTTGATGTCAGTGGGTGCACTTACTCTGCAAATATTATATACTCCCACTCAATTCTGTTTTCCTTAAACCTGATAGGCCTTCTCAGTGAAGAAGGGTTCCTTCATTAGACCCCAAACCAAAGAATCTCATCATGGTTCCCATCTTTCCTCTCTCTACTCATATCTACCTGGTTGAGTCTCCATGATGGGCTTCCCTTTATCACAGTACACTTATCACGCTATCTGTTGTCCTCAACTCTATCCCTATTCTGGGCTCTAGTCACTATGGGATTTCCCTTTGGCCACCCATTCCAACCTTCCCACTCTCTTTTCTACCTCTGGCACAGAGTTACTCTCTAAACCTCAGGTGAAATAATATTTAGTTACACATGTACTCTACCCTATATTTCATGTTTTATCTATAACTATGTTTTTATCTGCAATCTACATCACATGTTCATGATTACATTGACTTGAAATCTCTCTCCATAAATTCACTCTGCAATCCCACCATGCCTTAAAGGATGATTTTATGAACTTTCAGGGCCCCAAATTAAAAAAAAAGCAAAACAAAATGTTATCCAGTGATATACTACATATCACCAAATAATAGAGTCCAGTTGGAGAGTGGAGAGCCTGACTTAATCATCCCCTCTTTGCCTCATTTTTCTCATCCACAAAATAGAATTAATCTAACATGCAGTGCCCACTTTATGGGGTTATTCTGTAGCTTAAGTGGGATACTTTTTGTGACACTCAATTCATAGGTCTAATCTTGTTGTCATTCTATATAGAGGGGAAAAGATGGAAGAATCTTTGCTTTCCAAAAAGATCCTCAGGCTACCTCTGTTTCAGTGAGACTGATGTTCAATCAGTCCCAAGTAGCAATAACTTTCCAGGTTCTGAGACCTTGTTTTCCCACTGTGTTGTTCCTTAGATACAAAAAAATAAAATAAAATAAAAGGCTTATATAAATTGTTTTAAAAGGATATTCAGAAACACGATGCTAATGCTTAAGCTCAATGCTCCCCTCTTGAAGCCCTTTTGTCAAAGAGTAGCAAAAGTCTTAAAAGATTACAGGAGCTTTCCTTGAACAGTTTTCAAAGCTAGTTTGTCTGATTTGTGGGGAATATGTGAGGATGAAAGTATTAGAGTAAAGGGAATAACCTTCAAAGGATCATAGATTTTGGACTACAAGTGACCTTAGATTTCATCAGATTCCATCTCTGGATATTACAGAAGAGCCTGCTCCCTGGACAGTTTATGTGATTTGGCCAAGTATGAACAGAGAATAAATAGGAGAGGTGGGATAGGAACCCAGGTCCCCAGAATCTAAAACTGTCTTGTTATTAATTGCAATTAGCTGCTGGTTTCTAAAACCTAAAGTCATTTGTTACCCGTTGAGGCATTCCATAGTTTACTCCTTCTGCAAGAAGCTTATTCCGGTCCTTCCCATACATATCTTCTTTGTACATAATTATTTGCATGTTGCTTCTCCTTTTAGATTGTAAACATCTTGAGGCCAGGGTCTATTTTTGACTTTATTTCTGTCTTTATCATTTTACACAATGCCTGGCACTTAGTAATTTCTTAATAAAGACATTTTGATTTGATTTGACTTGCAATATGCTCTTGGCCCTGGGGTTACAACAATAAAAATAATCCTTGCCTTCAGGGATCTTATAGTCTACCAGGAAAACCAACACTTCAATTTGATCCACTCATCTGGCAGTTAGGGAAGTGACCTAACTCCCAGAAGAGGTTTCTCTATGGTATAAAGGAGTCTGAGCTGCCTCTGATAAATATTTTTGATAGATTAATTATTTGATGAAATGTGAATTTTAATGGGTCTTTGCTATTACTTTCTTGGGCATAAACAGCACTGCTACTTTATAAGATCCCCTGATTTGATTTAGATATAAAATATAGCAGCTTTCAGGGATTACCTCAACAAGGGCATTGGGCCATCTCATGCAAATAAAGAAATATCACCTGATTTGTATATCGCTGTGATTGAGGAACTGTCATCATTGAGTAGGGAGAGTACTTCATTTCCAAACCTCTTGTTCTCAAAAAGCAAATTTGCTTGTTACCTTTCAGATGCCATAGATGAGGATGGATGTGTCAGTATGCAACTAAACTCTATGAGCTTGAAATAATCTGAAGTAGCCATATTCTTTAGATGTTCCAGTGTTCTCTGCCTTTGGTGGTTTTCATATATCTTGTTTCCATGATAATAGAGCCTTCAGAGAATGATAGATGGATAGACAGATAGACACATGATATACAGATGGACAGATATTTAGATGATAGATAACTAATATAGGTTGATGATACACAGATGAATAGATAGATTATAGACAATAGATAGATAGCTATAATAGACAATAGATAACTAGGTGATAGATAATAGACAAATAAATGATAGATTGATGATTGAATGATAGATTATAGACAATAGCTAGCTGATTACTAACTAGGTGATAGATAAATAGATGATAGACAGACAGATAGATAGATAAATAGATAGATAGAGTTTGTCAACGCTGAAAGTCAGTATGTAATGAGTAATGAGTTCAGAGAGCCAGTCTTGGAAATAAAGCCCTGGGTTCAAGTCCTGTCTCTGACACACACTGACAGTGTGACTCCAGGTAAATCATAGCCTAGGCAGTTCTCAGACTGTATATCATATAGTAGTTGCCAGTGGCTCTCTGACTTATGGAATCAAATACAAACATCTATTGAGATTTTTCATCCATTTTCCACCTGTCCCCAACCTTAGAGAAAGGGTTTTCCAGCTTTATTGGACATTATTTTCCTTCCTACTCTCTGGTTCAGTCAGACTGACTTTCTTGCTGCTTCTCACACATGATGCTCCACATTCCTTCTGCATACCTTTGCCTAGGCTGTCCATCATGCCTCGAATGCACTCCTTCATTATTTCTGCTTCTTAGAACAGAAACTCAGATCAAGTCCCATCTTCTTCATGCAGCCATTCCTGATTCTATAGCTGCCTGTGTCCTTTACTCCAGATCACCTTGCAATTTATAGTTTCATATTTATATTTATATATAAATATATATTTATATATATTTAAATATATTTATATTTAATTTATAGTTTGTATGGACTTGCATGATACAAATATAATCTCTTTGAGGACAGTGACTTTTTGATATGCCCAGTACTGAGCTGAGTGTCTTAGAGGTGCTTAATAAATGTTTATCTAGTGGAAGACAAATGAAGGTGTTTTTTCCCACTGGTGGTTCCCAACATCAATGAAATTATGGGTTCAAATCAATAAATATAAATAAAGATTAAAAAGAGAGAGAAAAAAAGAAATCCATAAATCTACACAAGGCTAGTAGAGTGCCTCCAGGAAGGTGTTGCCAAATTGTGGACTGTGGTCTACTGGCCAATCATTTGCCTGCCACTTTTATTCCTTAAATTATTCCTTAAATTCCTTAAAATATTCCTTAAAAATCATTTTATAGCACCTGCTTGGGCTTACATTCCTCTAACAAAGCCTCTGAGACCCCCTTGTCACTCCTGTCCCTCATGGACATCAGTTAGGGACTTGAGCTAAGGATTTATTTTCCTGGCTACGGGCAATTAAACATTGTGCATCATCTATAAAACAGAAAGATGAAAGTTTCTAGTAGTTCCTTTGAAAACATTGATTTGATTCCATTAATTTTTGTTCAGAATGATCTTGTGATTCTGTGACTTTTGTTAACATCTTCTGGAATTTTATGCCCCCCGATAGAATTGAGACTCTTCAGAGCAAGATTGCTTGTTCTTGTCTTTATCTACTTAACTCAGTGCCTGGAATATCTTAAGTGCTCAATATTTTCTTGTAGATTGATTGATTAACACATGCAAATATTCTCACTGACATTTTGTGCATCTAAATTAAAAGTAGCAATTATATATCCCCAAAGAAATCGTAGCTAGCATGTGTATAGCACTTTACAAATGTGACATCACTTGTCCCTCACAAAGTCTGTGAGGTGGGTGCTACTATTTACACTTACAGTTGAGAAAACCGAGGCAGCAAATGACAAATTGATTTGTCTAGGGCCATGTAGTTAGTAACTGTCTGAAGTCAGATTTGAGGTCAAGTTCAAAATCAACTGAATTTGAACCTAACTCAATCAGCTGCATCATCTAGTTGCCTCTAAAAAAGGTTAATTTCAAGTAATGGTAACAAAAGCAACACAGTACAATTTCTTTCCTGCCACTAATAATCAAGGAAGCAATATCTGTACTGAGGAATCTTGGGTTGGTTAGGGTATTTCTATTGCTACTTTAAAGATGAGTCAGAAATGAAATTGCTGGAAGCCTCGGGATGTTTCTCCAAATTGAGAAAGTCCGTGGCTGCTTCTCCTCGGAACTTTGTTTGAAAGTTAATATGAAAACAGACCTGTGACCATATGCCCTTCAAATCACTACAGGCTTCATAGCAATACCATCTCTCACCAAAGTCCCTTTCAAAAGTCACATCCTTCAATTTATTTGCTCTTTTGTTGTTACTCATCATTGTCATTTTCTGTAGCCCTGCAGACAAAATGAACCTGGGGTCTTGATTTCCTATGACTTTCTCCTTTTTATCCTTCATACTTGGTAATGCCAGTGACCTCAAAAACCCAGGTTTAGTTTTTGAAGTCTTTTTCAGGCTATTACAGTGGGGGCAGAATGGTTTCCAATTGGAACCAAGAGGTCAGAGTTTTCAATTGAATCTGCGCCTGTTGAAGAACAAATGGTGAGGAGGTAGATTTAAAACATATATTTGTGAATAACTTTGAAGAAAGTTAGTTTTGTTGTAGATTGACTTGGCTCCTTAAAGAAGCCTGCTTGTCTACTGAGGCGTTCTCTGAAAGATGACTCCTTGAAAGAGAATTGGGAAAGACACAGAGACTGATTGTGGCCTCCAGTCATGAAGGGTCATGGTTCAGATGGAGAGAAATGGTAGAGTGAAAGACCTGGGAATGGATACAAGACTGGTTGTCTCAAATGCAAGGGTAAGTTAAAGCAGCAGAATGAGAGAGTAAATCAAAACAGTAGGGGACAGGATGCTAATAGCACCATGGAACTAGCTAGATGTTCTAGCTAGAGATGTTCTAAGCTAGTGCTTCAGTAGATAGAGCCCTGGGCCTGGAGTTAGTAAGATCTGAGTTCAAATTCAGCTTCAGACCCTGTGTGACCCTTGGGAAGTCACTTAACATCTATCCATCTCAGTTTCTTCAAATTTTAAGTGGAAATACTAGTAGAATCTATTTTGCAAGGTTGTTGTGAGTATAAAATAAGGTAGCATGTAAAGTGTATAGCACAGTGCCTGACCCATAGTAGGAATTATAGAAATGTATATTTTTTCCCTTCCTTCCTTCCTGGTTCAACCTTTTAATTTTACAGGGAAGGAAGATGAAAACTAGAAAGAAGAAATTATTTGTCACACAGTGCAAAAGATCCTGAGCAGTACCAAAGTTTAGCGTTGAATTTAATACTTTTTTCTTTTTTTATTTATTTATTCAGTCTGTATTATATCACATGACATTTTAAAAAGTGAGTTTTTAGAAATTCTTTTTTGTATATCTCTATATCTATATACATGTACATATATATGTATAAAGTATTTCCTCCCCATTACATTGTAATCATGTAAACACAGATCACTGCTGAATGTAACTAATGTTGACTGTCTGGATTTCATTTTAATTTTATGCTCTAAGAAGATATAACGATGTTTTCCACTCTACCCCATTAAGGGCATTACTAATCGCTTTTTGACAGACCTCAGAAATGAAGTGTACATATATCTTTATCCATTGATTGATTGATTGATCTGTCAATATGGATATATGTGCGTATACATAAACACACAAACATATTTACATGTAGGTATATATATGTATAAATACATAAGCAGTATAGCACATTGAGCACATCTATTTCAATATCTGAATTTCTACACACATACATATATATGTATGTATACACACACATACATACACAATGCATCATTAAAGAAATTATTTTAAAATATTTTAAATCTCAAACATTGGGCATTGGGTTTGATACCCTGAAGAGGTACATGCTTTTCAGGAATAGCCTTTCTCTCTAACACTCTGCTCAGGAAACATACAAGGAGCCTGGCAATATGGGCAAAATTTCTACTCCTAAATCCAGGCATTCCATTGGCTTCCTGGGCAAATTACTAAATCAATCATATTCCCACCTCTTCACACCTGGCTGATTCTCAAAGGAGCAATGACTTTCTCCATTTTCTCCTTGCTGCTGTAGATTGTAAAGAAAATCCCCCAATAAGTCTTCTCCCTAACTCTGCATCAAGTTTCCTGAATATTTTTAATGCCTTTTTACCCTTAGGAGACTTGGTTCTTATTATATCATGGGCTTTGTAACCTTTACCAGCAAGAAATTTTAGTTGGACTTTTATTCATTTGTGGAGACTGGTTTCCCCATAGTTTCTATTAGCAGATTCCCTCAATAAGCCCTTAAGCCAAGGAAGGTGAGTGACTTCTCCAAGGTTACTTAGCAAACTAGTA
Organism: Bettongia penicillata ogilbyi; assembly: GCA_023548195.1. Lineage (NCBI taxonomy): Eukaryota > Metazoa > Chordata > Mammalia > Diprotodontia > Potoroidae > Bettongia > Bettongia penicillata. The sequence goes on from JAJHZJ010000187.1 coordinate 6,465,121, forward strand.
GCAGAGGAGAGAGAAGAAACCAGTCTTGAGAATTATCATTCCTTATGTTAGTTTATAGAACAACTATTTCCCAAATTTTAAAGGGAGACCTCATATTACTTTGTTGCTAAATCATTTTTGAGAGCTTACTTGTCTGATTTCAATTAAAAAAAATCAATTTAAAATAAAACGAAATAAACACAGCAGAATTTAAATGCAAGTAGGTGGTGCAGTGGATAGATCACCGGTCCTGAAATCTTCATGGGTTCAGATCCAGCCTTGAAGACTAGCTATATGATCCTAGACAAGTCACTTAACCCTATTTGCCTCAGTTTCTTCATCTGTAGAAAATGAACTAGAGAAGGAAATGGAAAACACTCCAGTAGCTTTGCCAAGAAAACTTGAAATGGGATCTTGACAAGTCAGACAAAATTGAATAACAACAAATAGCAGGATTTTGGTGTCTTGGATCCCTCTAATATTCTGGTTGAATCTATGGATCCTTTCTCAAAATATTTTTAAATGAATAACATGAAATGGAAAGAATTATAAAAGAAGTCAATTACATTGAAATAAAGATGTACCTTTTTTTCTGATTCTAGTTCATAGACCCCTTTTAAGGCTATTCATGGACCCTTTGGGGATCCACAGATGCCTCATTAAGAGCCATTTTTCTGTGATTAGTGAGTCAGACACAAGGATAGAAAAATATTGTTTATAGATCAATGAAATTTTTCTGTGCTTCTTTGTGATAACAGGATTTATATCTCAAAAGAAAGTTAGAATTTATTTAGACAGAATATTACATGATTTCAGAACGGAATTCTCAGGATCTGGCCATTTAGCTTTGCTTACAAGCCTCAAGTTTTACGTATGCATAACTCAAAAAAGTTAGGTTGTAAGTACTGAATGCTTCTTCTGTCAAAGCCAAAGAAATCAAATCAGTGCAATCACTTCATCTTATAAAAGGAAAAACTGAGGGACCATTTCTTCACAGTACGCAGTGGTTAGCTGGTTTGTTCCAGGTCCCACCATGAATTAGGGAGTTGCCCATTTTCACTCCTAGGCTTTAGTCCAATTCCAGGTTTCTTACAGTGTACCTCAGTTACCAGTGGTTTCCTGAGGAAAATGCTACATTTATTTAATGAGTGCCATTTTGAACCAAATATTTTTACTCTGTTGAGCCTTTTTATTTTTTTATATCTGTAATTAGAAAAGTAAAGAGTAAATAAATGGTGAAGGACAATTTACGACCTTAGAAATTGATATACTAGGGAGTCAGATCCGTATCTATGCCCTGCTCTGCAGGGAGAGGATATAATGGATGCATGCCTGTCATTAGGGGCCAATTAATAGAGTCTGAGGGAGAGAACCTTTCTGGGGAAAGAAAACATTCTAGATCGACCAGAAGCCAATGTCCTGCCTCCATGAGAACGTAGGATCAAGGACTCCGTTTGGCTTCCTATTTGTTGATGAGAATGCATAATGAGGACTATCATTCTTTTATCAATGACACTGCCTTAACTGTCTTCAGTATGCTGTCAAGAGCCACTAAATAATAATTATGGACTCTCAGCTTCTCCCAGTTGCATCCTATAAACCTTGACTGTGAAGGCAGGGTAGTCAATGTTCTTTTGAATGACTGCACGGTTGGAGTTACTTGTTTACTCTTTGTACAGAAGATTTATCATGGATGAACAGTATCATTCACCACGGGAAGGTCTCCTTTCTCCTGGAGAAATAGCTAAGTTTCATATTTCATGGTTTTCAAATTTGTAAAGGATAACAAGTATTCTAGTTATCACTGAGGGAGATAAGAAAGGGTCAGTCAAATAGTTCTGAATTCAATGGAAACCAGTCATATCAAGTTCCTTATTCTGATTCCAGATCTGTTACTTACGATATTCATGCCCTTTGGGTGAATCTCCTACCCTCCCTAGGCTTTTGTTTCCTCCTTTGTAAAATGAAGAGGTTGGTCAAAGGGACCTCTGAAATCTTCCAGAAGGTAACTATGCTCCTATCAAAAGAGATTTCAGGGACTTCTTTGGCAAAGCAGAATTCATATAACACAAGATGTTCCTAAAGTCTTAGATTAAGGCAACCTTGACATAATCTGAGGCAACTCAAGGTTTTAAGGATGTAGTCCCACAATTAGTTAGCACAAAACACAAAACTCTGTACGCAGAAGTCATTTAATAAATGTTGGCCAGGTGATTATGTTCTGTCAGGAGGAGAGGATGGGCAACTTATGAACTCTAGCATAAATCTACTATAGTTGATATATCTAATGATATAGATAAATAAATATCCACCCTCATGAACACATATACACATAAGCATGCATACCCATACTCATACATATATATACATACACAAAATAAACACAGTACACATATACATATAAGCACCCCCTTTATATATGTATATATGTACATATATACACACATATACATACCTGCACACACACATTAAAATAGATATCTATGCCTCATTTTTCTCCCCATTTTTTTCAGATGACGATTGAGACAAACAGAAGTTAAGTGGTTTGCACAGGGAAGCACATCTAGCAAATATCTGAGGCTGGATTTCAACTCAGGTTTTCCTGACTCCAGGCCTGGCTCTCTATCCACTTTCCCCCTCTAGCTTCCTCTCTTTGAACATGCACAGACAGTCTATGAGTTTGGGGATAAATCCTTAAGAAGTTTTCTGATTAAATGAGATTAAATGACTTGTTCATGGTAATACAATGAATATGCAATAAAGACAAGATATGAACATAAGTTTATGATTATCAATTTTAGCCCTCACAAATTTAGATTAATAGCTTCACATTGACCTTGGAAGAGACTCCTAAAGTCTTTGAATCCCAATGATCATTTGTCTTGACCAGAGCCCCATGAGTTAACTAAAGTCGGTATGATTTCCCTCATGTTAATGAAGAGGAAAGGGATGTTCTGAAAGGTCAAAGGTTATTCCAAGAATATTTTGTTTTTGTTACATACTCATTCTGTGATTCTGCACAAGGTGATAAATGGCAAGACTCTGAATGTTCTTGGTTTTGTTCTATTCAAAATGTTATCAGTGCTGACAAAGACATCAGATCTATTTGGTCATGTTTGGAGATGATGGCCAACTGAGAAGGTGACAGAATCAAGACTTACAATGATCTTATGTCAAGATGGCTTGGAGTGAAGGGATAAAAATCACTGAAACATTCTTCAGCAGGGATAAATGTCAAGGCTTGCATTTTGGCTCAGAAAAATCTATTGTGAAATTAAAGAGTGGCAGAGATTTGGTTTAGTATCAGTTCACAGAGAAGAGATCCAAGTGGTTTCCTGGTTACTAGGGCAAGCACAATATAGAAAGGTTTGGGAGGCTAAGCCAAGAAGGAAACAAATACTGGAGCACAATGAGATTTCTATCCTCTTAAAAGCATTGTTTCCAGGCAAGAGTTGGGCAGGGGAAGAAAGACATAGGTGAACGAGGCTGTCATATTCCCTACCATTAACACAAGGGATCAAACCTATAGGGGCAGAATTGTCCCTCTTGATTTGAGATTTGAGATTTACTGTCCTAGTTATAACTCTGAGATTTTGAGCTTGGAAGGAGTAGACCATTTTACTGTGAATATAGAATACGTGGAGAAGTAATGGGAAATCAGTTTGGAGACATAGATTGAAGTCACATTTTGAGGATCATTAAATGCTGTGGCATTCAAGCAGAGTTTGAATTTGGTTGTAAAAGCAATAGAAGTCAATGGTCACCTTGTCTGAAATGGGATTTAGAATAATATCAAAAGCCAATCTCAAATACCACTTCTTTGGTGTGTGTACTTATGAGAATCTGTGAATATTATATTATAATGTGTATTATATCATATCATATTACATTATATTATAATATCAATTGTATCATATGTGTACATGTATATATGTATACATACACACACCTGATGCTTTTGGCGGGAATGACCTCATCCTTTTAACTGTAACATGACACTTTTAAAATACCATTCAAATGCCCTAATAATTCTATAGTGTACATTATAACTCCATATTTGTGTCTCATCCCCCCTATTTAGACCATAAGCTACAGCAGACTACGTACTGGGTTTTGCCTGAAGGATACATATCTTCCAGTTTCTAAAACAATATTTTGCCCACATTAGGGACTTGATCCAAGTTTTTTTTCAGTTATAATATTGAGACAAATCTTGATGTTCACCAAATACAATGCTTTAATCTCTTCCCCTCAGTGAAATTCACACCACAGAATCTACTATCATTAAAATAGCTTCCAAATTGTTATTTTGATTTCCTTAATAAGAAAAGATAGGGCAATAATTCCAATTTTAAACCACTCCTACTCAGCAATAAGCTATACTCAATTTCATTCAGTGTAGAGAATGAAAAGCCTTTGTGCCTCCAGCTTGTAGAAACAATATATGCACCAGCCTACTGGTAATGCCATCTGGTTTTTGTTGGGTTATTTTAAATAATCACTCTCTCCCTCCCCCTTTCTGTTAATGAAAGCACCATAAATAAGTGGTATATTCTGTACTTTGCATAATTATCCTTCTTTAATACTGTCCTGTCTGTCTTTGGGGGCCTGGCACACCGTAGTTGATTATAGCATTGCTTTTATGTATTAAATGACTGAATTGTAATTCTACATGCATTACAGATCCTGGCAAATGGTATCTTTTATCTTCCTTAGTATGATGTATAGGCAGTCTTCTTGTTCCCTGTATATTTCCAGATTCACTGACTTGCTTTTCTTCTCCTCCTTTTTTTTTTAAATACTCAGAGTTGTTATAGCACACTGAGCACAGAGAGATGAATGTAGGCCCAATATTGCTATGAAGGACACATCAGAAAAGGAGGTGGACTAGGCATATGGCAAAGGTAAAGATACTAGATTGTACAAGCTGGGTGCTTCAGTGGTACTCACAGAGAAATTCAGTAAAATTCAGTTAGAATTTATAATATACCTACTATGTGCCAAACACTATGCTAAGTACCGAGTTTATAAATAAGGGGAAATATATATAATCCATGCCCTCAAGGTGCTACAGTCTAATGAGGAAAAGATAACACACAAAAGGAAGCAGAAAAAGAAGAAGAAACATACCAGGGAACATTGGGACTATCTTATGTCATGGAGTTCAGACCAAGCAGAGATGAAAAAACCGGAGAATGAGTTGGAAATTTCAGGTCCCTGTCCTTTTATTAAAGTTTTGGGATGATTTTAGTGATCCACCTTCTAGTCCTCCAGTTATAGGGTGAGGAAGGTAAGGGAGTTGGAAAGATGTTGAATGTTGAAAGTTGAGTTAAACAGCATGATGGAGAGATTTCAGAGGCTCAAATTATCCCGGGAAGGGCATCTTGTTCCCTGGAGGTCAAACCAAGCACAGTTCCCAATGGAAAGTAGAGATTAAAAAGAAGATATTGAGCAGGCAGAAAGTGAAGAGAGTTAAGAATCCTGTCAATATGGGTGGAAGAAGAGAGTGTAGAAACTGACTTGAAACTTAACATTAAAGAAAAAAAATGCCTAAGATCGTGGCAATTGACTTCCTAGCAAATAGAGGGAGATAAAGAATGGAAGGAGTATCAGATTTTATATTCTTGGGCTCAAATATCATTGTAAACAATGACTACAGGCATGACATCAAAAGAAGCTTTTTGGAAGGAAAGCTATGGTCAATCTGGACAGCATACTAGAAAGCAGAGACCTCACATTGCCAGTAAAGGCTCACTGTTGAAGCTATGGTTTTTCCAGTAGGAATGTATGTCTGTGAGAGTCAGGCTAAAAGGAAAACTGATCACTGCAAATTTCATGCTTTTGAATTTTGTTCTGGAGAAAACTTTTGAGGGTTGCTTGGACAGCAAAGAGATCAAATCAGTCAATACTCAAAGAAGCTAAATCAGATTATTGACTCAAAAGGCAAATATTGAAACTGAAGCTGAAATCCATTGACCACATAATGAAAAAGCAACTGGAAAAGAGCCTGATGTTGGGAAAAACTGAAGGACAAGGGAACAGTGAAGGATGAGCTGGATAGATAATATTATGGAAACAATAAATATGAACTTGGACAGGCTTTGAGAAGTGGTGGAGGATAGAAAGGCTTGTTGTGCTATGGTCCATGAGGTCACAAAGAGTTAGACATGACCAATAACTGCACAAAAACAACTGAGCTGGAGCCTAAATGATGATCTCCTGGATACGTAGTTTCAAAGAAGGATGCACAGGTAAGTCAGATAGATAAATTAGGGATTTCTCTGCTACCCATAAAATGTTTAAAAGCTCCAGAGGAGGATCTCCAGCGCACTGGGTATATCTATAGTGTGAAGGATATTTATAGGAGGACATGGGCACAAATATCATAACATGGGGAGTATGGTTTGCGAGTGGATTTCAGTTAGTGCACACGCGTGCGCATGTGTGTATGTGTGTTCAAAATAAAATTAAAGTTCTCAAATTATTTAAAAAGAACTGGAAGTTTTAAAGACAAGAAAGGAACATCTATTCTTTATGAAAATATATATTTTATTTTTCTTAGATGCCTAAGATCATAGACTCATAGATTGGAAAACTGAAAGGGATATCAGATTTAATCTAGTCCAACCGATTTATCTTATATTATATACATAATATATTTATGTATTATATATTTTATTATATATAATATATTTATGTATTATATATTTTATTATATATAATATATAATATTATAGTCACACCTATAGTCAGTTATAGTCACACCTTCTGCAAAAAGAAACCTTTCTCAGAGAAATTAAAGCTGTCTAGAGTCATATGAAAAAATACTCTAAATCACTATTGATTAGAGAAATGCAAATCAAAATGACTCGGAGATATCACATCACGCCTATCAGGTTGGTTAACATAACAAGACTGGAAAATGGTAATGTTGGAGAACACATGGGAAAATTGGAACACTAATGCATTGTTGATGGATTTGTGAATTGATCCAACCATTTTGGAGAGCAATTTAGAACTGTGTCCAAAGGGCAATAGCATTATGCATACCCTTTAACTCAGCAGTGACACTTTTGGATCTGCATCCCAAAGAGATCATAAAAATGGGAAAAGGAGTCACATGGACAAAAATGTTTATATAAGTGGTTTTTGTGGTGGTAAAGAATTGGAAATTGAGGGGATGTCCATCAATTGGGGAATGGCTGAGCAAGTTGTGGTATATGAATGTAGTGGAATACTATTGCACTATAAGAAATGATGAGCAGGTGGACTTCAGAAAAACCTGTAAAGACTTATATGAACTGATACTGAGTGAAATGGGCAGAACCTAGAGAACATTGTACACAGTAACAACCACATTGTTCAATGATTGACCTTGACAGACTTAACCCTTCTCAGCAATGCAAGGATCTAAGACAACTGGAAAAGACTAATGATGGAAAGTGCTATCCACATCCAGAGAAAGAATTTTCTTGTCTGGTCTGAGTACAGAAGGAAGCATACTATTTGTTGCCTTTTTGTTGTTGTTTTGTTTTGTTTCTTCTTTCTCAAGATTCTTCCCATTAGTTCTTTTTTTCTTTTTGAATTAATAAATTTATTTTTAGTTTTCAAAATTCATTTCCACAAGATTTTGAGTTCCAAAATTTCTCCCCATCTCTCCCCTCCCCCTGCCCCAAGACACCATGCTTTCTGATTGCCTTTCCCCCAACCTACCCTCCCTTCTATCACACCATTCCCTTCCCTTATCCCATCTCCTCTATTTTCTTGTAGAGCAAGATAGATTTCTATACCCCATTACATGTACACCTTATTTCCCAATTGCATGTAAAAACAATTTTTAACATTCATTTTTGAAACTTTGAGTTCCAAATTCTCTCCTTTCCTCCCTCCCCACCCATCCCCACTGAGAAGGCAAGCAATTCCATATAGGTTATACATGTGTAGTTATGCAAGACTTCCATAAAAGTCGTATTGTGATAGACTAACTATGTTTTCCTCCATCCCATCCTGCCCCCCCCATTTATTCTATTCTCTCTTTTTGACCTTGTCCCTCACCAAAAGTGTTTACTTATAATTACCCCTCCTCCCATTTTCCCTCCATCTATCATCCCTCTACACCCCACTTCTCCCCTTCTCCCCTACTTTCCTATAGTGGAAGGTATATTTTCATACCAAATTCAGTGTGCATAGTATTCCCCCCTTAAGCCAAATATGATGAGAGTAAGCTTCACTTTTTCCCTCTCACTTGCCCCTTTCTCCTCCATTGTAAAAATTTTTCTTGCCTTTTTTATGAGAGAAAATTTGCCCCATTCCATTTCTCCCTTTCTACTCCCAGTATATTCCTCTCCCACTTTTTAATTTTCTTTTTTTAGATATCATCCCTTCCTATTAGACTCACCCTGTACCCTCTGTCTATATTTATATAATCCCTCCAACTACCCTAATATGGAGAAAAGTCTCAAGAGTAACAAATATTCTCTTTCCATGTAGGAATGTAAACAGGTTAACTTTAGTAAGTCCCCTGAGATTTTTATTTCTTGTTTACCTTTTCATACTTCTCTTGATTCTTATGTTTGAAAGTCAATTTTTCTATTCAGCTCTGGTCTTTTCATCAAGAATACTTGAGGGGGAGGAGCCAATATGGCGGAGTAGAAAGATTCACATATGCTAGCTCCGAACCCACAGCCCATAAAATACCTATAAAGAGGAACTCCCAACAAATTCTGGAGTAGTGGAAGCCATGCAGCAATGGAGTGGAGGAGATTTCTGTTCCAAAGAGCCCTGAAAAACCAACACCAAAAGTCCATCACACACCGGACCCAGAGCAGAGCCCAGCCCTGCCTTGGTCTTGCAGCACCAAGAGGAGCAGATTTGAGCAGGCTTCAGGGACAGAATCTCCAGCTGCTGAGTAGGTCCCTCCACCCACATAGCACAGGTCAGTGAGAGACTCTTTTTGGCTGGTTGAGGGGGGATCGGGGTGTCTCCATAACTCGGGCCCCCTCAGGAGGCAGCAGCAGAGGCAGCCACAGACAGGAACTCCCAGGGTGGACAGGGGCTCAGATCCATTGTTGAAGGTCTTCACATAAACCCCCTCAGGGAACTGAGCCTGGGAGGCAGCCCTGCCCCCACCTGAGCACCTGAATTTAATCTCACTCTGAATAGCAGCCCTGCCCCCGCTGCAAGCCCTGACGTTGGAAAGCAGCATTTGAATCTCAGACCCCATGCACTAGCTGGGAGGATCTGGAGGTGAGGTGGGTGTGGAAAGGAATCTCAGAAGTCAAGTAACTGGCTTGGAAAATGCCCAGAAAAGGGAAAAAAAAGTAAGACCATAGAAGGTTACTTTCTTAGTGAACAGATATTTCCTCCTTTTCTTTCTGATGAGGAAGAACAATGCTTATCATCAGGGAAAGACATAGAAGTCAAGGCTTCTGTATCCCAAACATCCAAAATAAATATTCAATGGGCTCAGGCCATGGAAGAGCTCAAAAAGGATTTTGAAAATCAAGTTAGAAAGGTGGAGGAAAAACTGGGAAGAGAAGTGAGAGAGATTCAAGAAAAGCATGAAAAATGGGTCAATACCTTGCTAAAGGAGACCCCAAAAAATGCTGAAGAAAATAACACCTTGAAAAATAGGCTAACTCAATTGGCAAAAAGAGGTTCAAAAAGCCAATGAGGAGAAGAATGTTTTCAAAGCAGAATTAGCCAAATGGAAAAGGAGGTTCAAAAGCTCAACAAAAAAAATAGTTATCTCAAAATTAGAATGGAGCAGATGGAGGCTAATGAGTTTATGAGAAACCAAGAAATCACCAAATAAAACCAAAAGAATGAGAAAATAGAACATAGTGTGAAATACCTCATTGGAAAAGCAAGTGACCTGGAAAACAGATCCAGGAGAGACAATTTAAAAATTATGGGACTACCTGAAAGCCATGATCAAAGAAAGAGCCTAGATATCATCCTTCATGAAATTATCAAGGAAAACTGCCCTGATATTCTACAACCAGAGGGCAAAATAAGTATTCAAAGAATCCACAGATCACCTCCTGAAAGAGATCGAAAAAGAGAAACTCCTAGGAACATTGTGGCCAAATTCCAGAATTCCCAGGTCAAGGAGAAAATACTGCAAACAGTTAGAAAGAAACAATTCTAGTATTGTGGAAATACAATCAGGATAACACAAGATCTAACAGCTTCTACATTAAGGGATTGAAGGGCCTGGAGTATGATATTCCAGAAGTCAAAGGAACTAGGACTCAAACCAAGAATCACCTACCCAGCTAAACTGAGCATAATACTTCAGGGGAAAAACTGGTCTTTCAGTGAAATAGAGGACTTTCAAGCATTCTTGATGAAAAGACCAGAGCTGAAAAGAAAATTTGACTTTCAAACACAAGAATGAGAGGAAGCAAGAAAAAGTAAAGGGCAAAGAGAAGTCATAAGGGACTTACTAAAGCTGAACTGTTTACATTCCTACATGGAAAGACAATATTTATAACTCTTGAAACTTTTAAGTATCTGGGTAGTTGGTGGGATTACACACACACACACGCATGCACGCACGCGTGCACAGACGCGCGCATGTGCACACGCAAACATACACACATGCACACACACAGAGCCAGAGAGCCCAGAGTGAATTGAATAGGATGGGAACATATCTTAAAAAAATGAAGGGAAACAGTGAGAGAGAAATGTATTGGGAGGAGAGAGGGTGAAATGGAATGGAGCAAATTATCTCTCATAGAAGAGGCAGGCACGAGACTTTTTAGTGGAGGGAAAAAGAGGGGAGCTGAGAGAAAATCATGAAGGTTACTCTCATCACATTTGACTAAAGGAAGGAATAAAATGCACACTCATTTTGGTATGAAAACCTGTCTCACAATACAGGAAAGTGGGGGAGAAGGAGATAAGCAGGGTGAGGTGATGATGGAAGAGAGGGCAATGGGAGGAGGGAGCAATTTGAAGTCAACACTCTTGCAGAGGGACAAAATCAAAAGAGAGACTAGAAGCAATGGGGGGCAGGATAGGATGGAGGGAAATATAGTTAGGCTTACACAACATGACTATTATGGAAGTCATTTGCAAAACTACACAGATATGGCCTATATTGAATTGTCTGCCTTCCCAAAGGGAATGGGTGGGGAGAGAGGGATGGGGAGAAGTTGGAACTCAAAGTTTTAGGAACAACTGTTGAGTATTGTTCTTGCTGCTAGGAAATAAGAAATAGAGGTAATGGGGAATAGAAAGTTATCTGGCCCTAGAGGACAAAAGAGAAGATGGGGATAAGGGAAGGGAAGGATGATAGAAGAGAGGGCAGATTGGTGATAGGGAAAATTAGAATGCTCGGTGTACTGGGGTGGGGGGGAGGGGAGAAATAGAGAGAAAATTTGGAACCCAAAATTTTGTGAAAATGAAAGTAAAAAGTTTAATAAATAAATTTATTAATTAAAAAAAATAGAATGCATGAAAGTCCTCTATTTCATTGAATGACCATTTTCCCCCCTGAAATATTATACTCAGTTTTGCTGGGTAGGTAATTCTTGGTTTTAATCCTGTGATGTTTGGAATATTACATTCCAAGCTCTTTGATCCGTTAATGTAGAAGCTGCTAGATCTTGTGTTATTTTGGTTGTATTTCCACAACACTTGAATTGTTTCTTTCTGGCTGCTTGCAATATTTTCTCCTTGACCTGGGAACTCTGTAATTTGGCTACAAAATTCTTCGGAGTTTTTCTTTTTGGATCCCTTTAAGGAGATGATTGGTGGACTCTTTAAATATTAATTTTACCCTCTGGTTCTAGAATGTCAGGGTAGTTTTCCTTGATAATTTCATGAAAGGCGATGTCTAGGCTATTTCTTTTCATCATGGCTTTCAGGTAGTCCCATAATTTTTAAATTATCTCTCCTGGATCTCTTTTTCTGGTCAGTTGTTTTTTCAGTAAGATATTTCACATTGTCTGCTATTTTTTCATTCCTTTGGTTTTGTTTGGTAATTTCTTTATTTTTCATAAGGGCATTATCTTTCATCTGCTCCATTCTAATCTTTAAGGAATAATTTTCTTCAGTGAGTTTTTGCATCTCCTTTTCCATCTGACCAAATCTGCTTTTTAGGGCATTCTTCTCCTCATTGGCTTTTTGGATCTCTTTTGCCATTTGGGATAGTCTATTTTTTTTAAGTGTTATTTTCTTCTGCATTTTTTGGGTCTCCTAAAGGAATTGACTCATTTTTCATGATTTTTCTTGTATCACTCTCATTTCTCTACCCATTTTTGCTCTACTTCTCTTATTTACTTTTCAGAATCCTTTTTGAATTCTTCCATGGCCTGAGACCATTTTATATTTTTCTTGGAGGCTTTGGATGGAGGAGTTTTGACTTTGTTTTCTTCTGTTTGCATGCTTTCATCTTCATTGTGACTGAAGTAAGATTCTATAGTCTGATTCTTCTTCTGGTTTTTATTCATTTTTACTCATTTCCTCAGCCATTTACTTGACTTTTGAGCTCAGTCCTCTGCTTCCAGTGGAGGTATCAGGGGTATACTGTCAGCAGCTTGGTACCCCCATAGTCTGTGGGCCTCAAGCTCCAGAAGCATTGGCTTGAAGCTGGCCCTGCTGCTGCTGGGGCTGCCAAGGGTTCCTCCCTCCCTCCCCCACTCTGCCACCTTGGGTTGGGGACAGACCACTCCACTCTCCTGCACTAGTCCCACAGACTTTTTCAGCTGACTTTCCAATTTATCATCAGCATTTTGGGGTCCTGAAGTCTGGAAACCCCCACAGGTGTGAGAGACTCACATCCCTCAAGGCATGTTCACTCCCCTCTGTGCACTCACAGCCTGCACTATACTATGCTCTGCACCTAGCATGGCATGATAGTCACTTCCCAGCAAACGTCCAGGTTGTCTTGTACTGGAGATTTGCTTCACTCAGTCATTCTGTGGGTTCTGCAGCTCCAGAATTTGTTTAGAGCCATTTTTTTTACATGTATTTGGCTGGGCTTGGAGGCAGTGCTCTAGAAATTCCATGCTGTTACCCTGTCATCTTGATTCTGCCCCCTCCCATTTATTGTAATTCTTCTTTACATCATCATTAATGTGAAAATATGTTTGATATAAATATATAAATAGAGCCAATATCTGATTGCATACCATCTTGGGAAGAGGAGAAGGGGGATGGAAAATTCAAAAATCAAATCTTATGGAAGTGAATGTTAAAAGTTAATAAATAATGAAAAGAAAAACTTTCCCATGACCTCTTACTTTTAGTCTTTACTCTGAAATTTTGTCAGATTTATCCTTTATAAGTATTGTTTTTAAATAATTACTTGCACCTCATATCTCCCATTAGACTATGAGCTCTTTGAGACCAGGGACTTTTCTTGGTCCTTCTTTGTCTTCCAAGCACTTAGCACAAGTAATTAATCAATATGTTTTCCTTAATTGAGACCCAGAGTGGCTAAGTGACTTGTCCATAGTCACCCAAAGAAGTGAGTAGCAGAACAAAGATTTTAACCCAAGGCTCCCTATCACAAACCCCAGAACTTTTTCCCATATATGAGACTGGTACATGAAAAAGAAACAAATAAATTATCTTCTAGGAGTCAAGAGATGATAGGTTTAAGGATGTAAAAGAAATTTCTGGGTCATCCAGTATAACTCTTCCCATTGCAGTTGAGGAAGGTGAGGCAAGAAAGAAATGACTTGTCCAAGGTAATACAGATGAGCCTGGATCTAAACCAAATCTTCTGTCTTCAAGTCCAATATTCATTTCATTATTACATGATTCCAGAGAGACATGTTTATCTTCTAAAGCTTTTTAAGCTATATAATAACATGAGGCACATTTCTTGTCATCTCTGGGCCTCAACTTCCCTCAAAGTGAGGTCATTAAATTAGATAATCTCAAATACTCTTGATAGAATTGTTATAATTGAAGTATTCTTCATTTTTTTCACTATTTTCTAATATTCCTTTCTTTTATTTTCACTATATTGTAAAATTATATTATCATATGCCAAAATGACAGCAGAGGACATTTTCAATGCCCCAATTACTGATTAAGGCAGTTAATTTCCTTGAAATCACCAGTGCTTCAGCCACCACTATTTACATCCTAATTTAACAAATAGAGTTATTTTTAACATATTTAATGCTGTGATATGTTTTCTCTCTCAAAGGAAGTTAATTATTCCTTTGCTCAGTATTTGTACATTTTCTGAAATTCATTATTCATTTTCTTCTGTTTTCTTATCCATGAAAAGGATGGGGAATCAAGGAGACAACTGATTATGAGAGCTTCAAAAGCAATCCATAAATCTTCATGTAATTGTGACCCTTGTTTTATTCTCATCATGGAACACAGAGGCTACCTCCATTTCTAATATACTCTGGATTCTTCCACACCAACCTCCCTTCCCCCATTTTCTTATATGAAAGGGCAATGCATCTAAGAGATGAGCTAAAGCATCTCAATCCATCTGTTTGAAAGCAGATTAACCAGCTGCTATTATCACTGACAATATTAACAAACAATACAATCATTATTTATAAGATAACAATAAAGTATTAATTAAGAGCCAAATCCTTACCCTTCATCAGAGATGTGGAACCAACAGCTTGCAGTCAGTCTGTTAATAAAGAAGCATTTAAGAAATTGGCAGGTGTCTGGTATTGTGGTGGACATTGGGGATTCAAGAAACAGGAAAAAACATGGTCCCTGAGCTGAAGAGGCTCTATTCAAATGGGGATGGAGAGGCAGTGTATATAACTAAGTATAAAATATGCAAAAGTACATAGGTACAAAGTATGCAAAACATATGTAGAGTATGAGCAAACTAATATCATAGAGGAAAACCAGGCTAGCCTGTAGAGTAAGTAGGTAGATGGAGGAATGGGAAAGACATTCTCTAAAGATAGAATTCAAACTAAAACTTGGAGGAAGCCAGAAAATCAGAGGTGGGAGATGAAGGGACAGAGCAAAAAGTATGGGGCAATCAATCTAAAAGCTCTGATTCAGGGAGGCAGAGCCAAGATGGCAAAGTAAAGGCAGGGACTTGCCTGAGCTCTCCCTCAAACCTCTCCAAATACCAGTAAACGATGACTCCAAACAAATTCTAGAGCAACAGAACGCACAAAACGAGGGAGTGAAAGAATTTCAGCTCAAGACAACTCAGAAGGTCACTAGGAAAGGTCTGTTGCCCCAGAGTGACAGAAGATTGCAGTTCACCTCAGATCAGTGCAGCAAACCCAGAGCAGGACTTGGGAGCCTCTGAAGCAGCTTCACAGCAAGGGTGCATGGTTATTGATAGCTTAGATTTCTTTCTTTCCAAACTCTCTATTCATATCCTTTGACTATTCATCAATTGGGAATTTTCTTGTAAATGTTACTCCTTTCCCTACATATTTTAGAAATGAGGCCTTTATTAGAGGAACTTGCTGCAAAAATTCCCTCCCTTCCCCACATGGGTTCATGCTTTTCTTCTAATCTCAGTTGCACTGATTTTGTTTGAAAATTACACTTTAGAAAAAAAAAAAAAAGCACTTCGGTCTCTGAGTGGAGGATAGACAAGGACATACAGAGACTTACCAAAGGGAAACCAACTAGAATATTGCTAAAAACTGATTAGAGATGTTAACAGAAAATGGACTGTCTAAGTGGAAAGGAGAGGTTGTATATGAGAAATATTGTAAAAGTAGAGACAATAAGACTGGGCAATATATTGGATACTGGGATGAGAATACATTCATGAGATACATGAATAATTGAGGATGGTTGAGATTTTGAGCCTAGGAGACTGGGAGGTTTGTTGTGGCCTCTTTAGGAATTCAGAAATAGAAGAGAGGAGAACTTTGGAGGAAAATAATGAATTCTGATCGGAGCATGCTGCTTTTGAGTTATCTTTAAGGGATCCAGTTTTAAAAACAAATCCAAAGGCAATTGGTGATATGGGAATGGTGATCAGGACAGAGATATGCTAGATATATAGATCTATGATTTGTTTGCCTGGAGGTAATAACTGAACCCATTGGAGGTGTTTAGAACAAGAGGAAAAATAAGTGTAGAGAAGAGAAGGGACTGCAGAGTTGGCTTAGTTGTAATTTGTTCTTAATAAAGTTAGTTCTTAATAAAGGCGTTCT
This sequence comes from Bettongia penicillata ogilbyi, assembly GCA_023548195.1. Lineage (NCBI taxonomy): Eukaryota > Metazoa > Chordata > Mammalia > Diprotodontia > Potoroidae > Bettongia > Bettongia penicillata. Next base: position 6,481,230 of record JAJHZJ010000187.1, read on the forward strand.
GAGATTTGTGTAGAACCCTAGCCTCCAATGTCTAAGTCTCAGTGGGCACAGTTGTCTTCATAAGTGCTTTGTTCCTACTCTGGGGATTCCATTCTTTTTGTTCTCTCTCTCTCTCTCTCTCTCTCTCTCTCTCTCTCTCTCTCTCTCTCTCTCTCTCTCTCTCTCTCTCTCCCTCCCTCCCTCCCTCCCTCCCTCCCTCATCTATTACCACCTTCTTACTTTATTACTTCTCCAGGGCTACTTATTGTGATAGTGTTTCCACATTTTTCTTTTCTGACCACCCTTCATCCTATGAATGAATTTTCCTCTTTAAAATAATAGGGCTTTAAGCTAGAGGAAATCTGAGAGATGATTCAATCCAACCCCTTTACTTCATAGATAAGGAATCTGAGAATTACAGAGATGGAATGGGTCCAAGCTTAGAGAATGAAGGGGTAGAGAATAGCAGAACAAGACGTCAGCCCTGGAATCCAGAATGCTCTTTTTGCTACGTCTCCATTTTTGTCAAAATTCCCCTCTCTTCTGTCACATTCCTTCAGGATCATATTCTTTACTATGTAGAGTGAAGCTTAGGGTAATGGCCTGAGTTTGGCAGCTAATGTGTGGTTAATACTTAAACCTTGCTTCAGGACTAGCCTGCCTCAATCACATCATGTGAAGGTCATATAAACGGGATCTAAAAGACAAAATCATCACAGAGTATACTGGATTTTGGATCAACATTGCTTGGGTTTGAATTCTGCTTCAGCAAGGGCAAGATAAAAGAAGATCACAAAAAGTCCTATGAGGATAATTGGTGTGTGAAGGAACTTAGAATTAATTTTTTTCTGGAAGGATTTCTCAATTCACAGTAGATGTGCCTCCAGGAGAAGTGGGAAGCTCATTCAACAAGCTGTTATTATACTCTTGCTCTCTACTAGGCACTATGATAGCCAATGGTGATAAAACGGGCAATCAAATATAGTCCCTACCCTCAAGGAGATCACATTTCAGTGGGGGAGAGATAAAATGTAATGTGCATACATACACATGCACACATGCACAATACATATATACATACATGTATACATATACACATAAGATATATAGGAAGGAATAAGAATTTATCTAGTAACTACCATATGATAGACATAGTGCTAAATAAATAATACCTCATTTAATTCTCATGATAACTATGGGATAGATAAGTGATGTTATTATCCCCACTTTACAGTTGAGGAAACTGGGACAAATAGAATTACAGTGATGTGCCTAGGGTCACATAGTGAGTGTCTGAGGGTATATTTGAACTCAGGGCTTCCTGACTTAAATATCTGTCTCTCCACTTCATCACAATTGACATAGAAGGCAATCTTGGAGAGAAGGTAATAGGATTAGGGGACAGGTTGTGGGGAGGAAAATAAGTTTAGGGTTAATGTATAATATTTGATGAAGAACTAAATTATCTTATTGACATATTCCAGAAACTCTGAATTGGTATTGGTGAAGTTACAAAATCTTTGTTGTATCCTGGGAAAAATAAAATTTTTCATGTTAATTTTTGTCAGTACAGTGGATATAATGCTAGCCCTGCAGTTAGCTTGGCTTGAGGTCACATCTGGCCTCAAACACTAACTGTGTGAGTGTGGGCAAATCACTTAATCGTGTCCACCTCAGTTGCTCATCTGCAAAATGAGCTGGAAAAGGAAATGGCAAGCCACTCCAGTCTCTTTGTCAAGAAAACACCAAAATGAATCCCAAAGAATTGGACACTACTAGTAGACTAAACACAAATGTAAATTCTTAAGAAAATGTGTATGGTAAACTCTTGTATTTCTTTCCTTTCATATTGGAAAGAACATATACATGATTTACTAAAAAGGCCAAGGGATATAGCGAGAGGAACAGATGTTGAGTCCTCACCTAGTTGACCCCCTCATCTTAAGATGACAAAACTGAAGTTCAGAGAGGTAACATGACAAGGTCCTGAAGTACTAAGCAGTAGAGTTGGAGTTTAAGCTTAGTTTTTCTGCTAAAATTTTTCTCTATAATAAAATAGGAATGAAAATGGCCCCTAAATCAAAGGGCTGTTGTAAGGGTCAAATGATATAATGCAGAAAAGTCCTAGTCTATTTAGACATATCTTATAGCATTTGAAGAGTACCATCTAGAAGAGGAACCAAACCCAAAAGCAATAGATGAAAGCTATAAAGAGAAATTTATGTTTGATGTCAGAGGAAAGTCTACTGATTTAGAATTAATCATGAATAGAATTTTCTGCCTCTGAAGGTCATGGCTTCCCCATCATGGGAAGATCTGAGCAATGTCTGGATGATCACTTGTTGGCTATGACAGGGAGGCCATTTTTATTCATTATATGGAAAAGACCAAGTGGTCCCAAAGGTGTTTCCCATCTCTGAGATTGTTAAATTTTATAATGGTTTAAGGATCACCCTCATGATAAATCTTTTGAGAAGAGTTTGGGAGAAGTAGTTGGATCTTCTGTTATCCCTGAACTTGAGGCATTCAGGATGTTCAGGAAGGACTAGCACCTCTAGTGTGAGTGCTTGCTGAGGCATTTTCAGGACTGCTTATCCAAACTTGGGGTCCACCATAGTTCAGTTCTCACCTTGGCTCCAAGAAACTGTAAAATGCACAGCAGCCACACACTTATAAAATGTCTGGGCAGATAGCCTAAACCAGGCTGGTGAGTTAGGGGAATATCTACCCCAAGCATGTGGAATTCCCCTGGCAGAATAAGTAAGGTACAATAGTAAGTAAGAATAATTTATTCCAATGGCCATGAATGCAGCTGAAGCAGGTCATGTGGAGCACTTAGAGCTTGGTCAGATGGCAAACACGCTAAGGTCATCCACTGCCTCCTGGGCCATTGCTAGTCATCCTGACTTTTAGTATTACCACAGAACTCTGATGACTCAGGAAGAGAGAGTGAGTCTGATGACTTTGTACAATTCTGTCTCGCTTAAATCCATTTCACACACAAGTCAAGACATTACCCCATGATGTAATCATCTTCTTTGAAACAAAGAGTAAACAGCACCCCCAAACTTACAGCACTCAGGCTACTGCAGCTGCCTGTCTTCCCTAAGAGTAAGGGGGTATGTAAAATACAATATGCATACGTGTGTAATATATATATATATATATATATATATATATATATATATATATATATGTGTGTGTGTGTGTGTGTGTGTGTTTATATGTATCAACACATACACATATATGTATATACACATTATCTATCATCTGTCTATCTGTCTGTCTATCAGCTCACCTCAAGGTTCTATGCATAGGGTTACTACTGACTACTGGCTTTGCATAAGCTCATTTCAAATAGCTTGTTCCATTATGGGGGTAGACCATATTGTTAGTTTATTTCCAAGAGTAGTAATAGTAGTGGTCAGTAGTAGTAGCAGTAGTAGTAGGAGCAGTAGTAATGACATTTGTATAGTGCCTATTATGTTCAGGGCACTGTTCTAAGTGCTTTAAAATTTTTGTTTAATTTGGTCTTCACAAGAACCCTGCAAGGTAGGGACTATTATTATACTCCATATATATATATATTACTTTTTGACAGAAAATTGAGGCAAGAAGGATAAGTGCCTTGCCCAAGTGACACAATTAGCAAATATTGAAGGTAGGTTTTGAACTCAGGTCTTCCTGCCTTCAAACCTAGGGGTTTGTCCACTGTACCCACCACCACCTCCTGAGAAACTCAGTGGAAAACTAGCAAACAGACTTAGTGAATTCCCAGTGAGAGGCTGAATACTGCATGAAAAGTATAGTATATCCTGTATCAGAGGATCTGGATTCAAATTTTTCATCCTGTATTGGTTGTATGATATTGATCAAGTAATTTCTCTTTTCTCCATTCCTTAAGTGTCAAATTATGGGATAAGGCCTCTGAGGTACATTTCAGTTCTAAAGTTATACTCCAATTTCCTTCCAAACTCAGTTCAAACACTAGCTCATACGTGAGGCCATTGCTGATCCCTTTTTCCCTCCATTTCAGCTTGTATGTTCTTGCATATATTTTGCCTAAGTATATTTAGTTTCCTTTTTTATTTAATTTAATTTTATTATTATTTTTAATGTTCTACAATCATTACCATAAAATTAAGACTTTAACCCTCCCACACCTACCCCCTACTACCCCCCTCCCTCCCCAAGACAGCATACAATTCTGTATAGGTTCTATATATACTTTCCTATTGAGTATGTTTTCACTATAGTCATGCTATGTAGTTGAACTAAAACAAATGGAAGAAATCATATAACAAAATCATAACATAATACACAAAAACACACGAACACAAACATGATCTGCTACATTCTGTGAATGAATTCCATATTTCTTTCTCTGAGTATGGAAGGCATTTTGCCTTAGAAAACCACCATTGGGATTTTTTTTTCCATTAAGTTCTTGTGTTATTACAAAGTTCCAAGTCTACCAGAAAAAACTCTCGCACACTGTGGTCGTTGCTGTGCACAAAGTTCTCCTGGTTCTGCTCCTTTCACTCAGCATCAGATCATATAAGTCCTTCCAGGCCTCCCTGAAGTCTTCTTGTTCATCATTTCTTATGGTGCAATAGTATTCCATTACAGTCATATACCATAATTTATTCAGCCATTCCCCAATTGATAGGCATCCCCTTGACTTCCAGTTTTTGGCAACTACAAAGAGTGCTGCTATAAATATTTTTGTACATGTGGGACCCTTTCCCATTTTTATGATCTCTTGGGGATACAGTCCAAGTGGCGATATTTCTGGGTCAAAGGGTATGCATATTATTGTAGCCCTTTGGGTATAGTTCCAAACCACTCTCCAGAATGGTTGGATGAGCTCACAGTTCCACCAACAATGAATTAGTGTTCCAACTCTCGCACATCCTATCCAGCATTTATCATTTTCTTATTCTACCATGTTTGCCAATCTTGTAGGTGTGATGTGGTACCTCAGAGTCATTTTGTGATGTGGTACCTCAGAGTCGTTTTTAGTTTCCTTTTATAAAACAATCTACTCTTGAAGTATAGTGACTACTTTTTTTCTGTGTCCAAATTCTTCTATAGTATTCAGTGCCTTCAATTATTGCAGCAAGTAGTTGATAAATACTTATTGATTTGATTGATCCTAAGCTTCTAAGTGAAATAAATTATACCTGATTTTCCTTTGTTCATGGAAAAATGAGACTAAGAGGTAATGGCCACTTTAAATAGACTAATATGCCTCCAGGTTCATTCTGGACAACTATTTCAATTTTGTCTTACTCCTCCCTCCCCTGCCTTCTCTCTGGGCTAATCCCCAAACTCCCCAAAGTCAGTGCTGCTAACAAAAGGCATCACTGATTCAAGACTTGTCCTTGTTCTGCTCCTGAGGATGCTAACAATGAAACTTCCCAAATGTTTAAAGCAAAGGAAAGTTATGGAGGCACTGGTATATTGTACAAACACAATGATTTAGGTAGTCAATCATGGGCTATGATTCATGCTTATAGACAACTCATAAAGAATACGGCCCTGTTCTTGGTACCCCTGAAGATGTAGATCACTGATGGCCCCTTGGATCTCTCACTTGAGTCTAAGTGAAAGCAGGAGAAAGTGAAAGCAGAATACTATCATGGTCACATTTTGCCAATGGGACCCATCCAAAGGCCAGCATTGCATATCTTTATTTTCATGAATTTCTCATTGAAATTAAAAACAAAAACATAGGTTCCAAAGGTGTTGTCACAAAAGAGTTTGTTGATTTTGAGAGAATTATATAGTAGAAGTAGAATATTTCTTGCATAATGGAGACAGCAGTATTATGGGATCAAAGTTATAGAGCCAGAAAAGAATATGAAAGTGATTAAGTGCAACCCTCTCATTTTATAGATGTTAAAAGTAAGGGCTATGTAGGGTAAATGACTTTCTTTGAAACATGGCTTATTGATTGCAAACCCATTTTGCTAAACACTACACCATGTTCTTTCTGTAATGGACTAGTTCAAATATTCACAGTTCTTGGCGTGTTCTATTGTCATTGGAAAGTACTTACAAAAAGTGAGAAGTTTGGATGGTAAGGAAGGAGCCTTTCAACTGGTCAGTCATATCCTTCCCTTTCTTCCTCTTTAAGGTATTTTGCTTCTTGCTCTACATGTCAAAGATCACTCTTTGATGTGATTTTTTTTTTCATAGAGAACCAGCATTAGGGCTAGGATGCCTTAAGCTGAAATTCTGATTCTCACATATTGTGTATGTGGTCCTGAGTCAACATTTCTCTAAAAGCTCAAGTTACCAAAAAAAAAAAAAAGTCCAAGTCTATGAATATGGAGCAGTGGCCACACTAGAAGTTATCTCTACCAATACATTTACAGATCCAGAGCTCAAAAGTAAAATTAAATATATTACCCAAGGTATTGTGTTAGTTAGGTGGTGTTATAATGGATAGAATGGTGGCCCTGAATCCAGGAAGACCCAGGAGGAACCTGAAAGATGTCAAATTCTGATTCATAAACCTACTAGTTGTGTGATCTTTGGGATGTCAGGTAAGCTGTCTATTTCATTTTCTCATGCATAAAATAGAGGTAATACTAGCACCTACTTCTTATGGGTATTATGAGAATTAAAAGAGAAAACGTTTATGTATCACTTAGTACTGGCCTTGACCTTTAGTAGGGACCTAATTAATGCTTATACTCCTTCTGCATTGTTATGATTAATTGCTGTTTTCTTCTTTGTCCATTATAGTTTCAGAAAACTAGACCATTTAGGATTCAAATATTAAATGTGTGTTTGGTATGTATATTTATGTATATGTATGTGTACACACACACACACACACACACACACACACAATGCTCTCATACTTTTCCAGTCACCAATGGAATGAAGCAGCAAGGCTGTGTGTTTGCTCCCATGCCTTTTAACATGATGTTTTCAGCAATGTTGTCAGATATCTTCAACGAAGATGAAAAGGGCATCAAGGTTAGCTACTTCACTAAAGGTAAATTATTTATCTTAAATTGGAGACAAAATCAGTACCCAGCTTTTTGTTTGCACTTGATATACTTTCTGATCATGCATTTTATATACTCTTTGAGACTGAGATGTAACAGCATGGATCAATTCTCTGCCACTTATGATAATTCTCTGCCACTTATGATAATTCTGGCCTGACAACACCAAGAAAACAGAGATTTTCCACCAGTCAGAACCATACCATCTGTACATGGAACCATAAAGGTTACAACAAATGGAGAAACTTTGAATTCTGCTCACTTAGATGACAGAACACATTCTAGGGATGTACATGTTGATGAGAAGGTTGAGACTCTAGTTGCTAGAGCTAATTCAGTGTTTTGGAAGCTCTGAAGGAAAGCGTGGGAGAGGCATTAGGCTGCCTACCAAACTGAAGGTCTACAGAGTCATTATACTGACCCCTTTGTTGTATTACAGTGAAACCTGGACAGTAAACTAGTGCCATGTTAGGAAATGGAATGACTTCCACTTGAATTGTCTTTGGAAGATGCTAAAGATCACCTGGCAAGTTAAGATACCAGACACTGAGATCCTCTTTTGAGCTGAACTGCCAACCATTCAAACTCTACTACAGAAAGCACAACTCCCATGGACTAGCTATATTCTTCAAATGCCAAACATATGTTTGCCTGAAGATGATTTTGTTGAGAACTCACACAAAGCAAGCACTCACTCAGAGGTCAGAAGTGATACAAGCACACTCTCAGGGTTTCTTTAAAGAGCTGTAGAATTAGTTGTGAGACATGAGAGACACTGGCACAGGACTACCCAGCATGGCATATTCACATCAACGAAGGAGCTGTGCTCTGTGAGTAAAGCAGAAATGCTGTGGCTCAAAAGAAATGTGAGATGTACAAATGTCGAGACATCTCCATATCAAATGCTAATGCAATATTTGTGTCCAGCGTGTGATGGAGACCTTTGAGGTCATGTTGCCACTGTACCTTGACCCTAATGTAGTGATGTCATTTCAGTTTTCTTTGACCAAGAAGGGCAATAGCTATCTCTCTCTCTGTCTCTCTTTTGATTGTCTCTGTTTCTCTGTGTCTCTCTCTCTATATATGTGGTGTGTGTGTGTGTGTGTGTGTATGTGTGTGTACACACAAGCTTATGGGAACCAATTGCTAAATTGTTAGTATACACCTCAGTAATCATTAAGCCAGCCCTCACAATGAATCTTACTGCTTGTTGCTTGTGTAGACTTTAGAAAGCGATGAAGAAATTATTGATGATGTAGATTAAACTTAAAATTGTGTCAGTTCTTCAGAGAATCTCGTAATTGAATGTTTACCAGTAGACCCCCTATCTTTGTGTACTTCAGGGTGAAAAGGAAGAACCATTGTTTGGAAGTTAGGGCCACTGGTTACTCACAGCTTCAAAGTGCCTAACAGTGCTAGGCACATCAAAACATATTTCTTGTGAGCAGTGGTTGAGTCAGATCTACAACGTGAAGGTCACTATCCTGAGACTGAGAAGCCTTAGGTTTCTGCTTATCTCTGGCCAACTGGGTAATCCTGTCTAAGTCATTAAGCTCTCTGAATCTTGATTTTTTCAACTATAAAATAAGGAGTTTGATATGCTTGGATGTTCTGTAAGGTCTCTTCTGTCTCTACCATTCTGATGCTGCTCTCCTAATTACCAGCACTATAAACGGATAATTTTGAAAAGTTGAGCTATTTTATTTCATACGATTACGCTTTCATCAATGAACAATTATTGAACACTATATGTTTAGAGAGGTAGAATGGCCTAGTGAATATGGACTTTAAACACTGGAAGGCCTGGGTTCCAGATCTTCCCCTTACACATTCTGGTTGTGTGACCCTGGGCAGGCACTTGAGCTCTTGGTGTTCTAGGCCATAATTTACATTAAGGTGTAGACCTGCATTGAAAAAGGAAGTTCTTTCACTTGGAAGTTCCCTACTGCAATGCAATCACAGACTAGGTCTTTTTCTTATAGTAGGACAAACACTGCTGCAGATGCTATAGACACTAAGAAAAAAATAAAAATCCATCATTCACGTTAAGATTACTGGCATCCAACATTGTGTATGTTTAAATGAAGATACCAGCTTACAAATAACTCTGCCCTTTTGGGCATGACTCAAGTGGAGGAACCTGAACATTGTGTGTAGACCCAGTGCTGTCAGACTCTTCACCTTTTTTTTTTTTCTGTTACTGGTTTGGAGAGAGCATATTCTAGATCATGTGTCTTGCTCAAGCATCAAGCTAATAAGGTAATGATCTCATTATAAAGATCAAAACTAAGAGTTAATTTCTAACCCAAATTGATTTTAGAAATTCTTTGAGATTTTTCTCCTGTTTGCAAGAGATGGTAGGAGGAGCCATTTATCTGCATGCAGTATCTACTTTTTCAGAAAAAAAATGTCTGATTAAAAAAAAATCTCTCCATCTGTATTGTAAAGATACCCCCAGTACATACAGGGGGAACTGAAATGATTAGTTGGCTTAGTATAAGACATCTACAGTTACACTTTCCCTTAAAGACCCAGTAGATTCACTTAGGGTGACCATATATAGTTGTTTGAAGTTTGTTTTATCTTGGTGAATTGGGGAATTTTTTTTTTTTTTTTTGGATGACTGGTGTGGAATTTTCACTGTAGAAGAACCTGTCTTAGGGCAGGAGGAGAGAAGCAGAGAAAGTAGCAACGTATATGGAACACAAGGTTATAATTTTGACTCCTCCCCACTATATATCATGTTTATGTCTTATCCTTTTCCCCCCTTTCATTGATTCATTTTTTACCATTTTCCCCCATGTCATTCAAAACTTTTTCCCCCCTTCAAATTACATGGCTGAGTTCTTGGCCTTTCTCTTCTCTCTACAACTGCCAGAAATCACTTCTCATAGTCTTCAACTTTCACTAACATATATATGTATACACACTTACATGCATATATACACATCACACATATACATATATACACGCACACACATGTATATGTACATGCATACATACATCATGCATATATACATACATATACACAATATCTATAGCTATGTATGTATGTATCTATCTGTCTATTTATCTATAATTTCAACCTTTTTATCCTCTCTATTCCTTTCATCCATTCTCTGCTTTTCTTGTTTTTCTCACTGGTTATAGTATGAAACACTTTTTTTGAAGTGAGATTCCTGCTCGCCTCCTCCCCCTACAGGTAGCAATAGGAAGAACAACTGAAAGAGCTAAACAATGCTGGACAGCTCTCCATGGTAATAATTGGGTTACTAGTTGAGGAGTTTAGTGAGCCAACTGGAACACTAGATAAAGACATGGCCTTGGAATCAGGAAAGACTGAGTTTAAATCCTATTTTTGAACCTTGTGACCCTGGGAAAGTCATTCTTTTTAACCTCAATTTTCTCATCTTTAAAATTAGGAGATTAATCTGCTGTGTCCATTAAGATACCACCTAGTTTTAAATCCAAGCTGCATTTGAAATATCGCATCCTATGACAATAAACCTGTTGCATATTGGAGGAGACAGTGAATTCTTATGTATAAATTGCAAGTTTCCATATTCAATTAAATTCAATAATCATTTATTAAGTGCTTGTCATGTGCCAGGCTATGAGGATACAAATCTGAGGAATACACAGTATTGAGGATACAAATAAGTATTGAGGATACAAATAAAAAAAAGGTTTTGCCGTAAGTAGCTTATAATCTACTGGAGGAGGGTAGTACACAAAAGGAAGCTGACAACTGAAAGGGACTTCATCAGGGAATAGATTTCATAGAGTCAAAACCAAGCAGAGACATTAATAAAAAATCAAAAATGCAGAGCCCTCTACAAAGGCAAGCTTTGAGATGTTTACTGCTCTACCCTCCATCCTAATCAGAGAGCAGAGGCAACCAGGGGAACTAAGGTGTTGAGTACCAAAAGCTGAGTCAATCTGGATGGTAATGAGATTTCAGGTGAATAGCTTATCCTAGGGAATAGGTTGTGGTGGGGTATGATGTTCCATGGAGTCAAAACAAGCAAAATTACTGATGGAAAATGGAAAAGAATAATTTGGTAATTGACATAGATATCACATAGTATTTTAAATTTACAAGTTGCTTTACAAAAATAATTTCATTAGATCTTCATAAAACCCTTGTTAATTATCTATTTTGTATCTATTTCATAAAAGAGGAAACTGAGTCTACAAGAAGTTAAGAAATTTGCCCAGGATCATAAAACTAAAATGCGTATCTACCTTTAAAAAACAGCCCATGTTACTTCTATGTAATAACTTTCTTGACTCCTCCCCATTTGTTACTAGTCTTTTTTGAAATAACTTTGTAAAACTTTGTTTATATTTTGTATTTATGTACATGATATATAATCTTGATTGAATGTAATCTCATGGAAGGCAAAGGACTATTTAACTTTTAATCTTGGATTCCTACATAACTAGCATAGCATCTATCACATAGAATTTCGTCAACAACTGCTTGGTGAGATGAGTGATTAGATGTGGGATGGAAAAAGCAAACCTCCTTAATTCCACATCTGGCACTATATCCATGATGATATATTTCTTTCTTGGCCATTCTATGTGAATGAATTTTAATATTTATCTGGATTTTATTCATCCCAATTTTGCTAGATACTTATTTCCATTCTCAGAAACTGAACTATTCTATCCATTTTTTTTCTGATGTGGATTTCATAACCAGTGAGGTTAAGTAAGTTGCCTTAGGTCAGCCAGTAAGTTGTGTTGCTAGAATTAGAAATTCTAATTCAAATGTTGCCTCTCCCTGATGAAAATAGCTCTAATTATAAGAAATAGTTCAGTTCAGTTCTAAGAGATTATGGGTAATGATCATGTAAGCCTGTAAATAACCAGCCAATATTTTGCAAATTGTGAAGTTGACAAAAGCAGAGAGAGTTCTTTGCTTCTATCTCAAGTTTAGCTTAGCTTAAAATTATGGACTGGGTGATACATCAAAATGAATAGGATACACCATATAAAAGAACTAAAAATATGTGTCTTATGCAACATTTTATTTAATATTCATAAAAAATAAAACCCTCAGTATTAGATTCTCAGAACTTTCACCACAAATATGAATGTTATTGATTAATTTTTAACAAAGACCAGCATATTTTCTCTCTTGTTATAATGGGGAGACAGAGGCTTTGTTTACAGCTGTGTTCTACTAGCACCCTTCCCTCATTCTTGTGTTATGCCACATACTTTTTGTGATCTTCAAGTTTTCTCAGCAATAGGACATATAATTAGGATCTGTCACTGCAAGTAGATTTTTGTGTGCTTGGCTTTATTGAACACTAAAGCATAATCAAAGATACATCAATATTTCTCATAATTTTAAACAGTTATCAATCCCAATAACTAATATTTATGTAATACCTCAAAGTTGACAAAGCACTTTTCTTATAATGACCCCATAGCACAAATACTGTAAAACTTATTTCATAGAAGAGGAAATTGAAATTTGCCAAAGACACATGACTTGATCATGAGCACAAATGAGTTTTTGGATTTTCTGAATGTAAATCAGGTACTTCCCTGTGGCACAATTACAAGTGCACATGATTTGGAGCAGGAAGAGGCATTAGAATCCTGGTTCTGATACTTAGTACCTTTTTAACTTTAGAAAAGGCATTTTTTTCAGCTCCCAATCTCTGTAACCTGTTCTGTAAGAAGAGTAGTTTAGCATATATGATTTCTCAGCCTTCAGTCCCGTTATCCTCCTTTCTATTATGCCAGGTGTCTTTTCAAAGTATATCTAAAAGAAATTCACATTTAAGATCATACCTGTTTCTCTGACTCCATCAACTTAACTTTCATCTGTCTTTTGATGAAAAACCTATTTTAGTTCTTTTCCTATCTCCCCTGACCCACCCCCTTATTAGGGGAGGCATTCCCAGGGCTCCACTTACTAAAACAGAGAAGAATCTTTTCTACCTCATCCTACCATGTTTTTCTGTCCTATGTAAATCACCAAGGCTCATATGATTGGAGAACACTGAAAATGCTGGTGACTTTTGGCCAACTTTACCCAGTAATGAGGGACAGCCTTTTTGTGTCTTTCCACAAACCTAACCTGATATGGATATTTAAAAAAAATGTTAATTGGGTCAGAAACTTAAACTTCATGTATGCTCCATTCATATGTGTTTATGTAGGGAGGTGCTGTCAGTCAAGGATGCTGTTATCTATCATTCGAGCATCATCAATATGCAGTATTGCAGCAAACACAAGGGGATATATGCAATCTGGAATGAAAATTCATCCAATAACCAGATGGCAAGTTAGTCTCAATAAATTGTCAATGCTATTTTTTTCTAATACAGATATTTGCACAGATGCATGCAGACACAGACGCGTGCACACACACACACACACACATACAGGCACACACATTTTTGGAAGATTGTTTCAAGAAGTTCTGTATAGAAGAATATTTCCTGTGTCAGACAAACTGAAGGGAACATCTTCCACGTGACTTTTCCTTCTCATTTTTTTCCCACGATGAATTCAGCCAAAGTTGAGGACTAAGCCCTTATGATAATACCACAAAGAAATACCTGATTTGCCCTCAGAAAACCAGAAATTGGTGTTTAATAGGAAGGCTTGTGTAGAATCCATATAAGATTGCATGCCATTTGGGGGGAGGGAGTGGGTAGGGGAAGGGAGAAAATTAGGAACTCATGGAAGTGATTGTTGAAAACTGAAAACAAATAAATTCATAAATTTGGAAAAAAATAAAAATGAATGTTAAAAAAAAGAAAACCAGAAACTGAATTTGGTGTCTTGATGAAGTCATGTAGCTTTGATAAATTTCCATTTCCTATTCTATAAAATAACTTTCGTAATTTTTGTGATTTGAGGTAATTGTAAGAAAAGTACTTTGTAAACTTTGAGGTACTGTATATATATTAGTTATTATGATTTATAACTTTACAATTATGAGAAATATTGATGTATCTTTGATTATGCTGTAGTTTTCAGTAAAGCCAAACATACAAAAATCTACTTGAAGTCACAGATCTTGATTATATGTTTGAGAGAGAGAGCCAACTTTTTAAACTGTGGAAGTTTCATGGTAGAGTATATCACCAGGTGGTTGGATTTTCCAGGTGCTCCATGGCATAAAATAGTTATTGGGAAATGTGCTAGCTTTGGAGTTAGATGACCAAATGACTTGTCACTTATTAACTATGCAACGTTGTCAATTAACTTTTCTGTGCCTCAGTTTCTTTTTTCCAATAATGAGGGGAATACAGCTGATTGAATGTTCTCCTAGCTCTAAATCTTTTGCCCTATGATTTTTACTATTTTTAGAGAGAGAAAGATTGGACTTTTGATTTTCTTAGTGCATGGAAGTCACTCTACCAGTGCAAACTGGCCTCAACCCTGAAACTTATTTTCTCTAAGAGTTGCTTTTGTACTTGAAAGTTTGACTAACTTGCAGAGGACCCCCAAGTCAGTATATGACAGAGAAAAGTTTTGAACCTAGACACTCCACAGCCTTACATACAGAAGAAAGATTAGCTCATTTTTGCAGAGTGTGTGAGGTTAACCATGTTCTTTCTTCATAACCATCTTTGGGAGAATATAATGAACTCCATTTTGCAGGTGATGATGAGGTTTATGGGTGATGGGTGAACCCCAAAATACCGACAGTCTGGGTCGTGCTCGAATGAATTCGACTCAAGCCTTCTTAAAGCCAAAGAAAACAAAGTTTATTAGAGATTTGCCTAATTGGGTTGCCTCTTAAGGAGCCTAAGCATTTGTAATGCTTATATTCACAAGCGAGCCAGAGAGAATCCCAACTAGACAGAGTCTGAGCTGGATTGAATCTGAAAGCCTTCATGGAGGCAAGGTGGGACTTAAATGCAAAAAAGAGTATAGGAGGGATCTGTGCGTGGTCTGGTAAGGTAGGGTGATGGGGGAAGAAGTTCAGGAAGGGCCTCCAAGGAGGATCAAAGGTTGGAAATGGCTGGAGGTAGTCAACAAACATCAGACTAGGGGGTGCCTAGGTGGTAAATAGGTAGGGCAATCAAGAGATAACAGACAAAAGGTCAGGTTCTGTGGAGAGATAGGAGGGGAGCTCAATTTGAGTATGAAAAGTCAGTTTAAGTGAGCAGATTCCAGGGGAGCTCAAGAAAGTTCCCAGAGTCTGAACCCTATCAGTGAGAAAGCTGAGAACTAGAACCCTTAGGCGATTTGCCCATAGTCAGTTAATGAGTGTAAGAGTGAGGGGTCAAAAATCTTCCAATTCAAGTCCAGTTCTCTCACTACTACCCCATACTACTTTTCTGTCACTACCTCCAGGGTTTAAGAAAAGTATGAGAAATTCAGGAAATGAGCATTCTAACCTTTTCTTCTGTTGGCTCCAAATATCCCTCTGAGTTTGCTTCCATATCTGTGTGTGTGTGTGTG
This sequence comes from Bettongia penicillata ogilbyi, assembly GCA_023548195.1. Lineage (NCBI taxonomy): Eukaryota > Metazoa > Chordata > Mammalia > Diprotodontia > Potoroidae > Bettongia > Bettongia penicillata. Next base: position 6,496,673 of record JAJHZJ010000187.1, read on the forward strand.
TGTGTGTGTGTGTGTGTGTGTCTTGGTCTCCTCTCTGTGTCTGTTTGTCTGTCTGTCTGTCTCTGTCTCTCTCATACACACACGCATCTATGACACTGAATTTTTAGTTTTTAGTGAATGAACGTTTTGAATTTCTCAACCTTAAAATTGAAATCCCAATATTCAAAGAAAGCTCAATATATACGAATGCATTTGTAATGTATTAGAATTAGTATTTTGAAGAAAGGACAACTCCCAGAGGAGGACTGAGTTCTTCCTCAGGTGATTTGAATAAAAATGAGATTATGGGTACCCCATTTCATAGAAAGGATTGACCCAAATCTTCCTTTAACATTTAAGTGCCTACCAGGGGCCAGACCTCCTGCTAGCTGCCAGATGTTCAAAGACAAAACCCTATCAAATAGCCTCTGCCTCAAGGAGATATACTACTGAAGGGAAACAGCTCTGACCTAGTTGTGTTAACATCAAAGATATAAAAAAATGGAGCTACAAAGTAATTGATGTGAGTCTAGTGCTCAGAGGTAAAGAGGATCAGGTAGGCTATGCTGTAGGAGGTTATTGTCATCAGACTTGCCCACGGTCATTCATATAGTAAACATCAGAGGCGACATTTGAATTCAGGCCTTTTCACTCCAAAGTCAGTCATTTTCCTTCTCTACCATATTGTCTCCATTTGTATCATATGGAGGCTAGTAAAAGGACCTCGGGTTGTTTAGTCAGGAAATGAGAACTTTTAGGAAGGCTATTAGAGTTGCCTTAAAATATCTGAAAGGTCATGTTCAAGAGGGATTTGCTTTCTTCTGCTCAGTCCCAGACATGAGAATGAGAAGAAATGATTAACCATTTGCCATGAATACAATTTATACTGTGTTGTACATCTAAATCTAAAAGGGACATAAGAGGACATTTAGTCTAACCACTTCATTTTACAGATAAGAAGTGGAGGCCCAGAAAGATAAAGTTTCTTGCTCAGCATCTCTCAGGTAGTTAGCCTTGAAAGTAGCATTTGAACTAGGGGTCTCCTGCCATTAGAATTAGTGTCCTTTCCAGTATTCTGCATTGTTTCCCTTGATAAAAGGAAAATGCCTTACTTACCTCTAGCTACCCGTAAGTGCAATTGGAAGCATCTAAAATGGAATGCCTTCAGAGATCATGGGTTTCCTTTCTTCAAGTATAAATTAAATGACTCCTAGTAGGACTTCAATAGAAGATTCTCTCCTTTTTTAAAATTAAATTATTTTATTTATTTTCAGTGTTCTACAATCACTTCCATATATCTTAGATTTCCCCACCTCTTCACTCCCTCCCTGAGACAGTACAGTTTTATATGGGTTCTAGACATACATTCTCATTAAAATACATTTTCACCTTAGTCATGCTGCATAGAAGAATTAAAATGAATGGGAGAAATAAAACAAAACAATGCAAAAGAGAACGGTCTGCTTCATTCTGTGATCGAATTCCATAATTCTTTCTCTGGATGTGGAAGGCATTTTGTCTCAAGAGTCCATTGAGAATTTTTTAAGTCCTTGCATTGCAATGAAGTACTAATTCTACCAGAAATTTCTTCACACACTGTGGTTGTTGCTGTGTACAGAGTTCTCCTGGTTCTGCTCCTTTCACTCAGCATCAGTTCATGTACGTCTTTCCAGGCCTCTCTGAAGTCTTCCTGTTCATCATTTCTTATAGCACAATAGTATTCCATTACATTCATATACCACAATTTATTTGGCCATTCCCCAATTGATAGATATCCCCTTGATTTCCAGGTTTGGCCACCACAAAGAAAGCTGCTATAAATATTTTTGTACATGTGGGAACCTTTCCCATTTTTATGATGTCTTGTGGATACAGTCCTAGAAGCAGTATTTCTGGGTCAAAGGGTATGCATGGTTTTGTAGTCCTTTGGGCGTAGTTCCAAATTGCTCTCCAGAATGGTTGGATCAGCTCACAGCACCACCAACAATGACATCTTTTCCAGCATTTATCAAGAAGATTCTCTCCTTAAGGATGGACTCTAGACATCCTTTGAATTCTGAGAGTCTGTGATTCAGTGAAAGTAAAGAAGGAGAAATTTCTGAAAGAGTAGGATTTCTTCTTACATCAATATAGAGTCTATTTATACAAGCCAGTAAGGTTAACAAAGTTCTTTCCTTACAAAAACTGTCCAGTTTGAGGAATTTAGTACAGTTGTGGTTGTCCCTCAGACAGGGGTTCTTAAAGTGGCATCCATGAACTAGAAATGAAAATTTATTTGTGACTATTTCAATAGGATTTATAATCTCTGTAACCCCATGAATTTTACTTCATGTATTTAAAACTGTCATTCTGAGAAGGGGCCCATAGGCTTCACCAGATTGCCCAAGGGGAACATATGGTACCCCAAAAGCTAAGAACTGCTGCCCAAGAATATTCACTAAATAGCATTTTAGTTACTCTATAGTTTTCTACAAATTAAAACTGTATTTACAGAAGCTATGCTTGAGACAACTAACCCATTTAGCATATAGTTGGCCCTTCCATGTTCCTTAGAAAGGTGGGGTGGTATAGTGGATAGAGAGCTGACCTTGAAACCAAGAAATTGGTCCAACTTCTGATACATACTGGCTATGTAACTCTGGGCAGGTCATTTGAACTTCCTCAGGGCTCGATGCAACTCTTTAAAGCTATGTCACGGAAAAGGTACTAAACCTGTATTGGTAGAAGGAGTTTCCTCCTGTAAGAATTCCCTATACCAATGGAAACATGTCTACTCATGATCTCCTGTCTTCTGCTGGGAAGAAGAGCTGCCTTACTAAGTCACAAAATCCACACAAATGCAGATGAATTTGAAAACCTTTACAATTAAAAACAATGGTGATTTTTTTTTTAAGGTTCAAAGGAAATGATTATTTTGATTGCTAAGTTCATTATGTTTCCTATCCTCTTTTTTTGTGTTGGATTCCCCAGTAGGGTTCTCAGATATATTGGGAGGCCATATTTATTCTACCTGGATCAAAGTTGCTTACTATTTTTATTTATTTTTGCAAGAAAACATATCAGAAAGAAAGTCTTGACTAAAGCCAGAGAGGTCTTCTCTTGTCTTTTCTGTAAAGGACAAGAGAAGGTCTCCTGATTTCTTCCAAAAAGTCAGTGGATTAAAATTGTTAAATATTTATTTGTATTCTTTCAGAACTTAAAGACAGCAGGAACATTTGCTCATGTCACCTCTCCTTTTAAGGAGGCAGGGAGTATAGATGTCTTTTAATACATTTGAAGAGTCCTGTCTAAATTTCTGATCACTCATGCCTTTCCACTGCGTCTGCCCTTTCAAATAGGCACATCTCCTCCCTACTCCCCACACATATCCTCTATCCAACCATGAACATCTCCTTAATGGCTCAGAAATCCAATTCACAGGCCTAGAAGGTTACTCAAGCAACAAGTCATTGAGAGAGGCAAGATTTCCTTCAATATTATACAGAAGTAGCAGAAAATGAATGGCAAAATCCAATAAATTCTAGTTAGCAGATTATAGCTGGAAAGGAAGGTAGAGGTAGATCACCTATCCCAGTCTTCTCACTATATAGATGGGGAAACTGAGGCTTAGAGGAATCAGGTAATTTTTTTGCAGGTCATCTAGTTAATCTGGATTTTGACTTCATGTTTTCCCACTGCGATCCCTTCCCCTTTATTTTTGACTAGAGGGGGAAAACCCTGAATTCATATTTATTGAGCTCAGAAGGTAATAAACAGAGGGTCAGAGCTCAGGTATCTGAGTCCCAGGAGGGCACCAGATGGTTGTGGGTGGGGATGGGTCCCGATACCTGGGATCTGGGGAATGGATGCCTGGATTCTATGAAGGAGATAAGGCAAGGAATGAATATCTGGGTCCTAGTAGGGAATCAGTGGACTGGATGCCTGGGTTCATGAAGAGGAATATGGTGGATTTTATTGCAGATGCCTCAGGTAGGGGGCCCAGCCCTGCCTCCAAGGGGGCTCAATATTCTGGGCCCTGGGCACTCCCTGTGGAGTGAGGAGTCCAGTCTGGGGCACAGACAACTCATATAGAAGGAGAACATTCACTTGTATGAGGGGGGCTGGGAGCAGGGGGTCTCAGCAATCTCCATCACTAACACCTAGAATATTTGAGGTGGGGTTCCTCATGTTACATGGCTTCCCCTGGGACTGGAGTTCAACTTCCTACACATCACTTTCTTGTAAGTATAACAAGGATGCCCAGAACAAACATGATAATAGCCAGAGTAAGTCCCATGATACAAACAGAGTCATAGTAGAAGTGATCAGGTTCCTAAGAAGTGACCAGTGTGATGGGCCCAGGGATCACCATGGCTGGGGGCATGGAAGAGCCATCCCCTTTTTGATGTGGTATTAGGCAAGGAGTGCTTTGAGAGTTGTCTTTAAGGTGAATAGAAGAATAAAACCCAGTGCTGATACTCTAAGAATCTCCAAACTTTCTCAGCTAAGATATGAGTGCACACTCCCTGGCACTTATCCAGATGCTCTATCGCTGTTATCAGAGTTCAAGTTTTCAGAATGGTGATGTCTTATTATGAGGTTTTTAAATAAATATGTACTACTTATTAATTAGAGCAGTGCTGTGCACAAAACATTATTACTGTGTATGTGTGTTTTTCTCTTTCTTGCAGCTAATGAGTCACAGCCCTGAGATGATTGCTTCTGAGATTAATTATTTTTAGAAAGAATATCTGTTGTATCTTGGGCTCTGTCTCCAGAATTCAATTATGGTCAGATAAATTTTACGTGAAGTGTATCATCAAATGGTAGTCTGCTTTGAAATGATGTCTCATTAACCTTGATGATTTTTGCTTCCGTATCTGCAAGCCCCAGTAGCTTTACAATAAAAGCTGGGCAAGACGAGAACAAAAGAGAGAAAGATTGTAGCACCTAGACATAAAGAGATGACAGCTGCACGTGGCACTGGCATGCCATCCCACTACTATGGATTTAGTGTTTGCCAGGTGCTGAGAAAACAAAAATGGGGGAAATCTGGAAGGGGTGGTTAGATCCATAAAAAAGCACCTAAGAAGTAAGTACAAAGTATTTGCAAGTAATTAGGATGAGGGAGAAATCAGAAATGACCTTCGGCATTAAATAGCCCCAAATGTAAACCATGTATAATTTCCTTGAGAACAGGGATATTGTCTTCATGTCTTCCTCACCCCCCCTCAATTCCCAGCACAGAACCTGGAATATAGCAGTCATTTAGTAAATATTTGATAATTGGTGAACTAATTGTAGGAATCTATGGCAGTTCTAATAGGTGGACAAATTATGCACCAGGTGGAATTCTCCTTTGAAGTCAATTCCCAGTGATCCAGATAAACTTTGATGTGACCACCATTTGTACAATTGAAGATGTATGGGGTTCCTCTAAACTCAAAGGCTGTGGTCCTATGAAAGTCACTGATTTGCCTATTTGCTGCTACATGATTTGACTCCCAGATTATCTAGCTTCCTTCTCCTTACCCCAAATGAATGAAATTGTTTCTCTACGATGAATGTTTAAATCAGGCATTCTTAAGTTTTTGGGGGCTTGGAACCCTTTGGCATTCTGAACCCTTGTCAGAATAAGGTTTTTAAATGCACAAATTAAAAGAATGGGATTATAAATGGAATCCAGTTATATTGAATTATGACTTTTAGCGTATGTGTATATAAATACAAAAAATCACATATATAAATGTATGTATCTGTGTAGGTATATGCATGCCCGTACTTATAATACACACCCAAGTTCATGGTCCCTAAGCAAAGAATGTCTCTTAAGTAGCACATGAAATTTGAATCTTTTTTTCCCCACATCTCCATCCACCTAAGCCTTTTTTCAGTTTCTAGCAGAGGAAGGCCTTTGCGTTCAGTCTTGCCAAACAGCATTTTTCTATCAGTTAACTGTCCTTGGTGGGGGTAGAAGATGAGACTAAAACAAAACATTTTTTTTCATGTTTTGTTCAAGTTGGGACACTGCAATCTTGTATGGGCCATGTACATTTGACCTTGTTACATGCAACCAAATGGCTCAGAAATCCAATTCATGAGCTTAGAAAGTTATTCCAGCAACAAGGCAGAGTGAGAGCCAAGGTTTTCATTCTTGCTAGTCAGGGGAAGGGGGAGGAGGAAATGAATGTCATGCCATTTCTTGTTTTTTGTTAGTATGTATTTCCACTGATGATTTTCATTACATTCAAAGTGCTGTTTTGAAAGGAAATTCACATGGTTTTGCTTTAGAAATTTTTTTAATGCTAGGAATTACTCCCATTCTTTTAACAAAATGGAAACTATTATTTGAATTTTGATTTTGAAATTGCTGAAGGGGACATAATACCTTAGAGATGGGTGGCATCCCTTTGAGTTATAACCAGGTTCAGGATGTTGTTTTGGCATGATAACCGTTACAAACCTTAGCTTGAGACACCACCTGCTGCATCAGTCTATTGTTTATCAGACCAGGAATGCATAAATCCAAAAGGGTAGAAAAGCATTTAATTAAAACATGAATCAGTGTAAAAAAGGAAGTGAATTAAATAGCAAAACATTTCCTCTACCTGTACCCAAGAGGTACAAAGCTCCCCTCCTTCCAGGAGGCTTATAAATTAATTTCCTTTCTATTCTTCTAGTTTCCCAGCATGATATGAAGGCATAGTTATTTTGTATTCAGTTTGAGGAGGGGATCACAAAAATAGAGAGGACCTCAGTTGCCTTGCTGCCCAACAAATAAACCAAAAGAATTTTCCCTGTAACACATTCAACTAATAGTCTTCCAAACTCTGTCTGAAAATGTCTAAGAAGAAAGAGTCTAGCCCTTCTTAAAAGAATCTATTCCATTTTTATACATATTTAATTATGAGGAAGTTTCCCTGAAATCAAGCCTAGATGTGCCTCTTTGCTTTTCTCCACCTCCATTGCTTCTGATTCTTTTGGGGCCAAATCTAATTTTTCTTATATTGTCACCCCTTAACATATCTAAAGACCACTCATGTCTTTAGTCTTTATTCCATGGTAATCATGACTACATTCTTCAAACATGAACCCTTGATGTGCATTGGACCTAATAGTGTTATCTATGTCTTTTCTTTGAATTAGGCTAAACAGCTGCATAATCTCCAACATCCTTTAGATCTTCCTTCTTTATCACAAAATAAACTTTAAAAATCATTTACATGGTTTATGCAACTACAATATATTTTTGGAGAACAAAATCTGTATTTTAAATGTTCCTACCAAGAAAAACAAACCCCAACCTAGGAACACATCATTTAAAATTCTTCTCCAAGTTCAAATAACTTAAAAAATATAATTCTCTTTTCTCCTTTGTGTTACATGTAGAACACACACATACACACACTACACACACATATATATGCACAGACATTATACATTTTAAAGTAGCTGCATAGCTACCCATTTCAGATTAGGAGGGCTGAATGTTTATTAATGATAGAGATTTAGGGAAAAGAGGGTAGTAGTTATATCTTACTGTATTATTTAATATAATTATTATGTTTTGTACTTGGAAATCTCATACAATCCATGGAACTCCAGGGGAGTCTAAGTTCCAGAAGGGTTCTTGCTGTGCTTGATGGGGGGACAACTTTGCTCTGCATTTACTAAGCAAAGGTCACTCAGAAGGCATCTGTGGGGGAGGCCACTCCTCAGCACTTGTATTGATGGTGTTGAGAAGTAGTCTACTTTGCATATGCTCAGTTAAGAAAATTTTGATGTTATGAAATATAATAGGGATTCATTAATTAGAGCTCCAGTCATTGGAGGCTGGGCTGGGCCTCTTTCCTGTTTAGTTTCTTAGCTTTTGATAAAATACATTTAAAAAATGTTCTCAGGGAGAATGTTTATACTAGTTAGGAAAACAGTCAATTTTCACTTGTTTTTATCTGTACTTATTTCCATATAAACACCTGAGTTGCCATTTGTAATTTTCCCCCTATTATAGGCAGGTGTGATGGCAAGCAAAATAGGATCTTTTGCTGTTTTTGTTTTAGTATAATCAAGTGCCTGATTGAATCTTGCCTTCATCAATCAAGAGTCTTTACTGGGAGTAAAGTACAGAGTTTCTTTAACTATGTATTTGTATTGTTAAGTTGATTAAAGATCTTCCCCACTCATTAAACCTATCTGTTAAAGGGAGTTTGATTAGGGAAGATTTGTAGGAACACCCATAGCTTTTGTTAATGAGGCACTGGTTCTTAGGGTTGGGATGCCTTCTGGCTCTAAGAAGTGTATAAATACTCTGAGGGTGAGGTTTTACTTTGGAGCTTAGATTTTGGTAAGAAGATTTGAGTGCCAGATGAAGGACTCTGGGAAGCCACTAGGGAGCCCACTGGCTTTGAGAACCCAGATGTCATGCTTTCCTCTCTGGTAACTGTGGTCAGACAGTTGGGGTCCAATTGTCTGTTGAATTCAGGGAGAGTCAGGCCTTGTCTGTTGATCTTTTGATTTCTCTGTATGTTCTTTGAAATTCAGGGTGCCAACTCCCTGAACTAACTGAATGATATATGTGCTTGATTAAAGTGATTTTTAATCCCTTGAAAGCTATTTTCCTTTCATGAATGCAGATCTAAGAACCTGTGATAGCAGGCCCTCCTTTGCATTTTAGGGTGCTTCCTACGCCACCAAAGTGGCACAGTATACAGAGTGCTGGGCTTAGAATCAAGAAGACTTTGTCTTCGTGAGTTCAAATCCAGTCTCAGACACTTACTGTCTGTGTGATCCTGAGCAAGTCACTTATCCCCATTTGACTCAGTTGGTCATCTGCCCAATGACCTGGAAAAGGAAATGACAAACTGTCCCAGAATCTTTGCTAAGAAAACCCCTGAAATGGGGTCACAGAAAGTCAGACATGACTGAACAACAGCTATTATAGCAGAGTCTTCTTAGTAATTTTATAGGCAATATATTTGCCTAGTTCTCTCTAGGCTCTTAAATACAACATACACAAAGGCTGAGAGGGAAGGATTGGGATTGGAGTTAGAGATTCTTGACTCAAGTTCTATTTGCCAATTGGGCCTTTTGAGAAAGGTGTTGAACCTTAGAGTGTCATGTGATGGAAAAGAATACTATCTCCAAAGTTCAAATCTTGCCTCCACTGCTTGTTACCTGTGCTACCTAGGACAAGTCACTTGAACTCCCTTGCTCTGTTTCTCTCAACTATAAATTGAGGGGTTTGGAAAACTTGACCTCTGAGTCCCTTTTCTAGATTATCTGCTAGAGAGTGTGCCTGGCCTTGTCTCCATGGCCCAAGATGGCTACACCTGCCCCTCAGAGATCTTAGGGATCTGGAGGAGTTTGAGGGAGATTTGTCCTCTCCTGCCTTGAGCCCTAGTAGTTGTGCGGTCCCAACTTTTAGGCACAAGGAATTAGTACTGCAATTCAATTTAGCCACTTAACAAGAGGTGTGTATTATATAGAGTGCTGACCTGGAATCAGGATGCTCTGAGTTCAAATCCAGCCTCAGAGATTTGCTAACTATGTGACCCTGGGCAAATCACTTAAACCCTATCCACCTCAGTTTACTCCATGGAAAAGTGGAGATAACACATGGGAGAATTATCTCCCAGTGTTGTTGTGGAGATCAAATGAAATACTTGCAAAGCATGTAGGAAAGTGCCTGGCACATAGTAGGTATTATATAAAAGTTGATTACTTTATAATTGTTGTTATTATTACACATCATTGTTGTGGTTATTGCTTAATATTCATTAGTTTTAGCAAAGGGACATTTATTTTCAAAATATAGCAAAAATAAATGTTAAAAAAAAATCCTCCTCCAAACCCAGAGATGGTATAGGGGCATTCTCTTAGCACAGTTCCTGCGTAATATTTATCATAGTCAAAACCTACAGAGATATTAATAAAGATAGTATGGAGAAAATACCATTGGAGTTAGCAATTATGGACTTAGAGATGTTAAGTGACCCATCTGGGGTCACACATATTTTCTCTCTCTCTCTCTCTCTCTCTGTCTCTGTCTCTGTCTCTGTCTCTGTCTCTCTCTGTCTCTCTCTCTCTCTCTCTCTCTCTCTCCTCCCACCTTTTTCATGATTTCATTTCATTACTATAGGGGCTCTCTTCTACTAATTCAGATATGGAGATAGCAATTATATGAGATTATTTTTTGAGTGAGAACTTTAGTTTTGGATTAAGAAGAGAGATTATAAAGGGTTTAGAATCAAACGAGAGTTTAGAACATGAAGGGCCAATGGGTAGATGGCTTTCTCAAGGAACTTAGCCAAGAAGGCGGTAGGAAGGAGAATATGATCACTGGTGGACATGGTTGAATGAAAGAAAGGTTTTTTGTTTGTTTGTCTTGTTTTGATTTTGCCTAGGAAGACATGGATGTTTTTGTAAGCAGGAGGGAAACAGCCAAAGAGAGGGAGATATTCGAGAGTAGGGAAAGACTGTGGATGATAGAGGGAGAATTCTTCTAGGAAGATGGGATAAAATAAAAAATGGATGTAGATGGTTTTTGCCTTTAAAAGAAAAAGGGCAAAACTCTTCATGTGATACAGGAATGAAGATGGAGATGATGCTGGGGGTGGAGATAGGTGAGAAAGAATGACTATAAGTTCTATTACTAGTGCAGATCATGGTTAAGAAGACAGTAGACCTTTTTTAAAGTATGCATTTAAAGTGTTTATTAAAAAACAAAACATGAAATTGTGAAGTTGAAGAAAGGAGACAAATTGTTAAATTTCTGCAATTACGCATGCACTCATGCCATTTATTGTTCTAATGGGTCTTTGAGTTATCATCCCTACTCTCATTTTATAGAAGGGAAGAAATTTGTCTAAAATCCAGCCTATCAATGACCAGAATGGGAATTTGTAGCAGCCAAATCTTCCTGACCACACATTCAACAATCCAGCCACTCCCCTGTGCATGTTGCCTCAATTCTGGGATGGACACACTACATGGTTCCTTTTTTAAAGGCTTTTATTATATGTATGGCTTTTAACTCAGCTCCTTTATGCATATGACCTTTCCCAGTTTTCCCTTGTAATAGCAGAAACAACCAGGAATTGTTTCCATTAAACTTATAGTGGAATGGAAGCACAGGCAATAATTGACATTGGGTGCAGTTTCTATATCATATTTTTATTAGTTAGGGATACTGGGAAGGAAGCAGCTCAAGCTGTGAAAATCCTCATGTGTTATTTTTAAATATTATGCAATTATTTCCATTTGCTACAGTAAATCATGACCCATTCATACCTTCCCATCCTGCTAGAACCTTGCTTGTATTTTCCCATAATCTCTTCCTTGAGACTTAGAGATGTTAAGTGACCCATCTGGAGTCACACATATTTTCTCTCTCTCTCTCTCTCTCTGTCTCTCTGTCTCTGTCTCTGTCTCTCTCCCTCTTTCTCTCTTTCTCTCCTCCCACATTTTTCATGATTTCATTTCATTACTATAGGGGCTCTCTTCTACTAATTCAGATCAGACACTGGTCCTCAACTTTACAGGCTTTAACATTTGCCAGAAGTTGTGAGCTTATTCAACCATTCTGGAGAGCAATTTGGAACTATGTTCAAAGGGATATAAAACTGTGCATTTCCTTTCACCCAGCAATATTACTAGTAGATTTGTATCACAAAGAGATTTCCCCCCAAAATTTATTGACTTACTTGTTTTCAGTTTCAACAATTACTTCTATATGTTCCAAATTTTCTCCTCCTCCTTTCTGCTCCTTCCCCAAGAAGACATTTTTTTTTTAAAGGGAGAAAAGAAGAATCTTTTGTACAAAAATATTTATAATGGTTCTTTCTGTAGTGGCAAAGTATTGGAAATTGAGGGAATGTCCATCAATTGGGGAGTATATGAACAAACTGTGGCATATGACTGTGATGGAATAATACTGTCTATAAGAAATGATGAACTGGCTGATTTCAGAAAAACCTGGAAAGATTTATGTGAACTGATGCAAAATGAGGCAAGCAGAACCAGGAGAACATTCTATACAGTAACAGCAGTATTGCACAAGGAACAAATGTGGGTGACTTAGGTATTCTCAGAAATACGGTGATTCAAGACAATTCCAAAGGACTCACGACAGGAAAAGAAATGCTATCCACCTTCAGAAAAAGAACAGATGGAGTCTGAATGCAGATCTAATCATGCTGTTTTTCATTTTCTGTATTTTTTTTTCCATTTTCCCTCTTTGGAACCATGTCTTCTTTCACAAATGTGACTAATATGATAATATATTTTACCAGATTGAACAGGAAAAACATGTACAGCTTTTAACTGAGCTACTCAAACTGTTTTATGGATGTGAGTTTTCCCAGTTTCCCCTTGTAATAGTAGAAAAAATCAGAAATTGTTTCCATTAAACTTATAATAAGATGAAATTTTTTTCCACTACCCCCTTAGGAAGTGTCTTCTTTCACAATGTGACTAATATGATAATATCTTTTACATGATTGCACAGGTATAACCTATACTAAATTGTTTACCATCTCAGGGAAAGAGAAATTGAGGGAGAAAAAAAGAAAATTTGGAATTTGAAATTTAAAAAATGTTAAAAATTGTCTCTGGTGAAAAAATATCATCTAGGAAAACAAATAAGATGGAAAATAAGACAAAAAAATATTTGCCAGAGGCATTGAGGAGATAAGTGGCTTGTCCAGTACCACACAGCCAGTGTGTGTCTAGGCAGGACTGGTGCCATTCCCTACTTGATTTTTAAGGCCAGTTATTTGTCCCTTATAGTTCACTTAATGGTTTTTATCTCTGTAAAATGTAAATATCTAAGTCAAACTTGATGCTTACTTGCAGAGACCTTGTAACCAGGATATATCAGTGCTTAAATGTCTAAAATATTGATCCCAGGATGGGAAGAGGTCACTGGTGGCTATAAAAGTAGGAATGATTGCCATTGTTCTAGGTCGTCCTTGAATGTGTAAAGTAGTATTTCTGTACTTCACCTATAGCAACACAGGGAAATGAAGAAAATTCTGGCAAAGGGTAGGAAAGAGAGACCAAAAATTAAACACATTACTCACAACCAGAAGTGCAAGAAGCCTGGTTCCTTGCAGAGGCCTGGATTTGGCAGCCACAGAGCCTGCAACAACAAGCAAGCAGAATGCAATTGAGAGCTCCTTGTCTGGCAGCAAGATCAGTAGTGCAGTCAAGGTCAGAAACTTAAAGCTCTGGCCCCACATTATCTAAAGAACAAGGCATGACTCTACTTCTCTTCCCAGGTTGGTCTAGTGGTAATGCTCTCCATGAAGAAATTCCTTTTAGGCGCAGAGTGCTACATGAGAATTCCAGATCTTTAATTCTCAACTCACCTCCAATTTCTTCAGGGTTAGTGTTGATGCCAGGTCACAGGAGAAACCATAAACAGTGGCTGGAAGATTAGAATAAATAATTCATGAATATATTTCCTGGTGAGTTTTTAGCAGAAATATCCAGTGGCAATTTGGGTCACTAAAGGGTGATGGAAGGGGCACTGCCTTAGGAGTCAAATGACTTATTTTTCATCCCTGATCAATTATCTGTGCACTCTTAAGGAAGCCACTTCTCTGGGCCTCAGTTTCCTCTTCTATAAAACAAAAACAAAGAAACAAACAAAAAAAACTCCTTGGTGATCAATGGATAGAGACCTGGACCTAGGTTTGGAAAAATCCAAGCTCAAATTTGGTCTTAGACATTTGTTGGCTGTGTCACCTTAGAAAAGTCCCAATCTCTGTTTGCCTCAATTTCCTCATCTGCAAATTAGAGGTAATAAATAACAGTATCTCCCAGGGTCATTGTAAAGATCAAATTATGATATTTATAAAGTGTTTAGCACAGTGCTTGGCACAGAGCAGGTGCTTAATAAATACTCCTGAATGACTTTTCTACTCATATTTCTGATTCTTTGTTCTGGAGAACAAAGATGTGTGTGTGTGTGTGTGTGTGTGTGTGTGTGTGTGTGTGTGTGTGTGTGTATCTCCATATCTGTGGCTTTATAAGTTCAGGGAATTCCTGATTAGGAATACCACTCCTTCAATGTAGACTAGCCTTTATGTTTCAATTTCTATTTTTATGGAATTGCTTTGGTGGCACAGAGTGATTAAGTGACTTCCTGCAATTAATAAATGTTAGATGTGGGATTTCAACTTGACCTTTCCTGATTCTAAGGCTGGCTTTCTTTCTCTAATAATATAGGTACAGGAGATAGAATGCCAGGCCTGAAATCAGGAAGACTTATCTTCATGAGTTCAAATCTGGCCTCACACACTTATGGTGTGCTCTTGAGAAAATCACTTAACCCTGTTTGCCTCAATTTTTCTTATCTATTAAATGACCTGGAGAAGGAAATGACAAACCAGTCCAGTATCTTTGCCACAAAAACCCTAAATGAGGTCCCAATAAGTCAGACAGAAAGGAATAAACAAGAAGAGGTGAAAGGACCCTCAGAAGTGTTCCAGGCCAATCTTCTCCTTTTAGGAGGAAACAGACCCTTAGAGCTTAGGTTATTTGTCTGGAGTCATATTGTTGAGGTTAAGAGGTGCTGGGGATCCTAAAATATCAACACGCCAGATCCTGCTCGAATGTATTCAACTCAAGCCTTCTTAAAGCCAAAGAAAAACAAAGTTTATTAAAGATTCACCATACTGGGTTGACTCTTAAGGAGCCTAAGCATTTGTAAGGCTTGTATTCACAAGTGGGCCACACAGAATCTTAGCTAGATGGAGTCTGAACTGGATTGAATCTGAGAGCTTTCATGGAGGCAAGATGGAACTTAAGTACAGAAATGACTGTAGGAGGAATCTGGAGGTGGTTTGGTAGTCTAGGGTGATGGAGCGGTTTAGGGAGGGTCTTGAGGAGAAGTCCAAGGAGTGGGGTCCCCCTCAATGGGACTGAGGTGACTGGTCAAGACTTGGAAGGATCCGGAGGGAATCAGGAGATATCAGACAATGGAGGGTTTGGGTGGGAAGTAGGTGGGGCAATCCAGAGGTAACAGACAATGAAAGGCCAGGCTAGGCCAAGCGCAACAAGAATTTGAAAGATTCAGAAGGACCTGGTTACAAATTTGAGTATGAAAGGCCAGGTTAAGTGGCAAGATTAGGGGAAACTCATCTGCAGTTCTGAGTATGAAAGGCCAGGTAGCGAGATTCAAGGGAAGTTCAGGGAGGTTCCCAAAGTCTGAACCCCATCAATATAGGTGAAGACCTCTAAGGAGAGGGAGCCTCTTCCCTCCTGAAGCAACTCATTCCACATTTAGAAAGTTGCATTGTTCAGAAGTGTTTACTGACATCAGTCCTAGATTTATCTCTATAATTTCAATCCATCACTCTTGGCTCTGACCATAGGGGCTAAACAGAGCAAGCTCCCCATTTCTTCAAGGATAAGGTGATCTCTATGTGCCAGATACTGTGTTAAGAGTTTTTCAAATACTGTCTAATTTAGCACTTAGAACTATTTAAAAATGAAGACCCATTCTGTCTTTCCATTACATAGTATGTCTACTGAGCCATGTTAAAATCTAGCCCAATGGGTGTAATGTATGTTCCCTGTATAAAAGATTGCATTTCCCTCTTCCTGGCATCTGCACAGGCTTTGCTTCTCTCTGTCCCCAACATGTCGCAAATTCTTTCCCTTTCCATCTTTTGAAGTTCATCCTATTCATTTCTACCATCTAAATAAAATCCTTCTGATTATTGTATACAGACAGACCTCTAGGTCACTCCCTTTTCTTCCTTGTTCAATTTGGCCCATAGCTCATAACTTTTATTTCCTCTCCTACTGCTTTCTTCTTACTAGGAGGCTACAATATTCATATTGATTCTCCTTCAAATAACCTAACCATTCATTTCTTCAAATTACTCATTCCCTACTAGTTGGTTGTGATGGGGTTCAGACTCTGGGAACTTCCTTGAGCTCCCCTGGAATCTCCTCACTGAAACTTACTTTTCATACTCAAATTGAGCTCTCCCTGTATCCCCTCACAGAATCTAGCCTTTCATCCTCAAATCTGTGACCATTGTCGGTTATTTCTTGATTGCCCTACCTGCTCCCCACCTAGGCGCCCCCTTGTCTGATGTCTGTTGATTACCTCCAGTTGTTTCCAGCCTTTGATCCTCCCTGGAGGCCCTTGATGAATTTCTTCCCCCATCACTCTACACTGCCAGACCACCCCCAACCCCACCCCCTATCCCTCCTAAACTCTTTTCTGTATTTTCCTACTTTGCCTCCACGAAGTCGCTCAGATTCAGTGTAGCTCAGACTCTGTCTAGCTGGGATTGTATCGGGCCTACTTGTGAATACAAGTGTTACAAATGCTTAGGCTCCTTAAGAGACAACCTTAATTAAGCGAATCCTTAATAAACTTTGTTTTCTTTGACTTTAAGAAGGCTTGAGTTGAAATCATTTGAGCACAACCTGGACTGTCGGTATTTTGGGGTTCACCCAGCACCCTTACACCTCATCTGTTGTTCACCTTACCTCAGACACATATGAAGATGGTCAAATCCTTGGTCTTGCCACTACTAACAGTTCTACCCCTTTCATATTCGAGAATTTCAAAATCCCCTTATCCACCCATAATCCACAAACTTTTCACTTTTCTTCCTTCCTTTTTTCAAACCATATTCTGTGTTCTATCCCTTGACCCCTCATTTCTCTCCCAGCTTATCTTCCCTGCACTAGTCACCCTCTCCTGCCCCACCCCCCCCTTACTGACTGGCCTGTACTAGATCCCAACCCAAGCCTTGTTTGCTCATTATTTAGGTTTTTATGGCTCAGAGGGTATATAAATATCAATTGTTTCTGTTCTGGCCAGAAACTCTGAGGGTTTTCCCTTCCCAGACTGATTGATTTTTAAAGTTAAACTAGGCTGTCTTTTGCCTCCATTCTTATCATCTCTTTAATTACTGAATGGGTGTTACCTCAGACAAACTGAGACTTGGAAAGGTCTTATTTTAAAAAGCCCAAGGTCCCTCCAGGACCATCTGTATACTATTTGTATACAATAGTTACAAGGTCATTTTGACCTTTGTTTTGCCATAGGACTCCTATGATTGGAACCCAGGGAGGCTGGTGGCTTTGCACAACTCTGCCTCACTTAAATCCAATTCACTTGCAAATCAAGACACCATTCTCCTGAAGTCTTTGGTCCTCTTAAGGATGAATAACAAATAACACCATCCTCCTAGGTGGGTTCAGTTCCAATCTACATTGTTATTTTCTCTTGAATCTCTAGCCCCCTTATCATTGCTAATTGCAAATCAGTATTACTAATACTTTGTCTTGGATCCCTGCTACTATCTGCTACGGCCTTCACTCCCACTGAGGTACTAACGGAACACAGGTAGAGAAAATCATATAACTGTTGTGAAGGGGTCCAATACAAATTTATGTTATGAAACCTCACTGGGCATTCACTGCTTCTAGACAATCCTACTATATATCCCTCATAAACTCATTATCTCACTTTTCACAGAAATTCTCCCAAAATTTTCCATTTTTTCCTTAAACTTCCTATGGCTCCCTTCCCCCCACTTTCTCAGCTGAGAACCTTTTCTCCTATTTTTACAGGAAAACAATTGGGGCCATTTGCCAGGAACTTTCTCTTCTCTCTTCTTCCTCATTGCATATTATATATATGCCTTCTTTTACTCCCTCCTCCTTTACCCATGATGAGATGGCTATACTCCTTACCAAGGTGAACCCCTCTACTATCTTTTTTTTAAATGTAATTGGGAATTTTTTAATAAAATACAATACAACACAACATAGATAATGCTAATTTGTGTGTTTCTAAGTCAATATATGACCAATAGGAATCTGTTTTTATTTGCATTTGATACCAATGTTGTAAATAGCTCTATAAAGCTATTAATTGCAGAGAAAGTGATGACCTGTGTTGATAGTAGGTGTTTCCTCATCTGATAGGAGTCACAAATTCAGTCCATATTAAAATCTGTCCAAATTAATTTAATATGCAAAGGAGAAAATGCATTCATTGAAAGGAACAAAAATGTAGAATCTCAAGAGAAATAATAGGGAGACCCCCCCCTTTTCCCCTAGTTATGAAGAGGTAGAACATTTCCAGACCTCAAAAAATGGTATAAACCAAATATTCAGCAAGACTTTTAGTTATCATTTTTAAAATAGTAAATAACTATAAATATATAAAGGGATATAATGGCAGGGGTGGGGGGGAACTAGACAGCAAGAACACAGCCCCAAGAACAAGTGCAATATTCTCTGCCTGTTGCCCATCCACACTGAGGTGA
The DNA here is from genome assembly GCA_023548195.1 of Bettongia penicillata ogilbyi. Classification (NCBI taxonomy): domain Eukaryota; kingdom Metazoa; phylum Chordata; class Mammalia; order Diprotodontia; family Potoroidae; genus Bettongia; species Bettongia penicillata. The sequence goes on from JAJHZJ010000187.1 coordinate 6,514,933, forward strand.
GGTTTGATAGACTAGTTTCTTACAATACGTGTGTGTGTGTGTGTGTGTGTGTGTGGATACTTTCCCCACATCAGAACATGTATTCTATGATTATTTTCTTTATACATATACATACATATATTCATTTTATTTATTTTTAATGTTCTACAATCACTACCATAAAACACTACCCCCAACACCACCTTCCTCCCTCCCCAAGATGACATGCAATTCTATATAGGATCTACACATACATTTCTATTGAATATATTTTCACTACAGTCATGCTGTGTAGAACTAAAATAAATGGGAGAAATCATATAACAAACCAAAACATAACACACATGCACACACACACACACACACACACACATAATGATCTGCTACATTCTGTGATTGAATTCCATAGTTCTTTCTCTGGATGTGGAAGGCATTTTGCCTTAGAAGACCATTGGGAATTTTTTTTTTAATATCTTTGCATTTCTATGAAGATCCAAGTCTACCAGAAAAAACTCTTGAACACTGTGATCATTGCTGTGCATAAAGTTCTCCTGGTTCTGCTCCTTTTTCTTAGCATCAGATCATTTAAGTCTTTCCAGGCCTCTCTAAAGTCTTCTTGTTCATCATTTCTTATTCTTCTTATTCTTATTCATATTCATATTCTTATTCCATTACATTCATATACCATAATTTATTCAGCCATTCCCCAATTGATGGGTATCCCCTTGATTTCCAGTTTTTGGCAATTAACAGAGTGCTGCTATAAACATGTGGGACCCTTTCCCATTTTTACGATCACTTGAGGATATAGTCCAAGTAGCGATATTACTGGGTCAAAGGGTATGCACATTTTTGTAGCCCTTTGGACATAGTTTCAAACCACTCTCCAGAATGGTTGGATGAGCTCACAGCTCCACCAACAATGAATCAGTGTTCCAGCTCTCCCACATCCTCTCCAACATTTGTCATTTTCCTGTTCTGTCATGTTTGCCAATCTAATAGGTATAATGTGGCACCTCAGAATTGTTTTGATTTGCATCTTTCTAATCAAATGTTATTTAGACCATTTTTTCATATGATTATAGATATCTTCAATTTCTTCCTCTGAAAATTGCCTGTTCATATCCTTTAGCCATTTATCAGTTGGGGATCTACCATCTTTTTCTGACTTCTCCAACATGCTGCCCCTCTGTCAGTTCCATTCTATCACTAATTTTCCCTTTTGTTTTACCAATTTATTTCCTACAAATACCCCCTACAAATACCTACAGATACAAATACAAATTGTTCAACAGGACAATTGTCCTTCTTCCTTCTGTGGTTAAACTTGAAAAAGCTGTCTACAACAGGCACTTCTCCTTTCTTCTTACTCTCTTCTTAATGCCCAGCTTCTGACTCACCATTTCCACTGAAAGTATTCTCTCCAAATTTACCAGTGATCTCTTAATTGCCAAACCTTTCTCAATCTTCATTCTTCTTGATTTCTATAACATTTGATGCTCTTGATAGGACCTGAGTACACTCATGATGTCTCCCATATATTAAATGGAGATACTATTACCATAAAAACATATCCTTAGAGTTTCTATGAGGAACAAATGAGATGTGTTGTGTAGAGTACTTTATAATGGGGAGCAAGTATTATTGTTTCTGTTGCTTTAATATTATTCTCAAATCCCTTGACAAACTACTTTCTTGCTATCATGCATTGTTATCTAATATTCAGCACATTACTGTACAAGTAGATAAAATATCTTTTTTGGTAATTGAATAAAAGTATTGGACTTCAAGTCCATCATCTAAGGGTTCACTAAGAGAATCTTTAGGATCACTTTTGTAGTAGACAAGATGATGAGCATGAAGCATATCTATGTCACCCTGCTACCACATGGTTTTTATTTCTCCTGCCATTAAAAAAAAACATTTCACAGGGATATATACTGGGGATGATGAATATTTGATATGGGGATAACTTCTTAAAACTTTGTTCTTAAATTATTTTGTTACTAAATCTTATGTCTGAGAAGTTATGAACAACATTTAATATCTGGGTTAATACTCCAGTATAATTTCTTTGTTGAATTCTATCATTATTGTCATTTTTCCTCCACAATGCCAGCATTCTGCCTGGCACACAGAACATTCTCAGTACATGCTTATTGAATTAAATTGAATAGTTGGCATGAGAATGGCATATAGAGAGTATACCATTCCCATGCCCTTGTCCAACCCTATCCTCACTCCAACCCTGTGATATTTTAGTTTTAGGTCATTTTTTTTAATCTTGGTCTATTTTGTTCAGGTCACTGAGAATGTTGTCCACCATTCGGCGTGATAAGTTATGGAAGCAGTAATACTGTTTTTTCCCTCTCTTTCTAACCTGAAGATAATGGATTGTTACATAAATCATGTCCTAAACCAGTGGGAAGAAAATAAAACACTGTGTAAGCTTATTGGGTCTTGGGTAAATTCAGAATAATGAAACATCTAGCCATCTATTTGTTATAAAGTTCAAGTGAAAATGAATGCATTTCTTATTAGTTATCAACATAGTTTCAAGTACTCTGCTTTTTTATTCCCTCTTGATAACATATATATATGATGTGGAACCAGGGTAAATAAGTAATTCCTTCAGTAGAAATTGAGCTATTTTTATGGCTGTCCTAACTTACTAATGATCTATTATAGATACATTGGCATAACCAAAACATACCAAGTAACATATTTGTATGCCCATGCTCATAGTCCTTTGAAATGTATAAAGGAGAAAAGAGGGAAGAAACACTTATTAAGCACCTACTGTGTACCAGGCACTCTTCTAAACCCTTCACAAATATCAATTTATTTGACCCTCAGAACAACCCTGGGAAGTAGGTGTTATTATGATCCACATTTTATAATTGGGGAAACTGAGGCAGGCAGAGGTTAAATAACTTGCCTGGGGTCATAGAGCTAGTAAGCGACTGAGGGTAGATTTGTTCTCAGGGCAGGTCTTTCAGACTCTCAGCCCAGCATTCTATGCTCTGCATCACATAGCTACTATGTTAAAAAAAATGCTTTCCTTTTGATAATCCTCTCATGTAGGTCGAGCAAATATTATTTTCTCCACATGGAACTTGTCTCTGATGATACAGCTGTTATCAGAGCCAGATCTTAAAACCAGATCTCCAGGCCAGTGGCTCATAAACCTTTAAAGACAGGAAGAATTTTGCAAATCATCAAGTCTCACTTTTGTCAGTTCATAATTGAGGAGATTGAGACCCAGAGAGAACTTACTAGAGCCAAGATATGAAGCCATAATGTCTGAAACTGGTATACTATGTTTTCTCCTCTTAGTTCTCTTTCCACTATACTACTTTGCTCATAGTCAAAATATTAGTAAATTTTAGAGGGATGATTCATTCCAATAAATTGACTTTAGTAGTGTAATGGATACTAGTTAAAGAAATTCCCTGTTCTACCCTAGTAAGTACTACTAAAAACAAAATAGCATTCTCTTTCTTCTCGAACAGTAAATTCTATTTTACCTTTTTGATAAAATTGTATTGGATTGGTTCTTATTGGATAGTATAAGTACTTACTCAGCAAATCAGAATAAACAGCATGACATTCATATCCTTTGCACTGGTCACTCTTAAAATTGGCTTGTGGAGTTTTATCTCAATTCTTTCTTCTGCTTTTAAGATGATACCATTATCAAACTGTAACTAGGGTGGGGAGAATGAAACTTTGTCCCAGGACTAGCATACAAGAAGCTGAATTTTCCTTCCCCTGATGGATTGCCAGTTTACCATCTCTAAACCAGTTTATGACTCTTAGCCCAACTACTCCAACTCCTTCATCTAGCTTTGGATTATAATCAATAGGGTTTCAAAAATATTTCTCTAAGTCCATCTTCTCCCTCCACCTTCTATCTTCACTGCTTAACTAACTCTTCCTTGCCCCCTTTTAGAGCTTAGGGAATTAATTAGAGATTACTGGCCATGATGTCTGGACATAGGAGAAATACTCTGGGGGATGAGCTGCCCCTTTCCCTGACAAATCTGCACTCTACCAGAACAGGCCGAATCCTTCCCTTAACTCCTTGCAATTAAATTTTCCCCAAGAGAAGAATAACTAGGTTTGGCTCTGATAACTTTAGATATTAAGTAAAAATCACTTGAATTTACTAGAAAGAAGGAGAATTCATTGAGTGATAAGGATACCGATGAAATGGGAATTTTTATTGCGAGAACAGAAAAGCACATATTAGGGGGTTAATAAATGTTTCTTGGATTGAACTGAATGCTGGCTGTTCTGTATCCATCAGTCAGAACACTCACAACACCGAATGCCAGAGGTGATGTTTTGCCTGATGAGAATGAGGATGCATTACGTCTCTCTCTAGAGGAAATCATTGTCAATCTCCTACGTTAACTTACTTAAGAGGTTTGGGCTGTATCTAAAATCTGTATCAAAATTCACAAATGAAAGAGTTCCTCTGCTGGATGGAATTGGGTACCTGACATTGAATAAGAATTGAAAGATATGCACAAGTCCCATGAATTCCAGCCAGAAATCTGACAAAAGGTTAGCACCATTGGCAGGTGCTACCTAATCATGACCTTCCCATTTATTTCTTTCCTATATTTTGAGGAATGAGGGCAAGTAAAGAAAGAGGGAAAAGGCTGTCAGCCACAGTTTCCTTCCCTAGATTTGCATCTTTGTCTTTGGGACATCTCAAATTAGATGGCTATTTTTTGTTATTGTTCAGTCATTTAATTTGTGTCCAATTCTTTATGACCTCATTGGGGAATTTCTTGGCAAGGTTACTGGCGTACTTCATCATTTCCTTCTCTAACTAATTTTACAGATGAAGAAACAGAGATAAGTAGGGTTAAGTGCCAGGGGCACACAGTTAATAAGTGTCTGAGAGCAGATTTGAACTGATGAAGATGAGTCTTCCTGAATTCAGGCCCAGCACTTTATCCACTGTTCCATCTAGCTGCCCTAGATAGCACTTCAAAGTCCACATGGACAAAACTGAACTCATTATCCTTCCCTTTAATATTCTCTTCCAAACTTCTCTATTATTTTCTATGACACCACCATGTTTCTGGTCATCCAAGCTTGCAACCTAAATGTCATTTTGACCCCTTCCTCTATCTCACTGCTCAACCACCCCTGTTCAATCACATCTAATATGTTGTCAAATACTGTCACTTCTATCTTCACAACGTATCTTGTATATGTTCATTTATCTCCTCTGATACTTCCATTACCTTTGTGTCTGATGACATTATCTTATGTTGGGACTTTTTCAAAAGCCTTCTGATTGAGTTCTTTGCCTCAATTTTCTGTCCATTCCATTCTATCCTCCACTCAGATATCAAAATGAAATAAATTCCTGTAACTTTTTAATCACTTCCAAATTCTCTGACTTTTAAAGTCCTTCATGGAGAATGCCCATCAATTGGAGAATGGATAATGAAATTACAGTATATGATTGTGATGGAATGCTATCGTGCTATAAGAAATGCTGAACAGAATCGTTTCAGGAAAAAAAAACTGGAAAGTTATATGAACTGATGCAAAGTGAAGTCAGAAGAACCAAGAGAATGTTGTACACAATAACAGCATTTTATAAGGATGTTATGAGACTTATGAAAGATTTACCTTCTCTGACTGAGACAGTGATCCTGTACAATTCCAAATGACTCATGTTGAAAAGTGCTATCCACCTCCAGAGAGAAAACTGATGAACTCTGAGTGCAGATTCAAACACATTTGTTTTCACTTTATTTTTCTTGTGTGTATCTGTTTTCTTTTGCAACATGACTAATATGGAAACATACTTTGCATGATTCCAAATGCATTATCAATATCATATTACTTGTCTTATCAATGGGTAGGAGATGGTTAGTAAGGAGAGAGAGAATTTGGAACTCAAAATTTAAAAAAAATATTAACAACATTTGTATGTAATTTGCAACTATATAATGAAATAAAAATACATTTGAAAAAGGAAAAAAATGTCTTTCCTAGCATGACATCCTCCCACCTTTCCAGTTTTTTTGTCTTTACTAATCCATGCACTTTTTAATTTTAAAAAATAGCTTCTTGCTTTCCTCCCACTTGTCACTCCATCTCCCAGGTATTTTTTTTAATTTTCATTCTCCACCATGTCTGGATTTCACTTTTTCCTCACCTCCTGGCTTTTGTGGCTTTCTTCAAATCTTAAAAAAAATCTTATTTTCTCTAAGAAGATTTTCTGGGTCCTTAATGTTAATGCCTCCATTGTTTTCCCAAATTCATTCTGCTTACATCTTGTTTTTCTATAGCTGTTTACATGTTATGACCCTCATCTGAGCAGGATTGTGAAGTTTTCAGAGTCAGGGACTTCATTTGTTTTTGCCTTTCTTTGTATCCCCAGTGCTTAGTGTAGTGCCTGACACATATTAGGTGCTTAATAAATGCTTATTCACTTTACTTCACTGTGTGGAGTTAGAAGGATAATAGGGCAGAGTTAAGATGGCAAATTTATGAACCATCTCTCTGTTTCTGATATAGTGGTAGCAATGAGCTCATATGGATAGTATAATTGCCTTTAAGACTATTAAGGTTGAATCTATGCAGGCAAAATAACTTCAAGTGGGGCTGGGGCATTTCCTGCCTTTTAGTGAAAACTCATCACTCTAGGCTAACCATATGAAAGGGCAGAAGCATAAAAACTCTGACTTGGAAGGAACTTCAGAACTCTTCTGGCCCAACCAGCCATTGTGAAAAGGATCTGTTATTTTTGTCTTGTAGAGGACACTCAGTAGGGCAACTCTTCTCACTCAGATCACCCCCACTGCCCCATCTGTGTCTTAGGGAGTTGCCTGAAACCAAAGAGAGATAGTAAGTTTCTTACCAAATTTCAGCTAAACATAGTTTGGATTGAATATGAAGTCACAGTTTAAATCCTGACTATCATCTATCTATCCATCCATCTATCTATCTATCTATCTATCTATCTATCTATCTATCTATCTATCTATCTATCTACCTACCTACCCATCCATGTATCTTTTCACTGGATGGTCATCTCAGGTCAGTCACTTAACTTGCCTGGTCCTTGCTTTGCTCATCTGCAAAATAATCCTATAAAATATCACAAAAAAAATCAATTCAGTCCAATTCAATAAACATTTATTAAGTACCTACTATGTTTCAGGCACTCTGTTAAACTCTGAGATTGTGTTCATTCTTCATTCCCAAAGAAGACCATGCCATTCAAGAAATGATGACATGACTCATGCTTGGCTTTGTTTTGAGTGAGGGAGGGCTATGCCGGTCACGTGCCTCACTTCTCCTCCAGAGCCATCTGAATCCAGTGACCAGATATTCATCAGGATGACTGGAGATGACCCAGGATACACTGGGAGACTTTGGACCCTTTAGGCCAAGGTCTTTGCAGCTACTGCTTAGGGTGAGGCAATGCCCATTCATTGAATAGGTCTGTTTAAGAAGTAGCCAAGGCATGGCCCCTTTAATGAGGCTAAGAAAAATAGTGACATCAAGCTGGGTGGGAAATAGCAATAGTTACTATTGATGAACACTTTAAAGCCAGGAGGGTCCAGAAGAGCCCTTAGGCAGGGGCCCGCTGGCTTTCCAGCTTCAAAGTGCAGTAGGTTTTAAGGTTTGGGGAGAGGACACGACAGGATAGGAGAAGACAGGACAAGGAGGTTGGTAGTCAGTACAGAGGAGGCAGAACATTCTAGGAATGGGAGACAACCAGAGAAAATGGCAAGAGCTGAGAGATAGAATGCTTTGGTTATAGAACAGCCAAGAGATAATTTTCACTGTATCAAAGAGTATGTTTTGCTGAGTAAGATGTAAGAAAAAGGGACCAGATTATGAAGAGTTTTGGATACAAAATAGAGGATTTTTAAAATTGTTTCTGAAAGCAGCAGGAAGCCATTGGAGTTTAGTAAGGGGTGACCTGATTAGACCCACATTTTAGAAAAATCTCTTTAGTGGTTACATGGAAAATGGAATGGAGTTGGGGGGAGACTTGAGGCAGGCTGACCACTTAGAAGGCTATTAGAGTCATCCAGGCTTGAGGTGCTAAGGGTCTGCACCAGAGTGTTGGCAGTGTCAGAGAAGAGAAGGAGGGGTATTCAGGAGATGGAGCAAAGGTAAAATTGTTCAGCCTTGGCAATAAGTTAGACATGGGGGTGAGAGAGGGAGGAGTCCAGGAAGACTTTTTCAGACTAAAAGACTGAGAGGATTATGTTACCCTCTACAGTAATAGAGAAAGTAGAAGAGGGAAAGGGTTTAGGCAAAAAGAAAATGAATTTTGTTTCAGACATATTGGGTTTAATACATCTACTGGACAATTAAGTTGTAGTTCACTGAAAGGCAATTGGATATGTGAGATTGGGAGCATGCAGAGAAGTTGAAGCACAAAAGGCAGATTTGAGAATCATCAGCATAGAAATGGTAAATCCATGGTAGCTGATGAGAACACTCTGTGAAGTAAAATAGAAGAAGAGAAAAAAGCCCAGGACAGAAACCTGAGGGACACCTAAATTAGAGGGTGTGATTTGGAATAGGATCCATCAAGAGAGACAGATGCTTGGTGACATCAGGGAAAAAAACCAAGGGAGAATGATGTCCCTAAAGCTTGGAGAAAAGGGAGTATCAAGGAGTAGAAACTGATCAACACTGTCAAAGGTTGCAGAAAGATCAAGAAAGAGGATTGAGAAAAAACCATTGGATTTGGTAATTAAGAGATTCTTAGTAGCTTCAGATAGTTTTAGTGGAACAATAAAATTTGAAGCAGAATTTTGAGGGGAGGGTGGGAAGGAGGGAGAGAGAAAGAGAGAGAGATAAGAGAAAGTGGATTCACCTGTTACAGATGGTATTTTAGATACATTTAGCTACAAAAAGTAGAAGAGAAACAGGACCATAGTTAGCAGTGATGGAAGGATTACATAAGAGTTTAAGGACAGAGGAGACATAGACAATGCGAAAGGAGCCAGTAGAGATAGAAAGATTAAAAAAAAAAAATAAGTGGAATGACAGGGCAATCTGTTGGAGGGGATGTCATATAATCTCTTGTAGAAATAGAGGAGTTAGCCTTTGTAAGGAGTAAAGTCACTTCATTATGAGAGGCAGGAGTGATGATGGAGAGAGTGGCAAAAGGTACCTGGCTGATAGGAGATGAGGGTGAAGGGAGAAAAGGGAGCTCACAGTGAATGGACTTAATTCTTTTGGGTAAAATATGAAGCAAGGTTCTCTACTGAGAGGATGTAGGGAGAGAGTAAGGGGAGGTTAGAGGAGGGATGAAAAAAATTGGAAGAACCACTGTGGAAGACTGGGAGTGGAAATTAATAAGAGAAGTATAGTAAGTTTGCCTAGTAGCAGTGAAGGTTCAATCGGGTGTTGCAGCATAAATTTGTACTGGATCCATTCAGAATAGTTACATGATTTTCTCTGCCTTCATTCAGTAGTTAATATGTGGGTATAAAGTCTATCAATGGTGGAAGTAATTCAAGTTTGAGACTTGCTGGGCATTATCAATGATATGATAAGTATTCAAGAGAAAATGATGTAGAATATAATTGGTTCATGAAGGAGTCTGGGTGGGGAGAAGAGGAGTGAATGATCAGTTCATAGAAGATTGAGAGAGGAGAGGTTAAGGGTTTGGAGGTCACAGTGAGGATGAAGTGGAAACTTAAGTAAAGAAAAGCAGAGAGAGAGGTCCTAGGACTTAGATGGTTAGAAGTAAAATATCTTTGGAGCTCCTTCATTATGGAGATCTGAGGCCAGAGAGGACTTCTGACATCCCCTCCAAGTTAGAGCTGTCAGAAAGGAGAAGATAAATATTTTTGCATAAAGGCAACTGCTTATTTATTTTTAAAGCAAACTTTCATTTACCACCTATCAATTGATAAACATATTCTAAGAATTTTCTCTGGCACTATCTTAAGTACTAGTGAAAAAATTACTTTAAGGATCTCTATCCCAGGGAGAAAATGCATATGACACAAAATTGAAACAAGAGTATTCTGGGGAAGCCCCAAGAACTGAGGGGAGAAAGGGAGATTATGAAATACTGATGTAGGATGATAGTTTGAGCTGTCTTGGTGTAAACTAGGGATTCTGAGATGGACCTGAGGAGGTAATGCATTCTAATTCCTGGTGACAGTCATTGCAAAACATAGAGTTAGGATATTTAGTGTTATGAATGAGAAATAATGACAAGGCCAATATGGCTAAGTTTGTAGTGGGAATTTGTGTGGTAATGTGAAATGAGACAAAAAGGGAGACTGGACCCAAGTTGTAAAGGGATTCAGAGGGTAAACTGAGGAGTTTGTCCCCCTATCACTCCTGTGCTTCCAGAAAATCACTTTGACAGGTTTTGGGAGCATAGATTAGAATAGGCTTGAGGAAGGGACACTATTGCAAGAATTCAGATGGGGTCCTGAACTAGGGAGATGGTTGTGTTACCACAAAGAGAAGGAGAGGTGAGAAAATCTGTGTGGAAACTGACATGACATGTTTGGCAAATGATTATTTATATGGCGAGAGAGAGAGTGAGAGCAGGCAATAATGATGTTAAACTTGTGAACCAGAGTGACTGACTTACAATGTCCTGGACAGAATAGAGAAGTTGGGACAAGAGGAAGACTTGATATGGCTAGGATGATATATTTGATAGAATGCCAGATTAGATGCTCATCTAAGCACTGGGGATATAGATATATCCCTTGTTTTGGAAACAGCATGAGAAGGAGATGAACTGGGTATAGAAATAGTCATGACACAAGATGAGCAATGACAGGAGTAAAAACAGAAGATGAGACAAAATATTCCATCTGGTTTGAGGGGAGGAAAAACACTTTCCCTTGGGAAGATCAGGGAAGGCTTCATGGAGGAGATGACATATGAACTGAGCCTTGAAGGAAGAGGATTCTGAGAGACATAGACTAGTACAGCTTTCATTTCCTGCACTCTGGTTGATCTTGCACAGATATAGCTGAATAAGAATGAAAATTCCAAAGGGGAGACAGCTGGCTTATTGTTTCACAAACCGAGACTATTTGCCAGGCAGGCTGAGAAAAGCCTCCATAGCTGTTGAAGTCAGATGCTAGAGGGTTTCAATAGCGTATTTATGGTACATGAGAAGGCTGTTGATGTAGAAAGGCCTGTTCATTGTAAGATCATGGAATCTAGAGCTGAGGGAGGAGGATATTTTAGATAATCTTATAGCTAACCCCCCTTCCCATTTGCAGAAAAAGTTACACAAAGAGAAGGGACTCACTCTATGACATTCAACTACTTAGTAGCACAGCCAAAAATTCATTCCACATCTTTGGACTCTGAAACCATTGCTCATTCCATTAAACTGCACTGTGGGGATGGAAATAAAGGTCTGTTTTAAATGAAAAGAACACAATGAATACCCCTTACCCAAAGGAGTTACATAAGAAGTTAGAAAAGAAGTAGAACTGAACTTCTCAATCTCCTTTTAGGGGAGGAAGGCTGAGCAGGAGATTAGGCCCAATGCTCCACAAGATGATTGGGCCATTTTCCATAGTTTTTCATATCTGTGATTTGGCCATCATGCAGTTTCTCTAACTTGTATGATCCTTAGCCCTTTGCTAGTTGAGTAAGACTTGATACTTAAGATACATGAGCTCCAAGAGCTATAGAAATAGAGCTAGCAAAAATCATGCTGTATTGCATTAAAGATTGATCTCACAGACACATGAAAGGAGCATTTTGAATAATTGCACACTGAGAGAATGGCAAAAGTAAAGGTCCTCCCTAGGCTCTTGACCCTGCCACAGTGCTATTTTAGGGGGAAATCCCTGCCTTGGTGAGTGATTATATAAGGTGAACTTTTAAGGTTCCAGAGAACTCTCAGATCCTTGAATTTTTTGTCTTGGAGGATCATAGTGTTTGAATTTAAGCAAATTCTCTTCTCTTTCCAAATAGGTCTAGTCTCCTGGGAGTCATACTAACCTTGTCCCCCTTGCACTTGGGTTCTCATTAATGCTATATATCCAGTGAGCAGATCTTGTGTAGGAACTGATGGTTACAGCACATCTTTTGTTGAAAAACCCATTTCCTCCAAGTTCATTGTAATGGATAAGCCATTATAATTATTTGAAAAGTGGAAGCAATTTCCTTAAAGACAAAGGATCAGCCACAGACATTGAAACAAGATGACCGGACTTATCCATTTCATGTAACACTTTGTCAAAATACTTATTCTACAGAAAGGAAACATTTGACTTGTAATATGGCTTTCTGCTCTTACATCTTATGCCCCTCTCTGCGGTCAGTGACCCAGAAGAAGAAAGCTTTTATTTCTGCAGTACAATTGTCATTAAATTTTTGGATGGATGAGATGCATTCACTTGCACTCAGTTGAATCAAAGTTAGTTCCTTAGGATATTATAATATTTCCTATACAGGATTCCAGGGGTATAGTGGCCAGTGAAATACATCACATCAAGGAAACAGCAAAGGTTAGTCAAAAATATGAACTTGAAAAGGTCGGTCATTGATGTCATATTTACTAGTAGTTGTGGGGATTTTTAACATGGTGATTTATAATTCTGATTATTATAAATAGGGTGAGCCTTATACCAATGCTTTGTAGATAGCTGCCTGTACATTTAAATATGAAAACATTGGGAATATTTAGATGTTCTTAATTATAACTTAGTGTGGTATAGTAGAGAGAATCCAGGCTCTGGAGGCAGAGAATGTAGATTCAAATAACCCCTTTGAAACTTACTACCTGAGTGACCATCAGGCAAATAACTCAACCTCTTTTGATTTCAGATTTTTTCATCTGTAAAATGAGGGTATTAGAAAGAAATGATTTCTAATGTTGTTCCTGTCTGTAGATATGTGATTATCTGTAGATGTAGATATTATGCCACCTTGTTTGAAATCCCATCAATATGGATGTTTGCATCCTTCTCCTTAGAGGCTGCAAACATTCTAGGCAGATATAAACCATTTAAAGTAATTGACCCTAAGGTTTTACTGACTTGCCATAATCCATTTTTATTAGGATAGTAAAAGCTGAGGTGGCAAGGGAAGGAGGAAAAAATGCAGACCTGAGGGTGGAAAATATACATGGAAAGGGGAAATAAGAGGCATTGGAGAAAAAGTACCAAATTCAGAGTGTTGCCAAAGTTTTCTGTGCTCCAGAAAAACAAAAAAGACAGAGTTTCAAAGGATGGTCACCCATGTGTGATCTTTGCCCTTTTGGTCATAGTTGGCTTTGTTTTTTTTTGTCACCTCCTCAAAATTAGGAGCATTGATGTCCATCTTGAATTCAACTCGTTACTCAGCATCTACCCATATGCCAGGTACTGAGACTATAAAGACCAAAAAAAGTCTGCCCTCAAGAATCTTACATTCTGTTGGCGAGGGGGAGGAGACATCATGTACACAATTAAATATGCAGTTATTTAAAAAAAAAAGAGGATACTCGTAGCCAGGAAGATCAAAAACATTTCTTATAAGAAGGGACATCTGATCTGAATTGTGAAGGAAGATAGATACTCTAAGAAGAGAGGTAAGGAGGGTGTTAAATACAGATGTGTTGGGGGTGATCATGCAGACGAAGAGCTAGAATAATAGTTTTGGCGAATCAAGTACACTAGTTTGATGAGGACATATAGAGGAAAAATAGGAAAGTCAGAATGTGAAGGACTTTAAATGACAAGCTAAACCATTTGTATTATGTTGTAGACCCATAGGGAGGCAGTGATGAATCTTGAGGTAGGGCAGTGAGTTTATCTGGAAGAGTATTTGGGGAACTGTTCAGAGGATTGCCTGGATAGAAAAAAAAGAGAGGTCATAGAATGACCAATTAGGAAGCTATTGTAATAGACTAAAGAAGAACTACAAGGATGGGCATATGAGGGGCACGAGGACAGACAAGAGAAAAATTGTGGAGGCAGATTCAACAAGCCTTGGCAAATGATTCAATGTAGAAACTAAAGGCAGGAGAGGACTTGGTGATGACCTTAGGCATAGAAACCTGGGTGATTGGCAGTATCCTTAACAGAAATAAAAAAGTTGGGAGGAATAGTTTTGAGGAAAATAGAAGACATTTTTGCTTTGGACACTGGATCAGAGGTGCTCACAGAACATTCAGGTGACATGTCCAGAAGGGAGTAGGTGATATTGGACTGGGAATCGGGAGAAAAACTGAGGCTGTATGTGTTGGTTTGAAATATTCAAATTCAGCTCCAGACCTATGAATTTTTTTCTTTTCTTCCTTGTATCTTCTTCTTCCCTTCTATTCTCCCTTTTTCTCTGCCCCTTTCATCTATCTCCTCCCTCCTTTCCTTTTCTTTTTCTCCCTTCCATAAAGACATATTTAGAACTCAGGATTTGCCAAGTACCATGGCAGGGCTATCAAATACTTTCCTTTTAGATACTTACAATCTAGTCATTATAATTAAAACATTAATTGAATAGAGGGACAGAATACCAATATAGTTTATAAAAATGGAGAAGCAATATTTTAGCAAATTCTTTAAGCATTTGAAATAATAGTAAACAGAAATTTGCATTTTCATCTTAATTCTTCCATTATTCATCAATTAACTCATGAAATGAAACAAGCAGAACCAGAAGAACATTGTACACCGTAACAACAATGTTGTGTGTCAGCCAGATTTGATGACTCTTCTCAGCAATGCAATGATCTAAGATAATTCTAAAAGATTCTTGATGGAAAATGCTATCCACATCTAGAGAAAGAACTATGGTGTCTGAAAGATTAAACATACTATTTTCTCTTTTTTTAATTTCTTGCAGTTTTCCCCTTTTGTTCTGATTCTTCTTTTACAACATAAGTAATGTGGAACCGTGTTTAATATGATTGTACATGTATAGCTCATATCAGATTGCTTTCCATCTTGGGGAGGGGAGAGAGTGAGGAAAAAAAATGGGACTCAAAATCATATAGAAGTGAAGGTTGAAAATGATCTTTATGTGAAATTGGAAAAAGTAAAATAAATACTATTAACTGGGAAAAATAATAACTCATTAAGTACCTACTATGTGCCAGGCACTGTGCTAGGGTTTGGGAATTCAGAGACATAAATGAAGTGATCTCTGTTTTAAGATTCCATAGTTATAGTCTCTAAAACTGGAGGGAATTGAATCCTGTTGAGATACTGCTTCCACCTATTTTGAGAAATGCATTTCCTGAGCAAGCATCATTGTTCCTGATATCGATACTGCAATTCTCTGCCCTCCCAACCACTCTATAACATAAGTTACTTTGGCTAACAGTGCAATTTATTTTGTTTGATTATCGGTATTTGCTACAAGGATGCTTTTTAAATGGGGGGGTCTATTTAATTTAAAAATAAAATACAATAACAAATAAAGATAAATAAATAAGATTCCCAAATGCTTTGGGAAAACTCCCATCACCTTGACATCAATCTGGTGATGAACTTCCTTGTCTAGTGTAGACTAGACCTTGGATAAAAGAACCTGTCCGTCACCTACTCCAAATTCCAAGAGTTTGGGGGTTGGTACCACCTGTTCTGACTTGCTTTATTGCCAGAGACTTAGAAAATTGAAGTTGCTTGGATAATTCTTTGAGGTAACAGAAAACATAATAGGAAGGCTTCAATAAGTAATGTGAAGAAAATAGCAAAATAAGTGAGGGATAAAGGGATAAAGGGATGATGCAGCCTAGTAGATGGACCACTAGATTTGGGGTCAAGGAGACCTGGGTTTGAATGTTGCCGCAGACTTTTACTAGATGTTTGATCCTCAGCAGGTTACAATTTTTCTGAACCTTAATTTCCCCATTTGTATAACAGGATAATAATATTACTTATCTCAAGGTTGTAATGATGTTCAAATAAGAAAAAGAAACCTACTTGTATGTATATTTACATATGGGCATATCTATGTGTAGATATATATTTATATACACATGTGAATATAGTCATATTCACATGTAATACATACACATGCATATATGTTTGTTTATATATGTATACTTTGAAAAATCTCAAAGTTCTATTTCAATATTAGCGCTTAGAATCAGGATAATGCCTTCTGGTGAGCATAAATAATCTAGTCCAAAGCTACATCCCCCAGGGTTTCCCATTCCTCCTTATTGTGTTGGTGCAAAGACTGGACAAATGACTTATTGTTACTTAAGCCTCCTTTTTATGCATGTAGCTGATGGTTTAGATGACCTCTGAACTTTCTTCCAACTCTGAGGTCCTGTGATTATGCATTCTCTGTTATCCAAGTGGTAAAGAGTTCCTTTTGCTTCCTTTCTTTTCCTAGGGAAGAGTGGAGGAAGAGAACAGGTGTAGTACCAGCTCCTGCTAGAAATTATATCCAGGAGCTTGGCATTATGGGGAGATACCCTGCTTGCTTGGTGAAAGTAATGCTATCTTCCTAAATGTACTTCTCCAAAATCATATTTGCTCTAGAAATGTCTTCTGCCATTCTGCCAAATTGTCACTGCCGTTAGAGATTTGTTACCTATATTTCCCCAGTGCATGTTCCATCCCTGCTCAATGCTTGGTGTCACACTCATTCAGTTTCAGTAGGCTGCTTCCAAAGGATGAAGACAACCTTCCTCTCCTGTTCAGTCCAGTGCGTTGAAGTCTGTAATTAAAAATAGCCACCCTGTTTATCTTTTGCCTATGGCATCTCCTTGTAATCCCGTGGTACCCAAGCCCAACTCCACTTTGATGAAATCCCATTTTCAAAATTAAGCACTGCAGGTCTGTATCCAACAGAGAGGGCATATTTTTTCCAGGGCATAGGCACTGGGAGGTCCTTATAGGGCAATTCAAGCCTGTCAACTCATCGATCCTACAATGGGGATTCTACTTATTGGTTTCAAAAAGACTGAGAGAGCAGGAGAGAAAGAGAGTAGCCCCCCTCAGAATGTAGGCTATTGCTGTCTCATTTTGTAATTATTTTAATAAGTCCTGGGGTCTGGTAGCCCTCTGTATGCACAAATGCACATGCTTCTGCAATTAAGACTGGTACCTCCAGGGCAGTGAGAGAAATATTCTCAGCCTTTATTTTCCACAATGCTCAGACTAGGATGGTGGCAATAATAACACCAGGATTGGGAGAGGAATGGGATCTATTATTTCATTGGTATGCAAAACATTCAAGTGAGGAATCTCCCTCTGTTCTTGCAGGTCTGCACCTTCAATGTAATTAAGAAGCTTATAGCATGAATTTTGAACCTGGAGTCCATGATCTTTAGAAATAAAAAGTGATAAACATACTTCACCATAAGTGGTCCATGTAATTTGATGTGCTTTATTTTATGCTTTATAAAAGATTATTCTGAGAAAATGTGAAGAAGGGTTTTGCAGATCATCCAAGGGTTCTATGACACAAAAAGTTCAGAACCTTTGTTTTAGAGGTGTCTAGGGCACCAGGAAGTTAAGTAACTTGCCCCAGGGTTCTACAGACAGTAAATAAGCAGGGTAGGATATGAAGCCTGGTCTTTGCCAGCTGCCTAACTGTTCAGCCATTCTGCCTGTGATAGTAATGATAGCAGATATCCATATGCCATTTTAATTTATATGTCATGGCTCATGGGCTTATTCAATTTAAAATTTCATAATTTATTGATGGATGAATAAAGCAAATAAATATGAGAGAGACAGAGAGAGAGGAGAGAGAGAGAGAGAGAGAGAGAGAGAGAGAGAGAGAGAGAGAGAGAGAGAGAGATCCTTCAAATCATAGGTGGCAAGCCTATTGCTTGTTGTTTTGTTTTTTTTTCCCAGACCTACAATTTCCTCAATGCAGGAAATTTCCAACAGGGAATCCCCCTCCATGGTGAAGATCAATAGCTCTTCTGTGACTAAGTGTCTTAGAAAGTTGTCTGGGCACTGAGAATTGAGAGTTACCCAAAGTCAGGGTGTGTCGGAAGCTGGAGCTGAACCTAGGTCTTCTAGACTCCAAGGTCAGCTATCTGTTCAGTCATATGTCTCTCAGCTAGTTTGTCAATAATACCTAAATGAAAAACCTGACTTTGACAAGACAAAAAGTCCATCTTTGATTCCTAGAGAGCTTTTTATACATTTTTACTTGCTTCTTCTCAAAGGGGGAGGTCTGGGGATGCAAGTATTCCAGGAAGATGAGCACCTCTGATGTGGAGGCTTGCCAAAACTTTTTGGGGCTGCTCATCCACCTCTGGTGTCCAACTGGCACTCAACACTGAAAAGTAGTTCTAAGAAGCTATATCATGTGTAGCAGCTACACTTTGGTAGAGTCATTTTAGAGGACAGATTAAAGGAGGTAAAAGACAGGCTTAACCCTGTGAATGAATTAGGGCATGTCTACCCCAAGCATATGAAGACTTTCTGCAGAACAATGACTAGATGACAATGTGTCCCAGTGTTCCCATTGGCAACTGAAACAGGCACTATGGAGCTCTTCAAAGGTGGTCAGACATCCAAGGTACCAAGATCATTGACTGCGTCCTGGGCCAATATTAGCTACCCTGGCTTTTTTCTTGCCATGAGACTTTAATGACTGGAAGAGAGTGAGGCTGACACCTTTCATGTACCTCTGTCTCTCTTAATTCCTGATTCATGCATGAGTAAAAACATCACCCTATGTCGTCATTGATCCATTTTGAAAATGAAAGATAAATAACAATAATAATTAAAGGCAGGACAGGAATCTTTCCCACTGGGTAAAATAAATCATCAAAGAGGGCAAAGGTCACAGTCAAGACAAAAGTATGTACATGAAGGGCTTAGGGACGGTTCCTCATTTGTATATCACAGCAGTCCTGAGATAAATAGAATATATAATTACTTCCTTATCAACTAAGACTCTTAGTTATAGAATTGCATAGAGTATCTCTCTCTCTCTCTCTCTCTCTCTCTCTCTCTCTCTCTCTCTCATCTATCCATCCATTTTTCTCTATATTACTTACCTATCTATCCTTCCATCACTTACCTTTCTATCTACCCATCCATCTACCATCTATCTCTTTGTTTATCTACATCTATCTCTCAAATAGCTCTTGGTATATAATTATAACCATGTTAGAGATGAGAAAACTGAGGTTCAGAGTAGTAAAGTGACTTAACCATGGTCACTTAGTAAGTGTCAGAGACAGTACTGCTCAAAGTGCAATGGAAACAATTGTCTACCATTGCCTTACAAATCGAAGTGCATGTGCTTTCTCATTGTTCCCCCTCATTACTTCTCAACAACCTTATGTACTGACTAACATTATCAGGGCAGTGTAATGAAGTGGAGACTTAGGTGTAATTTCCAGATTTCCAAATTGATATTGACAATGACTTATGGCAAGCCATTACCTCTCTTTGCCTTTGCTACAAAATGGGGTTAATAATATAACCAACACCTACCTCATGAGGCTGTTCTATAGAAAGGCCAATCCGGACCTTAGAGTGTTATGTGAGCTTTTACTTCTGCTGCTTCTGTTCAGCTGGATCTTAAGGTTCATGTTTGTTTTACTCATTTTTACAAAATGAATAAAGTTCTTGGCACTGAACTTTCTTTCATTTCTTTGACTATTGAAGGTTCCTGCTCTGTCACTTAGTGAGGAAAATCCTCTTTTCTTTGGGGCCTTTGGGTTATCCAACCAGAGTTTCTTGGGAGAATGGATTGTTATAAAATTATGAAATAATAGGTGGAAAAATTAGCTAATTGGTGGCATCAGGAAATTTTCCCAATAGCTAATTTATTTTTATTCTTCTGTCTGAATATCTTCAATAAAAATCTTTGCTGTGTTATCTGGAGGGCAATTCTAAATTATTCTAGGTCTTTCTTGCTTATCCTTTACATGTGATGAAACTGTCCTGGTATTTTAAAATGGGCTTTTCAGCTGAGGTGCCTCTCTAATGTACTTCCACATTCTCTAAATGAATTCTTCCCAGAATTCTCACATCATAAGGGAACCCAGAAGGGAAAGCAATAGAGTGAAGGAAATGCAATGGGGAGGATTTCACTTTTACTCTGGCTATTCTTGGAGACTTCTCAATATGGAGATGAGATAAAGACAAGGGCTGGGAAAGCCTACCAAACACACCATCCTAAAGTAGCTTCAATAATGAAAACCCTTAGCTTAATCTGAGGATTTTGGGTCTGCAAGGGAAGTGATATCCCTTCTCTGTCATATCTGGAGTAATGTATTTATTTCTGAATGCCATTTGAATGGAAATTAACAAGCTGGAAAACTTAGAATGCAACCTGGATGGTGAAGGGCCTAAAGAAGATGCTATGTGAGGACTCACCATACATCATAGGGTCATAGATCTGAAATTGGAAAGACATTAGAAGTCATCTAGTCCAACCCATTCATCTCATAGAAGAAAAAAAAACTGGGGCTGGGTGACTTGCCCAATTACCTATGTAAAAGCAAAAGATCTAGGATTTGAATGTAGACTAATTTCCTAATACATACTTGTAGGAATATTTCATATAGAGATGAGAAATGGAGGTCAGGGCCAAGATGGGTAGCTGGGGGATGACAGATTTCTTTAAGTTTTAGAAAAGAGAGATTAGGCTTGATTCTGTTGAGTTTCAGTTGATAGAACTAAATGACAAATGGATATTGTGGAGAGACAGCTGTCTTGTTCACTGGTATCTTAGCCAAGCAAGGATGAATTTACAAACTTCTCAAATATTTTAGTACTATCTAATATGTTATCTTTCAGTATTTTCATACTGTTTTTTCATTTTTTCTCCCTTTGTCAAAACTCCATTTCCTGGTTATTTTTTAATTTCATTTTTCCTTCCCTATTATCCAAAAGTGTCTAGTTCTAGCCATTGTCATCTCTGATTTAAGTAAAAACACCATATATTCTCCCTGGTTAATGAAATAGGACAGTGAGGGGGAAAGAAGAAATATGCTGATAAATCCTACATATACTTTCTCTTCTTTAGATACCAAAAGAGTTGATTAAGCACAGCTTGGTGATTCTTTCGGGTTTTATTTCCTTTTCCTAATGATAAAAGTCATGGTTCGTCTTCTACGCTTGCTTCTGATATGTCAAGTGAGAACTCTAGAGGGCTGGGAATGGGACCTGATCCATGTGAACTAGTATTATTATGATGATGACTTCATCAGTCTGTAAGTTTATACACATGTGTGTGTATATATATGTATATATACATATATACACACATATGTATATATATACACATATGAATGAATTCTTAAAAGTATGATATGGTACAGAATAAGAAGGAAAGTGGTTAAATGCGGGGGATCTTTGTAGCAAATAAATACCTTAGATAAGCATTTCATATAAAATATATAGAAAGAACATATATGAATTAATGTGTACATATATGCAAGAAGATATAAACATAATAGATACATACATACATATACAACACACATATGAAGAGGTATAAATACACATGTCCATCTATGTACACATATACATATGGATACCCATTTAGATATATAGTCATATATATATAGTGTCTATATAAATATACACATATATAGATTTGTACGTGTATAGAAATATGTCTACATGTGTATATTTATAGCAAAAAAAATTATCAGTTAGAGACGTGGCCAACAGATATGCAAACTATTAGCAGCCCTAAGACAGAATGCTGTACATCATCATAGTAAGATAAATGAAAATCAAAATAGTGCTGAATTTTCACATCATACTTAACAAATTGGTGAAAAATGACAAATGATGGGAGTCATCAGTGTTGGGGCTATGAGAGTATAGGTGTACTAGTGCATTGTTGGTGGAGTTGTGAATGAATAAGAATCTTTTGGAAAACAATTTGTAATTATGCAAATAAAATAACTGTACTCTTTGGCCTACACTATGTACTACCAGACAAAGACCTCAAGGAATTCAGTGATAAGAACACAAAATATTTATAGCAATATTTAGCAATATAGCAATATATATATATTTTTGTGATAGCAATGGATTCGGAACAGTGTACTTATTTAGTGATTAATACTAAACATATTGAATTATATAAACAAAGTTCCTTCCTTCCTTCCCTTCTTCCTTCCATCCAACCAGCCATCCTTCCTTTCTTTTTGATGTGCTAATGTTTTATTGATGGTTTTTCCTCTGGTTGTTTTTCTTTAAACATAATGAAATTTGATTGTGAAGTGAAAAATAATAACTACATTGAATAAATAGAAGCATGAATAGATAAAAATTGGAGTAGAATGAAGGAAATGGTGTCACAAAGGCAAATTACAACATTGTAAACTGAAAGAACTGCAACTACAGCACAAGGAAAAATGAATGTTATAAAAGTAAAAAAGAACAGTGTTGGGGGGTCAGCTTAGGGAAGCATTACATATGTTTTCTTTTTTTTCCTTCCTTCCTTCCTTCCTTCCTTCCTTCCTTCCTTCCTTCCTTCCTTCCTTCCTTCCTTCCTTCCTTCCTTCCTTCCTTCCTTCCTTCCTTCCTCCTTCCTTCCTTCCTTCCTTCCTTCCTTCCTTCCTTCCTTCCTTCCTTCCTTCCTTCCTTCCTTCCTTCCTTCCTTCTTCTTTCCTTCCTTCCTTCTCTCATTCCTTCCTTCCCTCCTTCCTTCTTTCTTGTCAGTCATCCTTCCTTTCTTTTTGATGTGCTAATGTTTTTTTCCTCTGGTTCTTTTTCTTTAAAAATATTCTTTGTTTTATAACATGTTTCTCAAGAGAGCAAATAAAAAAGCCATGTAGGTAATTTAGGTGATTAAAAAAAGATAACTGGCTAAAATAAAAACAAAGTATATATCCAGAATACTTATGTAAGGGAAAGTTTATTTTTTTTCTGAGATAATTAGATGCTTTTAATAGGTAAAAAAACAAAACAAAAAAACAAAACAAAAAAACTACTTAAAAATGACATCAAATACAGCAAAAAGGTTTTATATATTATGTAAAATTTCATGATATAGTAGTTGGAACACCCCACTTTGGCCCTACTACTTACTTGTCCTTGGGCAAATCACCTTATCTCCAATGAGCTTTAATTTCCTCACATGTCAAATGAAGTCATTGGACCAGTAGTCCTCTAAAGTGACTTCTAGCTCTAGTTCTATGAACTTTGAATTCCACTTGTTGAACTGGTAAGTATTCCAAATTTCGTTCAATAGGATTAACATTAGTGCTAACTGCAGCACTTGATGTAGTTGAAATAATGCTTGGCTAATCCTTGGCACAGCAACTTCAGATGGTTCTACTTGTTAAAAATGTGGTAGGAAGGAGCAGTGTCCATTTTTCTGGAAGCCTTTGCAGTCAATTAATTAAGCAAATAAAATCTCATTTTGCATTTCAAGTGAATGAAGCAACAGATACAATTAACAGCAATCATTTGATTATGTACATACAATTTGTGGTTGAAATTGAAGTTAGGGAAGAGTTGTTTCTTTGAAAAGCAATTGATTTCAATGCCACATCAAAGCATTTTCCATATAAATTATGACTTTTTAAATGAAAATAACATAATATGGGGACATTTTCTTTGATTATGAAATGACAAAATTCAATCAATGTTGCTACTTAGAAATTTGGCTCCTCATGGAATTTGAGGATAATTATAAGTGAACTCTTATATTATGAAATATGAATGAGGAGCATATGTTTTTTCAAGTTGTCACAAGAATAATCAACTTCTTTGGGGGGGCATAGTTCCTTTAGAGGAAGATTGAAAAAAATCACATGACAATATGGAAGCGCGACATAGGACACTTTTAAATTCTATAAATTGTTATAAAATATACCCTTTCACTTTCAAAGTACTTCTATTAGTATTTAAGCTTAAAGAAGGAATTTCCATTTTTACTACTTATAATAATAATGACAAAGCAAATTAACTTGTCATAGAAATTTCCTTCAAATATTTGAATCTTTTGCGGATATTTTCTAAAAAAACTGAAGACTATATATATATATATAAAATCACAAGGTCTTTATTGTATGAAAATAAAGTACCGTTATAAAAAAGGGGCTACAGTGCTTACTTACAAATCTAATGCTATTTTAATTAAGCTACTTTGTAAGGAGGAAATGTTTAGAGGTTCAAAAGAAATAATAAAAATATTAAGAAAGTATTGGAGAATAGCATATCCTGACTACAAAGTAATATGTAAAGTACTAAAAAAAAACCAGTTTGTACCAGTCATGTATTATTTTATTTATTTTTTCTTCCACTTAATAGGACCTTATTTTTTTTCTGATTACATGTAAAGATAATTTTCAACCTTCCTTTATATAAGATTTTGAGTTCCAAATTTTACTTCCTCCCTCCCATCCCTCTCCTTTCTCCAGGACAGCAATTTAAGTTACATGTATTATTTTAAATTATATTTAAATCATTTTAAACTTTTATTCTTTCAAATTATTTTCCACTTTAAAATTTTAATATTATGAATTTATATTTATTTAATATTTAATATAACATTTATTTAATGTAATTAATTTAATCATCAAATTGATTAATTAATATAGTATTTAATATTCTGTCTTTAAGAGCCTTTAATTTTTAGAAGACATTATGCATTATTCATTATGACTAACATGCTAAGCCATTTTTTAAAAAAAATTCTAATTCAATGACTATGATTTCTGAAATCTTTTCATGTCTAGTATCTCTTTTAAAATTCTATTTATTTTTTGAGCCATCCTGGATTTTCCCAACATTGCACCCTGATCTTAGGAGTCTGCAAAACTCTCTTTCTAATTTATGAATTTGAATTCTTTTCCTGCATATAATATTTTCTGTGCACATTGTTCTTGTTTCCCTTGAAGTTTTTTACTTATTCTTACTTATGTTTTAATGAATCTCTCAGTTGCATTATTGGATTATTTAATAAATATTTAACTTAGGATTTTTACTTTGGTCTTTTGGTCATTCATACCTTTTCTTATATAACCCATCATTTGTCTGTGGTTCCTCTGTTTACTCTCTGTTTACTCACTGAGAGTATAAACTATCTTAAAAACAAATGATTCCCCAGTCCGTAGAACAATGAATGGGACACATGACAAAGATTCCCAAACGTTCTTATTCATGGTGCCTTTAACGGCTCTGTAACTGTTCTCTTTCATATTGCCTTTAGAGAATTTACAGACTATTAGTGTCTCAGTAATATTTCATTTCATTGTTAGGCCAAAAGAAATACCTAATTGTTCCATTAATTAACAACTTGTAACTTAGCAATAAATAACTTAATTGTTTATGTCCTAGCAACTTAATAGCTATATATATATATATATATGTATATATACTATATATGTATATGTTTATACATATGCATAAACTTAAATAAAAATGACAATTTCTTTTTAATTCTTAAATTATCACAATTACTTACTAATGGGATGTGTGAACCTGTTGGGCATAGCACAACTTCTTCATCCCTGGAATCAGATTTAATGCCATCATCTTGTTTCTGGTTCCATATAGACTTTCACATGACAATCACTTCTTTTTAGAGCGACCATCAAAACTCCACCTTTTTAAAAGTATGATGCCTCATACTAGACAGATTAAAAAGTGATTGGTATAGCCGAAAGTACAAATAAAGAAGCAATATCTCCAATATTTGAGAATGTTATTGAAAGGAATGTAGCAGGAGAGCCAGGTGATGTAATGCATATAGCACTGGTTCTGAAGTTCTGAAGTCAGGAGGATCTTCATTCAAATCTGGTCTCAAACATTTATTAGCTTTGTGACCTTAGTCACTTAACTCTGCTGCTACAAAACAAAAAAAAAAAGGAAGAAAATAATGTAGCATAATTCAACGTTGGAACCATGAATTACCTCGTCAGGAATTTATGTTGAGTACAGTGAAAATTCAAACTATCTCCTGACACCAATGTGAGTTGGCAGCTGTACCCTTAGGTATCTCATCACTGTTTGGGAATCATGGCCATATTGAGTAATTGACAAATACTTTTTTTTTCATTCATTCATTGAGGCATCAAAGGTTTATTAACGATTGTGCTAATCACTGAGGTTAGGAATGAAAAGCAAAACATCCTCTTCCTCCATGGGTCTTAAGTTCTAGTGGAAGAGACAGCATATACATAAATAGGTGTGATTCAGCTACCCTGACCCCCCCTGCCTGAGGTCCAGGTAGGTTAAATCTCATCCCTTCCTCAGGTTTCTCTGGTATACTTAGGGGGACTTGGGGTAGATCTAGGCTTGCTGTAAATAGTTCACTCAGTTGTAGGTGGGTAGACCCTGCTTCTCATTTCTATTAACCTCTATCAGTCAAATTATCTTTTACACAGAAATATTTGTTTCAAAATGTATGATCACAAATTTCCCAACTTACTCCACTAACACAGGAGAAGTATAATTTCCTTCGTCCATTATACCCCCAGTGTCTCTGAGAAGGGCAAAAAGATAAAGTTCACAATTTAACTTTGGAGTCTGGACAAGAAATGAAGACTAGGTAAGTACGGTATTGTGGTAGATATCCAAACCTATAGTCAGGAAAACCTTAATTCAAATCTAACCTCTGACACTTCATGCCTTTGTGACCCTGAACAAGCACTTCACCTATCTGCCTCAGTTTCCTCATATGAAAAATATTTATATTATAATATAATATTTAATATATCTTAATATAACATTCATAATATAATATTTCATATATCATAATATAATATCTATAATCCCAGGATGGTTGTGAGGATCAAGTGAGACAAAATATGGAAAGCACTTTGCACAGTAAATCATGGTACATACTAGATAGATGTTAGCTGTGATGATGATGACGATGATGAAAATGGGGATGACAATGACATTTTACCTTCACCCCCACCACCTAAAGGCCAGGCAGATTATATTTATGCCTCCTTCAGGGGACTCCAGTACCCTTGGAGGATTGGAGGGGTCTAGGTTTCCTATTAATGACTCTAGCTCTCCATTTATGATGTTCCCTCAAGTAGTCAGTCAAAATGAGTCTTCTGTACCCTAGTTCCATTTGACATTTGGAATCGATTTTATCAAGAAATGTTTATTTCAAATGATAACCACAAACATACTTATTCTCAAAACATAGGGGTTAACTCTCTCCTCTTTTCTACCACCTCAGTCTCCAAGGAAGGGAAGATTTGATTCTGAGCTTAGTTCAGTTCTCATAGAACATAGTACCAGTTTCAAGTCCAAAACTTCTTAGGCTTGAATCCCAGGCAGTCCAGCTTCTCAGAGTTTCTATGCCAGGCTGGCTGTACCACACCACCATGTTTGCTCCAAGGTTGATATGATAAACTTCCAGGTCAATGGACAAATATGATATGTCTTCCTTCAACACCTGAACCTGAGGAAGACAAATAGCACAGAGCAAAAACAAATACCTCTACACTAATTTCTCATGGCTAGGATACAAGAGGGAAAGTAGGGGAAGGAAGTTCCTCCCTTTTCACTGATTCAGCTCATGGTGCCAATACTCTGGGTAAACTCTGAAATGGCCAGCAAGAGTGGCCAGAAAAAAAAAGGGAAGAAGATAGAGGGCAAACAACTTAAAGCTTCACTGACCTTAAAGATGCTGGCAGCCAATAAAAAGAAACTTTCTCTACCTACATAGTAGAGGACACAGAGGCCTCCTTAATAGGCAATCTAGAAATACTCCAAAGACCCCTTTAGGGTACCTCTATGTTACCCAAACTGGACATGCCAAGACTATGTTACATAAGTATATATAGATCCATACAGAGTAGATAAGCCCTCACATTAGGAGAAAAGCCATAGCAATAAGTGTAGGGGTGGAGGAGAGAAGGAGTAAGGCCTCCTGAAGAAGACAGCTCTTGAACTTAATCTTATAGGATGTCTATGACTCTAAGGAATGAAGGTCAAGAAGGACAGCATTCCAGGCATGGACATGAAGTAGGAAGTTGAGCACTGGAAGAAATGATATGGAAACCACTATAATTTGACCATAGTGTGAACTCATTGGAGTAATGCCTAGGTGTGGAAAGAAAGGATGAGACCCAATGATAAAGGGCTTAAAATGACAAGCAGAGGAATTTATGTTCAGTCCTTGAGGTAATAAAGAGTCACTAGGTTTCATTTAGTATTGAGATAGCATGGTCAGATCAATGATTTAGGAAAATCAGGTTGTAAACTGTTTGGTAGATACAGCAAAATAGACAAAAACCACTTGAAACATGGAGACCAATTATAGAAGACTGTTGCAGTAATATAGGAGAGAGGTCATGAGAGACTGAAAAAAGATCTGGCAGTGTGAGTGTAGAGATAGGGACATATATGAAAAATATTGTCAAGAATTTTTTTTAAGGACAAGATTTGTCAACTGATTGGATATTTAAAGATAGTAAGAGTCAAGATTTAATGATGACATCAAGACTATACTAGAAAAATAGTGGTGTTCTTGATAGTAACAGGGAAATTCAGAAAAGGGGTGGGTTTAGGGAAAAGGGGTAAGTAATGGTCTGTTTTGGACTTGAAAATTTGATATGTCTACAGGGTCAGTTGAATTACCATAGATGCAGAAATCAAGAAAGTAACTAAAGCTGGATGTATTGATTTATGAGTTATCTGAATATGAACACTTGGCCCCATGAGAGATGTCATGAGATGTCCAAATGAGAGAGTATAGAAACAAAAGATAAAGAAGGTTGAGGGAGAATCTCAGGATGATTGAAAAAAGAACCAAGAAAGGAAGAAATTAGAAGAAATAGTCTGACACATAGGAGAAGAGAGACTAGGGTAGTGTTATGAAAACCCTAAGAGGAGAAATTATCTGAGAGCAGAATGTGGTCATTAGTGTCAAAAGCTATAAAGATCTTTAGTATGATGAAGACTAACTATTCAGTCCCCTAGATTTGGCAATTAAGAAATTATTGACAGCTTTGGAAAGAGTAGTTTTAATTGTGGAATGAAGTCAACAACTAGATCCTAAATGAGAAGAAAGCAGGGGCACTTAATATAGACAGCTTTTTCAAAGAGTTTTTTTGTGGAAAGGAGGAGAGGCATAGGATGATGTTTGAGTTAGGGGGATCACAGGATCAAGTGAAGACCTTTAAGGATCAGAGAGATATGGATGTGTTTAAAGAGAGTAAGAAAGAAAGTAGTAAATCGGTTGGTTGTTGTCCTTCTCAAAGAGGACGAAAATGACATTACTCGAAGTCAAGTTATAGTGTATCCAAATGTGGCTCATTAGACCATTAGGAGCTTGGAAGGCTCTACCACAGATCAGTCACAAATAGTCCATTTGAACATTTGGATGGAAATGTCTCGAAATTTGCACACCTCATCTTTCTTTTGAGCTATTGCAATTCTGCTTTGCTCATAGAGCACAGTGCCTTCTTTGATTCAGACATGCCATGCTGGGCAGTTCTGGGTCAGAGTCTCTCATATTACACAATTAACTTCAAAATTCTTCAGAGATATCCAGTATTTATGGAAAGGTTGAAGCCAGAAAAAGAGTAGGAAAGAAAGTTGAGCAATCTATTGGAGAAAACAGGAGTGGTGGGGTCAACAGTGCTTTTTCAGAAATGGACATTGAGGGAAAAGAATAATCACTTTAATAGACAACTAGAGTGAAGGAGGAAATAGAAAAGAATCATGTGTGGAGGATATGGGATAAGAAGAGGAGAGACCCAAACTAAGAATGTGGGGGTATCAGTGTTGTCAGCAGCTTCTTGGGTAGAAGGCTTGGAGTAACCCCATGTGGTTAGTAAAATAAGAATCCTTTTAGGATGGAGTACAATGAACGTTTTGTTGAAATGAAGACCTAGCTGGTCTCATATGATATAAGTTTTTAGTGAATCCAGTCAGCATGGTTTCATGATTTTCTCTAATGCTGTTCAGTTACAAGTGAGTAGGAAACAAGGAGGAAGATGTTGGTATAGATCCAGGGTTGGTGTTTGCCTAGGTGTAACAAGTGCTGGAAAGAAAAAGGGAGCAAGGTATTTGGAAATGGAGGATTTGCAGATAAGGACTTGAGATAGTGAGGGTAATTGAGTGTAGCCAGAAAAGGGGCAATGGTCTGTAAAATAGCAAAGGAATGGAGAGATTTAGAGGTCACTGTGAGAATAAAAAATAGATTAATAGCAGTCAAGCATAGGGAGAGAGTAACAAAAACTATGATCAGATAAAGGACTTATTAAGCTGCTAGACTTAGAATTGGAACACTTATGGGTGATGACAAGGTCAAGGGTTAGGTCTTCCTTGTGTATCATTGAGGTGGAATAGCATAGGACATGGGGTTTGAATAGATAGAACTGTGAACTTGAAGTACTTATGGCTAGGTGACTCAGTGGAGAGAGTGCCAGGCCTGGAGTCAGGAAGACCTGAATTCAAATCTAGCCCCACACACTTACTAGCTATGTGATTCTGGGGAAATCATTTAACCCTGTTTGCCTCAGTTTTCTCATCTATAAAATGAGGTGAAGAAGGAAATGGTAAAAAACTCCATTGTCTTACCAAGAAAACCCCAAGTGGGGTCACAAAGAGTCAGATATGACTTAAAAAATGATCAGAAACAACAAAGAAACAAGTATGTTTAAATTTTCTGGTATCTGATAAGGAGATGAAGTATAGAGATTGCAGTACAGGAAAACTCAAATCATAAAGAGGAAAAAAAGAATGCTCTAGTATTCAGTAGGTAGTAATGACTAGGATGTGTGCTATGTGATAAATTTGATGATATATGGATAAACAGACCACATGGTCAACTGGTGTACTCTCAATGTGAAGAGTACTCAGTGAAGTCTCCTTTCCAATTGAATGGGACACTTGAGGCAAATTGTTGGGAATATTTATGAGAGCAGCATATGATTTCATGGCATGAATGACTTTTCATCTCACCAAAGGAGGCACTGCCTATATCAATGAAATTTCAAGTACAGTGGAATCTTGAAAAGCTACAACTTCAAATTATTACCTTAGAAGAGTCACTTGACTTCTTTTGTCTTTATTTTCTCAAAATGAGGGAATAATTTGATTTCTGAGGTCCCTCTTAACTCTTAATTTAAATCCTATTCATTTAGAACGTTTTTATATTTACTTCAGTTTTGGGATCAAGACATTTAGCTTAAAAAAACAAAACAAAACTTAGGTATCACAAGGTTGAATCATCTCCTTTGCCAGAAAAGACAAACAAGGACTAGAAAGACCAAATGACATGTTTTAAGTCACACAGTTAAAAGGAGACACTGGTGAGATTCAAACTCAAGGCTCCTGGCTCCAAGGAATGGCTCTTTCCACTGTACAGTGATCTTATCTGCTCACTACTTAGCATCTCTTAAATGTACTCAACCATGCAAAACTACCTTCATTTCTCAAAGTTTCTTTTTGTTAAAAATGTTGAGTCCTCCCAGGTGAAATATACTTCATGTCACATAAATTATAATAGTAAATACTGTGGAAATGAAACTGCCTTCTAGCTTATCATGGAGCATGAGAACTGCTGCCTTAAGGAGTCACAGGTAATAAAAATTTGAAATGTTTATGTTAAGAGTATAAAAAATTAAGCTCCTTTGGGGGGTCCTGGTATCTTGTGCCTATTCTATAGTGGCTAAATCAAGCAGAGAGAATGGCAGCAATTGGAAACAAATGGCATCAAATTCCCACTTTGTCAGGAATTAGCAAGTGCACTTGAGGGGCAGATGAGACAGGGACTCTGTATGAAAATTACTGAAGACAGTTGTGTTCAGTTAATTCAGGTATCTAGTTACTATACTAAA
This sequence comes from Bettongia penicillata ogilbyi, assembly GCA_023548195.1. Lineage (NCBI taxonomy): Eukaryota > Metazoa > Chordata > Mammalia > Diprotodontia > Potoroidae > Bettongia > Bettongia penicillata. The sequence continues at coordinate 6,546,596 of JAJHZJ010000187.1, forward strand.
ATATGATGAAGTTATTTTAGGTAGGTCCTAAAAAGAAAAAGAAAAACCATTTATAATATTCCTTAAAATGAAATGTCCCCCAGCCTGAAATGAGAGGTTATAAAATTTGCTTTGTTTGGTATTTAAAGCCTTTTGTAACTTAAGCCCCTCCTATCTTTCCAGTCTTCTTTCACCTTACTCTCCAGGATGTACTCTTTGATCCAGTGACATGGGCTTCCTGGCTGTTCAACAAACAAGATATTCCATCTCTATGTTCCAGACATTTTTCTCTGACTCTCCCCCATGTCTGCAATGTTCTCCTTCCACTGCTCTGACTACTGACTTCCCAAGTTTCCATTAAAATCCAACTAAAGTCCCACTTTCTATAGGAAGTTTTTCCTGACCTTTCAATTCCAGTACATTTCTTCTTTTAATTATTTCCTGATTGGGTGGTGAAAGTAGATAGAGTGCCCCATCTGAAGATCCTGAGTTCAAATCTGATCTCAGATACTTACCTTGTGACTCTGAGCAAGGCATTTAGCTCTGTTTGTCTCAGTTTTCTCATCTGAAAATGGGCTGGAGAAGGAACTGGCAGAAATCAGTCCAGTATCTTTGCCAAGAAAACCCCAAGTATTGTCATGAAGAGCCAAACATGACTGAAAAATGGTTGAACAGGTACCAATTATCTTGTATGTAGCTTGCTGTGTGTGTGTGTGTGTGTGTGTGTATTATTTGCAGTTGTTTCCCTCATGAGATTGTGAGCTCCTTGAGGGCAGGGACTGTCTTGTGTGCCTCTTTCTGTATCCTCAGTGACTAGCACAGGTCCTAGGACATTTGTTGTTGAATTGTTTCAGTTTTGTATGACTTTCTGTGACAACATTTGGCTTTTCTTGGCAAAGATGCTGGAGTGTTTTGCCATCTCCTTTTCAATCTCATTTTACAGATGATGAACTGAGGCAAACAAGGGTTAAATGACTTGCCCAGGATCACACAGCTAGTAAATGTCTAAGGCTGTATTTGACCTCAGGTCCTCCAGACTCTAGACCTGGCAGTCTATATCCTGTGCCACTTACCTGCCCTGAGTAAGCATGGCCTGAATCACTTCTTACATCCACAACATACTCCTGTTTGTGTTATTCTGGTCAAGTCACTTAACCTGACATGCCTCAGGCAGCTCTTGAAGATTCTGAATTGAAGAGAAGGCACCTAAGTTCATTGATAGAGAGCACATTATAGGTCCTTACTGGGAGCTCCCAGCAACAAATAAATCAGTGTTGAAGAATATTGAAAGAAATGCAAAGAAATTAAGAGTTAGGCACTAACCGCTGGGGAAAGCTTCATTCTCCCTGCCTCATAGGACCATTTTCATGAAAACCTCTCTAAACTATTTTTTTTCCTCCATGTGGAATTATTCCTCCCTGATGTTTTCCTCTGATTCCTCATTATGGTACACAAATGTTTCTGGGCTCCCAAGGGTTAGGCCAGAAGAAGCCAATATCTGGCAGGTCCTAGTAGATTCCAAACACTTTAAGGACCAACTGAAATTTTGTTGGCTTCTAATAAAGATCCTAAAAAATACAAAGAAGTTCATTTTAGGGTGGCCATGAGGTGATGAATTTTTGCCACAGCAACCCTTAGTGATCATTAACCAAGTCACATAAAGATTGTGATCTGTATGGGCATAAATTCCAGATGAAATATCCATGAAGTGTCATTATTATCAAGGAGGAGAAAAAAAAATATTGACTCTCTTGTTGTGCAATTGAGTCTGTTGTAGATTTGGCAGAATACAATTTTTCACCATTTCTCCTATTTTCTGTAATTCAGACTCTGCTTTTATCTTGTTTGTTTTAGTGTGGCTAAAATGCCAGAGAAGTGAATTATTAGAGAAGATGATTGATGCATTAAAAAAAAGTCTGGCTAATTGAGGCAAGGAGACCCTGGATTGATTTTTGGTTCTGGTACTTCTTACTTGGATGCAGAAAGCAGTACAGTGGATAGAGTGCTGGGCCTGGAATCAAAAGGTCCTGAGTTCAAATGTGGCATTAGGCACTAAGCCTAATAAATATGATCCTGGGCAAGTCATTTCACTTCTATCGGCCTCAGGTTTTTGCACCTATAATATGGGAATAATAATAGAACCTACCTTCTGGTGTTGTGTGGATCAAATTAGTTATTTATGAAGCATTTAGCATGGTGACTGGACATAGCAGATACATAGGAAATGTTTATTTCCTTCTTTCCTATGTGAACTTGGATACAATTACATTATATCTGATGGCCTCAATATCCTCCAAAAATGAGAATACTTACCTATAACGTAAAGAGATTGGACTCGGTCACCTCTCATGTTTCCTTTTCTAAATCTATGACTCCATGGTTTATTTTCAGGGATATCACTTGTAGCTACATAACAGGATCTTTTCCTCTCTGTATTGTTGCTCATTTATTCAGTCATGTTTGACTCTTTATGACCTTATTTGAGGTTTTCCAGGCTCATTGAAAACATCTGAAGGATTGAACTCCTTTGAACCCTGATAGTTTATAGCTGTGCCAAGTCATGTAGGTTTTGTGTCTACTGACTTCGAGCCAGTCAGGAACCAAGTCTTTGTTATATACACTGGGAGGTTGGCATTTTGCTCTGGGGGTTTGCTTATGAAAAAGACCTTTTGATTCCTTGGATAGTACTCTGAGTAGCCATTTGTAAAGAGGCCCCCCTCCACTACTCAGAGGTTTGTGTTTTCCTATCTGAGGGTGAATGTAGGTAGTTGTATTACTTTGTTCAGATAGTAAGAGCCCTGTTTGTTGAATCTTTGTGCTAATTTCTCTGCTTGTATTTTCTCCACATTCAAGGTATTAACCTTTTCCCTGAACTAGTGAATGACATATATGTTCAGTTAAAGATGGATTGTTAACCCCTTTGAAGTCCATCTTTCTATATAAAGCAAATCAAAGAACCTGTGCTAGCAGGTCATCCTGGGTATGATAGGGTGCTTGCTAATACAGTCATACTGCTAGTAAATATCTGAGACCACATTTGAACTGAGGTCTTCCTGACTCCAAGGTCTAGCATTCAATCCAATGCATGACCTGGCTGCCTTTTGCATCTTTGTACTTGTAACCTAAAGCAAAGTAAGACCTGACAAGCAGAGAGTGAGAAGTCGCATAGTGCACACAAGTTCTGCCCAAGAGTAAGTAGATTACAAAATTATAATATCTATATGTGTGTGATATTATTAACTGTCATTAGACTTCTGTGGGCATCCATGATAAATGGTACTGTAATCATTCAAAAGGCTTATTATTTAAAGTAGAGCAGCAGCATAGATTTATACTATAGGTTCTACAGGCCCAATTGTAAAAATGAAGAAATAGTCCATGGAGATAAATTGTGGTGTATATTGTAATAAACAGATAAGGAGAGGGTAAAACATGCTAAAGGACTGAAATGAGCCCAACCATCTATGATGGATATTTTCTTTTGGTGATACAACAGTATTTTGGTCAAAGTGGAAAACCATATCTGGATTTGAATTGGTTGCTCTTTGCATATTGGATACTGCTAAATTTTATAATCAATCAACCAGTCAGGCAGTCTTTGAGATATTTGAAGAAACAAAGGGAAAACACAAGTAGCGCTTGCCCTTGAAGAGAATCCTTTCTTTGAAGTTGTCCTGTGACCAGGAGACTGTTCAGTGGACATCATTTTATGGATCTATAAAGTGACAGGGTTTGACTCATGCTAGTCACGGAATTTACAGAACTAGAAGGGACCTTAAGGCCATCAAGTCTAACCTATATTTCCTCTACAACATACTCAACATGTAGTCATATTTTGTTAAGAATGACAACCCATTACTCTTGAGGCAGACCTCTACTTTTGGATGGCTCTTATTAGCAATCCATGCACATACTCATATATAGATATATACATATGCATATATATGTATTATATATGTGTGTATATATATTCACCATATTCTCTAACATGTATGTATACACATACATTTATACATACTTTTCACCCTAACATCAAATCTAAATTTATCTCTTTGTAAATCAGTATGTATTGTCTAAGATTCCTTCCATTTCTAATGCATTTCAAGTTAAATCAATAGGGGATCCATCTTTTTAGACAAAAATTGATTTTATTATCTTAATTTTGTCTGTAAAAGTAATTTATGTCAATACTACTCTTAAGAATTCTTTAGGAAATAGTCAAGATAAATAATTGCATTGACACTATCCAAATGTTTTCAGAAAGCTCTCATTGAACAGAATAATAAAAACTTATGAATAATAATAGGATGACAAAAGTTCTTCTGGAGACCAGAGAGTTCATAGTCTTCTCCCTTTTTTATTGATTAGGAAACTGAAGTCTGGAGAAATTAAAAGAAACAATAAGAGAATATTAGAGTTGGAAGGAACCCAAGAGGGCAATTAGTCTAATGCATACCTCAGTAGAATCTCCTTTGTAGCATTCCAGACAAATGGAAATTCAGGCCATCAACTGGCAAACCCATAATTAGCTCCAGAGGCAGTCCATTATATTTTTGGATAGCTTAAGTGTCCACAGTCTTCTAGTCTGTTTAGCACAACGTCTACCACATAGAAGGTGTTTAATAAATTCTACTTAATTTAGCTAGTTGATGCTAGCTGAATTGACTGACATATCTAAATATGCTTTTACTCTTTGTTTCCCAGTTCTGTCCTGCGGAGACAAGCAGAACTGGTCTCATTTCTCTTCGCTGTGATCATCATTTAAATACTTGAAAACAACAGCTCTTCTTTCACTCTATACACACAGATGCACATAAATCTTCTTTTCCTGTTGCAAACTATATCACTCAATAAGCATTTATCAAGTATCCTTGTATGGTAGGTGCTTGGAGTACAAATGCATTAAATACAATAGGAGTATACAATCTAATGAGGAATGTGGCAAGGATGAAAATAAATATATATAGTATACTGAAGAAATACAAAGGGTATTTATACAAATAAATGCAAAGCTGCTAAATATGAGGCACTTTTGAAAGGGAGGGAATACACACGAATTTGAAGGGATCAGTTGTTCCATGTATGGCACAGCTTTTAGACCCTTAGTCAACCCTGGCATCCTCACCTGGATATGGTAAAGTTTGTTAATGCCCTCCCTAAGTTCTGATGAGCACAGAGAAGATCCGGGCTATCACCTCCTTTATTCTACTTTACCATGCCTTTCATGATGACCTGCCAGGTGAGAATTGGGCCAAGAAATCATGCTTCCCGACACCTGGCCCCATACTTCTCAGTTCTGCCATTCTAGGCCTCCTATCACCTTCTCCCCAAGGCAGTACTTTATTCAAGGACTTCCCCCTTGGGGAAGGGCAAGATATCTTACTGGAAATACCAAGTATAGCATACGTAAATGCAGAACTTTGAGGATGGGAGGGGCAGCTAGAGTTCAGTCTTTGTTCTTAAAAAATTAAACTTTCTTTAGCAATAAAATAAATTTCATCACTGGATGGTACTATTTTTCCTAAATATATTTTTTCATCTTCTTTGCACTGATGGACTCAGATGAAATATTACAAGAAAGCCCGTGATCATTCATCATTTCAAAAATAGGAGAGAATTTTAATGAAGAATATACTGCTTGTTTAAAATAAGGGACAACAGTACACATCATTTTGAGTCTCCTTTTTATTTTTTAATCCACAATTACTGTAAACAGTTAACTTTAGTTTATGTGGTCAGAGTTTTCCTGGGTTATTTTTTGGCTTCATAAAATGAGACAATGTCCACAAAGAGGGAATGAAATTGCTCTATTGTCACATTGGGGATGCTGGTTTCATTTCTCGGCATCATCCCTTATTCATTTTTATTATCATAAACTTGCTGTTCACACCTTCTCTCTACTCCTCAATAGACAATATATGCAAGAAATTTCTTCACTTTAAATTTTGATGTTTTTGTTTAAATATCCCAGCAAAATAGAAGGTCTTTGAGAGCCTTTTATATTGGTGGCAATCCTTACGTTCTTTCTCAGATCATTGCAACTGGTAGGCAAGTAATAGACTTTATTCAAGTGAAATGAATTGAACTAAATAAATACTCAAAACTTCTAGTGAGTAAATCTCTAATCAAAACCATAACATTTAAATTATTTATACTGTAAAATTATAAAATATAATACTATTTTGTTGGTATAAGAATGATGTTTATTTGCTTTGCCTTTTCTCCATTTCTAAATCTGTCTTTGTGTTATTATTTGTTATATACACGAGCACACACATTATATATTGCATATGTGTATGTACATACACACATATCTGTCTGTCTATCTATTGTCTATCTATCTATCCATCCATCCACCCATATATCTATCCATCTATTCTTTTGGCTCCTAAGAAGATAAATCTGAAGACTGCAAGAAAATATAGAAAGACTCATATGAAGTAATAAGATTAGCTAACTTAGAATACATATTGACTACATAGTAATGTGCATTCTAAGCTAACTTTTATGTGTGTATAGTAAGCTATATATAGTATCAGTGACTATATAGTCAATGTATGTTTTAATATCTAATTTACATGTGTGTATACACACTCAGAATCAGCTATATAGTCCATGTGTATTCTGTTAGTCTTTCTTCATTGTATATTCTAAGTTAGCTAAGCTAATCATTCTTTATATTACTTCATATGAGTCTTTCCATATTATCTTATAGTCTTCAAATTTATCATTTTAGGTCCCATAATATTGATGTAATTGATTTTTAGTTACCATAATATTGACTGAATGGATTTTTAGGTACCGTAATATTGACTTAATTGATACATCCTCATTTACTCAGCTTTTTTATTCTTTAACAATACAGTTTATTTCTAGTTTTTCACTCAAGTAAAACAGATATTAATACTTTTGTTCCATTTTTTCCTTTTTATTATTTTTTTAGAATAAAGATCCATCAATGAGTCAAATGAAAGCTTCAGCTTTGTAACTCTTTGCAATGTAATATCTAGTGCCAGATTGATTTCCAAAGTAGTTGCATCGTTTGATAGTCGATTTTCCTTTAGCTCCACTAATATTAACATTGAATTTTGTCTTTGTTTCCCCTGTTTTTGTCAATTTGATACATTGAGGAAAGCATCCAAAAATTGTCTAGATTTGCACACAGATTTTTCATTGAATTTGAACAAGCTTTCACTCCCTCCATTCTTTTTCAAATATTGTACATTCTTTTTTGGTTATTTATCCATTATGGAATGATACATTTACCAATGAATTGGAAGTCAGGTAATCTTGATTTAAATTCCAGCTCTATTTTTTACTTATCACTTTGGTCAAGTTATTTGACCATTTTGAGCCTCAATTTCCCCTTCTGTAATATGAAAAGTTTGGATTTACTGATCTCTTAGGTGACTTCCTTTGCTTAGTTTTATTACCATATGTTATATGGTTTGAGAAAGAGAGAGTGTAGTTTAATGGATAGAGAAGACAAGAAGGTCTGAGTTTGCCATATATTGTTTGTAGGATTCTAGGTAAGTCATTAATATCACAGTGTTCCAGAAAACTCTAAATTACAGAGCAATTACAGCTCTATTGTTGGTAGTAGTTCTGCATCATATGGGAATCAAATCACAGGGGACATTTTAAAGTGATATGTTGTGGTTTTTGTTTGATTCTTTCTCTCTCTGCCTTTGTCTCTGTCTCTGTCTGTCTGTCCGTCCATCCCCCCCGCCCCCCATCGTTTTCAGATGTCAGAATTCATCTCATATCTGTGCCAAATACTTTCTTTATGATCCATTTATATTTTCACAGGATCACAGTTTTGGGACTTGGATCTTTTCAGACTTTGGAGATCAAGTCCATTCCCTTAACTTCAAAGATAAAGAAATTGAAGTACACTTTTAAAACTATCCCAAGGTTGTACAGGTAACAAGTGGAACAGTTGGAATTTAAAGTCAGATTTTCTAATTGCAAATCCAGAACTCTTTCAACCATATTCCTCTTTTTTTTCCCCTTTAAATATATTTTCAAAGTGATTTATTTAATCACTGAAGCAGAGATTTAAACCTAGGTGGCTGAGTTGGTAGTGCTGGGTTCAAAGCCTCAGATACTTACTAGCTATTTAACCCTAGGCAAAGTCACTTCCCTCAGTTTCCTCATTTGCATAATAGGGATAATAATAGTACCCACCTCCAGAATTTTTGATGGGATCAAATGAGATACTTGTGATGCACTTTGCCAACCTTTAATTTCTATATAAATTTGAGCTATTGATTCAGGTAAGTGATTATCTAGCATGTGCAGAGTTAACATAAGTAGACTCTCAAAGACTGGATGAGAAGCAAAGCTGAGATAAAACAAATCACCTGCCTATCTATGGATGATGACAAGTGACATTAAAGAGGATATAATAGCTGACATTTATATAGTGCCTACTGTGTGTGAAGCACCATGCTAAGAGATTTGCACATATTATCTCATTTTATCCTCATAATAACCTGAGAGGTAGATGCTATTGTTATTCTCATTTTACAGCTGAGGAAACTGAGATTAACTGAGGTTAAGTGACTTTTCCAGGGTCACATAGCTTGTAAGTATATGAGGCTGGGTTTGAACTCAGGTCTCTGCTTGACATCAAACCCAACATGCTATCCACCATACTTGAATCAAAAGCATATGACCTAAGGGGGAGGGGGAAGGACTTTAGTCTACAAAAGAAGCCTAAATGACACATGATGATCTTAGTTGGGGTCAATAAGTCTTTGAAGATGTTGAAGAAAGTGTATTAAATGGGTGTTAGTGGGATATGGGCACCCTTCAGGAATCCATCTCTACTATTAGTTGAAGAAGAAGTTGAATGGATTCTACTGTTTGCTTTCCTTGAGAGGCCTTGCAACCAGATCGGTGTGCCTGTATTGTATTTATTTCAGCTCTCCATTAAGGAAACAAATTGTGTGTGTGTGTGTGTGTGTGTGTGTGTGTGTGTGTGTGTGTGTGTGTGTTTGTATATGCGTTATTATTTAGTCAGTTTATTGTGTCTAACTCTTTGTGACCCCATTTGTTTTTTGTTTGATTTCAAGATACTGGAGGGGTTTGAGATTTCCTTCTGTAATTCATTTTATGAATGAGGAAACTGAGACAGAGAGAGTTAAGTCACTTGCCCATGGTCACACAGCTAGTAAGTGTTTTGAACTCAGATCCTCCTGACTTCAGGCTTGGCCCTCTGTTATTCACTGTGCCTCTTTGCTGCCCTGTGTATGTGTGTATATGCAAATATAATACACATATACACATGTGTCTGTGTCTGTGTGTCTGTATGTGCATGTATATACATATTTACCTAGGTTCACAGATATATTGCATACACAAATATGTGTGCATGTATCTGTGTATGCATACACACACTTTCCCCTTTCAAATAGACAAAAGTAAAAAACAGGGCCAAGATTCAGTACTCGATTTTGCTCTAGACCTGAAGCATATTACCTCATCTTGTGAACTGAGCTTAATTTTGGTTTTTGACTAAACAGCAGAGCATCAAAGAAAAAGGGCTATTCTTCTCATCATGTAGTGTCATTTGTGTCAGGTAAATTAAATCAGTAGGAGGATTGAAAATTTTCCAAGAAAATATAAGCAGCCTCATCTCCTCTAATATACCTTCCCACTGAGGGTTCCTTACCAGTATTTGAAAAACAAGCTCTCTTTGTGAATGCTATATCCCACCAACTCCTTGTACTCATGGCTACCCAATGGCAGTACCAATGAAGCCCCAGGGACTAGAACTATCACAGAGTGCAGGCATTTACACCATAAGTTAATAAGTTAATAAACATTTGAAGCCAAAGAGACAAGAAGTGTGACAAAGCATTTGCTTGTGAAGTTGGTGTTAATTTCTTCAAAATTTAATGCCTTCCTCTCTTGTAAAAAAGGAATAGAATATTAAAATAGTATTTTTTCTGCCTCCAATTCCTAGCTTCTACTGCTCCCAATAAATTGTAGGGAGCCAGGCATATCTCTTAAATTAATGAGCAGAATTTCTTTTTCAGTTATTTTTATATGAAATGGACAAACCTAATGTCCTTTTGTACTTCTGGTGAGTCATGATACCCCACTAGTATCTTCCACAGTATTTTTTTTTTCGGAAGGTGGGTGGGGCTGGACCTGGGATTTCTTTAGTAAGTGGAACTCCTAATGAGGAAATATCCTTGCAAGTCATTGTAAATCAGTATTTCCTCGGTGAATTACAATACTGGAGACTTGCCTGAGGCACTGAGGTTAAGTGACTTGTCCAGGAATACATAGCTCTGCATATGGAAGAAACAAGCATGACTTCCCATCTATGGAATCACAAAACTACTTCCCTATCCACTTTGCCAGGGGAGGGAACCTGCAGCCTTGAGGTCACATGTGGCCCTTTAGGTCCTCAAGTGCAGCCCTTTGACTGATTCTAAACTTCACTATACCTCTCTGTGTGTGTGTGTGTGTGTGTGTGTGTGTGTGTGTGTATATATATATATATATATATATACATACATACATACATATATATATTATATAGAAAATTTTAAAAATATATGTAACTACAGTAAGGCAGAAAACGTCTTATATTGTTTGCATAGGTTGGCATTATACTGTTTTTCTTTCTAGCTCTGTGATCTCTCCTTTTTCTGCTTCCTTCAAGACTGATTCTTCATCTAGCCTGATGAATCCCAATATTCCTTGCAGTTCTGTATCCAGTCTTCTGTACTGTTAATGGAATTCAAGATCTTCCCTGTCCATTAACAGGCATCTTGTGGAGCCCATTAAAGGAAGTTTGATTAAGGGAGGCTTGCTCTTAGGAAGGCTTGCACACCTTTTGGTACTAAATTGACTAGGCACTGAGTCAGGAAGGTTGTGATGCCTTCTGCCTCTGAGAAGAGGCATTTTACTTTGGAGGCTTGCTTATGAAAAAGACCTTGTGATTCCCTGGTAGAGACTCTGAGTAGCTGTATATTCAGAACCCTGACTGCTCAGATATAAAGGCTCTCTCAATCCAGGAATGTAAATAAAGTATATAGTGATATTGCTTTGATTCAGGCAATAGAGCCCTGTCTGCTGGTCTTTATTTCTCTACTATTTTCTTTGTATTTTCTTTGAAGTTCATGGTGCTGATTTTTTCCCTGAATTAAGTGAATGGTATATGTGTTTGACTAAAGTAAGATGGTTGACCCATTAAAAGTTGTTTTCCTTTGAGAAAAGCAGATCCAAGAACTTTTACTAGTAGTTCATCTTGGGTATGCCAGGTTGTTTACTGTTACACCTTCCTCTCTCTTCTTCCTAAACTTTTTGATGTTACCCACTCCCAAAGACTCTCTCAGTCAATGGGTTCAAACTTCTGTCTCCAGAGCATCAGTCTTGAAACTGCAGAACTGCCCACTGCATACCTCCACTTGAGGGGTTTCCAAAATAACAAACTTGGTGTGACTAGAATTTAACTTATCATCTTTTTTACTAGATATTTTATCCACAACATGCTATCAGAGCCATAAATAGAAGTGTTGATGCCTAGAGAAATGGGACAAAGGAGAAAGAATCTTGAAAAAGACCATGAGGGAACAGGGATAGATATCTACTTAGGGAATATACAAGGACCTCATTATCTCTTCTTTTGGCGGGGTGGGGTTCCTTGGCCTTTCAGGAGGCTTTTACATGACACTTTGACTGGGTATAGTGATGGTGTGAGGAGATGGTCTATCCCACAGGTAACCCTGTCTATGCCTCATGCAACATAGCCAGTGATACCCCTGCCCCCAATATTTCACAAAAGAGATGTGTGGAAAGATGTGGTAGCCATCTACTTTGACCATAAGATCAAGCAGTAATGTGTGATGAATTAAGCAGTTGAATTCACCAACCATGGGACATTTGCCTGGCCCTTTGGAGTGGTGGCTAGATAGAATAGGATCAGCTGGTATATTGGGCCTAGTGACATTTGGAAGGCATGAGGTCAGGAAAAATTGATTTCTCAAGTCCTCAGCCCTTTCACCTTCACTCTTGGTGTTCTTGTGTCTTTACATCCCCTTTAGTTTACTACAATAATTCTATTGGTGACTACTGTGAATGTTTGAGAAAAATTTCTGGAAATTCCCCTTCAACCCCAGTCTTAGATTTTAGGATCTGGGTGGCTAGAAGAAAGTTTTTCATTTCAGTGTGTGTGTGTGTGTGTGTGTGTGTGTGTGTGTGTGTGTGTGTGTGTGTGTGAATGAATGTATATGTGAGTGCATATGTATGTTTGTGATATTTGCAGAAGCCTAGCCCTTGTCTAGATCTTATTAGAAGCTAAGACAAGAGTACTTTTCGTTGAGTTTTCATACTAACTTTCCTATCAAGACATCTCTCCCAGATTCTACTGCTTCTTAAGAGAACTTTGAATTAAAAATGGAGTCTATTCTATAACTGAATTCTTTCCCTGGGTCAGTTCATTTGCAATGGTCAAAATTCCTCTGTAAAGAAGTGTTTTGTTAGCAGTCCACTATGATTATACCCCCAAACAGAATGATTTTTTTCCCCTATTTTGAAGGGTGAAATCCCAAGGCTCTTCTAGATATCAGTAACTATTCCAAAAAGTAACAGTGTGTTTGCCATTTTGTATCTCCAGGTTATCAACGCAGCCCTGGCTCTCACTGCCCGACCCAAAAGTCAAGCTGTAAAATCTAATATGGACATGTATAAACGCCTATGGGAGAACCACATCCATGTCCTCACTGAAGCAGTAGATGACATCACAAGCATTGATGACTTTCTTGCTGTATCTGGTAGGTCGTTGATTATGTTATTGATTTCTTATTCTTGCTTCTTGAAGAACACGTCCATTTTTCCAATAGATAATGATGGAGAAAATATATTTTTTTTCCTGTGAAACAATGTTCTCTTGATTAAAATGGTATTAGAAGGTGAGGGGCCCCTTCTTCTGGGAGTGGCCATGGCTTTAGTGACGAACTGAAGCATTACCAGCTCCCTTAACTGTTTTCATTTTTTTAAACTTTCAAGTTTCAAAGAATAATTCACCTCTTTTATTCAATTACAGTCATGTCAACAAGTATTTATTAAGCATGTACTGTTTGTAAGGAACTTTAGCAGGCAATCAGAATTGAAGGGGGGAAGAAAAGAAGCTCCTAAAATCAAGAAGATTCATTTTACAAGTGAAAATATTTTATCTTGTGTAATTCCAGTAAAGTTTTAGAATTGTTGATCTTGAGAGAGTCACTTCTTAAAAAGTAGTAAAAATGTATAAGAACTATGGGGATTAGGGTTTATTTCATTTCAAGTCAGTAAATGACGATGTGGCAGCAATGCATAATCTATCATCAATTACTGGACATGTGCTAGGTATGGCACAGGGAACACATACACCACCACCAACAGCAACGGTGTAGAATTAAATTTTTTTTAAAAAAGAGGCAAAGTTACATGAAGTAATTTCTGGAGAAAGGAGATGATAACAACTGGGGAAGAAAATCAGAAAAGACTTTGCAAAATACAACAGACTCTCCCCATGGAAGACAGAACCAAAGCATGTATTCAGATAAGAGAAAACCAAGTCGGTCATAGTAACAAAAATTGATGCATAGTAACAATGTAGAGGACAACACCAGACTCAAGCCTTCCCCATGCTGGGCTTCCCACAAAACAGCTCCATTAAACAAATCACAAACAGGCTTCCCTTAGACAAAATGCCCTTCTCACACTCACAGCCAGCTGCAGGCTTATCCTTCACTTCTGATGGCTCCCATCACTAATTCCCTCTCAGCTCTGCTGTAGCTCTGCCTCTTCCTGTTCTACCCATTCAGCAAACTCCTCCCACTATAGGCTTCATGTGACTCAGACTCATGTGACTTAGGCTTCCAAGTGACCCAGGCAGGTGACACAGGTTTATTAATGATGAGAAAGATCTTCCCATTTTAAATTACCACTACAGTGTGAAAAATAAATGATCTAATTATAAATTGCTTAGCATAGGACCTGGCATATAGTAGCTGACCTGGCGTATAGTAGCTGACATATTAATCTTACTTCTTATTATTATTATTAAAGGAGGAGTATATTCTTTATTTCCTGTTTTTCCCACCACCTTCTTGTAGTTGAATGAGAGCTCCTTTCCTGGATATCATAACCAACGGCCTGAAGTGCACTCCTGAGTATTTGGGGGCAGCATTTGTCTAAGAAATCCAAGAAGTGATTCTACAAACTCAAAATAATAATTGAAGTTACTTAAAAATTCCATCTGAGCAGGAATGATCAACCACTTATCACAAATTGGCTCGGCATCTCCAGGGATCATGAAATCACTCCAGTTAAGCCACATAATAAAATGATTTAAAAAAAAAAAAACCAGAAAACTTAGGTTTTAATAAGTCTTAGAACAGAAAGGAGAGGTAGATACCTTGGAGGACTTGGACATTATTTAAATGAGTTTTATTCCACCTCCATTTTAAGGATAGTTTTAGGTTATGAATATTTCATAGTTACCTTTCACCCCCTGGGACATTTTATTGACTCTTTGAAGAGCAGAAATGCTTGCTGTTTATTTTTAAAATGCAAATAACCACAAATTTTCCTTTTTTTGTTAACATTTTAGAGTTTTTTAGTCTATACATCTGAAAATATGAGTGTGTCACTGTGCATGCTGGGTTTGTTGTTTTCTATTCTCATTTATCTATGCCCTGAGGAAAAAGAAAAAAATAAAATTGTGTGTGTGTGTGTGTGTGTGTGTGTGTGTGTGTGTTTTCAGAAGTAAGAGAATTGAGAGTCTCAATCTCAAATCAAGGCACAAGGAAGGAACATCTCTCATAAATCGGACCTTTCTAAACAGAAATTTTGTGGAAACTTTTTTATTTTTCCAAACAATATAATCTCTGGGTTAAAAATGTCCCATACTCCTCATTTGTCCTAAAGTCCATCTGCAAATTTCTAGAATCTCAGAGAAAAAGGATATAAGAGAACATCAAGTCCAACTGTTTGCTAAACAGGAATCCCTATCAATGAGCCATCTTGTCCCAGGTTAATGATTTCCAGGTGATGGGAACTCACTATTTCCAGAGGTATCTTCCACTGTTTTGAACTGTCTCTGATTATTATGAAGTCTTTCTTTGGATCAGTCTAACATCTTTTCTGCTACAACTTCTAGCCATTGTTCCTTTTTCTGGCTATTGGTACCTTAAAACCTATCCATTTGAGGAGATCTTCTAATTTCATCTAATGATTATCTCCTATTCTGTTAGGTATGTAAAGAAATTTTAAGATACAGCCCTATGTTGAGTAGCATGGAAAGACATTGAATTTGGAGCCGGAGGGCATGTGTGTAAGGACTTCTATCACTCATTAGCTGTGTGATGTTGGGTAAATCTCTTAAAGACTGGCTGTCCTGTGAAATCAGGATATTCTGAACTAGATAGCCTCTGAAGCCTTTTCCATCTTTCTATCCCTGCTCTTACAATCCTATGGTACAAAGATTTCCTGGACTTTTTTTTTCCATTTAAAGTATTAGAATAGATAACCAAAAGAAATTAGTGATTATAGGCAGATCATTTTATTCCTTTATTATCCGGAGCAAATTTTGTCTTTAAATACTTCATTAAATAATTGCTTCTCAGCCTTTGCAATGAAAAGTAATATGGTGACTTCTTTTGCAACGATGGAGAAATTATGGTCATTATTTCATCTGTTCCTGAGTCACACAAGTGCACGTGCTCTTAGTTGTAATATTGAAGATGAGAATTTCTAGAATATCAGAAATATTTAAGAATAATCACCACTGCCACTATCACCACAAAAAATAAGAACGACAAGTTAGGACTGCATTTTGAAATTTTCTATTTTGTTGTTTCATGGAACAGAAGAATCTTGAATGAAGAAACTGTGTTATTTAAACTTGGTATCTTTCCCTTGGCCCCTATTGCAGTATTGTATGCACATAAGATTATCTAATAAATGCTAGCTGTTACAGTTGTTTTTAATTGCTTTTCGACCACAGGAGAAAAAAAAATAGTTACATTATAACTACATTTGAAAGGATTAGATGGACCAACCAAGTCTTAAAACTTTTAAGAGACTGAAACATTTATGAATTCAAAGTTATCATGTCTGACTTATTTAGTCTTCAGCTACTGGAAATTCATTAAATGGCTTAGAAGTTGAAATTTATGTGCTTCTGTCAAAATGGAGTTTCTGAGTGAAGAAATGCATAAAAAATGTACTAAATTTGGGCCCAGAACTGTACTAAGAGCAGGGAACACCAAAGGAAATAAAGACACAATCTTGTTTTCAAGCACCTCATATTCTAATTGGAGGAGATGACACATGAAAGAAAGTTCTACTCCAATGTAGTTGGGAAGGCGCAGGAATCTTAAAAGTGAAATGGAAAGATAGATGCCAAAGAACTATGTTTCTTAGGGTTAAATGACAATTCTCACTGGACTGGAGGGCATAGACGAAGGATGGATGATAATGCCTAGTGGTCCTTGGTTTTATGAGAAGAAATAGAGCTAGTGATTCCGGTTTCATCCATGTAGTTTAGCAGTCAAGCTGGTCACGTCAGATCTGGGGTGGGGGCAAAGAAGAATAGGTGGCTAACGATTGGATCAGTATTGGAAAAATAGGAAATTGAAGTAAGAAAAGGGTCAATGGTCTGAGAAAAGTATTTAAGGGTAGAGGGATTGGTGATCTTACTGAGGATGAAGGCATATTTTTAGGAGAAGTGAAACCTTTAGAGAATTGGAGTGATAGGATAGGAGAAAGGGGAAAGTCAGAGTTTCTGATGAAGAAAACAACACATTTAAGGAAATGGAGAAATCCAGGGTGTGCTCATTCTTCTGTGAACATGAAGTAGAATAGAGGAGGAGGTCATGGGTTGTTAGGAATTCAGGGAAGTGGGCACCTAGGGAGTTTGAGGCAGCATTACCATGATTGTACTGGCTTCTTTTCTCTAATGTGCCACTCATGAAGGGTGTGCATCAACTAGGTATTTTTGAAAACAATAGACCCAAGAAGTAATTTTCCACCTTATTTCTCTGATCTTGCCCTAACCAGACAAACATAGATGTGATTTAAACATAGTGCCATACCTCTTTGTTGAGGATCTTTTTGAGTGCTGTGTCAAAATATTGTGATTTACCTCTAGGTATTTACAACTTAAGACCCAAAGCAAAGAAGAATGACAGAAAATCTGATCACAGGATGCTAAAGTCTAGGTATATAATAAGAATTTGGGGGCTTTGGTCAATTTTCATAAAAATCACCGTATGTACCAGTAATATTCAATGCAACAGGTCTTCATTATAGTGTGTTTTAGCTCAAGTAAGGGAAGATCTAGGGCCTAACTTGAGACCCCCTCAGAGAGATTCATACAACTTAAATATAATGGTCTTTGAGCCATACCAGGAGGAGAAAGGAGAGTCAGTGATGAATCTTGTCCTAGGCCATCCTAAGACTCAGGAGGCACTAGGACACTAGAGAACACTAGACTTTGAGTATTTGGATTTGAATTGTGATTCTGCCTCTCCCTATCTGCAACATGAGGCAAGGCATATCATTTCTCTGTTTCTCAGTTTCATCATCAATGAAGTGAAGGGTTTAGATTAGGTGGCCTCTAAGGACCCTCTCAGGTCTATAAACTGGTACAATCTGGTTACACCAATCTCTCCACATTCACCCTTTTTATTGTGCAAGATGCTTGGGGCCTTCAGGACATTTATAGATAGTCAAATCCAGCAGTACAGATGTGGGTCCTGAATATCATAGGGTCCCTGAATGTTCAACTCTGGATCAGGCATGTCTGATTGGTTTATCATTTCTGATGTCACAGGGGGATAGAGTTAAAGACTGTGCAGTGAGGCCTCTGCTATGCACTCATCAATCACAACAGTTTCCAGTATAATGTATGGCATTTCTGCAAAAACGTAACTCAGTGCCATCAGGTATAAGAAAATGGTATCTTTTGAGAAGAGGTTATCTATCAAAAGTGAACTGAACAGAAACATCACAAGAAATTGGTTGTTTTTGATATTTTCACATGTAATGTTAGAAAAAAATGCTTTAACAATTCTGTAGCTCAGTCCCTTCATTTGACCAGAAATTCAATTCTAAAGACTTGCCCAAGATCACATAGTTACCTGTTTCATTATGGTTCCCTTAACCTTGTCATACTCTCCTGCAAGTTATTATTGTTATCTAATAAATGCACAAACCTCACAAGATCAAAATGTTAAGATAATGTTATTCAAACAATTCACTCCTAAGAATTCAGTGAAATGTTGATAAAATTGTCTTCTTTGGTTAGGGGAAAAAGTGTTTCTGGAAAATATTTCTATTATGAAACACAATCACTAAAAAAGCATAACCAAGTAATTTTTCCCATAATTTTCTTTCAAGCATAAAATAGTACCTGTCTCTAATTGAGAGTCTGAGTGAATACAAGCTATCATGATAATAGAATTCAAAAAGTAGATCTCCCTCCTCTCTTCCCCACTGAAATTTGAAACAGATTTCCAGGTTACATAAAGAAATGACTGCTTTAATCAATGACTAAGTATTTGAGAATCTGTGTGAGCCCGACACTGCTAGGCCTTGTGGGAAATACAAAAGAAGCACCACTAAGTGATGTCTGAGATACTTGCTCCATATGAAAAGGCGTAGGGTCAATTTCTATGCTCTGGTACCTGATCATGAGGAATTTATAATTGTGTGTCTATGTGTGTATGCGTATTGATGATTGGGGAGGGTTAGATGTTATTGGTTGGTGAAATGCTAAATTGGATATTTAAAATTTCTTCCTTTGGACCGTATTCTATCTCCTGTTCATATACCCTGTGGTTTCAGCTGAAACAGATGAGTCACTCCCTGTAGATAGGTCTCACATTTGGCTTCCTTTTCTTTGAACTTCATTTTGACTGAACATTTCCTCTACCTGTCATGCCTTTCCCCGTAACAACTTTGATAAGTAGAATCCTATTCAACCTTCAAGGGCATCACAAATGTTGCCACATCATGCATTCATCTGTAAATTCTTCCCTGAACACTGACTTTAGTCACCAGAAAGGACTATACCATCCTTAAATTTCCATTTAAGCTTTCAAAAAAAGATATAATTATGCTTATACTTTTTAATATCCATAAATAAGTTTAAGGCCCTTTTGCAAAGGTGAATTGAGACCTTCTGAACCTCTCAGCACCAAGGTTTTAGGAGTCTTTTCTAAGAAGTCTAATATATATATATATATATATATATATATATATATAATATACAAACAAATATATATACATGTATATATGTGTGTAAACACATATACCGATATATACATGTGTACATATGTGTGTATATATATACATACATGTTTAATTTTGGAACTCAAAATTTAAAAATGAATGTGAACATGTAAAACATGGAGCAGCTAAGGGACACATTGGGTAGAGTACCAGGCTTATAGTCAAGAGACTCATCCTCTTGAGTTCTAATCTAAGTTCAAACACTTACTAGCTATGTGACACTAGGCAAGTCATTTAATCCTGTTTACCTTAGTTTATCATCTGTAAAAGGAGCTAGAGAAGGAAATGACAAGCCACTCCAATATCTTTGCCAATAAAATTCCCAATGGGTCACGAAGAGTTAGGCATGACTGAAAAATGACTGAACAGCAACATGCAAAATACATCTATATACATTATAAAGTTTAAAGGAGCATAAGGAACTCCCAAATATTTCAAAGGATGGCCCCGTAAATACCTCAAATATCTTTCATCTGCTTGGGTATTCCCTTTATTGAAACATATTTTAACTCCCTCTGTGTTTTGTTAGATGATTTTTCAAGACTCAACCTCAGTTAAAATTTCACTATCCTATAATCAACATGGTGGCGATCCCAAAGACATGAAACAGATTGGTCCTTGAGTAATAGATATATAATCTATCACCAGGTCTATGTTTAAATATTTCCAACTAAAGCACAGCTTCCAGTAATGCAGGGTAACCTCCACATCCCAAAGGGAAATCATAGTAAGATGTGACTGGACATGAAACATTTTTCACTCTGAAAAAAGAAAACATAGTCATATGTAGAAACTTGAATTAGATGTTACAATAATGATGTGAATGTTCCTTCTAAAAATTCTAATCAAAACCTATTTATTCCAGTCTGGGTTATATAGCTCTTGCCCACCCCCTCTCATGAATTCTCTACCAGGGTTCTTTTGGATGTGCTGGCAACCTTCCAAAGGTTTTTTTTTGACATTGAAAGAATACCAGTGTAGCCCAGAGGCTATCCATTCATGATCATTTTTTCTTGCCATGTGACTAGCATGTCTACTTTTTAGAATATGCATTTCTTTGATACCTGTCTTTATCCCAGGTCTTCCAGTTCCTTATTTATTGGAGCAGGCAAAAAGTTCAATGGGTAGATCACAAGTCCTGTAGTCAGAAAACCTTGAATTAAAATCCTGCCTCAGATACTACTCTGTGACCCTGGGCAAATCACTTTACCTCTATCTGCCTCAGTTTCCTTACTTGGAAAATGGGAATAATGATAGTAATCTCCTTTCTGGGTTGTTATGGTCATGAAATGAGTTAATATTTACAAAATGCTTATAAAAATCTTAAATTACTACATAAATGACAGCCATTATTACGTGTTGCAGGGTGTTTATACTTACCACCTGCCTTTCCATTTTTCTCTGAGTGAGTCACTTTCTATGACTAGTAGTCATATAAAAATGCTGGCAGAATTTTGGTATTAAGAAGTTATACATTTGGTTCTTGGAGAAGTTTTAAGTTCATTAAAGGAGGTTTGCAGTTTCTCAAAAGCATTCTTCCCCCACCTTTCCGTCCCATTTAATTCTGGCTCCAATTCCTGTAAATTAACAGTCCCTCCAATTTAACTGCTTATAATTTTGAGCATACAAATTAAGCTCTATCTGACTGTGGGCATGATGTCATAATTTGGACAAGAGGCATTCTTTATCTACTTGGTTTTTCCTGTGTGCATAGTTAGGGCAAAATTTCTTGAGTGGTATGGACTCTAGCTTAATTCAGTCTTTAGTTTTCCAGGTGTGAGGTAAGCAGTGCAATCTCATTCATGAACAGGAGCCTCTACAGAACTTCTAGAGGAAATCCCTTTCAACTTGAACTATAGAATAGCAATTCTCAATCAAAATGGCAGCCCCCTTTGGCAAAGTTATACTTTTGTTCTAACTCTCCTGATAATAGTAATCCCAGGTCCTAAAACTAGGTTCTCTTTACTGTTATTCCTTTCAAGCTAGCATTAATATATGTATGAGTAACACCTTATTGAAGAGTCCTTAATATAGTATTTGCTCTATATAATTTCAAAAACCTTTTGGTAATCAAAAGTAAACACTATAGAGGGAACATGCAATATCTAAACCTATCACTTTGTGATTTTAAAGATGTATTTGTCTCCAGTCAGTCCCTGACTTCAATGAGTTCATATTCTAATAGGGACAGCAACATTTAAATAATCATGTGCATGTCACATATATACAGAGTAGGTGGAAGATAATTTTGCAGAAAAAGCATAATTGGTGAAGTGGGGATGGAGAGGAGATTTGGAAAAGTCTCTAAGATAATACCCAGTTTTGAAAACTTGCCTATCCCCTATCTAAGAATGCCATTAGCATGTGTATATTATCTGCATGAAATTTCATAAAAATAGGAAAGTAGGCACACAGGTTAGTAAAAAATACATTATTCTTTTTAGTAATATGAAACATACTTACCATGCCATTTTGTTTATGTTATTTTTAACTTTTTAATTGGAATTTTAAGTTTGCAATGGACAAATAAACCAATATTGTTGTTCAAATTTTAATTTTTATAGCTACTACTGGTAAAGTTGAAAAGTAATTGGATGTAGGAAATTAAAATAGTATATTGACTGCAAATTCAAAGAAACCGTTTTACAAGCATAAGAAAATGAAGTAAATTTGCAGAGATGAAAATACTTAAACTATATATTTTTGAAGAAATAATACATTTTTTCCTAAATAACAGAATTATCATCACATAAAAAAAACATGGTCCTATAGTATGGGGATGGGATTGAGAGAATATGGAGCATGATTTAAGGATCTCAGGCCCGTGATCTCTCCAAGGTACATTGGGTTCAGACTTGATGTCATCATGAGAAGCAGATAATTCCATCCCTTATGTCCAGGTTGGAATGTACCCTTTGCCCATGAACTCAATAGCAGGTGAAAAAATAGAGATGAGGTCATAGACTTTGATGGAAGGGTATTGGTTGAAAAGGTTCAAGTATAAGTGGGGAACCCTGTGGCCCTCTAGGTCCTCAAGTGCAATCCTTTGAGTGAATTAAACTCCATATCTTAAGGCTGCCACAGGTTTTCCCCTCTCTCCTCCCTGAAGGAAATTCAGGGTACAAATAAGTGATTTAAGACTTATAAGGTGGTGAAGAATTTCAAGAATTCTTGATACTAGGCTCATCTTGCACGTCCAAGGCATGTTCCTTGTGCACCTTTTTCATAAATTTGGTTGTGGTGTAATAGAGGGGTTGTTGGATGTGTTTCTTAGGAACTGGATTTGGACTACTGTCAAGACATGATAGGAAGTCTGGTCCAATTCTCTCATTGTACAGATGAGGAAACTAAAGCCCAAAGAAGATAAATAACTTGTCCATAGTACCATAGTTAATAACTGTCAGAATTTGAATTCGAACTCAGGTCCTTGTGATCCTAAAACCTCTATGTCTGAAGATTTGTTTATTCATCTACAAAAGTAGGATTATTATACATGTCATTTCTAGCTCACAGAGCAGATGTGCAGATCAATTAAAATGTATATGAAACATTCGCAAAGCTTTAAAGTGCTATAACTGTGATGTCAAACTCCAGTATGCATAAAGAACCCTGTGGGCTATGTATTCTCTTAGAAAACCACATATTAACATTATCTATACCCTATTGTATTTTCATTCATTTGATTAAATAGTCACTAATCACATTTTACTCTGATTCAACACACTGGGAGTATCATAGCTATATCTTGGACCATGTGTTTGACCCCTGGGTCCCCAGTAGATGTCAGTAATTATTATTCAAAATGAGCTCGTTGGAGTAGATTATCAAATCATGTCTATAGAGGCAGAAGGGATGTTAGAGGCTATCTGGCTCAGTCCCTTATTTTATAGATGTGAACATGGAGTCCTGGAAATGAGAAGTGACTTGTTCAAAGTCACATAGGTGGTAAATGGCAGAAACAGGATTTGAACTCAGGTTCTGTGACTCCAAATGAAGTAAATACTCTTTCTGCTGCACAGTAACTGGCCCCCATATACAGGCACCTTTTTCAATCTACCATCTCTTTCGGATTTAAAGCCAATAATCCTTGAGGTTAGCGGGTATATGTCATTATCTAAGCGCTTGTTGATCGATGGGGTAGAGTGATAGACTTGGTATCTGGGACATCTGGGTTCAAATCTTGCTTCTGACAAATATTAACTTTGTGACTACAGGGAAATCATTTAATATTTCTAAGCCTCACTTTCCTCATTTGAAAAAAAGCAATGGATGGTAATAAGGCCAAAATGAATCTCACAGTGTTGTTTTGAAACTCAAATAGAATATATGTAATGCTTCTGAAACCTTAAAGCATTCTCTGCAAGCTGTTATTAGATAGAAGGGTCTGAATCTGACCATTGAGAAGCAGGGATCAGGATGGCAGAGAAAAGGCAACGAATCATCTGAGTTGTTCCCCAAAACCCTCCAAATACCTTTAAATAGTTCCATAAAACTATTCCTAAAGTAGCAGAACCTTTAAAAGGACAGGGTGAAATAACTGTTCAGCCAAAGACTTAGAAGATCAGCAGGAAATGTCTGTGTACCTGGGGAGGAAGGAGCACAGGCCACACCAGCACAGACCCAGACTCAGCGAACCAGGAGCAGGCCTTGGGAACCACTAACCCAGCACTGGTCACAGTTGCTTCCAGAGTTTCAGACCACAGATGGTAGGAGATTGAAGAAGTGGTCAGAAGGAGATCATAGGGGTTTCTGCTAGCACTGAGACAGGACTATTTCCTTGTCCGTATTTGGAGCCTGGTCCCAGTCCTAGATGGCAGTCCCAGGGCAAGAAGGAGCACTAGCACACCAGAGCCTGCAGCTACAATGGAGCAGGGACCCTTGTAAGAGTGCTTGTGGTCATTCACAGACCAGAGCACAGGCAAGGAGAGTAATAAACACACCTCTCCTTAGATCATACCACCTTGGAAAAACTGAAAACTTAGTTTTCTAGAATTATGTCTGAAAACAGCTGCACAAAATTCCTGAAGGTTGGGACAGTATGGCCTCCATCCTGCAAGCAGAGCTCTACTTTCAAGAAGAGTAAAAAATCAAGAAATAGGCTGGGAAAATGAGTAACAGGAAAAAAAACTTCTGACAACAGAAGCTATGTTATTGGCAACAAGAAAGATCAAAACACACATTCAGAAGAAAATAACCAAGTCAAAAGTCCTACAACTAAAACCTCCAAGAAAAAAATGAATTGGTCTTAGGCCATGGAAGAGCTCAAAAAGGATTCTGAAAATCAAGTAAGAGAGGTAGAAGGAAAAATGGCAAGAGAAATGAGAGTGATGCAAGAAAATCATGAAAAATGAGTCGCAAAAAAAAAAAATACTTAAAAGTAGGGATCCATTGCATGCTTTTAAACAAAAAAATAGTCTCATAATATTTATGTTGGCCCTTCCTTTCTACCAGATTTATTTTTGAGGCTCAAACAAGAAAATTGACATGAAAGTATTTTTCTGTAAAATGAAACCTAAGAAAACTAAATGACTTATTGTAAGGTCATATATCAAGTTAGTTGCACAGCTCATAACCAAGACAAATTTTCTTTGTGGTTATTCAGTTCTGATTGGCTCTTCATGATCCCATTTGGGGTTTCTTGGCAAAGAAACTGGAGTGCTTTGATATTTTCTTCCCCAGCTCATTTTACAGGTGAGGAAACTGAGATAAACAAGGTTAAGTGATTTGCTCACGGTCACGTAGCTAGGAAGTTTCTGAGGCTAGATTTGAATTTAGGTCTCCTGACTCCTCCTTCTTTCTCAGCCAGCTAGCTGTCTCTTAAATTCCCATGATCTAATCCAAACTTCTTTCCACTGAACATTCAGGTATAACTCACTAACACATTGCTTGTATTATGCAGCTGACATAGTTTACATCCTGTAACTAGAACTGACTAGAGTATGTGTGAAAGCTCCAGTCACTGAGACAGGGCCTGACAATCACTCTTGTACATTGAAGACTAAAGCCTGTATTTGACATCCTCAGTCATGGGACTAATGGAACTAATGGGTCCAAACAGACTAAAGCTGCCTAATCTCTAGCAAAGGCAGCTGAATTGGAGCTAAAGCACATACAAAGGTCCAACAAGAATAGGCAATGAGGAGATTATTCCTTTCTAAATTCCTTCCTCATGAGGCACTTAAACATTATCAGAACCCTAAATAGGACAGGATTATCACGGTTCTTCCAAAGACATCCAAATTTGGAGGGTGTTCATAGAACCTTTAGTTTGTTTCAAGAGCAAGAAACAATTGAACCAATATTAAGACATCAAAAAAGAATCTACTAATAGGTGCTTCCTCTCTGAAGTAGTTTCAGGTCACAGCAATTCTCTCCTGGCCTGGCTTCCTCTAGCAATTAATTGAGGTAGTTATTTTTCTTTCTTTACTACTTTCTCTGGGCATATTTCTAAATGCCCTAGTTGTTTATTATTATTACTGTTTTCTTCCCTTCCTCCTCCTCCTCCTCCTCCTCACGAAGTAGGATCTTTGGCTGTTTTTGTTTTAGTATAATCAAGTGCCTGTGATTGAATCTTGCTTTTATCAGCCATGAGTCTTTACTAGGAGTAAAGTGCAGAAACAAGAGTTTCTTTAACCAGAAACAGTATATGTATTTGTATTATTAATTATTTTAATGTAATTAAAGAAGATCTTTCCTGCTCATTAATGGGTCTTTCTATTCAGGGAAGCTTGATTAGGGTAGATTTGTAGGAAGGCCCAAACCTTTTGTTAGTTTTTAACGAGGGTTGTGATGCCCTCTGGCTCTAAAAAATGTATAAGTACTCTGAGGTGACGTTTTACTTGGGAGTTTAGTTTTGGGAAGATTTTTGTGCCAGATGAGACTCTGGGAAGCTGCTAAGGAGCCTGGCTTTGAAAACCCAGATGTTGGTGCTTCCTTCTCTGATAACTGTGGTCAGACAGTTGGACCTGTCGATGTTTATTTCTCTTCTTGTATTTTTCTCTATTGGTGTACGATATATGTGCTTGATTAAAGGAGAATGTTAATCCCTCAGAAGTTGCCTTTCCTTTTAGAAAAGCAGGTCCAAGAACCTGTGCTAGGCCCTCCTGCGTATGTTGGGGTACTTTCTGTTATACCTCCTCTCCCTCTTTATCTTCCTCCTTCTCCTTTTCCTCCTCTATACAAGAAGACAATGTTTTATGTGGCTAGCCCATTCCCCCAAACCCCCCAAAAGAATATATTACAGAATTCCTTTGCAGCCTAAGGACAAACATGCACCACAGTTTTATCAGACTAACTAGTTGTAGTGAGAAAAGCATTGTTACACACACACGCACACTCACATACACATACACACATACACGCATACTCACACGAGCCATTATTGATGATGATGAGCATAAGTATATCATAATAAGCCTCATTCTTTCTGCATTCTTCTTCTTGCTGTAATTCTCCCCTCTTTGCCTCCCTCCCCTCCCATTCTCTACTCACTTTCTCTTTCCTTTCCATCCCCTCCCACTGCCCTTTTTTCTTTCTAATAATCATGCATGAATTAAGAAACTCATATAGACCAGTCGCTTTGCTAGGTCTTGGAAATACAGTTTCAAAGAATGAAATGAGTCTTATTTGAAATAGCCCCCAGAAATTAGCCACATTCCTAGCCAGGTAAGAATTTAGAAAGTAGGAGTGGTTATTCATTTTGCACACACACACACACACACACACACACACACACACACACACACACACACACCCCTTTTGATAATTTAATATAGTAAGGAGAAAGAGAGAGAGAGAGAGAGAGAGAGAGAGAGAGAGAGAGAGAGAGAGAGAGAGAGAGAGAGAGAGAGAGAGCACCCAAGCACCAAGAAACCAAGCAACCAGGGCTTTGAAAAAGCTTCCAGTAAAAATTGAATTCTGAGTTGAGCCTCAAAGGAAGCCAAGGATTCTAAGAGGCTCAGGTATGCCGGATGATGAAGTTTCCATGAAAAGCTCTATAGTCCTATGTATGTGGTAGGGGCTGCAAAAAATAAGCATCCAAGATTTACATAAGTCCTGGGCAGACAAGGAAAAAGCATTCACTTGGGTGTGATTGAACAGCCTTCCCCAATGTCATCCATTACTGTTCTCCTGGTGAGTCAGGTTTGAATTACTGTTGAATTGAACTTCTGGGGCTGAAGCTTAGGCTTCTGACTTGGTATTTATCACACTGTGCTGAACGTACTAATGGGCAAGTTCATTGAAGACAAGCTCATTTGAATGAGCAATAGGTGCATGATGCAGAGAACTGCAAAGCAAAGATTATGAATGGGATCTTTAGGAAAGCCATAATTGGGTTTTCCTCTCTTGACTGTGACAAAATTTATTAGAATTGAGACATTTAACCAGAACTTTAAAGCAGGAAAGGGTCAAACATGAATCCAATTCCCTTTTTGTTTGTTCATACCCCCACCCTTTTTTTTGTCTGAATTTAAACCTACTTAATGAGCATGCATTTAGTACCTAACCTGAGCCAGGTGTTGTGTTAGATTCTATGCATGCTAAGAAAAAGGAAATAGTATTTGACCTGAAAAACTTAGAGTTTATTACATCCTACTGGGAAGAAGCAACATGCATCCATATGAAATAAATAGGTGTGCACAATATATCATATATAAATGTGTGTATTTGGAGATATTTGTGATATATACTATAAATATATAATGTATATATCACACATAAACAACACACATATATGTATGTATATAAATACATGGGTAAGGCATTATCTTCATATGCTAACTTGAATTTAACTACTCTATGTGTGTTTCTATTGATTCACTTCATATTTATGTGCGATGTATATAGGTCTCTATGTATGTATATATCTGTCTGTCTGTCTGTATCTGTATGTATGTATGCATCTGTCTGTCTATTTAATAGTCTCCCCTGGTGGAATGCAGGCTTCTTTAAGGAGGGATTATTTAATACTTTGTGTTTATATCCCCTGACATAGCTCCTGGCACATGGTAGGTATTTAATAAATATTTGTCTTTGATTGATTGTTTGATAAAAAGGCTAGTTTGTTAGAAATGGAAGAGAAATTCATAAGTTTTTGCCACATAAAGAGATATAGCATATATAGAGAGTGAAGAGACGGTTGGCTTTGGAATCAAGAAGACCTGGTATCGACTTTGATCTTTAACATTGTATGCTTGGGTGACTCTGGCAAGACTTAGACTCTCAGTACCCTAAAGCAACTCTCCAATATGATATTTGTAGACTGTATAAATATCTTCAATGATAGAAGGAGTTTCCATTTTGAGAGTTCCCTGTGTTAGTTAAATAGCAGGTTTGGCAAATAATATGCAAACATAAGCACACCTATACACGTATACAAGTGACTACACTTACATACATATGTGTATTACATGCACTTATACAAGATATACCCATATACATATGGACATATCTGTACATGCATGATCCATATGTGCATGTATAATGCATGTTCTTATAGGATCAGACTTGTGATTACATTCATATTGAGAATTCCTGGTAAGGAAGCACCCTCTACCAAAGTGGACTGGCTCTTTCTGTGCAACTTATATAGTTATGTAAATACTAAGTATTTAAAGAGCATCAGGGATAGCATGGCATCAAGGATGAAGGTCTAGAGTTAAAGTGAGAAAAACTGAGGCCTAACTTGTACTTCTGGCCCATATTCCCTGGGTGATCTTGGGCAAATTTCTGAGCCTCAGGTCATGCCCTAGGAATTCTCTGTTAAATATGTTCTATAGACCAGGGAGTAAGAACCAGATTTAAATGTATTTGGGAAACATTTAACAAAATGAATAAAAATGCATCTTAGCATAAGTTTTTGAGTCTATAATTACCCACAGGGATCCCTATTTGAATTTGACACAAGTGAAATGGACTATGGTAGATTAGGTGGTATCTGACTTCCTTCATTGAGAGAGTAGCCATAGCAGGTACTCAGTCAGTCAATAAGAATTTATTAAGCTCCTGCTATGTGCCAAGCATTGTACCTCAGTACAGAGTAGATACAAAGGCAGGCAGCAGTAGATCCTGCCTTCAAAGAGCTTATATGCACCCTAATGAAAACAGAATATCAGAAGCCTGTCATTTAAACAAAAAAAATGTGAATATACATTTTTTTCAGAGCAATCTAAATGTAGCAGCTATTCTTGCCACACATTTGCAACTGGAAAGATGATCATAAGATCATTTAAAAGTTCACAAGGATGTTTACCAATAATATCCTAACAAGATGAATCTAGAACTATGATTATTACCCCATTTTGCTGTTGAGACTCAGCTTCATTGAATGACTTATATGTGATGACATACCGAGGAAATCTCACAACCAGGCTGAGGGTCTAAGTCACCTGTACAGAATATTGGGGTTGGAATTAAGAAGAGTTGAGTTCAAATCCTGTCTCTATTATTTGCTTTATGACCCTGAGCATGTCACAACTCTTTAACGTCACCTCTAGCTCTGAATCTGCGATATTATAAGTCTGCAATTCTATGATTGCAAGTTAAGTCTTACATCGACTGGAACTAGCTATTCACTCAGAAGATATTAAAAATTAATGAACTTTCCATGTCTAACAAGCAAAGATATTAGCTAAGTCCCTGAGCTGAAAACGTGACCGACGTTGATCATGTGAATTTTATTTGAAGGGTTTCTGAGTTATAGCTAAACTCTCCATATTACTGCCTGTCAATGTAATTTAGATTTGAGGTAGAAATGTTTGTCTGGGTATGTTAGTTTTGAGACTGGAGTAGCATTTCTGTAATTCCCTGCAAAATAAATGACCATTTTTAGCTCAGTAATATGGAGATCACAGCAGGTCGGTAATTGCTGGGGGATTTCCCATTTGGTTGAACATCATTTTCTATTAGATTATAAGCTCCTCGAGTGCAGTCTTTCTTTTGCCTCTTTTTTGAGTCCTGAATGCTTAGCACAGTGCCTGGAACATGGAAAGTGTTGAATAAATGTTGAATACTAGACTAGTCTAAGTTTGTGATCTGAATTCCATGGGTTTCCCTTCCTTGGGTATAAATCCTAACCCAATCTATACGGATCCATTCTGAGTGCCTTTTGTTGACATCTATCCATAAATGCCCTGCAAGGTAGCCATAGAATGTACCAGGGACCTCAACAATCATTTATAAAGGGCTTGTCACTTTGGATTGTGAATCAGAGGTCCCTATATATGTATGTGTGTGTCAATGTAATTTAATTCCATACTGCCCTATGACGTTAATCAAATCATTCTCTCTGGGCCTCATGTATTTTTCTTTTATAAAATAGTGAAGTAGGATGACACGACCCCAAAGGTGGCTATCAGCCCTTAGTCTATCCTGCACATACCATAATTTTTAATTGTCAGTAAATATCCATGACAATGTTAAAGCACCTAGAAATGTTTTTTTTTTGTGTGCATATATGGATATGCATGTGTCTATATATATATAAACACATATATGTGTATTATATACATACATACATAAACACATATATGTATGTATATGTATATATATGTATGTGTATATATGAGAGAGAGAGACAGACAGACATTTGAGGTCTTGCAGCTCCATAACAATCTATTCTTTTTTTAAGCAGGATGTGATACCTCCATTTCATTCCTTCCTTCCTTCCTTCCTTCCACCAACAATCTACTAAATAATCAAGTGTTTTACGCACTGTGAGGTACTGTGAGATAAAAACAACAATGTTTGTTTTCAACGAGTGTCCTTTCTACTATAGGAGAGAACCATTCATTAAACAGAATATATGTTGTAGGAACAAAATGGGGAGGGATTTCCCAGCACCTACGTTTGTCTTCAGTTTAGAGGTAGCACTTTACCCAGGCTTTACTGTAAGCAAAAGGTTCTATGAGACTAAGATGAGGAGAGATCACATTGTAGGAAGGAGGGAGTAGGACATCTTGTGCCAACCATTGGAATGGAAGATTGAATGTTGGGTCCAAGAAGCGACCACAAGATCAGTTTGCCTGGAACGAAATGCTTATATAAGATAATAATACAAAATAAACCTTGAAAGGTCGTTTGGAATCAGATTATGAAGGCATTTAAAGGCTACACATATCAAAGTTCCTTTTTTTTTAAGAAACAGAGAAATTACAAGAGTTTCCTGAGCAGGGAATTTGGCAGCCTTTAGAGGATAGATTGGGGAAGGAAGACTTTAGAGGCAGAAAGGTTAGAAGGTGACTGTTCCAATAATCTTCACACTTTAGCAGAGCCTTCCTATATAGTCTAGTAAAAAAGAAGTTGAGTTTAAGTTCCTGCAGGGCAAACTATCATTTTTTTGTTTCTCTATTTTTTATTTGTACAGGTAAGAACAGTTCCTTGCATGTAGTAGGTACTTTAACAACATTTATTGAACTGAATTGAATTCTGTGAGCTCTGTGCCTCTCCCCAATTCTTAAAAATAGCCCTGGGAGAAATGACAGATCTGTGCTTTCATGTTTTTCTAAATAATTCCATACCTCTTAACAAATAGCAAATTCCCACCCCATCACTTGAGAACTCCTTGCAAATGTGTGCCTGCTGTAATTCTGTCTTGTGGCTGTTCTGGGTACTTTATGCTTCTATAATAAATTGCATGTAAACCCTGCTCCCTGGCCTCCAAGGGAAATCTCAGGGAAGCAAAGGCAACTGGCCCTTATAAATCTTTCCTTGTGAACTGGATCCTAAAAATGTAGCTATCTTAAATTTTGCAAGATGCTTAATGACCACCACATTTTAATCTAATAATGTGTTAGCAGAAGAGAAAGCTGCCAAGGAACAAGGAAAGCTTTGGCTACACTGAGAAGTTCTGCAGGATTTTATTAATTTCTGTTGATCATTTTAGTTTAGAAAAATTTGTAGTGTCTGTGTTGATTAAAAACAATTTATTAAAATGTGATAAATATTTATGATATCAGCGTTTCAATAAATGTGTTTATAATTTTCTTGCATCAACATCTTTATGTCTTGGATATGAGCTGTTCTGCCTTTGATTTTGGTGTTGGCTTTTTATCGTGGGGGCGTCTCCTTTTCTAAACAAAAGTGACTCCATATGTATACAGTGACATCTGAGGATGTTGTCTCATTCATTCTTCCACCTTATGGGGAAATAGTAGGTATTGATAAATAAGCATCTAATCATAGAGAATCATAAGGTGAGAAGAATTAGAACTGAGAGGGACTTTAGGTCATGTGGCCCAACCTCTTCATTTCATTAATGAAGAAACTAAGTCCTGAACCAGCAAAGTGACTGGTTCAGCCACCACATGGGTAGTAAGTGACAAAGCCAAGATATGAATTCAGGCCAACTAATTTGAAATCTAATGCATCATGTCCATTAGGTAAAGATGATGATAATAATGATGGTGTTTCATATTTATATAGATTGATAATTGGAGATGCCTTCCTCACAAAAACCTTGTCAAGATTACTGCTCCCACTTGACAAACAGACCCAGGGAAAGAAAACAACTCATCATTCAAAATTGCCAAAAAGAATGGCAGTAACCATAAAAGGGCAAAGGACATCTGTGGGTTTTTTTCTGCTTTGAACTTAACAAAATATTTCACACTTTGCTATCCTGTGAGTTTGAGACTATTATCTTCCTTCTCCCCATTTTACAGGTGAGGAAACTGAGATTCAGAGGGGTTAAAGGACTCTCACATGGACACACAACTACTAAGTATCAGGGGAGGGATTCAGAACCATCTTCCTGAGTCTTTCCCTTTCTTCAGAGCAAACAGCTACCTTTCACTGTGATAGACACGTTGTTATTTTATATTCAGGCTAGTTTAACACCATAATGTAATTTAGAGTCCCAAGTGTTAGTAATGGAAAGTTTGGATTCTCTACTCTTGGAAGTTATGCTGCAAGAGTACATTGGAGCCTGCTAGTATGAGCTCTTGAGAGTCCATTGTTAAATGTTCAGTGTGGGCATTCACATCTTGGAAATCTGCAAATGCTACTAATCAGGGCTTGATTTATTGCTTTGTTGATTGTATGGATTTAAGGAAGTGATGGAGAAAATGTTAATAAAGCCAATTTATCTTATATGGCTTATGCATTCTCCTCTCCCCGAGAGCTGGTTGTTAAACATTTACCACTGCTGGCATACCTATTATATGGCTACAATGGAGTGAAAAGCGTTCCTAAATCAAAAAGACAGATCAGTGCTACAAATACACCCTCAACACTTCCCACAACAAGTGGGGCCAATTTCAGTGGTAGTTAAATAGCCAACTGCTAAATATAAACATGTAAAATTCCAATCTGTCCCCTTTCTCCACAGTTCTCAGGTTGTGCCTCACAAATGGCCTGGGTTATTTATAGTCCTAGCCTTGAGTGTCTACTATGGTTCAAATTGGCATTCTGTTGTGTGGTCATTTCACACACATCAGGTACTTTTTGACCCCATTTGGGGTTTTCTTAGCAAAAATACTGCCCTTTGACATTAACTTCTGCTCATTTTATAGACGAGGAAACTGAGACAAATGGGGTTAAGTGACTTATTCTGGGACACCCAGCTAGGAAGTGTTTGAGGTTAGATTCATTACTCTGGTTCAAGTGCTGTCAGATAGCACTTTCTTTTGTTCTGGGATCCTAGCATTTTCAGTTTTGGTACCACAGAGGCCATCTACTTCAATGCTCTCATTAGAGGGAGAAAGGAATGGGGAGCGCCTTTTTCAAGATCACAGGGAATGACAGAGGCCACATTTGAACCCAATTCTTGTGACTTTGAATCTAGCACTTTCCTCACATTTGTCTTCCCATACAAAATAGAAGATAAGGATGCCCTCATTTGGGCAGTCCTTTCTTGTCTTTCTCTACCGGTCTAGTCTATACTTTAACATCAATAACAAACATATTCAGTTTAGCAAGCATTGGAATTCCCACTGTGGGCACACTTTAAGGGTCTCAGGCACTTGAGTAGAAGCCATATGTCAGTGGGTGATGACAGAATTTATTCTATTAAAACTCCTAGACAGTGACCCAAGGGAGGACACTTGGAATAGAGGGACAGTACTTACAGATCCTGGCCATTTTTGTCTCTTTCTATGTCTAGAGAGGGATACTAAGGAAACTTTGTTGGAATGATTTCCCCATTTTGTGGGTAGGGTTGGGAAATCACTTTAATTGGATCTTCTCATAGTTTTATAATTTCATACTAATGGTCTCAGGAGGATCATCTTACATTAATATAAAATATTTTTTCCATAGCAAAATATTTATATACCTCCTGACCTAATGAGAACTTAGTAGATTTTAAATTTGGTCTTTTCACTTACAATCTCCTCAGATCTCCTCATTTAATAAGGGGCTAACAACTAATATAAAAAGTATATTGGAGATTCCATTCCTGATTTTGATGACAAGGAGGTTCTAAACAGATTGCCAGCATAGTCATTATATAAAAAAAAATTCTTTAGGAAGGAGTAGGGAATGAAATATCTGGACCAAAAAAAAAAAAAAAAAGAAAAAAGAAAACCTGTCTTCTAGAAACATTTTGTGCCATCTGGATAAGCACCATTGAATTTTTCTTAATTTCTAAGTTGTAAGTGAAATAGCAGTTTAATTAGCAATGAGGGGTATGTAAGAAAAAGGGATACTGAAAGAGCAAGCATTTATTATAATTGCCCCAGAATTTTGCTTCTGACCATGAGAAAGAATGACCCTCTGAAGAGGACATGCTTCTTTACAACCCTGATCTTAAATTATTATTGCTTCAAGAAATGCCACTTATGGAAAGAAAGCACGGGGCAGAATAAAATTGTGCTGGACAGCTGAAAAACCAGGCATATACAATCAACTTTAAAACACTCCATTCCTTTTGGTTTGGCCGAGATGGTGACACTTTTATGATCAGGGGATAAGTTGAAGTATGGTCGCATGACAAAGAACAGGGAACTGACCCTCAGAGCAAAGAGTTATGGGCAGTTTTCCTGGCATATGCATTGCCTACAAAGATGCTGTGAACATCATTGTACCTTTCATTATTTTTGTCTCCTTCATGATGAACTCTCTCCTTCCCTTTCTCTTCTGTTTGAATCTTCTTTACATTTGAAAAGTTCAGTAATGTTTCATATTTACCAATTAGCAAAATGCAAATCAATGAAATTGTGAATTCCTAAGTCATCCCCATGTCATTGGTAAAATTGACCCAAGTAGAAAATGACAGATGCTGAAGATTCCATCATGAAAAAGGCACATTAATTAATTGGTAGCAGAACTGTGAATTGGACCAGAAATACTGGAACACAGTTTTGAAGTATTATGAAAACTGTGCATACTTTGTGACCAAGAAATAATATTACCAAAAATTATTGCAAAAAATGATTTAAAAAAAAGAGGGAAAAGGCCATATGGGCACAAAAATATGTATGAGAGTTCTTTTTTTTGTATGCCAAAACACCAGAAACTCAAGGAATGTCTGTTAACTGGGGACTAAGAAAATGATGAGATATGAAGATAATGGGCTTGTTTTGTAGGAGAGAGTGAAAGAGAGAGTTTCAGAGAAGCCTGAAAAGATTTCTAGGAACTTTAAATGATCCTTTACCTTACAAAGAACTTACCCTACAGTGACCCCATAGAGCAGATAGTTTCTGTAATTATAATACATATTTTATAGATGAGGAAATTTGTGATGGAGAGGTAGTGAATTGCTTACTCAGTCACAACATAGTCAACTTATGGAATCAGAACTCAAAACTGGGATTTTTAAGCTAGTGTTTTTTCGCTTTTCAATATATTATTATGATTTTTTTGAGGGAGTTTGAGAAGGGTGACCAGGCCTTAGATTTTATTGGCATAGGGAACTGCCAGTGAGGGAATCTGCTCTATCAATCTACATCATAAACTTCTCTATAATTTATGGTCTTAACTACCTGGGTGTGACTTACCCCGAGTTGCATAGCCACTATGTGTCAGAAGTGGGATTTGAACTCAAATCTTCTTGACTTGAATGCCAGCCCCCTCTGCACAATGCTGCACTGTCACTTGTTGTCTGTTTACAATTACAGAAAAAATAGTAAACTTTCACCACTTATCCCACAACTGGGCACACATGCCAGGCAAGTCAAAGTAGAAAGTCCTCATATATCCCAATATATTCATTTTTGTTCTTGCTTATAGTCCCTGGTCATTCGCAACTCTTTGTGACCCTGTGGATCATAACACAGTGGGCCCTTCTATCCTCCATTATTTCCTGAAGTTTGTCCAAGCTCATGTTTATTTCTTCAATGACACTCTCTATCCATCTCATCCTCTGCCACTCCCTTTTCATTTTACCTCTAATCTTAACATTAGGATCTTTTCCAATGAGTACTATCTTCCCATTATGTACCAAAGTATTAAAGCTACAACTTCAGTATCTGACCTTCCAGTGAATAGCCTGAATTAATTTTCATATTGACTGACCTTGTTGCTGTCCAAGGGACTCTCAAAAATATTCTCTAGTACCACAGCTCAAAAGCATCAGTTTTGTGAGGCTCAACTTTCCTTAGAGCTCACCTCTCACAGTCACATTTTAATACTGGAAAAAGCCACAACTTTGATTACATTGACCTTTGTTGCAAGGTAATATCTCTGCTTTTTAGTATGCTGCCCAGATTTGCCATACCTTTCAAGGAGCAAGTGTTTTTTTTTTTTTTTAATTTCATGGTTTCAGTTCCTAACTGCAGTGATCTTTGAGCCCCAAAATATAAAATCTGACACTACTTCCATTTCTTCTCCCTCTATTTGTTAAGAAGTGATGGGACCAGCTGGCATGATCTTAGGGTTTCCTTTTTATGTTAAGCTTAAATTCAGATTTTATGCTCTCCTTTTTCACTGTCATCAAGAAAGAGGGGTTTTTAATTCCTCTCCGCTTTTCTGCCGAGTGGCATCATCCGCGTTTCTGAGATTCTAAATATTTCTCCCTGAAACCTTGATTTTGTCTTTTGATTCATCCAGCCTGACATTGTTCATGATGTACTCAGCATATAAATTAAATAAATGAGGTGCCAATACTTAACCTTGTACTTCTTTTATAATCTTAAATCAATCAATTGTTCCATGCTCAGCTCTAAATGTTGCTTCTTGCTCCATGTACAGGTTCCTCGGGGGTCGAGTAAGATAATCTTGTACTCTCATATCTTCAAGGACTTGCCACATTTTGTTATGAACCACTCAGTCAAAAGTTTATAGTGTCATCAATGAAGCAGATTTTTTCTTCTCTAACTCCCTTACTTTCTCCATAATTCAGGGAATGTTGGCTATAGTCTCTAGTTCCTCTGCCTCTTTGAAAAACAGTCGGCTCTTTTGGTATTTCTTGGTTCACATATTACTGAAGCCTAGCTTGCAGAATCTTAAGCATAACCTTGCTGGCCTGTGAGATGAGCACAATTGTTTGGTAATTTGAACATTCGTTGATGCCACTTTTCTTTAGGATCTTTTCCAACCTGGTAACCACTGTTCCTAACGCTTACTTTATTTTATTCTCCAGGATGTCAGGTTCTAGGTCCGTAACCATACTATTGTGGTTGTCAGTGATAGAGCTTTTTTGTAGTAATAAATACTGGAAACAAAGTGGATTCCAATGTATGGAAATAGTTGAATACGTTTTGGCATATAAATGTAATGGAATATTATCATGGAAAGAACAGATATAAGGAATTCAAAGAAAATTATGGCATTTAAATAGATGTCCACTCCCACCCCCTCCCCACCCCTCCCCACCCAGTTAACACAAAGTTCATGCATCTTGATGGAGTCAATCAATCAAAAGTAAACTGGGTGATAATAAAAGTCCTTAATCAATTTGAAAATCATAGTGCCTGTATGTCATTGTACAAAAGGAGCTATGCCACACAGCAAATACTTGGTGATTGGCTGAAAGAAACATACATACTTGCTCAGCACAACAAGCCCATTTGCCCATTTCTTTTGGCTTTACATGTTCTGAAGCATGCCAGTTCAGTGGTGTTTGAATCCAGAAATGAAGGAGAAGAAGTTGAATTGTGCAAACTGGAAAGGGGAGGAGAGAGCTTTTCTCTTCTTTCTCCCTTCAATGCTATTTTGATTGGACAAAGATCTTAGGAATTTGAAAGGTCGAAAAATCTTGAGGGCCCATGAGTATTGTGCAAAATGTCTAGTAAATCTAGAAGTGGGGTTTGAGGGCAAATCTTCTTTGGGAACTGAGAGATACACTGAGAAGAAATTAAATGCTCTGATGAATAGAAACTTAAGGATTCTCAAATTCACCACCCCCCACCTCTCCTCATAGCTCCGCAAGGAGTTACCTGTCTTCAAAAATGCTAGAAATGTAGACTTGTAATAACCATGACTTGGTGACAAAATTGTCTTTCTTCCAATTGACAAAGAAACAGGGTGATCTGGATATTCAGTGTTACATAAGCTATCATACACAATTGTTCTCTCATTTGGTTTGCTTTTCCTATATAATCTGTTGCAAAGAAGAACCTATAGTGATTTTTACCTGATACTTCCATATTCATTCTCTTTGGAAAATTCCAGAATCAAGGGAAAAATCTATATATCTAATTACTAATAATCATAAAATTTATGCAAATTTTAATGAAACCATTTTCTCAGAAAGTTTAATTGTCAATTTGCCATGTCAATTTCTGATCTAAACAAAAATATTTATTAAGCACAACTATGTATTCAGTAAGATGAAGTCAAGTTTGAGCACTAATCTAAGTATGAGTAGGTGATATCAGAGTTTGGAGAGGAGTTTAGCCTCTGTTCCTTCTTCTGTACATAACAATAAATCCTCAATAAATGACCAGTTTTGTGTTGTATGACCAATGTAAAGTAATAATGAAACCAATGCACACCTAACATTTCTAGATGAGGTTCTGGTATGGCAGCAAGGGATAGTGGCATGCGATTCTCTCTGGTTTCCCTATGGGACTGAGCTAAGGCACCATGCCTTCATACTGTCCAAGAACAATTGTAAATGGTGAGAGCAAACAGTCCCATTTGAAGATAAATTGTTGTTACTTACATAAAGAAAAAAATACCCAACGTCAGTTGTAATTCATCAATAACGGTTAACTGTAGAACTGGCCTTTAAGGCTTCAAGTATCCTTTTGGGAAGATCAGAAGTGGAATATATTCAACAGACCTGATAGATGAAAGCTACCTCAAGACTGAAGGCCTAATCATTTCAGATTTTCACAATTATCCTGTATTACCAGGGAAAGATTTCCCCTCAATTTTCTCAGTTGAGTCTGTTCGTCTTTCAAATATATTGGAACTATTAGACCTCTTGGAATCTTCTCATCTGTCATTTATAAAGCATACAAGCAGGTTTGAACCACCCAAATGATAATACAGTTTTGATTTACAAAG
This sequence comes from Bettongia penicillata ogilbyi, assembly GCA_023548195.1. Classification (NCBI taxonomy): domain Eukaryota; kingdom Metazoa; phylum Chordata; class Mammalia; order Diprotodontia; family Potoroidae; genus Bettongia; species Bettongia penicillata. Next base: position 6,586,262 of record JAJHZJ010000187.1, read on the forward strand.
AGGCATTTAATGGAACTTATTTGAATATAGAATAAAAGGGGATTCCAGTTCAAAGGTTATCATGTCAACCTATCAATTGAACTAGTAAATCCATGGGACACTAAGAAAATAAGCTTAGCAAAAACATACAACTCTGAATAATGACCTCTATAAAGCAATGAAAAATTAAAAAGGTGGCATAAGTAAGATAAAAATGCATATATATATATATATATATGTATATATGTATGTAATATCTTACCTAGGTTCAAATCCTGGCTTTGTGACTGTGTGTGAGTCATTTAATCTTTCAGTGTTAGAGACAAATTCTCTAGGACTTTCTCTAGAAGGGAATTGCCTCACTGAGAATTCCATATACCAATGGGAATATCCATTCCTGTTCATGGGACAGTAAATTCTTTATCAACATTAAGAACTTGCAAAAACTTAAAAATGTCCAAAAATGGAATTGTTCATCTTCACAGATAGTGCATCATGGCAGCACAAGTTTTCAGGCAAAGATTGTTGGGCATGTTGTAACAGAGATTCACTGTCTAGGTAAGGTACTGAGCTCAGATGTCCCTAAAATAGTAGCTGTCCTCCAAGGTGTCTGAATAGGTGCCAACCCATCATGCACACATGCACACACACATACACACACATACACACATACATACACACACATACACACACACTGAAGAGTTGCCAACCCCCTGATAGACACACACACAAATATATATATGTATATATACATGCATATAGTATACATATACATGTAAAGAATGTCCCAAGAGTGTTAACATTTAAAATTACATTGAACTATATATGGTCAAGTGGGAATAAACTATTGCATTTTCAGTCAAAATCTCTATAATTTTTAATTCACTGATATATTGTTAATCAGTTATGTGTAGTTCTCATAAACCCTGTTAAGATTCCAATTTTTTAGATATTTATTTATTAGTAGATTGATATATGAAATATATCAATTAGATTTTATTGATATATGAAAGTAGATTGTTATATGTAGATTGATATATGAAATATAATTTTAGATACTTTATATTTTTAAATTTGGAAATAAACTTAATTTTCTGTGATTATAGAGGTAACTATAGTATATGTCATAGATAGGTATATATCATTTATTTTCAATTTTCTTATTATGTATCTAATATAACTGTTATCTGTCAGATAGGTTCTATCCTATTGCCTATGATCTATCATATCTCTTATTAATGAAATCTACCATCTAATTTGTGAAACCTACTTTTTATCTATCAATTAATCTATCATTCATATTAACTATGTCCATCCATCCATTCATCTGTCTAATCCAACTCTTATCTCTCTATTCTTTCTATAATTTCTATATTTATGATGATCTGTAACAGTGGACAGAATCTCATAGTAGAAATATTTCAGTCAACCAGCTGACCAGGCTTTGAAATTTCCTTATGGGGAAGCTCCCTACACTATGAAATCAGAATTAGTCCAATCAAAGAAAAGGGGGAAGGGTATGAACAACATAGACTTAGCGCAATCACCCTTGCACTACGGGGGTCCAATCTGCAGTTTTAGAAGGAACATTGAGATCAATGGTTTGCGGACACAGGGAGCACTTGAGGGAGATTGAATTACCATTTTTTGGCTACTGTCTCACTCTGTTGACTCATAACAGGTAAAGGAATTTTCTCCATGGACTTCTTTTTATCTGATCTATTTCTTTCAAATGATCTAGAGAAATATCCCAAGTATGGGGCTCAGCGATAAGCAAACATCTGGAGAGAAGAAAATATGGTGAACATGCAGGGATAATAAGAATGTACAATCAGGTTGAGTATGGAATTCATGAACGGAAAGAACTAAAATAAAATAAAACTTCATATACACGTTTCATGCATTATTTCATCTTGAGTTGTTTGACACCAGGTTTGTCCTTTAATTCTGAGGAGGTGTCTAGATCAATAGGTAATAGAAAGACAAGGTAGGCTCTTCCTAGATAAGAGTATGTGCTTGTGGATATCTCTTGCCAGACCTAGAATGACAAAATAAAAGCCAACAAATGAAACCACATTTGTTAGCCAAAATTTTAAGTCATAGTACAAAAAAGGCATGAAGAGCAAATTAGGGAAATGAAGGTAAATGATGATGATATTTAGAAATGTTGTTTTTTAAGATAATGTCATAATGAGATTTAAAGTGAGGGTCCCAAGAAGTTTGCTTTGCCTAATATTCAATTAAGTTCAGGAAGATGTGGGTATGGCATGAAAAATAAAGCAGCAAGACTAAATGATTTCTTTTGTCTCCCTATGAGATCAAACTGTGGGGAATTTCCTTAGATTGCTATCATTACTGTCTACTGGAAAGAGTTTCTGTACACATGAGTTAGATAAAATGATTTTCATTATGTGGCATCATTTCTCTGCAGTGAACTTCAGCTGAATTTCCCAATTACCTTGACACTTTTATATCCTGGTAATGGTCAGAAAGAGGTGAGGAATCACTGCGATGCCATTCATTGAGACATTGATCCCTAACTGCACCATATATTCCTAGACACTAATGGCACCTCATATAACCAAGAGCTTCTTTTCCGTCCTTAATCACTTTGGAGCCTCCTGCATTTTTGCTCTTTTGGTAGAACCAAATTTCTTTCTCTTGTTGCTTTATGTATGACTATTACAAATGTATTATAATACTTCAGCGATAGACAAAGCATTTTATTCAACTCAACACATATTGACCCCCGGCTGTCTATAAGGCACTGTAGATACAAAGAAAAAAAAGACCTAGTCCCTATCTTCAAGAAGTTTACTTGGGGATATAACATGTAAAAAACTGATCAAGCATCTGTTGGGCTTCTATCATATTAATGGGTCTTCTGCTAGATGGTGGAGAGACAAAGACAAAACTGTATTAGGCTCTGTCTTCAATGGAGACAGCCTTACTGAGGGGTGGGTGGCACATACACACATGCACACACATACAAACAAACACACCTACATAAACACACACTCAAACACACACACACATATATACACATATACATATATAAAGAGAAGGATAAATTTACAACATATATATAGACACAACACATTCATGTACACATGTACATGTGTGCACGTGTGCACACAAAATACACACACACATACAGAGTGTTTTAACAGTCTTGTAGGGTAGTTTTAAGACTCTTGGGACACCTTGCACATGCATGCACATTTAGGGTTAGGGTTAAGCACATGCTTCTACCTATAATAGATATGTATACATACGCAAGGTAAACACAAAATAATTTTAAATGGATGATAAGGGAGAGCACTTGCAAGTAGGAATGGAGGGATCCAAGAGGTAGACATAAAGTAGAACATTCTAATTGTGGTGGTTTAAGTTAACAGATGGCCTGGGCAAAAGCATAGTTGTCAAAGATGGAAAAGTAGAGTACAGGAGGAGAAAGTGGCCATGTGGAATTGATCTAGAATGATCCTCTGGGTTTTGAAGAACTTTAAAAACCAAAGAAATTTGTTTGTTTTTTTTTCCTCAGAGACAATAGCTATTGAACCTTCTTGAGCAAGTGGCATAATGATAAATATGCCATCATAACACAGCTCTTTAAGATTTAGGTAGTACTTTACATATATTAATTAACATCTCTGTGAGGCAAGGAACAGACTGAGGGTAACTAGAGTTCCAGAATCCCAGAGCTGAAAGTGACTGTAGAGGACATCTGATTCAAACCCAGGATACTCTTAAACAAAATTCCCTTCAAACATTCCCAGCAAGAAGTCATTTGACTTTTTTTTTAATGACAGTGATCTCACTAACTACTGAGAGAATTTTTTAAAAAATTCATTTTATTCATACTTTTTGAATTATTTATTTTAATTTATTTTTTGAAAGCTCAAATAATTAGGGAACTTTCCCTTATGTCAGCCAATACCCTCTCTCTCCATAGCTGGTTCTAGGTTTTGAGACTAAACTGTACAAGTCTGACAACTCCTTCTAAAAAACTGACCTTTATACACTTGAAAATAAACAGCTATTTGCTATGTTTCCCCTACTTCCTGTGAAGTCTAATCTTCTCTCAAACAAAGAACATCAGTTCTTTTGTTCAGTCCCCTCACTGCGTGGTCTCTAGACCGCTGCCTATCCTTGTCCTTAGAGACAAAGTTCAGTTTATTAGCATCCTTACTAAAAAAGAATGTAAAACTAACTATAACTTTACTCACGCTGGTCCATTACTAGTCATAGCAAGTTTTAACTTCCTTTCCTTTCTATTTGGGAATGAAACTTAACCATGCTTGCTCCTCAAGCAACATGGAAGGTTCTGCTAAAGGTGGATATTATTACTAGTTGGTGGTTTTCTTACCCTGAAAATCCAGTAAACAATCCTGATGCTACCAATGGTGCAAGATGGGCACCTCTACCCAGAACAGAAGACAAATGCTACTTAATGAAATTGGAACTCCAGAAATCTGCTCTATACACACTCAATGCATAATTCTACAAGTTGTTGTCCATTAGGACAATATCTGGTCCTATTTTAAAAAGGTATGTGTGCTTTCTGGATTGGCATAAGGAAAATATATAATATAATATAGTCATATAATATATAATAGAATATCATAATGAAATATATAAACCAGTAAAATCAAGAAGATCAAGGTGAGGACATGGTCCCTATGGGCTATTTTGTATGAAAGGAGAATGACTATATGTAGAAAAGTTGTAAGAAATTGTAAATATATAAAAACTTGTTTACATGTTCTCATTACACCAGTGTTTTATTCCCTAGTATGTGGAATCACCAATTTTAATGTCATCCTTTGAACATACTCCCCCTTTCCACTCCTGAAAAGAGTCCAGCAGTTCTAGCCATATGCTACTTCAGACCATTACTAATTAATCTTGGAGGTTCTCTTTTCTTTCATTCACTGGATAGTCTTTTTATTTAATATTTTATTTAGACATATGATTAGGTTATGGAATACATGCCTCATTCTTCATGGAAAGATTTGTTGCATTAATAAAATCGTAACTTTTTCAGCCAAAACCAAAGGAAAATCAAGTCAAGATGTAATGGGGGATTTGCAAACATTGCAAACCCATAAACTATTAAAAAAATTAAACAGTAATTAAGAAGATAGAACCCCAGTTTTCTTAATTGTAGAGATATTCCATAAAGAGAGCTAAGAGCGGAATGTGCCTTTAGTTTGGTAGTTTAGAAGGTATTAATGACTTATGGCAATTCCAGTAGCCTTCATTTTCCAGTGAAACAACATTTTTTTAGAGAAGATTGTGTTTTCATTTTGATTTCTCCTCTTCCCCCCTATTCCCAACACAGTATCTGTCCACAGTAGGTACCTAATAAATGCTTATTGGATTGAATCACCTCTTATTCTAGATTTTATGTTCACAGGAGTTATAAGACCACAGAGTTCTTTAGAGCTAGAAGCAAACTTAGAGGCTGTTTGATCCAATTCCTTCATATTATATTATAAGGAAATTGTGGAGGAAAAATGTTAAATGCCTTGCCCAAAGTCACACAGGCACTATGAATCAGAGTGGGATTTGAATACAGATATTCTGATTCCAGAGCCATTTGAAAAAGTAAACATAATGGGCACCAAGCATCCAGATAATTTCCCTATATTCTTTAATGGCTTTATTTCTGAATTCTTACCAATGGGGAAAAGATCCAGAACCTTGATTAGCTATTTTATGAACATCTGTTAAGTTTTCCAAGTAAATATTTCACTCTTCTTTCTCAATAAGGACTTTTCTTCCCCTTTTCAACCAGATCCATCAAAGGACAGAGATTATAATAATGCAGATTTAGTGTTAGCCTAAGGTGGGGTAAAAACATCCTAATAATATGAGTTATTCCAAAGAAGAATGGACTGCCTCAGGAGGTAGTGAGATCTGGATCTCTGAAAGTCTTCAAAAAGATGTGGGATGATTACTTTTTGAGGCTGATGTGGAGGGGAATATGAACTCTGAGGTCCCTTCTATTTCTGAGATACTGTGTGTCTGAATGAATTCATATTCACTCTATTTTTCAAGAGAGGAGACTTAGCCAAATAAGTTCATATGAATAGATTCATTTGAACTTTCCAGTTTTGTATTTTATATCATCCATGTTTGCCCTTTAAAAGAAGCTATTTTGTTAGTCATCCGTATAAAATCATTTAAGCTATACCTTATATAATTTTAAACATTCACTTGACAGATATTTAAAGAATGCATATTATGTACATGTATTTACCAGGAAGATGCAACATATGTGTGCATGTATTTGTGTGTGTATATATACATATATGTGTATGTATCTATAATTAGGTTGGGTAAGAAAAGTTGATGGAAGTTTGAAGTGAAACATCAAGGATGAAGAGGGTGGAGTTTATTTAAATAAGTACGATTGACACTTCAACAAAAATCACCATCAGTTCTGTGTGTAATTGTCATCCTCAATCTATCCACTACTTGAAACTTGAAATTGAAGCTTCCTTTGTTATGGAGCCAGGCATTCTACAGAAAGTTTGCTTACCTCCCCCACTCCCCAGCCTCCCAGTGGCTTCCCCTGTGAGATTACCTCTACAACATTTTGCATAAATCATGTATGTGTCTTGTTCTTTATGTGTTCTCTCCTCAGTTAGAATGTTGGCTCCTTGAGATCAGGGGCTGTTTTTACTTTAATATCTGTATCCCTGCACCTTATAACAGTGACTGGCATATAGGAAACAATCAAATGTTTTTTTTTGAAGAGTCTAATTGACTTTCCTCACAATAATGTAAGGAATGTAATGTAATTCAAATACTGTAGTTCCAATTTTACAGATAAGGATACTTAAGAGAAGGAAACATTTATTAATTAGTACCTACTATGTGCCAGACAGATGTGTTAAATTTACTTTACAAATATTATTTCATTTGATCTTAACAACAACCCTGAGATGGGTATGCCGTTATGATCCTCATTTTTACAGTTGGGAAAATTAAGGCAGGTGGCAGCTAAATGACTTGTACAGAATCAAACACCTAGTAAGGGTCTGACCGGTTATCAGTTCAGTTCTTCTAAACTTCAGTCCACTGTCCTATCCACAGGGCCACCTAGATCCTTAAGACTCCAAATGATATTTAACTTTCCTGAGATAAGACATTTGGCAACTGGTTGACTTGGTATTTCAATGCAGGTTGTCTTGACATCTATTTTTCCTGAGTCTATCTCACAGAGCTAGTCCATGCATAGTACAGTGGCTTACATGGGGTAGGTTCTAAAAAGTTTGTCAGGTTGAACTTGAAATTAGCAAGGAGTGATCAAATGCTTAGATGATTAAGACCAGGAGAAATTGTGGAATTCCAGTAATTGTGGAATATTGTGTTATTCTGTGCCAAAGATTCCATCATTAGTTGTTGTTTTGGTGTCTCTCTAATATATATATATATATACACATACATACCTATTTCTTGAATTTGGAAATTCAGTTTATATGAACCTTCTAAGGGAAGGTCTACACACATTTATGACTGTTTTGAATGTCAGAATTTAGAGTCCTAGGAATCTGAACCTGAAGATAGAAAACCAGGGTCTGAATTCTACTCTTGGTGAATACAAATTGTGTGACTTGAGTCAGTCACTTCCTTTCAATTTCTTGAAATATAAGATGAGGCATTTGATGAGTAAAATTTAAGTGCTCTAAATCTATGATCTTGTGAATCCATCTGCTTCTAGATTTTATTAGCCAAGTGGAATGGAGGCAAGTGTAGACACTTTTTTTTTCACTTCATGAGAGATACATAAGAGTTGATGATGACCCACAGAGAATTTACTAGGGATGCAATTATGACTCCTCAATTCTTAGTCTTTCACTTCTCCTCATTCTCAAAGAAGTGCATAAAATGCCAGAGAAGAGGGCTTTAATAAAATCTTCTGGTTAGAAGTTATTAATTCTCTGCTAGAAAAATTAATTCTTTTTGAACAGAGACTAGGGATTGGGTGGAGTTGATGGATGGTTTTCTCCTGTCTGAATTGTTCAGGCTTGTAGAACTGGAGGAATAGGATTAGGAGATAGTGTAGTTTGACAATCTCGAGTTAATTAATTCATTTTCTACATCTTTTGGCTTTTAATGTAGTTTTTCTCCTTCCCCTAAGTCCAAAAGAATTTGCTTCTTTCTGTATTAAAATCCTTTTATTCCTTCCTAAGCTTCCATCATTTTCCTTTGATTTTTTCAAAGTGAGCAATTCTGAGGTTATATTGAAAACTACATACACACACAGAGGGAGGTGTTAATATATTATAATATATGCATGCATTCTATATCTCTAAATTTATAGCTCTATAATCTATATCTGTATCTTTTAACTAAATTTACATCAATGTAGGGACAACAAGAATGAAGAGGCATCATGGTGTAGTAGTTAAGGAGCTAACCTTGATAGGTTAGACAGGAGTTCAAATCCTGCCCCTGACATATATTGGCCATAGAAGCCAGGACAGGTCATTAAATCTTTAAGCTCTACAAGCAGTCAGACAATAAACATTTATTATGTTCCTACAGTCCCAGGCACTAGCAGCATTCAAATTAAATTACCAGTGAGATGAACATTTGCATTGGCGGGGGGAGGACTTCCGCACAGATTTCCTTATAGCAGTGAAATAAGTGATTCCCTCCTCCTACATTGAGACAAAGAATGAAGAGACAGAGATGAAAAATAGATGGAAAGGTTCCAATAGAATGTTAGCTCCTTATGACTAGTAATAGTTTCATTTATTGTATTTTTATTCACATTATTTGAAGATTTTGTTCAAATACTGAATATTATTTTTATTTGAATATTATCATTTCTAACCATTTTTATTATCATTAATCATGCAATAGAAATAGCTCTATATTTGTGATTTCTTCCAGGTTATTGAAACTCCTTACGCTAATAGATTATCAACTCATCCATTGGAGAGTTTTAGAGAAGTACGTCAAGGGTGCGTGACTAGGCCAGAGTTACAGACATGGGATGTATCCTAGGTTGTCCTTGAACACTGATATTCTTACCACTGAATCTAGCCAATGATTCAATAGCATTCGGATAGTGTGCCAGAAAGAACTTTATTTGAAATTCAAACACCTGGGTTTAAAATCTGATTTCACCACCTAATAGTTGCATGACTTTGATTGATTCACTGTATATATTTTGGACCTCAGCTTTCCTATTTGTAAAGTGAAGATAACATTTTCCATGATCTTTATGTTTCTTTCCAGTTCCCAAATCCTATCATTCCATAGTTAGTCCATTTGCTGGGAAAGGTCCAGAGAGCAGGATCAATAAAGACAGTAGAGGACACAAACTACACACACACATACACAGATACCTCACCAACAGAAATATATTTTCTGGAGCTCTCCTTTCTTGCTTTATATTTCCTGTATTTCTCTTCTGTTTTTTTTTTCTTTGTGTGTTTGTGTATTTCAATTTAAAAACAATTATTCTTTTTCTAAATATAATTTTGTTAGAAACAGATTAGCAGAATTCTTATGTTTCTATACCATCACTGATACCTTACTTTTAAAAAAGTATCAACTATACTTTAACATGTTAATTATTTTCAGTAATTATGAAATTTTGATATAAAAATGAATATTGGGGGCAGGGAAGTTGGTGGTAGTAATTGCCTGGTAATAGAGACTAGAGAGATTCTCGCCTAATACTTTTGTATTTGATCTAAACTTTCTCCAGGGTTCTTAGGGATTGGGCAAAATAATCAAATTTAAATAACTCACGGTTTGTTGTAGGCTGTTTTTCTTCAATACCTTCAGAATTGTAGATTGAAAGTGACCAGATACTATGAGGGATAGAGTAACCTCAGTTATTGAAACAGTAGGTAAATTGAATTTCTTTCAATTGTTCATCCCAACAGAAAATAAATAGCTTTGGAAATGAAGAAACTCACACAATGCAAACCCAATTTCCATTTGGGACATTGCCAGAATTGGTCCCAGTTTTAGCTTACCATTTTAGGGTTGATATATAGTATTTCAGTTTATTGGCATTACTTGAGTGAGCCTATTTGCATAATCTTGGTTAAATTGAAACTCTCCTTTAAAAAAATTAAGGTGTCTTGCAGTGGAGGTTTTCCTTTGACAAAATAATTCTGGGAAGATGCAAAGGTTGCAACAGACTGAGCCATTGTCAGTGATCTTTGAAATACCTTTGAGGGTCTGGATTGGCTCAGGATTTCAGTCTCTGAAATCTCTGAAATTTGATCTCTGGAATACTTGAGATTCAGAGTTTGAGTCTTGAGCTGCAGTAGGAATAAAGTCAGTTGGATGTCTGCAGTGTTTAACACCAAAATGATGACCTCTTGGGATGGGAAATTCACTAGACTGCTTAACAAGAGACAAACCAGCTTAGGTAAAAAATGGAGAAGGTTCACTCTCCTCAGTCAATCACTAATGGGGTCAGGCTTCATGAATGGCTGTTGTAATTCCAGCCTGAGTGAGAAAAAGATTAAAAAATGGATGTGGGGTGGGGGAGAAGGGGTGGTGAGAAGATAGTGCCATGTGAGAACTGTAGGTCATAGACACGCAGATTCTTGGAAAAGAAAGTGATGATCACTAAAAGCCAATATGAAAAACAAATCATTCCAGATTCAACTCATTTCCTTTTGAATGGAGTTAGGAAAACCTTAAGTTTATCAAAGTACTTGATAAAAGTTTCCCATTATTGTAGACAAAGCAGAGAGATGTTGATTTGCTGATTGTACAGTTAGATGAATATAGATTTTGTTAAATGGCCAGACCAAAAAAGGCTAAGATATTGTTAAGATAGATGGTAGCCTCCAGTGAAGTACCCCAGTCTCCTTCCCTGGGCTTCTTAACATAGTCATCAGTGACTTATATAAAGGTGGACATGCATAAAAATTAAATCTACCTATGATAAAATTCTCAGAGAGGTAGTCAACATCATAGGTGACGGGTGACAGAACAAATCTCAATAGAGTAGAATATTGCAGTGAGATGAAAACTGTGAAGTAAAAATACAAAAATGTAACTGTTGGAGAAACAAAAAGTTTACACATAAAAGATGGAAAGAACATTACAGTCATTAAAAAAAGATTTGAGATTTTTAGTGGATTTTTATGTCAGAAATATGAAGTGAAATTCAACATGCTGCTGCAATTTTAGGCTTCAAAAAGAAAACCATGTCCAATACTAGGGAGGTCTTAGTGTTATTGTTCTCTTGGCATATCAGAAGATGATACATAGAATATTTTAGATGGAGTATTATATTTGGCTATAAACAATACTTAGAAATGACTTCGAATAGTTGGAGAGAGATCAAAGGAGTGCAACCAGCATGGTATATTCGATATCAGAATCAAGTGGTTGGGTGAATAGGGATCGTAGGGTGGGCCGAACATAATAACTGAGATTCTGTCTGTTCTGTTCTCTTCCTTAGGACAGAACCTGGAGAAATCCAGAGATAAAGTTATGGTTGATTAAAGAAAGATCTTCCTAATCGTTAGAGTTATGATAAAGGGGAAAAACTGTCTCAGAACATAGTGGGTTTATCTTCACTTGAAGTCTTCTAGGAAAAGCAGGAAGGGCTTTATAAAAATCTTTGAACATAGCAATCCTTAAATCAAAGAAAAACAACTAAATGCTTCTCAGCCATTTCATTTCGCAATGATGATAGCAGAGTCATAAAAGAGATGACAGAAGTTGCTGAGAATGACACATCTTTTGCACCACTTATAATTCAATGGTCTAGATGTAAAATCTTTGCCTAGCAACCAAGCAATTGACATATTATTGGGCTAATTGAACCAAAATCAATATTAATCATTTCACAAAAAAACCCTAATCAGAAGACAAAAAGAGTTTGTGATTAAGTGGAAAGATGACTCAGATTTCCTTCTCAGAGGCAGGCAAAAGAGCACTACTCTGTGTAGAAAGGTAACAAGAATTATGAAGTCACTGGATACTTTATCTTTCACTTGTTTTGCTCACTACAAATTAGGCAAAGGAAACCATCATTGGTATCACGGGAAACTGATGGCACAGCAATTTGGTGCATAGGATGAAATTCTTGAACAGTCCCTACTCACCATCTTCAATATGTAATTACTTCAATAGGATAGTGAACACAAAAGGAAACAGTGAAGCAGGTACTATAAACTATAGCTCAGGTTTGAGAAATAAAAGAGAAGAAAGCCTTCATAGCCATAAAACTATAGTCTTATAGAATCTCATAGGACTCCTATGTGTTTATAATAAAGAATTTCTTCCAGAAGATATTTGGAAGGTGTTGATAATATGAGGAGACAGAATAGTGTCATAGATAGTTATCCTCAAAGGCAGGAGGACCCGAGTTCAACCTTTCCTTTAACACATAATGGTTTTGTGATACTGGGCAAGTCACTGAAGCTCTCAGTGTTCTGGGCAACTCTCTAAGACTATAAGGTACAGAGAAACTGTCAACCTGCATTGGTAGAGAGAGTTTCCTTGCCCAGGAATTCTTGCACCAGAGGTTTCAGTTACAGTCCCTATCTCTATCCCTTTGATATGATACATAGGGAATAACATCACAGAAAAATAAAACTGACCATATCTTAATAGACAAAAAGACTGATTATTGATATTGAGTCATATTAGAGTTAGTTGTCTGCCATCCATCAGACCATAGATGGGTTAGAATAAAGGTCAATATGGACATCGAATTAGAAGAAATGCTAAAGATGAAAAGATACTACAAACTAGTTACAACAGTTTCAACTTGACCTATTCCAACAAGCTAAAAAATGGGTAAAGGAAATGGCAAAGTCAATATTGACTTTTGTTTCACCATCCCCTAAGATTTGCTAGGTTGTCTCATTATTGTCATTCTCTTGAAATTGTTGATTGTTTCTATGATTTGTTGTTTAACCCACTCCTTCTTTAGGATTAGATTAGTTTCCAATTAATTTTTGGTCTATCTTTCCATGACCTTCTATTACATATAATTTTTATTGCATTATGATCTGAGAAGGATGCATTGACTATCTCTGCTTTTCTGCCCTGGATTGTGAGGTTTTTATGCCCTAGTACCTGGTCAGTTTTTGTATATGTGCCATGTACTGCTGAGAAAAAAGGTGTATTCTTTTCTATTCCCATTCAATTTTCTCCAGAGTTATGTCATATCTACCTTATCCAGTGTTTTATTTACCTCCTTAATGTCTTTCTTGTTTATTTTAAAGTTAGATTTATCAAATTCAGAGAAGGGGAGGTTGAGGTCCCTCACTAGTATAGTTTTGCTGTCTATTTCTTCCTATAACTTGCTTAACTTCTCCTCTAAGAATCTGGATGCTATACCACTTGGAGAATATATGTTTAGTAATGACATTGCTTCATTTTCTAGGGAGCCTTTTAGTAGGATATAGTTTCCTTCCTTATCTCTTTGATTAGATCTATTTCTGCTTTTGCTTTGTCTAAGATTAGGATTGCTACACCTGCTTTTCTTACATCAGCTGAAGCACAATATATTCTGTTTCAACCTTTTATTATTTTAGGATGTATTATCTTTACATTTAATGAGGGAGAGGTTTACCTTTTTACTATGAAAAAACTAAGAGCCTCACATCTTTATATCTTCTTTCAGGCATGTAGTACTTTTTGAAATTTGACCTTCTCTGAATCTATAGAGGGAAATGTCTCATTCTGTCTTCAGCTGCTGCTGTGTATTCAGTTGATTTGTTAAAAGCCCAAGGAGGCTTATGAAGTACCAAGCAACCTGTTCTTCCACACATAATGATCCTGATGGCAGTTACTTGTTACGCTTTTGAATATATGAGTGGGAAATTGAACAGGGAATGGAAATCAGATTTGGGAAGGTATGTGTCTGCACTGAATTTTGAAATGCACTCAGGCTGAATGTTGGGGAGTTATGGAGCAGAAGAAAGTCTAGAAATGTGTTTTCAAGTTTGGTTTGACATTACTCATAGGTGTTTGGGAATATTTTAAATCAATTAAGCCAATGTGACTAGAAGTGGTTTCCTTTATTTGAAGGAATTCACTTTAGCATTTCTTTTACTTGATCAATTTTGAGCCCAATAAAATATGAATTCCTACATGACAGGGCTATTTTTTGACTTATCTATTCACCCTGAGTGTTTTTAAAAGTACCTGCCACATAATAAGCACTGAATAAATACTTAGAGTTAGATTGAAACCTTATTGTCTGCTCCTGAGTTTTGGAAGCCTTGTGTTTTAGGAAGATAGAGCCCTTCAAATAATTTGATAGGATTAGTGGATGACTGTTCTGACTAAAGTGAATTTGCTTCAATTCATTTCCACTGAACAAACACTAATTAAATATTTATTCTAAATGCTTAAACATAAAATGAAATCAATCCCTGCCCTCAAGGAGTTTGATTTTCACTTGGGGGATAATGTTACTCTTAAACTCTTTGTTTAAAAGACAAAATTATTTGAGTAGGTGAAGTCTCCTACTAGGGCTAGGGCTTTATTTTGTTAACATTGTGTGTGAGTGTGTGTGTGTGCGTGCATAAGACAGAGAGAGAGACAGAGAGAGAGAGAGAGAGAGAGAGAGAGAGAGAGAGAGAGAGAGAGAGGAGGAAGAGAGAGAGAGACAGAAAGAGATGAGATAGAGATAGAGAGAGAGAGAGAGAGAGGAGATAGAGGAGAGAGAGAGAGAGAGAGAGAGAGAGAGAGAGAGAGAGAGAGAGAGAGAGAGAGAGAGGAGGAAGAGAGAGAGAGACAGAAAGAGATGAGATAGAGAGAGAGAGAGAGGAGATAGAGGAGAGAGAGAGAGAGAGAGAGAGAGAGAGAGAGAGAGAGAGAGAGAGAGAGAGAGAGAGAGAGAGAGAGAGAGAGAGAGAGTGGGGTGGTGAGGGCATTTGGTACTCTGCTAAGGCCTATGGACTCTTGCTCAGAGTGATGTTTTTTAAATGCATAAAATACTGTGCATAGATTCCCAGAGTAAGCCAATTCTACTAAAATAAAGTTATTCAAATATTAAAACACACACATATACATTCCCAGATCCCTCATTGAGAATCTTTGCATTAGAGGAATTATAAGTAGTTTCACATAAGAGATGTCACACAAATTCAACTTTTAGGAAGTCAGAGATTCTGTGGAAGAGAGGGGAAGTGAGTGAGCATTCCTGAAATAGGTGGTATCCTATGAAAAGCCACAGAGGCAGGAGACTGACTGTCATTATATAAGAAACCAAAAGAGACCAGTTTGCTCAGATGGACAGTGAGTAAATAAATTGGGGTAAAATGAGAAAGCCTGGGAAGGAAGGCAAGACCAAAAATGCAAAAGTCTTTTTAATGCTGAGCACTTGAAGAGTTTCAAAGGATAGAATGATTCTATGGAATTTGCAAGCTTGAGTCTGGAACAGTGTGGGATAGTGGATAGAGAACCAACCTTAAAGTTAGAAAGTCCTAGGTTTAAATCCAGTCACTGGTATGTATAGTGTCTATGAGCTCAAGTGAATCATTGAACGCCTCATCACTCCAAGGACCTCTTGAAGGCTATGAGTTGCCAAAGAAAATGTCATTCTCCATAGATAAAATTTGGTTTTTTTTTTCCAGAATTTCCCTATACTTATGTTTCTCACAGTCTGATCCTCAGACTGTCAGGGTGCCCCAAACCTTTTAAGGGGGTCTGCAAGATGAAATGTTTTCATACCAATATTAAAAAAGTTATTTGGCTTTTTCATTTTCATTCTCTTATGAGTGTACAGTGTTGCTTTTCAGAGGGTAAATGACTTGACAGTTAAAGATTTGGCTACAAATATAATTTTGAGCTAATGTCTCATCTATAGAATTATAATTTTGCTCTGTGAAATCTACAGATATAGGTGGGCTTGCTATTTTGCTTGTATTTATCTGATGTCACCACTACCAAATCAAAAGGCTAGGTGGTGCAATGGATAGAGGGCTGTGCTTGGAGTCTGGAAGACATGAGTCCAAATCCATCCTAAATACTTACAAGTTGGGGGCGGAGCCAAGATGGCGGAGTAGAAGGACGCACATTTACGAGCTCCGAGCCCACAACCCATGGAATTGAGGTAAAAGGAGATCCCCATAAATTCTGAATCTCTGCAGGGGGTGCATAAACATAGGGGGAAGAGATTTCCGTTCCACTGAACCCTGGAGAGCCATCCCCGGGGTCCATCGCACCTCGGAAAGCGGACCCCACCCCCACCCCCTGGCCGCGACCCAGAGAAGCTGACCCCGAGCAGACTTCTGAGAGGAAAGCTCCGGGGGAAGCTCCGGCAGCCGGGAAAGTCCCTCCGCCCACAGAAGATACAGGTCAGTAAGAAAGAAGCCTGCGATAGGGGAGGGGGAGCGGAGCGCCTCCGTGACTCGGGCCCCCCTTGGGAGGAAGCGGCTGCGGCAGAGACGGGGGCAGGAAGCGGCGGAGGCAGAGGCGTGGGCGGGCGGCTGAGGCGGCAGAGGCCCGGGACTCAGGAATCCTCCAACAGCAGGTAGGATCTTCAATACTGAAGGTCTTTCCAACCTGAGGGAGCCGAGCAGGGGAGACGGCCCTGCCCCCACCCTGCTCTACTACTGAACGCCTCTGAATAAAACCCCCAAGGGAGCTGAGCACAGCAGGCGGGGCCCCCCACCCCGCCCCCACCCGCTTCGTTCCTGAAAGTCTCTGCGGAAAGCCCCTGAGGGCCCAAGATTAGGAGGCGGCCCTGCCCCGACCCCTGCGCCAGAACTAAAGCTTGCCGCGGGAAAAGCGCATTTGAATCTCAGAGGCCAAGCACTAGCTGGGCGGATCCAGGCGGGGGTGGAAAGGAATCTCAGAAGTCAAGTAACTGGCTGGGAAAAATGCCTAGAAAGGGGAAGAAAAATAAGACTTTAGAGAGTTTTTTCCAACAAATGCAAATGATCCCGACCTTCGGATCTGATGGGGAGGACGAGAACATATTTTTCCCATCAGGGAAAGATGTGGAGGGCGGGGCCTCAGTACCCCAGACACCCCAGGGGGGTGTTGGGTGGGCTCAGGCCTTGGAAGAGCTTAAAAAGGATTTTGAAAAGCAAGTTAGACAGGTGGAGGAAAGACTGGGAAGAGGAAATGACAAAGATGCAAGAAGAGTATGAAAAAAAGGTCAATATCTTGGTAAAGAAGACCCAAAAAAAAATGCTGAGGAAATTAACACCTTGAAAAATAGGCTCACTCAATTGGCAAAAGAGGTTCAAAAAAGCCAATGAGGAGAAGAATGCATTCAAAAGCAGAATGAGCCAAATGGAAAAAGAGGCTCAAAAGCTCACTGAATTTAATAGTTCTCTCAAAATTAGAATGGAACAGGATGGAGTCTAATGACTTTATGAGAAACCAAGAAATCACCAAACAAAACCAAAAGAACGATAAAATGGAAGAGAATGTGAAATATCTCATGGGAAAAACAACTGACCTGGAAAATAGATCAAGGAGAGACAACTTAAAAATTATGGCACTACCTGAAAGTCATGATCAAAAAAAGAGCCTAGACATCGTCTTGCATGAAATTATCAAGGAAAACTGCCCTGACATTCTAGAACCAGAGGGCAAAATAAGTATTGAAAGAATCCATCGATCACCACCTGAAAGAGATCCAAAAAGAGAAACCCCTAGGAACATTGTGGCCAAATTCCAGAACTCCCAGCTCAAGGAAAAAATCTTACAAGCAGCTAGAAAGAAACAATTCCAGTACTGTGGAAATACAATCAGGATAACCCAAGATCTAGCAGCTTCTACATTAAGGGATCGAAGGGCGTGGAATAGGATATTCCAGAAGGCAAAGGAACTAGGACTGAAACCAAGAATCACCTACCCAGCTAAACTGAGTATAATACTTCAAGGGAAAATATGGTCTTTCAATGAAACAGAGGACTTTCAATCATTTCTTAATGAAAAGACCAGAGCTGAAAAGAAAATTTGACTTTCAAACACAAGAATGAGAGGAAGCATGCAAAAGTAAACAGCAAGGAGAAGTATTAAGGGACTTACCAGAAATGAACTGTTTGCATTCATACAGGGAAGGACAATATTTCTAACTCTTAAAACTTTTCAATATCTGGGTGGTTGGTGAGACCACACATACACATGTACACGCATGCACACACATACACACATGCATTCACATGCAGAGACAGAGAGCACAGATTGAACTGAATAGGATGGGACCATACCTTAAAAGAAATTAAGGTAAATGGTGAGAGAGAAATGTAGTGAGAGGAAAGAGGGGGAAATGGAAGGGGGGTAAACTATATGTCATTTAAGAGGCAAGTAGGAGATGTTTTTAGTGGAGGGAAAAAGAGGAGAGCTGAAGGAAAAAAAACAAAACAAACAAACAAAAGTTTACCCTCATCACATTTGACTAAACGAAGGAGTGAAATGCACACTCATTTTGGTATGAAAACCTATCTTACAGTATAAGAAAGCGGGGGGAGAAGGAGATATTGGGGGGGGGGATGATGGAAGGGAGGGCAAAGGGAGGAGGGAGTAATTGAAAGTCAACACTTGGGGAGGGACAGGATCAAAGGACAGAAGAGAAACAATGAGGGGCAGGTTAGGAGGGATGGCAATTCAGTTAGTCTTACACAACACGACTATCAGGGAGGTCATTGGCAAAACTACACAGATATGGGCCTATAATGAATTGCCTGCCGTACCAAAGGGAATAGGTGGGGAGGGAGGGATGGGGAGAATTTGGAACTCAAAGTTTTAGGAACAATTGTTTAGTATTGTTGTTGCAACTAGGAAAGAAGACATACAGTTAATGAAGAATAGAAAGTCATCTGGCCCTACAGGAGAAAAGAGAAGATAGAGACAAGGGAAGGGGAGGGATGACAGAAGAGAGGACAGATTGGAGATAGGGAAAATTAGATTGCTTGGGGTATTGGGGTGGGGGAAGGGGAGAAAAGGGGAGAAAATTTGGAACCCAAAAATTTGTGAAAATGTATGTAAAAAGCTAAATAAATAAATAAATAAATAAAGAAAAAAAAAGAAAAAAAAATACTTACAAGTTGTGTGAACCCTAGGCAAGACACTTACACCCTATCTGCCTCATTCCTCAACATAAGATAAGTATGATAATAGTACCTGCTTCCCAAGTTGTTGTCGTTGTTTTTGAGGGGGGTAAAGATAATATAGATAAAATACTTCACAAACCTCGGAAGACTATATAGATTGTACTTTATTATTTGTAAATGCTTGGCAACAAACACAAGTGATGTTGAGATATTCAAAGTGTTGGATAAAATTTTTGAATCACAGGCTTTATCTGAAAATAAGACATTTGCACTGATGGTGCAAAGGTGATAGTTGGTAAAACTTTTGCACCTTAGCACAAATAATGACAGTGATCCCAAATGTAATAGATTATATTATTTTATATATTATTTTATATTTATTATACTTCTTTTATATTTATTATTATATACATTCTTTTATATTATAATCTTCATTATATTCTTCACCACCAAATACTTACAGGGAAAAAATAGCTTTACTTTAAAATGTCCTTAATAAAGTAATAAAATTGTTAATTTTATTAAATCTCAATCCCCAAGTACATCTTTTAATATTCTGTGTGACCAAATGAGAAATGAACATAAATCACTTCTACTGCAAACTGATATCCAGGGATTGTCTCAAGAAAGATCACTTATGTGGTTTGATTTGTGAGCTAAACTAATCATGTTTTTCATGGAACACCATTTTTATTTGAAAGAGTGACTGACACATATTATGGTTACTCAGAACTGGGTATTTAGCAGACATTTTCTCTAATGAATGAATGAAGTGAGCATGTCACTTTAAGATATTTGTTGTTATTGGCAAGATTCAAGCTTGCAAAAGAAAATTAGAATTTTTGAATACTTGTTTCTACTACCATGATATTTTCCAATATTTGAGAACTTTTCTTATGAAATCAATTGTGATATTAATGAATATGCTTCTTTATATATTATATGATAGAATATATCAATATTGGGAAGATCTGATTAAGTAAATGAACTAATATTTTGCAAATGATTGATTCATAGTTATACTATTGTACACAGGCAAAAGATCCAAAGTGCAAGGTAGATTATTGCACTTATTAGAGAATACAAAAAGTTAATCAGAGGGATTCAGATTTCACATTGGAATAACCTTTAAGAAACTGCCACTTGTCAAGTTTTATGTAGCACCGGAGAACAATATCCACAATTATCTTAAAAAGCCTATAAAATTACTGTTCCCTCCTCCAAATACTTGTTTGTATGAAACTTGATTTTCTTCATATACTTGAACTAAAACAAAATATTGCAATGGATAGAATGCAGAAGTATACAGTAGAGTCTGCTGGCTGTTTTTTATTAAGCCTAACATACAAGGGATTTGCAGAAAAAATGAAGTAAAATAATGCCTCTCTTTGCACTGTTTATTTTAAAAATATTTGGTTTAAAACATATATATATATATGTATATAAAATTGTGTTAATACAAAGTGGATATATTATTTTAAAGTAATTGAATAACTTTTAAAATTATATTTTTCCCTTCTAATATAGTAAATAAATGGAATTCACATAAGCAAACAGTACTTTTAAATTTTGACAATTTTTAGGGCTGCAAAGTGGTCCAAAAAATTTGAGAACCTCTGCCCCAAATCAATGTAACCGTGCTGTTATTCCCCATCCCATTTAATGCCAGCTAGAGAGTCTGAGGCCCTCAGAGTTAGAAGGAACTTTGAATTACATTTACTACAATGCTGAATCTCCTACAGAATTAGCATAACATTTTCAATTCCATCCTTAAAAAGATAATAATTAGCTAAAATAGTAATTTTCCTATCTACATAACCATGTAACTGACCTTGGCAGGAATCAACTGAGGCACAACTCATCAAGCAGTATCAGTACAATTTTCCTTTTGGTGGTTCAGCTCCATTCAATGTCCATCCACTGTGTGCCCTTCTCTGGTTAGTGTACTTTTTCAGACTACTCACCTGAGCCAACAATCACTGATCTCTGCTTGAAAGCTTAAAATATTACTCTTCTATGCCAACCTAAAATACATTAAATAAAATAAGTAATGGAAGGTAAGGTTTTAAACATTTATCAAGGTGAACCCCACAGAGTCAAATTAGAAAAGAATACAGTATTCCTATATTCTGTGATTGACATTCCCCAATTGATAGTTGATCAAAAGATATGATCAGTTTTTAGATGAAGTAATCAAAACTATCTGTAGTCATATGAAAAAATACTCTAACTCACTATTGAATAAAGAAATGCAAATCAGAACAATACTGAAGTACTCTCTCATACCTTTTAGACTGACTAATTGGACAGAAAAGGTAAAAGACAAGTGTTGGAGGGGGTGTGGGAAAAATGAGACATTCATGCATTGTTGGTGGAGTTGTGAACTCATTCAAACATTCTATAGAACACTTTGAAACTATGCTCAAAGGGTTATAAAATCATGCATACCCTTTCACCTAGCAATACCACTACTAGGTCTGTATCCCAAAAGATATAAAAAACCAAAAAGGAAAAGGATCTACTTACACAAAAATATTTATAACAGCTCTTTTCTGGGAGTAATAAATTAGAAATTGATGGGTACAACGACTGGAGAATGACAGAACAAATTGCGGTATGTGATTGTGATGGAATACTATTGTACTATGAGAAATGATGAGCAGGATGCTCTTAGAAAAATCTGGAAAGACTTGCACAGGCTGATGCAAATTGAAATATATTATATGCAAAGTAGCAGCAATATTGTAATATGATCAGTTATGAATGACTTAGTTATTTTCAGAAATACAATGATCCAAGACAACTCTGAAGGACTTATGATGAAAAATGCCATCCATTGCCAGAGAAAGAACTGATGGTATCTGGATAGAGATTGAAGCATGCTTATTTTTTTCCTTGACTATTAAGGAAATATTTCGAATGACTACACATGTATAACCTATATCAAAATTCTTGCCTTCTCAATGAGAGGGAGTGGGGAGGGAGAGAGAGAATTTGGAACTCCAAACTAAAAAAAAATAATAATTGTTTTTACATGTAGGTGGGGAAAATAAAATACTAAATGTTCTTTGACTAAGTAGAAAAAAGGCCAAGAATGTTCACTGAACAATCTCATGAAATAGTAGTATATAATGAATATGGCACTGAACGTAGACTCAGGAAGACCTGAATTCAAATCCTAACTTAGATACTTACTGGCTTTGTGACCATGGTGAAAGCTAGGTGACTCTGTGTCTAGAGCACTGGGCCTAGAGTCAGAAAACCTAATTATGATGTGAAACAGTCATTTAACATATTTTTGCCTTGGTTTTCTCACCTGTAAAATGGAGGTCATAATAACACCTATTTCCCAGGTTTTTAGTGAGCAAGAAATGATATACTATTTTAACCATTTCTTCTTCTCCTCCTCCTCTTCCTTTTTCTTTTTCTTCTTCTTCTCCTCTTTCTTCTCCTCCTCCTTCTTTTCCTCTCTTCTCATCGCAGAGTATGTGCTTTTTAAATCTCCTTTTAGCTCTGTTACATTTCCTTGCTATCTTGCATGGTTTATCTGTCTTGACGTCTTCAAATATGAGGCGAGAGCTCTTTTGCCCCTTTTCCTGGGGAATTCCCACCCTGTTAACCAAGGTCTTCATGAATGATGCAAGTGGAATAAACTGCTGAAAGAATTGTGGTAGCAATGATAGGATTCATTATATCCGCATTTCCACATGTCCATTTCAGGGCAGAGAAATTGACTAGCATATAGATGTACAACATAGCAGGTAGCAGTCAGTGAAGTACAGGTTTGCTTTAAATTAGGAAGTCAACTCACATCACCCATGAGGCAGAGGGAAAACTGTAGAAGGTAACCACTGCTAAACAATTGGGCATCCAAAGCTGAATTTTCACTATTTTCTTTCGCTCCATGTCTCTTTACTCTGGAAATGTTAGTGAAAAGAAAACATACATAGCTGCATGATAATATGCATGCATATATGTATGCCAGATATATGTCATACGTGCATACATTTCATTTGTGAATGAGAGGCACACCAGAGACTATAGACAGCAATGGAACTGTTCATATAAGTATAGTCATGTATATTCATGTGCATACTGATATGCGCACAGGTGTCCTTTTTGGCATGTATAAAATGAGAGAATTATAGGTGCTGGATTGGATGGCATATGGGGCTCCTTCCAGCTATAGATTATATCTATCTTTATGTATGTATGTATGTGTATATATGTATAGGATATGCATATATGTGTATGTATACATATATACATATGTATACATGTGTATATATGCAAAAGTATGTTATCTGTATATGTATGTTCATTAAGATCTGCCATTTTGTTGACATAGGGAGTTCCCAGTGAGCAGAATCCCTTTTTGGATTCTAACTCATTTATAATTTTAGAGAATAGTTTGGGAATTGAGAAGTTGAGGTAGACACTAGTTTTCCAGACTCCTCCCATACTACTCCACTACCTACCACACCATGCTACACTACTACTCACATGTATATATCCATTTGCACACATGTAAGTACATATATGTACATATAACAAATGTGTCACCTAGTGTATCCATTACATGTGAATATATATCACAGTGAACTACCTCTCACACATGTTGACATATACCCAATACATGCATGTGTATTGTTGTTTGGATGCCAATATATTTAATTATATAATTATAATTATAAACATTAGTTCAGAGTTAATAAGAATGAATGTATGATTGTCTGAAGGATAAGTAATTTTCTTGAAATAGCAAACTTCTATTGAATAAGATTTTAATTAGAAAGGTAAGTGTAAGGGATCTGGTTGTGGTACTGAGAGATGATATGATTTATACATGGTCACATCATTAGTAAATGTCAGAGGAAGGATTTGAACCTAGGATTTCCTGGCTCTAAGAAAAGCACTTTATCTATCATACAACACTGCCTCTCATGTATGCCTATGGATTTGTAGCTTTATTTGCATGTTTTGTATATGCATGTATGCACCATTGCATTAAGCCAAAGATACACAACCATGTAGTCTCAACAGTTGGAGATAATATATGTTCTCTGAAATACCTTGATAGCATTCCTGTCTACCCACTCGCTTTATCCCAGAATAATCAGATATATTTAAAGCTCTGTGTGTAGGTGGGTGGAAGACCTATACCATTAATAGAATAAAGCAAGTTCCAGGGCTTTGCTTCCGATTAGACAAGGAACACTGGACACATGCCTGTTCTTTATATGGATTAAATTGGCTTTTGACCTGCACATTGTTTATTCCCATTCTACATAAGTTGGAAATTTGAATGAAGTATTTTCATTTCCCAGAAATTTATCAGAAAACCTTCCAGCATGCTCACTAAGTACCTTTGAAAAATAAAGAATAAACAAAAAAAGAATAAATTAAGATCGTGAGTTTATTTAAAAAACTTAAAAAATTGGCTTCCTCATTACACACAACCATCCATGGGTAGAGATGCCACCTCCGCTCCTTAATCTCAAAACTGTTAAGTGTAGTTTGGAAGAAAAACAGGTTATACTCTTCCAACATTTGGCTGGCAGAAGGAGAAATATGTTTTCCAGAATGTTTTTGTATTTTTCCCCTAGCAATTTCTTCAGAAAAAAATAATGAGGGTGAAGTTTAGATCATGACCTGAGATCAGGAACATGATCATTTAACTTACACTATAAGAAAATGTGTAATCAGAATCAGTTTTCCACTCAGTTCCAATGAACAAGCATTTACTAAACACTGATTATGTGGGAGCCATCAAACTATTTCTAGAGGAAACAGAGATGAGAATGAACCAGTTGCTACCATTCAGGACCTTACATTCTACTGGGATTGCATGATTATTTCCTTTGCTCTCCTCTTAGGTAGCTACTACCTTCATTCAGGCCTTCATCATCTCTTACTTGGCATAGTTTAATAGTTGTCTAATTGTTCTAACTGCCTCCAATCTCTTTCTCCTCCAGTCTTTCCAGATAGATACCTAAGAGATCTTTTTTCCTTTCTTTGAGGCATTCAAGATTAGGTGACTTGCCCAGCACCACACAGGTAGTAAGTGTCTGAGACTGAATTGAACTCAGGTCCTCCTGACTCCAAGGCCAGTACTCTACCCACTGAAACAAGTAGCTGCCCTTTCCTCCCCACAAATGAACTGGCATTTCACTTCTCTATTGAGTAACTGTAGTGACCATTAGAAAAACATTTTTTTTTGTTT
The DNA here is from genome assembly GCA_023548195.1 of Bettongia penicillata ogilbyi. NCBI lineage: Eukaryota > Metazoa > Chordata > Mammalia > Diprotodontia > Potoroidae > Bettongia > Bettongia penicillata. The sequence goes on from JAJHZJ010000187.1 coordinate 6,611,492, forward strand.
AATATGTAAAACAGTTTATAATCCTGTTCCTATCAGTCATTCCAGTCTTCTCAAACTTTTCTTGCTTCTACTCAGAATATAATCCCGTTATGTTGATCAATCTGTTGTTTATCACACCTATCACTCCATTTACAATTCCTGTGCCTCTGCATTGGCTGTCCCTAGTCCCTGAAATTTTTTCTCTTATCCTTCTCTGAGTCCCCTGGTATCCTTTCAAATTCAGCTTCCATTCCACCTTCTGTGGGAGAAGAGGCCGGTCCCCACCCCCCAGTTACTGGTGTTCTCCCCTCTAAGGTTATTACTGCAAATCTCTTCTGTATCTCATATACACCTATGTAAATATTTATTGTCTCCCTCATTAGAATATAAGCTCTCTGAGGGTAAGGGCTCTCCTTCCCCCTCACAAACTTTTTTTTTTTTGAATGTCCAGTGCTTAACACAATTCCTGATACACGCTTGTTTATTGGTTGAGGTGCCAAATGGAGAAGTCATTTTGTGTAATAGATTACTTGACTTTGTCTGGTCTCTGGTATATAAGGGCTGTGTCTGTTCCAGGTGGGAAAAATCATCACTTGACTATTCTGTACCCCCAGGAGAATTTTTTAAGATTCTAAGTTATACAGCTAATGGTGATTTGCAATGTAGAAAGGGTTTGTTAGGAGCAACTCCTTACTCCAGACCTTGATCCCACCCCTAAAAAAAAAAAAATGGCTCAAAACTTTTGTTAGGTGCTTGAGTACAAAGATAGCAATGAAAGTTTCTGTGCTCTAAGGAGCTTCCATCTCTTGCATATGATAGAAGGATAAAAACAGAGACTAAGCATGTGATTTCCTTTATATAGGCACCATTTTAGTGAGGAAAAACATTTTAATAGTGAGGATTGGCACCTTCTTTGCAAAGTGACTAGAACACTAATGTACACCAAAGGTGGGACTTAATTCCAGGTCTTCTGGGCTCTGAGACTAGAGTTCTACCCGTTATGTTATGCTGTGACTCAATGGAATTCTACCCTGTCAAAATTAGTGATGATATTTCATAGGATTTATTAAGACCCACTCAAAATTTCTCTTCTAAGCTTTGTCCTTTCTGTTGTCTTTAATGACACACTTTCACTTTCATCAGCTCTTCCTGAGAAGACTTTAACAATTTAAAGGTAATCTGGTATCAAGGATAAATAATTAGACTCAGAGTCAGGATGACCTGTGCTTATATCCTTCCTCTGGCTTCCTGCAGAGGATGTAGACACAGGTCCAGGGGCAAAAGAAAGAGATGAATTTAGGGTGTAGCATTTCCAGCAGGGAAATCTGGGATAGGTTCACAGCAGAGGTATCAGTGAGCTTTGTGAGAAAATCAGCAGTAATGAGGGAATACATTCAAGACTTAGGTGATGTCCATGGCAATTCATGTGGTTAGATGGCAGGTAGGGGTCTTGAGTTCAAGAAATATCCTGTGGAATTCAGTTGATGTGGAATGGAGAGTACAGAAAGGGAAGTGATGTAGGCAATAAAAGATTGAAAAAGTAGGGGATATATCTCCATGTTATGGCCTTTTAGCACTTTGAGGGTATTGTTTGTCAACATCATTACATCCATTTCTCCATGGCTGAAGAATTTCCAAAGAGATGATAGACAGGGAATTCATCCTTGCTACTAAAATAGCAAATTAATATTATTAAGTATCCTTCTCTCCTTTTCTTTGGAAGACATATTGCTGGACTCTGAGTCACTGAGTGATTTCCCTAAGATGATGGTGTTAGCTGGAGCCTCGATGTGCTGGATGACTGCCCTTCGGTAATGTAGTTGTTACTGCATTTTGCTGAAGGTTGTAATTTACAGGAGCCAAAAAGCAAAGCCTTTCCTGTAATTGAAAAAGCTTTCCAAAGGCATTCATTTGCAATTTTTTACTTAACGTTATTTATTAAACTAAAGCAACAGCTGTTAAAAAAAATCCAATTTTTATTTTATTTTAAAAATACACTCCATGGAGTGATTAAATTTGAAAAATGGCAATCTGTTTCATATTGTAGAGGTCATAGAGGCTTGCTAAATAATTGTTTGATTAATTGATATTTGTACCAGTCCCTTGAATCTTTGCATCTTTCAATTTAGCAGAAGGATAGAGTTAGAGTTGGAAGGTCCAGAATTGTGGCGCCATCATTTTACAGAGGAAGGTGAGGCCTGGAGGGATGCCGTGACTTCCTCATCCAAGGTCACTCAAGTTCTAAACAAGACCTCCTGCTGAGTCACATCTTGTTCTGGGTTGACGCAGAGGACCCTTCCTGCCTCTCAGTTTCTGTGACTCTACAAATTCTGGAGTCAAGAGTTAGTTTTCAAGAGCAGAGGAAAAAAATTGTTTTGTAACCAAGCTACATAAAGGTTCCTATAAAGATCAACACAAAGGAGAGAGTGGGAAAAAAAAAGAAAGCTGTTTTATAGAAGACTAGGAATTAATTTTAGTGCTTTCCAGATTATCTAGATCAGTGCCTTATTTACTTTACAGATGAGGAAACTGAGCTACAGGGAGGAAAAAGGAATAAATTTGTTCAAGATCACTTTAGCTGGCCAATAGAAGGATAGTTCTCCATCTTGACTCCAGAGAAAATACTTTTCCTGCTATTCAAACTCACTGCCAGTGCATTTTTTTCAATTTTGCAGATATCTATTGAATTCCTACTATGGGAGATAGGATGTTGGGAAAGCAGAAGTGGAATGATTGTCAGATGATTTGTGTTCCAAGCCAATGATTAGTGGTGTCACCTTGGGAAACCAAGTGTTACGGTAGATCAAGCCCTGGACTTGGAGGCAAGAATAGTCAAGTTCATATCTGACCTCAGACACTTATCCTGGGCAAGTCACTTAACTTCCCTCTGCCTTAGTTTCTTCATATGCAAAATGATGATAATACTCCTGGGGTTCTTTTAAGGATAAAATGAGATTCTTTAAAAGTTTTTAATATAGTGACTGGCACACAGTAGGTGCTGAATAAATACTTGTTAAAAATCTCAACCCTTTACACAATTTGGGTTTCACATCTTTAAAATATCAATAATACTATCTATCTAGATGCTATATTTCTCTGAGATGATTGTGAAGATCATATTTTTTTAGTCTTAGTCTGATTTAAAGTATCAAATTCCTCAAAACTATACTAAGACTTTTGAGACACATACATACACATATCCATATATTGTATATACTCTACATACATAATATGGATATATAAACATTTATATAATTTATATATTTAATATAATTTATATATAATTATATAATTTATATAATTATATTTATATAAATAATATAGATATGTAGATATTTACCTTTTTGTTCATTTGTGTCCAATTCTTCATGCCTCCATTTGGAATTTTCTTGGCAAAGATCCTGGATTTGTTTTTCATTTCTTCCTCCATACATATATATGTGTGTGTGTGTGTGTGTGTATAGGCATATGTGTATCTATTGTACATATATTATACATATATGCATATGTGTATCCATTACCTGTATCTACTTATATTATGTCCACATCTACACGCACAACTATATCTGCCTCTGTATACCTACATCTGTATATCACTTTGTATATCTCTCTGTCTCCTTCCATATGTATTTCCATCTACTCTTCTAGACATATATATGTATGTACATGAAAATATGTACACATACATGTGCACACACATATTGGTATGCCTTTCTCACATGGCCTCCCCCACCTTCTCTTTAAATCCTTTTCTATTACTCACTTTCATATACTCACATTTCCTATTTTAAGTAGTTTACAACTTTTTGCTCCAATTGCACATTCTCTCTACTTGCTCTGTGTCTACTTAAGGGCAGTCCCCATCCTTTAGAAGGCAATTCTCCCTCATTTGTGTCTCTTAAAATCCCCAGATTTCCTCAAGATTTATCTCAGGTTGAATTTAGCCATTATTAATTCAACTAAATTTAATGAATAAATTTTAAATAGCTACTTTTGGGGACAAAGTATACTAATAGCTCAAGTTTCAAAGACAAAAGACAAACCTGAAATCATTATAGAATACTTGATTTGGAGACTGGAAATGGACTTGGTGTCCATCTAGTATGACATTCTTATTTTTTCAGGACAGGAAACTAGTTCTGGAACATGGTTATATGGCAATGATTGTGTAAGGCAAGATTGACTCTCTGTCTGCCTGAGTCCAACTCACCTGTACACCTTGCACACCACTCAGATCTCTCTTTATTTTAACCTTCAAGGTCCTTATATCCTTGCACCATTTGAAAATTGAGGAGTACATATGTTGTGGTATGTGCACAGATAAATGCAGGATAGTTTGAGGAAGTAGAAGGGATAGATAGCTGGGTATATGGCAGAGAATGGAACCTGACTTTTGGAGGAAGTTGGAAATTTTAAGTGATAGAAGCAAGGCAGATGTGAATTCCCAGGCATTCTAACAAGGCTTGAGGAGACATGAAGACAGAATGTTAGAAGATAGAATGTTAAATCTGAACTACAATCAGTATTTGATTTCGAGTGGGATACAGAGGAAATGAACTGCTGCATGTGTGGAAGAGAAAGTGGGATCCAGATGGAGGAAGGCCTTAAATTTTGGTTGAGCAGCTTTTTTTTATTCTACTCATAATATGATCACAGATTATAGACAGGGAAGGAAACTTAGAGGTCTTTTGGTCCAACCTTTTCATTGTCCAGGTCAGAAAATGGCAGTCAAGACTGTGACATCGATGACATGGAACTATATTTCTGTTGAGAAATTAGGACTGGCTCTATGAATTTGGGATTCCTCTACCTAGTGTTGAAAAATGACCTCAAAGAAACTTATGAGATCACCAAGAAAAATGGGGTGAAGAAGTGAGAGGAACCAGGACAGAGGGATTTGCAAAGATAGGGACACGTGAAGGTTGGTCTCATAAGAAAACTGAGAAAGGTCACAGACATAAGCAAGAGGAGAAAGAAGAAAAAATATTACCATAGAGATTGAGGGAGGAGAGAAGAATATCTAGCAAGATACTCTTGCTGTCCCATTGGGTTAACAAGGTTCACACAGTTATAAGGCATTGTCATGAGAAAGGACCTTTAGACTAGAGTTTGAGAGCTCACTGGTATATTTGGGGTAAACAATCTTAGTCAAGTGGTGGGGACAGGAGCTTGATTGTAAAGGAATGTAAAGCAAAAGGGGAAACAAAATGGAAGCCAATGGCAAAGCTAACTTTTCTGGGAATTTGTCTGGGAAAGAGAGAACTATAAGATGTTGGATGAAGGGTATGATGTTAAGTGAAAGTCCACTCCCTACCCTCTTAACAATAGAAGAGACCTGAGTGTGTTTATAGACAGTTGGAAGGAACCCATAAATGAGGAGAAAAGGAAGATGAGACAAGGTAAGAGATGAAAGGATTGATGAAGCAAGCTTCAGGGATGGGTGGGGATGAGATCAAAAGCACAGGTTGGAGGTGGGGGTGAGAACTTACTCTTGATAAGGAGTTTTAATGTCTTTATCTATAAAATGGATGATAAAGTATGTGTAAAGTGCTTTGCAAACTTGAGGTGCTATATAAAGGAGGACTGCTATTCTTAGTGAGGGGTAAGGATAGGGACTGTCCCTATGATTTCACTGGTATGGTCACTCTCGAATGAAGAGAGATGCTCTTTACTAATGAGGTTACTAATTACTATTTTTTTCTTCTATATTGAGTCTTAGAGAGTTTAGGTAGAACACAGAAAGATAAAGTGAAAGATAGCCCAAAGTCACACAGTTAGTATGTGGTAGAACTAAGACTTGAACTCAGGTTCACCTGCCTTTTTGCCTGGCTATTTCATGTACTGCCCTACGTGTCATTATCAGTAGTCATCACTAAAGCTCTTTACAAATGATACCCATTATTACATACATATATATATATATATACAAATATATATGTCTAATATTCATATTACATGGATATATGTACATGTTCATACATAAAATTGACTATTATCTATCTAGATAGACTGTTGGTCACTCTATCATCTATCTCTATCTCTCTATCATCTACAAGTCTATCATCTGTATCTCTCTGCTTGCTGTTCAGTCATTTCAGTTGTATTTGATTCTTCATGACCCCATTGGTGGTTTTCTTGGCAAAGAGAAGCTCATTTTATAGATGAGGAAATTGAGGCAAAGAGGATTATTTGACTTGCCCGCGGTCACACAGGTAATAAGCAGTGTCTAAGGCCACGTGTGAACTCACCTCTTTCTGACTCCAGGCTTGCCATTCTTAGACCACTGCATCACCTAGCTGCTCCTCTCTCTCCCTCCCTCTCTCTCTCTCCTTCCTTCTCTCTCTCCTCTCTCTCTCCCCTCCCTCTCTCTCTCTTCTCCCCCCTCTCTCTCTCTCTCCTTCTCTCTCTCTCTCTGTCTCTCTCTCCCTCTGTCTTTCTCTCTCCTCTCTCTCTCTGTCTCTCTCTCTCTCTGTGTCTCTCTGTCTCTCTCTCTCCCTCTGTCTCTCTCCCTCCCTCTCCCTCTCTCTCTCTCTCTGTCTCTCCCTCTCTCTCTCTCTCTCCCTCCCTCTCCCTCTCTCTCTCTCTCTGTCTCTCTCCCTCTCTTTCCTCTCTCTCTCTCTCCTCTCTCTCTCTTTCCTCTCTCTCTCCCTCTCTCCTCTCTCTCTCCCTCCCTCTCTCTCCCTCTCTCTCTCTCTCCCTCCCTCTCCCTCTCTCTCTCTCTCTCTGTCTCTCTCTCCCTCTCTCTCTCTGTCTCTCTCTCCCTCTCTCTCTCTCTCTCTCTCTCTCCGTCTCTCTCCCTCCCTCTCCCTCTCTCTCTCTCTCTGTCTCTCTCTCCCTGTCTCTCTCTCTCTCTCCGTCTCTCTCCCTCCCTCTCCCTCTCTCTCTCTCTCTGTCTCTCTCTCCCTGTCTCTCTCTCTGTCCCTCCCTCTCCCTCTCTCTCTCTCTCTCTCTCTCTCCCTCTCTTTCCTCTCTCTCTCTCTCTCTCTCTCTCTCTCTCTCTCTCTCTCTCTCTCTCTCCCTCTCTTTCCTCTCTCTCTGCCTCTCTCTCTCCATGATATCTACATCTAGATTTCTTCCTTACTCATGTTTTTCATCTTCTGATACTCCCTGATACCTACTTTCCTACAGGAGATGCCAAATCCCTTGACACTTTCTCCAGGGGAGGAGGTTTCTATTCTCATCCCTCTTGATACTCAGAGCTAGGAGGAGGAAGTGGCACCTCTAGCTCCTTTTTATACCTTTTTTCTATCATTATTACCCAGCAATCACCTCTCCTCCTTCATAATTCATTAGTTCTGTCCAAATCTTTGTTGTTTTTTTCTCATTTGTGGCCCACCCCCACCTGATCGCTAGCTCTTCTCCCCAACAAGTTCTCTATTTTGCTTACTCTCTTCCCCACACAACCCCTCCTTCTTTGAACTTGGCAGCCTCCCATTTCTTCAATCTCCTCAATTACCAGGCTGTCTCACCAGTCTACTAAACTACCCATGAGTCACTCACTATCTTAGACTCTTCTTTCATTTCCAAGCTCTTCTCGCTCAAGCTGCAACCTGTTAAAGAACTTGGCTTTAAGGTCTCCCACTGCATCCAGGCCCATCTCCATTCATCCTAATCTATATCTTGCCACTGGACCTAGATGGCTCTGGAGGAAAAAGTGAGATTGCTGATCTGCACAGCCCTCCCTCACTTAAATCCAATTCACTTGCATATCCCAGCATCAATTCCTTGATGTCACAGTCCTCTTCAAGAATGAAGGACAAGCAATTCCCCTGATCCACTTCAGTTGGATTCACCGCAGTTCACAGAATTTCTAGTTATATCTCTGGTGGCATATAACTCATGTCCCATCCTTACTATTTATAAAGTCACTGTTCAAAGACTGCCAACGCTTATACATAAAGTCTTGTTTAAATGGAAATTTGGGGATATTTGAACATACGAAATATATAGTCTGTACATGGGATGTAGCTAAAAATCCATGAAAGAATGGAAAAGTATTTCCTAGATTAGGATGATTATGGGTTTTCAGAAATTGTTCTATTATTTTCTGTATCTAGAGCTGAGATCTTAGAGATAATGGCTTTTTCATATCATGGGGAGAAGAGTCCTCTTTTTAAAGTAACAGTTCATACTTAAGTAAAATATAATTATTGCTGTTAGGTACTTTTTTACTTAAAGGTATATTAAATTTTGAAATTCAATCAGAAAAGGAGGTTTAAAGGATTTACCTTATGTTGAACTGATTGGGAAAGCTTAGCCTGGCTTCTTTAGACCTTGCCACATGACTATAGATTAGGTTACATTATGCTAAGATTTACAGCATGGGGCAGCTTCATTAAATGAGAATTATTTAAAGTTAAGCTTTAATCTATGAACATTTCTTATTTGCAGTCCAGTGTATCATACCATCCAGCTTATTCCTTAAATTAGTTTGGATATAGTCCAATATTAATCTAGTAATCCAAGTATTCAGAATCCTACTAGAAAGCAATTGGACACCAATCAGATGCTCAGATATCTCGTGTGTAGGTGTATGCGTGTGTGTGTGTGTGTGTGTGTGTGTGTGTGTGTGTGTGTGAATAAGTGTGCTTGTGTATTGGAGGAGGGACATTGCAGGGGATGAGGGGAGATTTAAGTTCATAGTTGTCAGATTTTTATCTCTAATGAATGGGAATAATAAAATTCACCTGGGCAAGTCTGAAGGAAAAATGCTTCCATTCTTCCTTAGATACCCAAAATTGTGTCATCCTGGTTTCATTATTTCATTTTGGTCTGCTACAGTTTCCTTTGAAGTAAAATGGAGGTTTTAATACCATCTACTTTATAGGATTGTTGAGAGAATCAAATGATATAATATATGCAAAGTGCTTTTGCAAACATTAATGCCCTATAGAAATGTTAGCTATTAACAATTATATATTTAGATGAACATAATTTCTTCACAGCTAGTTGTGTATATTCCTTGCCCCACTATTGAAGAGGATTGGCATTATAGGTAGAATGCTAAACTCTTAGTATCAGGAAGACCTTCCATTCAAATCCTTCTGCCTCTTATTAGCTATGTAACTTTGGAAGTGAGAAATGAGATGTTGGAGAAATTTTTTGGCCTTGTTTTCCTTGTGTGTAAAATGTGGGGGTGGGATGGCATGCTATGAGATGCCAACTACTCCTCTAACTCTCTTAATCTATAATCGTCTGACCTTATGTTACTCAATTTCTCTAAGCATCAAGTATCTACTGAGGAGGATAATATTAAATATGTGATCTTGGGGCAGGTGGTTTAACCCTATGGATCTCAGGCCATCTAACCCTGTAGATCTCAGGTAAGTCTCTAGATTAGAATTTCTGTTTTAAGTCATAGGTGGATTTTGATTTGTATTAAGGGAAGGATATCCCACACTGAGGAAATTGCAGATCCTTGATGTATGTCTATAGTCTTATGTTCTTTATTTGCACAATTTCTAGTCATATAGGAACCCAGTGTCACTATACTGTCCAGAGATTTGGGTACTGTGGAATGAAAGATTGAGTGAATTCAAGTATTATTACTTTGAGAACCTCAGGAAGGGAGTTCTCTCTGCTGGATACCCTACTGTTCAATCATCGATGTAAGGGGCTAACAATCACATCGGCAATTTTTTTTAAGATTCGAGGAAGGATATTGTGCCATGGATGATTTATTGGTAGAGAGATAATAGCCTTGGTAGTAATAAGATACACTCCCCCCCCAAAAAAAAAAGTTTGATTAAAAAATGTTCAGCAGAAAAGTGAAGAGACCAGTAGAAGGCTTGAAGTAAAAAAAAAAAAAAAGCTATGGTATTTGGTCTTGGGTTCAATACAGATTTGCTTAGATTTTTCCCACCACTCTGTTCCACTCACTTCTTGACTTTATGTATCCCTAGTACACATATGGTATTGCACTATACCTTTGCTATACATACTAATATTTATACATCTTAACAAAGACTGGCAAGGTATATGTAAATTCATGTTTGAAATTATATGCCCTTCTCATATGAAACATATCATCATACTTCCCTAATCTAGCTAAGAATCCATGGTAGAAGGATATTTGGTTGCATAAGGAACATGATGGACTTGGAGTTAGGAAGACCAGTTTCTCTGACTCAGAGACTAGCTATCTAAATGTTAATGGACATCACTTACCCTTTGTGAGCCTCACTTTTCTCATAGATTAAAATGAGAGAGGTTAGACTTAACAATCTTCACAGTCCTTTTTAGCTTGGAATTCATAATCCTGAGAGCAGAAAAAAATGTTAAAAAAGATTTGGATGCTTATTGACTTTCAGCAATTTCACTCTTGTTATTTTCCATATGCAGACCAGTCATGGGGTCTCTGCCAGTCCATGTTCAGGATTTGTGCCAGGCCAGCAGCACCCTTCTGGAGGTATCAGATTCAAGAACATGAGAGATGCTGATGACTGAGACCAGTCTAGTCAAGTCCATTTAAATGAATCACACTTTCTTTGCCAAATATAAGAATACACAACTTAATTGGGACACATAAAATATACTTGGGCTAAGAAACTAAAATTTATGTAGAGGATGGATGAGCCTATCTAGTAAACTAAAAGTCCGTAAAAATATCCAGAGTGCATAGTGGATAGGGCACTGGGTTTAGAGACAGAAGAGCTAGCTTCAAATCCTGCTTTTAAAACATGCTTGCTCTATGACCCAGGGCAATTTACTTAACCTCTTGGTACAATAGACAGTCTCTAAGACTGTAAATTGTAGAGGAGGTCCTAATATGCATTTGAAGAGGGATTTTCCTCACCTGGAAGTTTCAGATACCAGTGAAATCATAGGTCAAATACATCCTTCTCTAGTAACCCTGAGAGGCTGACATTTCTTTTAAAAGCTCCCATTGGTGTACTTTATTATGATTAGCTATAAGGACTAGGTGTGCCAACTGAAGTAAAAATTTAGTAGGTCTTTTGAGGTATCTATCTTACATTCTGGTCCTCAATTCAGGAATCTCAATTAGCACTTAGCAAAGCTGTTTGCCAAAATAATATAGTAAAAACAAGATGGGTTAAAATTCATTTCCCTTAAAAATGGATTATATTCTCCCATGAATACATACATGGCCCTTAGGGAAAATAGGCTCAAATCTATTACTAAATTACAAAAGTAGTGAAGTACACATGTGGAGAACATATGTGACCAAAGGGTAAAGTTAAAACTCCTGGTTAATGGAAGTCCTTTCTTAAGTTCACAGGTAGCTGTTTTATGTTTGTCTGTTTGTTTTTCCCTGAAGGAAGGATTCACCTTCCTTGAAGCAACTGTCCTCCTATTCTCTCTACCTTACTTTGTCCATTTGTGACAGTATTTAACCTCAATGTAACTGTGTCCTTATTCAGTGAGTATATCTCAGCTTGGTATGTCACTGCTCTCAGGTGAATGCTTTGTCTCTGACTATTCTATTATTTCTTGTGACATGGTCAGTGGTGGTGATGGAAGAACTCCCTCCCTACCCCAGGGAGATTCCTTCCAGATGGCTTGGCTCCAACTCTCTGGTTCACCGTTTAGCTGACTCAACGGTAGACTGACTTCTGTTGGAATTTCTCCTACTATTTAAAGTCATCAGAGGAATGGTTGCTTATTTGTTTAACTAATGAGCTATTCCATTCTTGACCTAAAGAGGTTTTTCAGTTCATAAAGTGGTAACAGGCTACGAACCATCATGCTTATGTATTTTAAAAATTATTCTGCCCTTACACTGATTACATTATATTAATTGAACAAATCACTACCTCTTTGGGATTTGGTTTCTTCATTTCTAAAGTGAGAACACTTAGCTCCATGGCCTCCAAGTTTCTCCTAGCTCTAAATTTCTTGATCCCTACTAAAAATGAACATGCTTTCTGTCAATATGTACTGTAGTTGGGAAGGAGGATTTAAAAATGAAGAATTTTGCAATGGCGTTTCGACATAATCTACAAATCCTAAGTAATAATATTGGATTCATATTTTGGATTTGCTGTAAATGCTTACCAATCTCTGTGGTAATTGTGAGAGAGAACCCTCCTGTCTTTATTTCCAGAAAACAAGAGAGAAAAGTAGCCTACGCCAGCTTCTTTTTCACTTCCAAGTAATTGTTGTAGACTCTGTCTCAAGGGACATTCATGATTAGATCTACTTCTAAAAGTATCCTAATGCTACTTTACAAGAAATGATAGATTTCCACTATACGCACCTTCACTTTTCATTGTCCTTTCCCCCTCAAGAACTTTCCATGACTATGTTCTTTCTGTTGCTACATATACATAGATATTTATATATTATCTCTCAAAAACATATACACATTTATGGACATATATACACATGGGACAGTCATTTCTTTGATCTGGCCTTTAATACTGTAGTGCTAATTCTGGGCATTGTGCTAGCCACTCAAAGACAGAAACAGAGAAGTCCTGACTGGGAGATTACATTACAGAGGATCTTCACAATGTTCACATAGAAGTAAATACAAAATCTGTTGGATTGAAATGCAGTGTAAGAGACATTGGCCTGTAATTCCACCCTAGGAGAATGCTTGAATGTTCAAGGACTTCTTATCTATAGAAGCCACAAGTAGTAAGACAGGGCACCATGGAAGCTTGTGGATTGATCATGTTTAAAGGTACCTAGAACCACTGTAGAAGGACCTTGGGACTATCTAATACATTTATGGAGGACTAACTGAGGCCCTGAGAGGTGAAATGAGTCTTTCCTACTCTACTCTCTTCAAATCATCATCTACCTACCTTTTTGAAAAATTTTATATCCATTCCCTTTCCTGTGGAATGTAAGCTCTTTTATGTGAGAGACTATCTCCTTTTTGTCTTTACGTTGCCCTAAACCAAGATTGTGTCTGACAAATGATTGTTGCTTTATAAATGCTCCTGATTGGGTCTGTTTCATTAAGCATGATATGCAAGATTCAGCCATATGTCTTTTGACTCAGAATTTGTTGTATATTATATTGATTTGTCTCCTTATCATTACTGGTTAACTTAGATGCAGAATTGTTGCTTAGAAACCAGAGATTGCACCAAATGAACTCTGGAGTTTCAAATCCATCTTATAACTTCAAAGCTCTTACTTACATCTTATTCATTAAAATATTTTCATTCTGCTGGTTTTTAACCAAATTTGAGCTGAACACACTAACCATGATGTACTTTAACATTTGGGGGAAATGCTAAATTAGTGATAATAACTAACATTTATATAGAATCCTAAGTTTTAAAAGGTGCTCATTTGATCCCCACATAAAGCTTGGAAAGTTATGAGCTGATATTATCACCATTTGACAGATAAGAAAACTGAGGCTGAGTGAGATTCACACAGCTACCAAGTATCTTAAGCAGAATCTGAACATGTCTCTTCACTGAGACAACTAGCTGCCTCTACTTCTTGAATCAATTCCTATTTTTAACATTTTGGTGGGGGTGAAAGAGTAAAGAATAAAAAAATAATGCCTTTAGTTGCCCCCTCACTCAAAAAATAGTTTCTATCCTTTCCTAATTGCAAAATGGAACTTGGTAGCAGAAAAAAAGTCAGGCAGAAACTGTCAAACATCTAGCTCTTAAGCTTTAATATAGGAAGTGAATATATTGCCATTTAAAAGTCTGAGTGCAGTTTTCTTAATATTAAGAAATTGTTTCTTGACACATGAAGAAGCACCTATTGTGTGTATCTGGCCATGAGGAGAAAAAAAATGTGATCAGAGAGAAAGCTCTTAAAAAGAGGCCTCATGTTCACCAATAAGAAATCTCCCATTCTGGGACACTCAGGGATTGTCTTATATTCCTAACCTTCATGATAATGGATTTGCAGGGCTGCTTAATATTTTATAAGAAGGTCGAAGCATCCCAAGTTTCCATTTCTTTACTTTTATAAATCAAACATTAGGCACAATCACCGCTGTTGAGCTATCAAAGGAATGTCTATTCATACTCTACATTGCATCAGCCAGATCTACAACCATTTATGTTATTTACCAATCTTTGCTTGATGAAGTTGAAAAAAAAATCAGCAAAAGAGCTGATTCAAGGATATGACTCAAGCCAAATAACATCCAAGGCAAAATATGTGGAAGAAATTAATTTGGATGAATTTTGATTTCTTTCCCTATTGTTCTAGCAGCGTAAGCCACTTTTGCCATTTCTCTCATTTAGGGATTAACAAAGTGTCTTTCCTCTAGACTGCTTAATGGGTTCTGAAGAGAATTTAAAAGTTGGGAGCAATTCTGGAGTTTTGTAATAGTGACCCTTGAGTAGTAAACCCTCAAACCTTGTTTCTAGTAAGCATGAAAGTTTAAAGTGCTACAGTCATATCTCATCAACCTAAGGCACATTTTTAGTAGGACCATATGATCAAAAATTTATTGGTTGGAAATCATGTTGGAAGTTAACTAGTCCAAACCTTTTATTTTAGAGATAAACTGAGACCCAGAAAGTTAAATGAGTTGTCAAAGGTCTTGGAGATAGTAAGAAGCCAAGCCAGAATTTGAACCCAGATCCTCTGAATCTAAAACCAAAATTCTTTCCATTTTGCCACCTTGCCTCTCACTGTCATAATTATTATTGTTCCTGTTTGAAATTGAAAGTCCTTCTCTAAAGATAATGACAAGGTTACTGGGGGTGTTATTGTTCAGTTGTTTCAGTCATGTCTGAGTCTTCATGGCCCTATTTGGGGTTTTCTTCGCAAGATATTGGAATGGTTTGTCATTTCCTTTTCCAGCTCATTTTGCAAATGAGGAACTGAGGAAAAGAGGACCAAGTGATTTGCCCAGGATTACAATGCTAGTAAGTGTCTGAGGCCAGATTTAAACCCAAAAAGATGAGTCTTCCTGACTTCAGGCTCAGCACTCTCTCTACTGTTCCATCTATGGAGGAGATCTGGAGTAGGGGGGGTGCCATTGAAACACCATAAGCTGCATAAGGAAAAAAAGATGAGCTCTAATCACATGTCAAGAGTGAGAGATGATCATCAGATAGCCCACCCACTCCATTTTGCTGAGGTAATAGGATGCAATGGAAAGAGGCATAGGGCTTGAGTCTTATTTTGAGTCCCGTTGGTTTGAATCACAGCTCCAATAGTTTTAAAATAATATTGCTTGTTCCATATCTGTAAAATGGGGATAACAACAGTACCTATCCTACAGGGGTATCATGAGGATAATTTATCTTACATCCTCTAGAGATATTGTGAGGATATCGTGTTTTGTTTATCATAAGAAAGGGGACTTTACTCTTCTGCAGGCTCTACCCCTGGAGATCAATGACTCAAACCATCAAGAAGATCTCTGAGAGCATGTTACTAGCCTTAGTAAGCTTCTGTTACAGACCCCAAGATGACCTATATGGTTGATGTCTGTGATTCAAACCTTGAAGAAAGCCATCATGCTATCCCCACCTACCACATCTTTGTCTTCTCTAGATAAAATTTAATGCAATAGCATAAAGAGTTTTAAGCCCTTGCTACGTAACAAAGGACAATGCTAGAACCTGGAGATATAAAAACAAAACTTATCCATCTTTGCTCTCAAGGGGGCTAGATACTATTGGGGGGATGCAATATGTGCAGTTAAATTGAAACTTTATTCAGAGTTATTTGTGGAGAAACTAACAACTGGGGAAATCGGGAAAGACTTCTTGAAAGAGAAGGGCTCATGAAGAGAGTTAAAGGATCCAAGAGGGGGAGGTGAGAAAAGAGAATTCCAGACTTTCGAGTCTGGAATGCAAAGACAGATGCCTAAAGTAGACTGCTATGTGTGGGATTAGTAAGGGAGTTAATTTTGCAACATCAGAAAGTTGTTTTTAGAATAATAATGTGAAATAGACCTGGACAGAGGCAATTAGGTGGTATAATGTGTATAGTGGATAGAATTGTGAATATGTAGTCAGAAAACTAAGTATGAATTTGCCTCAGACATTTACTAGCTCTGTGGTCCAGGAAAAATCACCCAACTTCTCTTAGCCTTAGCTTTCTCATCTGCAAATTGAAGATAAGAATACCTACTACAGAGTATGAAAACTCATAAAATATAATATATCCATCACTTTACAAAACTGAAATGACTAGCTGAATACTGCTATATAACAAAGAACACAAAGTCAGATCATGAAGACTTTCATTGCCAAATAGGTTCATCAATAGATCCTTTTAATGACGGCCATTTATCCATTCACCAACCACATTACTTTCCTTTGGTTTCTGTCCAACTCCCCAATGTCCTTCCCAAGATGCAACCCTTGCTGTTGTTGGTATTGGTCCTCCATTCTTGAAGAGGTCTATGATATCAGGAAGGTGATGCCATGATTTGCAGGTGAATAGGATTTAAGTAAAGGAGGGCTATGCAAAGTCACTAGTCTCACTTTCTCCTCCAGAGTCATCTGGGTCCAGTGGCCAGATATCTATCAGGATGACTGGAGATGGCCCTGGCTACTATGCCTCTTTTAGGAAATTCCAAGATTCAAATAACATTTTTTGGCTGCCAATCAGCACTGGTGATTCATGTTGATATTGCAGTCCACTAAGAAGCCCAGATCTTTTGTCCCCACAATAGTGCTGTGGGATTTAAATTATGACTATATTCTGGATGATGGTGGCTGCAGCCTGCTCAGTATAGGAAAGGAACACCATGGGAAAAACAAATCTCCCGGGTAAGCATGCTATTGAAAATTTTCCCAAGTGCCACTTTCAGCATGGATGGCCAAAGCTACTAACGCCTCTTAGTAGATCATAGACTCATTAAACTAGATCTAGAAGAGAGTAAAGAGGTCATTTAGTTCAATTTCCTCATTTGATAGATGAACAAACTGAGTTTTAGAAAGGTTGGGTGACTTGCTCAATATTGCCCAGCTAGTAATTAGCAGGGTCTGGATTTGAACTTTGGTCTAATCACTCCGTATTTGCATACTCTTTCCATGAGAGTAAATAGGATAATATTATAATTATCCTATTTCAGGATAATATTCCTAGCATTTCATGAGAGAGCCCAGAAGATAAATCTGAAGATATTCTTAGATTTTAGGGGGAGAAAAGAGTTGCCAAGGACCATTTCTCCCACTTCTATAGTGATCCCAGATTTATAAAGAAGTTCCCTCACAATAATGCTGGGAAGGTAGCTCAACTCTCCTCTCTATTTTACAGGTGAGGAAACTGATCTCCCATGGTCATATAAAACTTTGTAATATAGAAGTCAGAATTTGAACACAGGTCTTTTGATCATTTTTTATGGAAACATTTGGGAAAGCAGATTTTCTCAGTGGAAAGCATAAAAGAAAGGGAAAATAGAATTTTATGGGATTAGTTAGAACTAGGAATGACTGCAAACAATGAGATGAAATTGTGTTTTGAAACAAGGAATTTTCTAGAAGTGCCCTTTTGACTTCAAATAAGTGTCTGCCTGGTATCAAAGATAGCTGATTAAAAGGAGGACAGGGAGAATGAATATCCAAGGGCTGCATGAGATCTAAGAAGTGCCAGTTTTCAAAGAGGCTATTTAATTATTCCTGTTATTAGCTGTGTTTGAATTATTCCCTCTCTCTGAACAAATTATCCATGTTATGGCATTTATCATTAATAGAGGATTACATTATGCATGATAATATTAAAATGTATATCATTGTGCGTATTTGTGTCATGCCTCATGTCCCACCTAAGCTCCGGTAAAGACAGAGACTGTGAAAGGGAGAGTAAGTGGGACTCAAAGCATGTTTGGGGCCATGACTTGGGTGGAGATGAAACTGAATAGTAAAAATGAGTATCTCAAATCTTCCCCATCAGTTTCCTTTCTTTTAGGGAGAACTGTTTAAATTCCCTTTATGGTCCGAACACATGCAATTTTAAAGCAAGCTTACTGTTTGAAAGTAATTGGGTGTTTTTCACCATCACATAAATCTGCTAGTGGGTGTTTGAGACTTTGAAAGTTAGAGTAGAGGCTGTTACTAGCAACTGGGGGCTTTGGAAAGAAGGAAAATTTACTACATTTGTTTAATGAAACAGGACAACTTACATGCATTCTGGAGAAATATATTGTGAACTAAGATTTCCTTCTGAAAGTACTTTCATACTAGTGAAAAACAGCATTTGTTAGGACAACATTACCTTGGGTAAAGGAGACGGTTCTTCCTATAACTACATTTCGGGACCAATTTATAGGGCAACTAATTTATGTTCATCTATTTGTACTGGTGTAACCTCATTATACCCATTTGAAAGTTCTGGGTAAGGGTCCAGGAAATAGAATACCCTCACTTTAACATTGTTATTTTTCTTTGTTGCTTGGTCAGGGAGGAAGATAAGAAGATGACCTCTCTCTCTCCCTCTCTCTGTCTCTCCCTCTCTCCTTCCCTCCCTCCCTTTCCTTTATTACTCTAAACTTTTTCTTCCCTCTCATTTTTCACTTCTTTAGCCTTTTCTTTTTCCTTTTCTCTCCTTTCATCTTTGTCTCCTCTTCTTCTTCCCTTTCTTTTCACCCATTCTTTCTCTTGTATCTCTATTGATGAAAGCATGTCTTTGGATATTTTTAATCATCAAAATAATATTCACTCAAAATTATTCTTAAAGTAATTTTGTTGTTACTTTGTAAAATGTTCTCTTGGTTCTACTTATTTCAGTCTTCATTATTTTTTTCAAGTCTTTACATGTTTTCCTAAGACCATTAAGGTCAATATTTCTTATAATGCAGTAATATTCTTTCAAAATCAAATACCACAACTTGTTCAGACTTTCCCCAATTGATGGACATTCCTGCAGTTTCTAGTTCTTTGTGACCACAAAGAGAACTGCTATAAATATTTTAGAACATATGGATTCTTTTCCTTTTTTTCATAATTATCTTTGGAAATAGAGTAAGTAGTGCTCTTGCTGGGTCAAAGGCCTATTTAGTAACTCTTTGGTCATATTTCCAGATTACTCTCCAAAATGGTTGGATCAGTTCACAATTCTACCAGCAATGAATTAATGTCCCAGTTATTCCACATCCTCTCCAACATTCCAACATTTTTCTCTTTCCTTTTGTATCATTTTAGCCAGTCTGGTAGGTGTAAAATGATATTTCAAGGTTACTTTAGTCTTCGTTATTGTTAACTTCTAAGACCTGGGACTGGTGATTTAATTGTTTGGTGTTTAATAGCTTCCCTTAAAAAATGCCATTCTTTATAAATCCCATTTCTTCCCTTACCGTTAATTATTTTACCTTTGTCATTTTGCAACTATATAATGATCCCTATAGAAAGTAAAGGAACTATCCTGGTACAGATTATAACCATAACAACAAAAATATCAAAACCTGCAGTGCAATGGAATCTATCTCTGAAAAAAAATGTCTAGAATTTGTAGAATAGCAGGCATAAATCTCCTCTGGTAGTCAACGAAGATAGATTGCTGGACATGTTTACAGTCAGAAAGGCACTAGTTAAAATCCAGCCCCAGACATTCATTAACTTTGTGAATCTGGGCAGGATACTGAACCTGTATCTCTCTCAGTTTTCCCACTCTTCCAGTGGGGTCAATACTAGTCCTTACCTCCCAGGGTTATTATAAAGATATGATATTTGTAAAGCATTTTGTAACCCTTCCAGGGTTATAAAATGTTATCATTACTATCATCATGATGATGTTGTTGAAGTTGTTGATAATGGTATAAGTAGTAGTATTTTTAATGCTTTTCACCTTGGGCAATGATAAACCAGTGTTTTGAATAGCCAAAATTCCAGATAGATATAATAAAATCTGTACTTCATTAAAGTCCTCCTCGATTTTGTGTGGAGATGATCCTACACTGACAAGAAATGCCAGGAGATCACAAGTTCCAGAAGGTTCTACCAAGCTTTGAATGTGGGTGCAGTAAGTAAACTGTTATTTGCCATCTGAGAACCAACTTATTCCTGGGTGGCCTACATAATAATGATTTTTTTTTTTTTGGCCACTGCCATCCTCAGAGATTGGCTATGGAGTTGTGGAGGAGGGTGTGTGATCTGTATCACTGAAAGGCTGACTCACATTGATGAAATGTGAGATCCTTTGTTTTAGAGTTAGAGATATAAATAGTGTCTGTATTACTACTCAAAAGCATACTGACATTCTCTCTAATCGCTAGCAGTGTATAATTTAAAGAGAACATAAAACACCTGAAGACAGGAGAGTTCCTCTTCACTTTCTAAATGAAACCAAGTGTAGTGTGAGGCATGTAAAGGAGTTTATGTATATGTGTATGCACATTTATATATATATATATATATATATATTATATACACATTCACACATATATGTATGAATGTATATGCACTTGCATGTATATATGCAAACATGTTATACATGAGTGTATGTATGTATATATGTATGTATATATCATCCTTCGGGGCCCCAGATAATGAGGAGGGATATTTCACTTCCTTGATGTTTTGTTTTTTTCTTAACTGAGAAAAACTGTAATGGATATAACAATGTTACATAAAAAGTTTTTTCTTTGAATTTGTTTTTATGTAAAAAAAATCAGTCAAGACAGAATGATGGGGAGGAGGAGAATGGGCGAGAGAAATCACTAACGTCAACATGATACGGGTTCTATTCTTAACAGCCATCAACCAGTTGTGAGCTAATATCTTCTGAGTAATCTCAATTTGGTCCTCTACATAATAAGGTGGATGGGTTTGGTGACCTCTGAGAGCCTTTCTAGACTTGAGAAAATAAATTAATTTGATAATTAGCATCTCTCATCTAAATTCCAAATATGTGTGATGAAAATAACTAATTTGATTTTCTGTTGTTTTCCCTCTTTGGTTCAGTTTGTAGTATTAGCTTGCTAACCTTTATGCATAAAATGGAGTAAAGGTGTGTATTTTCCATCTTAGAAAGTTTTTGTGAGGACAGTATGATGTATTGTTGTTGTTCAGTTGTTTCAGTTGCATCTGACCCTTTGTAACCTCATTTAGTATTTTCTTTCAACTCACTTTCTTCAGCCCACTTTCTGGAGTGGGTTGCCATTTCCTTCTAGTTCATTTTACAAATGAAGAAACTGAGGCAAATAGGGTGAAGTGACTTGTTCAGGGTCACACAGCTAGTATCTGAAGATGGCTTTGAACTCAGGTCTACCTGACTCCCAGCCTGACAACCCACTATGATACATATATATGTACATACATATATATATAATACACATACATATATACACACATATATGTATATACACATACATACACACACACACACACACACATATATATATATATATATATGCCTCAAAGAACTATATCAATTCTAGGAATAGGGAACTATGGTAGTATATTAGTATGAGCATTGGTTTTAGCATCTCCCCGATGCAGTCTCTCCATTTTTAAAATTACAATATGAAAAAATGGGCAATTAATCTTATAATGTAGTTCTGAGGAAACTAATTTCTATTCATAATTTTTTTAATATAAATTTATTTATTTAACTTTTTACATTCATTTTCACAAAATTTTGGGCTCCAAATTTTCTCCCCATTTATCCCCTCCCCCCATCCCAATACACTGAGCATTCTAATTTTCCCTATCACCAATCTGCCCTCTCTTCTATCCTCCCTCCCTTCTCTTGTCCCCATCTTCTCTTTTGCCCTGTAGGGCCAGATGACTTTCTAATCCCCATTAACTGTATTTCTTATTTCCTAGTAGCAACAACAATACTAAACAGTTCCTAAAACTTTGAGTTCCAACTTCTAGGCAATTCAATATAGGCCCTATCTGTGTAGTTTTGCAAATGACTTCCATAATAGTCATGTTGTGTAAGACTAACTGTATTTCCCTCCATCCTATCCTGCCCCCCATTGATTCTATTCTTTCTTTTGATCCTGTCCCTCCCCAAGAGTGTTGACTTCAAATTGCTCCCTCCCCACATTGCCCTCCCTTCCATCATTCCCCCCCTTGCTTATCTCCTTCTCCCCCACTTTCCTGTATTGTAAGATAGGTTTTCATACCAAAATGAGTATGCATTTTATTCCTTCCTTTAGTCAAATGTGATGAGAGTAAATTTCATGTTTTTTTTCTCAGCTCTCCTCTTTTTCTCTCCACTAAAAAGTCTCCTGCTTGCCTCTTGAATGAGAGATAATATACCCCATTCCATTTCATCCTCTCTCCTCCCACTACATTTTTCTCTCACCATTTACCTTAATTTCTTTTAAGATATGGTCCCATCCTATTCAATTCACTCTGTGCTCTCTGTCTCTGTATGTGCATGCATGTGTGTATGTGTGTGCACGCACATGTGTATATGTGTGTGTGTGTGTATGTGTGGTCCGACCAACTACCCAGATACAGAAAAGTTTTAAGAGTTACAAATATTGTCTTTCAATGTAGGAATTTAAACAGTTCACCTTTGGTAAGTCCCTTATGACTTCTCTTTGCTGTTTACTTTTTCATGCTTCTTCTCATTCTTGTGTTTGAAAGTCAAATTTTCTTTTCAGCTCTGGTCTTTTCATCAAGAATGCTTGAAAGTCCTCTGTTTCATTGAAAGACCATATTTTCCCCTGAAGTATTATACTCAGTTTTGCTGGGTAGGTGATTCTTGGTTTGAGTCCTAGTTCCTTTGACTTCTGGAATATCCTATTCCACGCCCTTAGATCCCTTAACGTAGAAGCTTCTAGATCTTGTGTTATCCTGATTGTATTTCCCCAATGCTGGAATTGTTTCTTTCTAGCTGCTTGCAATATTTTCTCCTTGACCTGGGAATTCTGGAATTTGGCCACAATGTTCCTAGGAGTTTCTCTTTTTGGATCTCTTTCAGGAGGTGATTGATGGATTCCTTGAATACTTATTTTGCCCTCTGGTTCTAGAATATCAGGGCAGTTTTCCTTGATAATTTCATGAAAGATGATGTCTAGGCTCTTTTTTTGATCATGCCTTTCAGGCAGTCCCATAATTTTTAAATTGTCTCTCCTGGATCTATTTTGCAGGACAGTTGTTTTTCCCATGAGATATTTCACACTATGTTCCATTTTCTCATTCTTTTGGTTTTGTTTTGTGATTTCTTGGTTTCTCAGAAGGTCATTAGCCTTCATCTTTTCCATTCTAATTTTGAGAGAACTATTTTCTTCAGTGAGCTTTTGAACCTCTTTTTCCATTTGACTAATTCTGCTTTTGAAAGCATTCTTCTCCTCATTGGCTTTTTGAACCTCTTTTGCCAATTGAGTGAGCCTATTTTTCAAGGTGTTATTTTCTTCAGCATTTTTTGGGGTCACCTTTAGCAAGGTATTGACCCATTTTTCATGCTTTTCTTGCATCTCTCTCATTTCTCTTCCTAGTTTTTCCTCCACCTGTCTAACTTGATTTTCAAAATCCTTTTTTTGCTCTTCCATGGCCTGAGTCCATTGGATATCTATTTTGGATGTTTGGGATACAGAGGCCTTGACTTCTATGTCTTTCCCTGATGGTAAGCATTGTTCCTCGTCATCAGAAATGGAAGGTGGGAACATCTGTTCCTCAAGAAAGTAGCCTTCTATGGTCTTATTTTTTTTTTCCCTTTTCTGGGCATTTTCCCAGCCAGTTACTTGACTTCTGAGATTCCTCTCCACCCCTGCCTAGATCTGCCCAGCTAGTGCTTGGGGTCTGAGATTCAAATGCTGCTCCCCAGCCTCAGGGCTTTCAGCGGTGGGAGGCACTGCTATTCAGTGTGAGCTTAAGTTCTGGTGCTCAGGTGGGGGCAGGGCCGCCTCCCAGGCTCTGTTCCCTCAGGGGGTTTATGTGGAGATCTTCGGCAATGGAGCAGAGCTCCTGTCTGCTCCGGGCATGTGGGGCCAACACTGCCTCTGCCGCTGCCTCTGCTGTTGCCTCCCGAGGGGGCCTGTGTTATGGAGACACCCCGCTCCCTTCGTAGCCAGCGCAGAAGTCTCTCTCACTGACCTGTAGCGCCTGTGGGTGGAGGGACCTTCAAGGCCTCCGGAGATTCCGTCCCTGAAGCCTGCTCGGATCTGCTCCTTTTGGGGCATGCAGGCAGGTCAGGGCAGGGGTGGGCTCCGCTGTCCAGTGCGTGACAGACTTTTGGGGTCGGTTTTTCAGGGCTCTCTGGAACCGAAATCTCCTCCACTGCATTGCTGCCCGGCTTGCACTTCTCCAGAATTTGTGGGGAGTTCTTTTTACAGGAAATTTATGGGCTGCGGGTTCCAGAGCTAGCATTTGTGAGTCTTCCTACTCCGCCATCTTGGCTCCTCCCCTCTATTCATAATTTTTCACAATTTTATTGATCTTTGATTTTCATATCACCATCACTTCCAAATGTATCTCTCACTCCTCCCTTTTTCAGAGAACTATACCTACCAAGAGCGAATGAGAGAGAGAGAGAGAGAGAGAGAGAGAGAGAGAGAGAGAGAGAGAGAGAGAGAGAAAGAGAATGGTTGAACAAAATATATCAACCTGTTAACTGTGTTGAATCCAATATATGGAATATTACAAATCCCAAAATATTTCCATTCTGAAGAGAAGTGATAGAGTAGTGTTGTTTTCCCTTCTTCCTTAGGGAAAAGCTTGGTTATAATACATTTATTATTTTCCTAATTTTGCTTACTTCACTCTGCATAAGTGTATGGTATAGTAGATAGATTGTTGGTCCTGAATTCATGAAGACCTGAGTTCAAATCTAATCTCAGGTCTTTACCAGCTCTATGACCTAGACAAGTCATTTAAGATTTTTGACTCAGTTTCTTCAATTACATAATGAAGATCATAATAGAGCCTTCTTCCCAGGAAAACTGTGCGAATAAAGAATGGATAATATTCATAAAATGCTGGATACAGTGTTTGGCACAAAATGATGATGATCATGATGTCATTTTTTTCAGTCATGTCCAACTTTTCCTGACTGCTTTTGGGGTTTTCTTGGCAAAGATATTGGATTGGTTTGCCATTTTCTTCTTGAACTCATTCTGAAGATGAGAAAACTGAGGCAAATAAGGTTAAATGACTTGGGTCATTTAACCAGGGTCACATAGCTACTAAGTGTCTGAGATTAGATTTGAACTCAAAAAGATAAATCATCCTGACTCTATGCTCAGCATTTTATCTACTGTGTCACCTAGTTGCCCTAAACACAGAATAACTGCTGTATGAATACTATTTATTTTTCTATCTATGTATCTTTATTATTATTATATCTTCCTATGTTTCCTGAAATTTTCATGTCCATTGTGTCTTATCCTACAGTAAAATTACATTATATTCATTTATCACAAGTAATTTACCCATTACAATTTGTGGGACATGTACTTGGTTTGTAGTTTTTTGTTAGAATAACAAAACCAAAACCAAATATATAAATGTTAAAGAATACAGAGATGTTAGACTAGTGCTTTGAAATGAAGCAGAACAAGATTGTTAACAGTAAAAATGATATGTAGATTGAATACTTGGGCAAGAGCCTACAGAGGAATGGGTGCTCTGTAAATGTGATTGGTTCCCTCTCCCTCTTACCATCTGTGGGAAGAGCTCCAGTGGTGCCTCAGGCTAAGCCAAACCCCTACACTAAAAAAGCACATCTAATAATTAGCAAGTAATGATTTTTTTCTGAAAAAAAAAATTAGCATGTAATGGAAAGAAAAAGATGTTTTATTTAATTCCAAGGGAATCAAAAGTAAATATGAAAGAAATCCATATAGATGTGTGATTTGACTTGCTCAGAAGAAATGAAGGCATATTATGAGATGGTAGATGCACCTTCTGTCACATTATTTTTTTATGAAGTCCTTTGGAATACAGAACAGCAAAACACAAGTGTTCCACATCAGATGCTCCTATAAGTACTACCCACTAGGGTTACTCTCAGATTAGTTATGCAAAATGCTGACTGAGTTTATATATGGTGGTGGTCTGAATGCTTGTACATTGGAATTAAAACAGGAGATTTAAGTATAGAGATATTTTAAGTCCATTTAGATGAGTTAAGTTAAATAGGATTTCATCAGTGACTAATATGTGCTAGGCACTATGTTAAGCTTTGGGGAGTCTATGAAAGAAAACAACAGCAAAGGAAATTTAAAAAGACATCACATTTTTCCCCCTTAAGGAGCTCATAGACAATGAAATGTGACTGAGGATTCATTGTATATGGAAAGAAAAAGAAAAACCCTTCTAATAATTAGCATGATCTCAGAGCAGCTATCCATTGCCTCATATCTCTCATATAATTTCCAATCTATATATGTGACTTTCTTCTCTACTTTATTTGGACAACTCCTTTGCAATTAAAAAAAATCCAACAAGCATTTATTAAGCACTTGA
The DNA here is from genome assembly GCA_023548195.1 of Bettongia penicillata ogilbyi. NCBI lineage: Eukaryota > Metazoa > Chordata > Mammalia > Diprotodontia > Potoroidae > Bettongia > Bettongia penicillata. Next base: position 6,637,738 of record JAJHZJ010000187.1, read on the forward strand.
GTTGTACAAGGTATTGTGACACATACTGGTATAGAGAAAAAAAGAGAAAACTATCCTTATTGTTAAGACATTTACATTCTAAAAAAAAAAAGAAATTTACATTATAAATGCTTTAATGTCTTATAATTCTTTTTAATAATAATTAAATAATTAGACATTTAAAATTTTTAATCATGAGCTTTTGCCACTGGATCTATTTTTTTTTTGTATTTCTAAGAAAATCAAATGAAAGAAAAATGTACTCTTATTCTACTTTTCTAAAGTTAATTACCCCTTCTTCCTTTTCTCATGTGTATTCTCTGTCAGAATTATGATAGAATATGGGATCCCATATGTTTTAATTTACAAACTCCTTCTCTGTAAAAATTCAAGTACAGATTCATCATTTTGAGTATATGCTATACCTCCCAATGCCTGGGGTTAAAAAAAGCTATCATGTTTAAATTTCTAGAAAATATATGATTTCACACTATTGTGGGGGGACCCAAAGAGACTTTAGGATTCTAGAGGGGAAAAAGGAAGGGGAACCTATATGCCAGAGGTGCATATAAAGAAATACAACAATACTCATTGGTGCTCAGGTATGACACTGATCCAGGGAATATTACAGATGTGGTTCTTGTGGTGCCTTTTGGAAATTTTGGGAGAACATCGAGGGCTATTATGGCCTCAAGAATTACTTTATTTTGCTCACTTTAAGCAAAAAGATAGACCCAGAAGCCAAAAAATACAGGGGAATACAGAGAGAAGATGCTGGTTCAAACGACTATTTTCAGCCCAATAAACATGATTGGAAAAGGCAACAAAATGGAAAAGACAACAAAATGAAAATTAAAGGAAAACGAAATCAGAACAGATGTTGTGAATCTGTTTTTCATGCAGAGATGCCTAAATGCGAGGAATGGCCTTCCAGGCAAGGTTGCTGAGATAATAACACTGAATTTGTTCAAGATGGTTTGATTAGATGGTGTGACAGGGGAGGTTTAGTAGTAAAAGGGGAATAAGCTGTGATGGGCCAACTGGTTTCTTTTCATTCCTTTAAAATTTCTCATGTTTTTGTTCAAGAACTGAAAAAAAACATTAAAAAAGATGGTTGTTTCTGTGTTTTCATTTTGGCCTTGGAAGGAGCAAAGAAAGCCGGCTCTGTTTCATTCACCTCATTTTCCAAATTGTTCTTTTCATTACTTACCCACCTTCATGTCCTATGAGCTGATTCAGCTGCCACCTTTCCTTTCTGTCTGACTTTATCCTAATTTTCTTCCTTGTATCACCTCATCCAACCTACTCCTACTGTGCTTCCTTATTAGATGGCCTTCTGTTCAGTGGGCCTTCTTCCTTCATCATATTTAACCCTTGCCAACATTTCTTCTTAACAGCCCTACCTTTTGCACTAAGTGGAAACAGTGCCAAGTCATCACTGAAACTGTTGGACATATGACTGTTGGATCTGCCAATTTTCATATTAAAAGACTCTGTACAAGGCAACAGCTTGGTGTTGAGCAAAGAACCAAGTACAAACCTCATGTCTGACATTGACATCCCGTTTTAGCCTGGATACATGATTTAATCCCTTTGTTAGTGTTTCACCAAATTTAAATTGACCAGAACTGCACTTGTTTATTACAACTGAGAGTGCTTTTTGCAAATAATTCAAGAAACTGATGGAATAAAAGTGGGCAAGAAAAGAGATATTATCATGAAGAAGGAATTAGCGTTAGTTCAACAAGTTATAATAAATTAGTAATAATAATTTATATAATACTTTAAGGTATATAAAGAACTTCACAAATATCTCATTCTATCCACACAGTAATCCTGGCAACCACAAATTAATATCATTATAATAATTTTGGAGAAGAAGAAATTGAGATGGGCAAAGATTAAGTGATTTGCCCAGATTCACATCACCACTAAGATCTCTCCAACTCCATATCTAACAACTGATCTTTTGTGCCACCTAGCCACAGCTAGCTTAAAATAGTAATGATATCAGGTAGTCAGGTAACAAAGTTTATTAAAAGCCTACAATGTGCCAAGCATTGTATTAAATGTTGATTAAACAGCAAAAAGCACAAGACAGTCAATGATATCAAGTAGTAGTAAAAGTAGTGATAACAACACTGATGTCAATGGGGAAGGAGAAGGGAATAAGCATTTTTAAGCCCTTACTAGATGCCAGAAACTATGCTAAACACTTCATAATATTCTCCTTTGAGCCTCACAATGGCCCTATGAGGTAGGTGCCACATCCTCAATTTGCTGTTGATGAAATTGAAGTAGGCAGAGTTGACTTGTCCTACTGGTAAGAAGTCTCTAGGGTCAGTCGGTCTTACTGCCTCCAGGCCTGTTGTTCTATCTATTCTACCACTTAGCCTCTTCAATAATAATAATTATAGTAACATTTATAATAATAATAGTTATTATCATAATTAAGCTAACATCTAACATGTAGGCTGTGCCACTTATCAGCTGTTTTATCTGAGGCAAGACACTTTTCCTCTCTAAGAATTAGTTTCCTCATCTTTAAAATAAAGAGACCTAAGGAGATAGCTTGTATGTTGTATTCCATCTCAAAATCCTTTGGGCCTATGAATACAGTGGGAATCCATAATGTAACCTTTTATTTTTCCTCATTCATTCTTGCCTGCCTACTTATACTTATGCAAACAAAGCCATGTGGAAGAGACCAATAGGCTAGAACCTAGGCAAAGAGTCAGATTGATATGAACATTCTAGAGTTGATTGAGATTCTGTTACTAAGTCCTGTCTTTCCTTAGTTCAGTTTTAACTGTTTCCTTCTTCCCTTTCACTTCCTGGCTATCATAAAAGTCTTCTCATCTGTTTTGCTGTCTCTAGTCTATCTTTCCGAATCCTATCTTCCCCATGGTTTGCTGAGTAAGTTCCTTGGAGAGTTACTTATCATCATACAACGCTTCTATTAAAAACAAATGAACCAACAATTAAAAATTTCCAGCTGCTTCCCCATTGTTTGTTGAATAAAATTTAACATAAATGACATTAAAGGCCTCTCACATTTTACTTCAAACTTCATATGCATCCTTATCTCTTGTTCCCATTTCTTTCTTTCTTTTTTTTTTTTTTGGAAGCTAACTATTTATTTATTTATTTACCCTTTTAATTAATTAATTTATTTAACTTTTTACATTCATTTTCACAAATTTTTGGGTTCCAAATTTTCTCCCCTTTTATCCCCTCCCCCACCCCAATACCCCAAGCAATCTAATTTTCCCTATCTCCAATCTGCCCTTTCTTCTGTCATCCCTCCCTTTTCTTGTCTCCATCTTCTCTTTTCTCCTGTAGGGCCAGATGACTTTCTATTCCTCCTTAACTGTATGTCTTCTTTCCTAGTTGCAACAACAATACTAAACAGTTGTTCCTAAAACTTTGAGTTCCAAATTCTCCCCATCCCTTCCTCCCCACCCATTCCCTTTGGGACGGCAGGCAATTCAATATAGGCCATATCTGTGCAGTTTTGCAAATGACTTCCCTGATAGTCGTGTTGTGTAAGACTAACTGGATTACCATCCCTTCTAACCTGCCCCTGATTGTTTCTCTTCTGTCTCTTGATCCTGTCCCTCCCCAAGTATTGACTTCAAATTGCTCCCTCCTCCCTTTGCCCTCCCTTCCATCATCCCCCCCTTGCAATATCTCCTTCTCCCCCACTTTCTTATACTGTAAGATAGGTTTTCATACCAAAATGAGTATGCATTTCACTCCTTTGTTTAGTCATATGTGATGAGGGTAAACTTCTTGTTTTGTTTTGTTTTGTTTTTTTCTCAGCCCTCCTCTTTTTCCCTCCACTAAAAACAACTCCTACCTGCCTCTTAAATGACATATAGTTACCCCCTTCCATTTCCCCCTCTTTCCTCCCACTACATTTCTCTCTCACCATTTACCTTAATTTCTTTTAAGGTATGGTCCCATCCTATTCAGTTCAACCTGTGCTCTCTATCTCTGTATGTGTGTGCATGTGTGTATGTGTGTGCATGCATGTACATGTGTATGTGTGGTCCCACCAACTACCCAGATACTGAAAAGTTTTAAGAGTTAGAAATATTGTCTTTCCCTGTATGAATGTAAACAGTTCACTTCTGGTAAGTCCCTTAAGACTTCTCTTCGCTGTTTACTTTTTCATGCTTCTTCTCATTCTTGTGTTTGAAAGTCAAATTTTCTTTTCAGCTCTGGTCTTTTCATTAAGAATGATTGAAAGTCCTCTGTTTCATTGAAAGACCATATTTTCCCCTGAAGTATTATACTCACTTTAGCTGGGTAGGTGATTCTTGGTTTGAGTCCTAGTTCCTTTGACTTCTGGAATATCCTATTCCACGCCCTTAGATCCCTTAATGTAGAAGCTGCTAGATCTTGAGTTATCCTGATTGTATTTCCACAGTACTGGAATTGTTTCTTTCTAGCTGCTTGCAAGAATTTTTCCTTGAGCTGAGAGTTCTGGAATTTGGCCACAATGTTCCTAGGAGTTTCTCTTTTTGGATCTCTTTCAGGTGGTGATCGATGGATTCTTTCAATACTTATTTTGCCCTCTGGTTCTAGAATGTCAGGGCAGTTTTCCTTGATAATTTCATGGAAGATGATGTCTAGGCTCTTTTTCTGATCATGACTTTCAGGTAGTCCCATAATTTTTAAATTGTCTCTCCTGGATCTATTTTCCAGGTCAGTTGTTTTTCCCATGAGATATTTCACATTCTCTTCCATTTTTTCGTTCTTTTGGTTTTGTTTGGTGATTTCTTGGTTTCTTGTAAAGTCATTAGACTTCATCTGTTCCATTCTAATTTTGAGAGAACTATTAAATTCAGTGAGCTTTTGAGCCTCTTTTTCCATTTGGCTCATTCTGTTTTTGAAAGCATTCTTCTCCTCATTGGCTTTTTGAACCTCTTTTGCCAATTGAGTGAGCCTATTTTTCAAGGTGTTAATTTCATCAGCATTTTTTTGGGTCTCCTTGACCAAGGTATTGACCCGTTTTTCATACTTTTCTTGCACTCTGTCATTTCTCTTCCCAGTTTTTCCTCCACCTGTCTAACTTGCTTTTCAGAATCCTTTTTGAGCTCTTCCAAGGCCTGAGCCCACCTGCCACCCCCCTGAGGTGTCTGGGGTACTGAGGCCCCGCCCTCCACGTCTTTCCTTGATGGCAGGAATACGTCCTCGCCATCAGATCCGAAGATCGGGATCATTTGCATTTGTTGGAAAAAACTCTCTATAGTCTTATTTTTCTTCCCTTTTCTAGGCATTTTCCCAGCCAGTTACTTGACTTCTGAGATTCCTTTCCACCCCCGCCTGGATCCGCCCAGCTAGTGCTTGGCCTCTGAGATTCAAATGTGCTTTCCGCAGCATGCTTTAGTTCTGGCGCTGGGGTGGAGGCAGGGCCGCCTCCCAAGCTCAGTTCCCTCAGGGGCTTTATGCAGAGACTTTCAGGAATGGAGCGGGTGGGGGTGGGGTGGGGGACCCACTTCCCAGGCTCAGTTCCTTCAGGGGCTTTATGCAGAGGCCTTCAGTAATAGAGCGGGGTGGGGGCAGGGCCGTCTCCCAGGCTCAGCTCCTTCAGGTTTTATGCAGAAACCTTCCGTAATGAAGATCTTGCCTGCTGCTGGGGGATTCCTGAGTCTCGGGCCGTTGCCACCTCAGCCGCCGCCCACCCCTCTGCCTCCGCGGCTTCCTGCCCCCGTCTCTGCCCCTGCCGCTTCCTCCCGAGGGGGCCCGAGTCACGGAAATGCTCCGCTCCCCTCCTCTAGCCCAGCCTTCTTTCTCACTGACCTGTAGCTTCTGTGGGCGGAGGGACTTTCCTGGCTGCCGGAGCTTCCGTCCCTGAAGCCTGCTCGGGTCAGCTTCTCTGGGGCCGCGGCCAGGGCAGCGTTGGGGTGGGGTCTGCTTTCCAGGGCACGATGAACCCCGGGGATGGCTCTTCAGGGCTGTCTGGCACGGAAATCTCTTCCACTCCGTTTCTGCACACCTTGTATTGACCCAGAAGTTATGGGGGTCTCTTTTTACATTAATTCTATGGGCTTTGGTTTCGGAGCTCGTAAACGTGCGTCCTTCTACTCCGCCATCTTGGCTCTGCCCCCCTCTTGTTCCCATTTCTTAGGGATGTGTTTTAGACTTGAGATTTCATTAGTTCAGAGAAGCCCATTTCAGCCTCCATTTTCTCTTTTGACCCTGCCCCTTCTCTGAAGTGTTTGCTTCTAAGTAACCTATCCTCCAATCTGTCCTCTCTTCTATCATAGCCCCTTCTCATCCCCTTTCCCCCTACTTTCCTATAGAGTAAAATACCCAATTGAGTGTGTATATTACTCCTTCCTTAAGCCAAATCTGATGACAGTAAGGTTCACTCATTCCTTCTCACTTCCCCTCCATTGTGAAATCTTATTCTTGCCTCTTTTATGAGATAGTTTACCCCTTTCTATCTCTCCCTTTCTCCTTATCCCAATATATTGCTCTCTCACTCCTTAATTTTATTTTGTAGATGTTATCCTTTCATATTCAACTCACCCTGTGCCATCTATCCATCCATCCATCTAATCTATCTATCTATCTATCTATCTATCTATCTATCTATCTATCTATCTATCTATCTATCTATCTATCTATCTATCTATCTATCGTCTGTCTGTCTATCTCCTCCAATAACCCTAATACTGAGAAAGGTCTCATGAGTTACAAATATCATCTTTCCATATAAGAATGTAAACAATTCAACTTTAATGACTCTCATGATTTCTCCTTCTTGTGTACCTTTTTATACTTCTCTTGATTCTGGATTTTGAAAGTCAAATTTTCTATTCATCTCTGATCTTTTCAGCAAGGATACTTTAAAGTCCTCTATTTCATTGAAAATTCATGTTTTTCCCATGAAGGATTATACTCAATTTTGCTAGGTAGGTTTTAATCCTAGCTCCTCTGATCTCCAGAATATCATATTCTAAGTCCTTTGATCCCTTAATGTAGAAGCTGCTAGATCTTGCATTATCCTGATTGTATTTCCACAATACACAGATTGTTTTTCTGACTGCTTGCAGTATTTTCCTTGGGAACTCTGCAATTTGACTATAATATTCCTAGGAGCCTTTCTTTTAGTATTTATGTCCAGCAGTGATCACTTAATTTTTTCCATTTCTATTTTACCCTCTGGTTCTGGAATATCAGTGAAGTTTTTGTTGATAATTTCTTGAAAGATGATGTCTAGGTTCTTTTTTTTTTTTGATCATGGCTTTCAGATAGTTTTGAAATGATCTTTCCTGGATGTATTTTCCAGGTCAATTTTTTTTTCTGAGATATTTTTCTATTTTTTTTTTCATTCTTTTGGTTCTGTTTTCTAATTTCTTGATTTCTTATAAAGTCATTAGCTTCCATTTCCTTCATTCTAATTTTGAAGAAATTATTTTTTTCAGTGAGCTTTTGGACTTTCTTTTCCATTTGGCCAATTATGCTTTTAAGGTATTCTTCTCCTCACTGAATTTTTGGACTTCTTTTGCCATTTGAGTTAGTCTATTTTTTAAGATATTTTCTTCAATAGTTTTTGGGTCTGCTTTAGCAAACTATTGTCTCAATTTTCATGATTTTCTTGCATCACTTTCATTTCTCTTCCCAATTTTTGCTCTACTTTTCTTATTTGATTTCAAAATCCTTTTTGAGCTCTTTCATGGTCTACAACCAATTCATATTTTTCTTAGAAGCTTTTGATATAGGAGCTTTGACTTTGTTGTCTTCTTCTGGCTATATTGATCTTTTTTGTCACCAAAGTAAAATTCTATAGTCTGAGCTCTTTTATGATATTTAATCATCTTCCCAGCCAAATGGTTGACTTTCTAACTCTTTATCCAAGTAGTAGTCTGTTTCAAGTGGATATGGGGATGGGGGTGGTTTTACTGACCTAGGCTTCAGGGATTTTTTTCATCAATCATTGGATCCCCCACTGTCTATTGACCCAGAGCTCTGGAAGCAGCCTCTATCGCTGCTGCTACTGCTGTTGCTGCCACCACCATTGGCTGTCACTTCCACTCCTCCCCACCCCTCAGAGTCGAGGCCAGATGCAGCCAAACCATATGCTCCTTTTTCACCCTGGTACCACAGTTTTCTCACCAACCTTTTTGGTGCTTGTAAGTTGAGATATCTGGAAACTGCCATACCTGCCAATGATTGAGTCCCCTGAGGCCTGCTCAGGTCCATTGGTGCCAGAGTGGCCCATGCCAGACTATGCTCCACTCCCTGCTTAATGTGATTCAGGTAGTCTTGGGCTGGGGATTTGTTTCACTCTGTCACTTCGTGGGTTCTGTAGCTTTAGAATTTGTTTAAAGTCATTTTTACAGGTATTTGGAGGGCTTTGGGGGAGAGTTCATTGAAGTCCCTCCTTTTTCTCCACCATCATGGCCTTACAGATCCCTTTTGCATTGGCCAAGAATAAAAACTTTGGATAAGAATTGGATGAAGTCATCCATGAAACAAAAATAGCAGAATAAATTCATAAAGGTGTGTGTATGTGTGTGTGTGTGTGTGTGTGTGTGTGTGTGCATGTGTGTGGTGATTGATAAATAGATAGATACGCACATAGATATGTAGATACATAGATAGAGATATAGACATAGATAGATGGATAGGTGGATTTACCTGTCTGTCTATATCTCTATAACATCATACTGGGCATACTTCTATTGATCAGTTCCTTCTCTGGATGTGAATTTCATCTTCATAGGTGCTTCATAGTTGATTTGGATTTCTATAATATTCAGAATAGCTTAGTCATTCATGAATATTCTCTGAATAATATTGCTGTTATACACAATATTATCTTGTTCTCATTTTACTTTTCATTATATCATGCCAGTCATTCCATTTTTTTCAAAATCAGCCTGCTCATCATTTCTTACAGCCCAGTCACAACTATATACCCCAACTTTGTTTTTGCCGTTCCCCAACTGGTGGACATCCCCACAATTTCTAGTTCTTTGTCACCACAAAGAGAGCTTCTGGAAATATTTTAGAACATATAATTTATTTTACTTTTTCCCCTGATCAGCTTGGGAAAGAGAACAAATAGTAGTATTAATGGGTTAAAGAATACATATGCAGTTTTATAACTCTTAGGGCATAATTCCAGATTGCTCTCCAAAATGGTTGGGTCACTTCATAGTTCCACCAACAGTGTATTAGTGTACTAATTTTTCCACATCCTGTGCAACATTTGCCATTTTCCCCTTCTATCATTTTAGCTGATCTGATAAGTGTGAAATGGTATCTCAAAGTTGTTTTAATTTGCATTTCTCTAATCAAAAATGATTTAGAATATTTTTATATGACCACATACAGCTTTTATTTTTCCATTGCAAAACTGCCTGTTTACATCCTTTGACTATTTATCAATTGCAGAATGACTCATTTAAAAAAATAGATTTGACAGTTTTCTATATATTTGAGATATGATACCTTTATCTGAAGAACTATTTATAAAATTTTGCAGTTTCTTGCTTTTCTTCTAATCTTGTGATTTTGTGTGTACAAAAACTTTTTAATTTTATGTAATCAGAATCATCCATTTTATATCCCAATGCTTTTTATCTCTTGTTTATTTATAAATCTATCACTTATACATGCTTGATAGGTAATATGCTCTAAGTCTTTCTTTTTCCTCTAATTTAATTATGACATCCCTCTTTTTGTCTAGGTTATGTATCCATTTTGACTTTATCTTGGTAAATGTTATCAGATATTGGTCTATACCTAGTTTCTGCCAGACTGATTCCCAGTTTTCCCAACAACTTTTATCAAAGAGCATATTCTTATCCCAAAAGCTTAAGTCTTTATATTTACCAAACATAAGGTTATTATAATCATTTAGTACTGTGTATTATATGTCTACATTGTTCCACTGATACATCTTTCTGTTTCTTAGCCAGTATCAAAAAAGTGCCATCTTATAATAGTTTAAGATATTGTACTACTAGACATCTTTCCATTACATTTTTACATTTATTTCTTTTATAGTCTTGAATTTTTGGTCTTCCAAATGAATTTTGTTATTTTTTTTAATAATTTGATAAAATATTTTGGTCATTTAATTGGGATGACATTGAATAAGTAGATTACTTTAGATGAAATTGTCATTTTTATTATATTAGTTCTGTCTACCTATGAATAATATTTCTGCAATTATTTAATCTGACTTTATTTGTACAAAAATGTATTTTATAATTATGTTCGTGTAGTTCCAGGGTTTGTCATGATATGTCTACTCCCAGGTATTCCATGTGTTTTGTGGTTATTTTGAATATGGTATCTTTTACTATTTCTTCTTGCAGAATTTTGTTGGTGATATATAAAAATGCTGATGTCTTATGTGTGTTTATTTTATATCCTGCTGCTTTCTAAAATTGTTGCAACTATCTTTTTAGTTGAATCTCTAGGATTATCTAAGTAGGTCATCATGTTTTATTATCTTATTTACCCATTCTAATTCCTTTAACTATTGAATAATATTGGTGATAATGAGCATCCCTGTTTCAATCCTGGTCTTACTGGGAAGGTTTCTAGATTATTTTCATTACAAATAAAGATTACTGATGATTTCAAGCATAAAAAAACTGATGTTTCTTAATATTTTAAGGAAAAGTCCATTTATACGTATACTTTCAAGTGTTTTAGATAGGAACGAGTGTGGTATTTTGTCCTGCATCATCTATTGATACAATCATTTTTGTTAATTTTATTATTGATGTAATCAATTATGTTAATAGTTTTCCTTATATTAAAGCATATCTGCTTTCCTGGTATAAATTCCACTTGGTCACACTGTATAATCTTTGTGATATATTGTTGTCTCCTAGCTAGTATTTAATTTAGGATTTTTGCATCCATGTTAAATGGTGAAATTGGTCTATAATTTCCATTCTCTGTTTTTAGATTTTCAGGTTTAGGTATCAGTGCTATATATTTTATAAAGGGAGTTTAATAAGACTCTTTGTCTATTATTTGTAATAATTTATTTCATACTAGAATTAATTGATCTTTAAATGTTTGGTATAATTCACTTGTAAATCCATCAGGTCCCAATGCACTTACCCACTTTGGAAACTCATTTATGGATTGTTCAATTTCTTTTCTCTAAAATAGGTTTATTTAAATATTGTTTTTCCTCTTCTGTTAATCTAGGCAATTTATAATTTTGGAAGTATTCTTGCATTTCACTTAAATTGTTAAATTTATAGCCTTATAATTGGGCAAAACAACTCCATATTATAACTTTGATTTCTTCTTCATCAGCGATATATTGGCCTTTTTCATTTTTTTGTACTAGTGATTTTATTTTCTTCTGTTTTTAAGTCATATTAACCAATGGTTTATTTGTTATACATTTTTTTTTCATAAAACCAACTCCTAGTTGTTTTTTTGTTAACAAATTCAATGTTTCTTTACATTAAGTTTTATTAATCTTACCTTTAATTTTTAGGATTTGCAATTTGATATTTAATTGCAGATTTTTAATTTTCTAGTTTTTTAAATTGCATCCATTGCTAACTGCTTTTCCTCTTTTTTATTATTTAAGCATTTAAAGAGATAAATTTTCCTCTGAATTACTGCTTTTGCTGTATTCCATAGGTTTTTCAATGTTTTCTCATCATTATCAATGTTTTTAGTAAGATCATTTATTTTTCTATGATTTGTTCTTTAACATGCTCATTCTTTCAGATTAGCTATTCAGCCTTCAATTAATTTTAATCAATATTTCCATGGTCCCCTATTAAATATGATTTTATTTCACTATGTTCTGAAAAGAATGCATTTATATTTTTATATTAATTATAAAATGTTTGTGCTTTAATATATGGTTACTTTTTATATAAATGTTATGTACAACTGAAAAAAGGGTATTCTTTTCCATTTTTATTCAATTCTCCCTAGTTATCTATCATCTGGCTTATCTAAGATTCTATTCATCTACTTGATTTCTTTCTTATTTATTCATTGGTTAGAGTTATCCAGTTCTGAGAGGGAAAGTTTGAACTTCCTCACTACTATAGTATTGCTATATATTTCTACATATTATTCATCTTTTCCTTTAAACATTTGGATGGCATATCATTTAGGTCTTATAGGTTTAGTACTGACATTGTTTCATTATATACAATGCCTTTTATCAAAATATGGTTACTTTCTTTAGTTCTTTTAATTAAATCTATTTGCTGTAACTTTTTTTGAGAACCTGATTGCTACCTCTTTTTTTTTTTTGGCACTAGCTGAAGCATAACAAATTCTATTCCAGCCTGTTTTACTCTGTATATATCTCTTATTTTTAAATATGTTTCTTATAAACAATTTATTGTTACATTCCAGTTTTTGATGCATTCTGCTATCCATTTCCATTCTCTTGGTGACTTCATCCTATGCTCATTCAAAGTTATAATTACTAATTATGTATTTCCCTCCATTCTATTTTTTCTTCACTGTTTACCCTGCTCATCTTCTCTTTTTACTCTATCCCTCTTCAGATGTCTAATTTACTTCTAACCACTGCTTCTTTAACCCATATCTCTTCTAAATCTCTCTCCCTTATTCTCTCTCCTCTTATTCCTTATATTACTTCTTCCTCTTATTCCTTAAACTACTTACCTTACTGAGTCTCTACTTTATCTTATCCCATTGCCCTCTTATTTCTCATTCTGCACCTTTCTGTAGAGGCCCCTCTATTATCCTATCCCCTCACCCTCCTATTTCTCTGTAAATTAAGAAGACTCTTATACCCTTTGAGATGTGTATGTTATTTTCACATTAATCTAATTTTGGTGAGAATAAAATTCCAGCTCTACCAGTCCTCTACTTCCTCCTCCGCTCACTGTAAAAGTTCCTTCATTCACATCTTAAGTCTTCAATCTTTAAATATTCAACTAGATTTGTGGTTTACTGGATGCAGCCATAACTAAAAAATAGTATTACATATAGAATAAATATAAATCACAAAAATTATTAACAATAATAGTGATAGCTAACATTTATATACTTGATTATATGTCAGGCAGTGTTCCAAAAACTTTACACTTATTATCTCATTTGAACCTCACAAGAATCTTGGGAGTAGGTGCTAATATTATCCTCATTTTACAGAAGAGCAAACTGAGACAAACTGAAGTCCTCCTGATTCCATGCCCCGTGCTGTATCTATTGCACCACCAACCTGTTCTTGGTTTAAAATATAGCTTAATTAAAAAAAAAAACAAGTTTTATATTGAGAAATAGAAGACCTGGATTCAAATGCTTTCCCTATTTTTCATTTAAGAAATATTATCTTGCAAGAGTCACCTTTCTCTCCATGACTTAGTTTCTTCATTTCTAATCTCAGTTTAGATGTTCTCTGAGATCACTTCCAGCTCCAAACCTTTTATCCAACGGAGAAAATTATTCATATGCATTATCTGTGTGCTCCTTAGGCCCTGTTCATAATTTATTATGATAAGGTTATTTACTTGTCTTTACCTATTTGATGGTAGGCATGTCATGCCATATCCCTAGACCCATTTCATCAACTGTAAAATAAGGGAGTAAACTATCTGATCTTTAAGGTTCCTAAAAGTTCAAAATCTCTTGTTCTATTTCTTTTTAATCATCCCCACCTACTCTTCCAACTATAAGTGCATCTTCTTTGTTCCTCACATGATTATGCATTCCTAGCACAAACCAGACTGACATCTTTAGTATTGGTTTTCCTGAAATCAGTAGATATTCATTTCCTGGAAATAGTTTCTAATCTTCTCATGTGCTGCAATATTTTGCAATTTCCCCTGTATATCCTGCAAGTTGCCTTCAATTCTCTGAACTACTTTGTAAATATCTGCTTTATTTGCTGTAAAATATAGCCCTAAGTTCTGATAAAGTCTTTGAACAAGTGGCTAATAAGGACTTGGTCTGTCTTTAGAATGTCATGGTTCTCTTATCTTTTAGATGGAATCCCATTATCAGGTGTTTTTCTCTCTTTGAAATGTCCTCTGTACTGATCCTGAAATAAATATTGAAGAAGTTGTAATAATTTCCTTTTCAGACACTTTGGGTTGCCTGGATAAGGAAAGATCATAGACCATGTTAGTCACTTAACGATTTTAATGGATTATCAATTTTCTGTTACCAAAATCTCCTTCATTGCCTCATTGGACCCAAAGATGAACTTGGGTTTGGAAAGACTATTAAATAAGAATTCAATCCTTCTGGAAGCTAGAAAGCTTCAGGTATAGATTGGAAAGTAAAATACAGAATTATCTACTCCACTATCACACACACACATTGATCTTTTTTTTCAATGCAATCAGGGCTAATTGACTTGCCCAGGATCACATAGCTGGTAAGTGACAAGTATCTGAGGCCAAATTTTAATTCAGATTCTCCTGACTTCAGGGCCAGTGCTCTATCTATTGTGCCACCTAGCTGCCTCCCATATGAATTCTTTACTGGTTGTCCTATGAGATTCAGTTATTTCACCTTTCAATTTCTCTGGTCATTATCTAAATGATATTACTTAAGGTTTACTATAATATATTATATTACATTTAATATATTATTTACTATATACAGATATTTTAAAATATTATTTAAATTTAAATAATTTTTTATAATGAAAGGTTTAATATAACTTTCTACATTTAAAAATAGCATCTGTATAAATATAGGTTGTGTATCAATTAATGTGAAATAGACTTGGACTTTATAATCAAGGGCCTGATCAATAGGAGTCAAGAGTGTGGAAGGGCAACTAAAAAAGTTAATGAAATCTTGGGCCATCTCTATGAAGAACTAGAGACATGAGCATCTTCAGCCTTAGATAAATGACATCTGTAGTACTATGTTCCATAATGAATTTAAGATGGATGTCGGTTAATGATGTCAAATGTCATTTGAAATTATAAATCTATGGGTTCCTGCCATATACTTTTTCTGGGCACCACATTCTTTTTGAAGACAACACTTCCTCCCAATAATGCAGAATACAATCTTAGTATTTTTCTTAACTCCTTACATTTACTCCATGTATCCAGTAAGTTTTTCTTTTCCTATCTTCATAACATCTCTGACATCACTTTTGACATTTAGGTTACCAAATTCTTCTAGTTTAACCTGTTTCCCTGGATGAGAAACAGAGAGAAGGCTACTTTGGTTTAGCCTGAACAACATAGCAAGAACATGAGCTAAGGTGGTCACCATCTCACCAGAGAGAAGAAAGAGAATGCATAATGTGTGAAAAAGTAGAAATTACAAGAAATAAGAATATATGGGGTGAAGGAGAAAGAGAGGAGTCAATAATAATACAAAGGATATAAATGTCGGAGACTGCAAGGTAGTCCTACCTTTAATAGAAATAGATAAGTTTGAAGGATCGGAAGGATTTTTTGTAGAAAAGTGGGGAAGATAATGAGCTCAGTTTTGGAAAGGTTGAGTGGGAGATGTCCCAGGAATGTTCAGCTCAAAATAGCCAATAAAGCATATGCTGTGTGAATGTTTTACTACTATGACTACTGTTGCTGCTGCTGCTACTGCTACTACTACTACTACTACTACTACTACCACTACTACTACTACTGCTACTACTACTAGTACTACTACTACTACTGCTACCTTCCTAGAAGCCTAGAAATGGAAAAACCTCAGAAGTCATCTTCTCTGTCCTCTCAATGAAACATATGAATCTATGGGAGCCAAGAAAGTTGCCAGTGCTCACTCTATTGTGCATTTTTCCTGACTATACTGTTTAGGGCAGAAAAGAGATCATCAACATTCTTAGTCTTTAAAAATAGACTTTAGTAAAAGGAGTAGGATGTGGTAGACAGAGTGCTTGACTTTGAATGGACAAGACTTGTGGTAAAACCCTGCTTCTGACATTACTAGCTGTGCAAATTTGGAAAGTCATTTAACCTCTCTCAGTCTCAGTTGACAAGGATAATAATAGTACCTACCTATCATCATTGTAATGAGGTACACCTGAGGTAATGCATATAAAGTAATTTGCTAACATTAAATATATATAACTATTATTATTAATTTTTAGGCTATCATATGATTGCATGGATAAGACTGAGGCACCCTAAAGTCATTAAAAGAATGCTAGGCTTGGTATCAGGAGAACATGAGGCTCTACTTCTGGCTCAGCTATTTTTCAGCTATTTAGATCTAGATAAGTCACTTTGTATTTCAGTTTCCTCATCTGAAAAAAAAAATGAAGGAATTGGACTCAAAGGCTTTCAGCTATATATCTCTAATCTAGTGACATCATTTTTTTTTTCCTTTCTATCCAGGCCAGTTAGAATAGACACTCCTTGAGATCAGCAATAGTACCATTCTTATCTTTGTATCCTTAGTACTAAACATGGTGGTATGCTCATTTTAGGAATTTTAAGCAATTTTTGTTGGATTGATTTGAATTTGATTACCCAGTTTAGATCTATAGGGGATCTAGCAGGCCTTATTCTATTATTTTATAGTTCAGGAAACTGGCACTAGGGAATTGAAGTGACTTGTTCAAGATTACCCAATAAATGGCAAAATTCGGATTCAAACTCACATCCTTTGACTTCAATTCCAATTTTCTTTCTATTGAACTACTCTGCTTATTGTTTTTCCTTAGGAAAAAAATATCTTCTACTATAGAAAATACTGAAAATTGTAATTACTGAAAATATTCACTTTGAGGGTTTGTATCCCTGGTGCCTGGCACAGTGCCTTGAGTATTGTAGACACTTAAGACATATTTGCTAAATTACACTGAACACAAGAATCAGTCAATAAGCCAAGTAGACTTACTGAAAATCTGCTAACATATCAGTACATTGGGATCATTCCACAGTTGTGCTGTGTGGCATCATAATAGAAAACCATCTTAAAGATGCAATTATATCCTTTAAATGCACTTGCTCTGAGGCCAAAGGAGAGATAGCTCCACAAAGAGGTCACCTTCTGGCTAAAAACTTGACAGATATTCCCAGTGTACTCGACTGAGGAATGGAGGAGAAAGGTAATACTTTGTCCAGTTTCATTATGTTGCAGCACAGTTACTTGTGGTAATCGTTGTTTTTCTTTCTCTAACTGATCTGTAAAAAAGAAACAAAAACAAACAGCAGCAAAAACAAATGTAATAGCCCTTGTGATATTCACTGGGAGGGAACTGAAGACCAAAGGGTAATTTTAGCTTTGTGTGATTTCTTTCACTACTGTATTGACTCTTCCTTATAAAAACAGAGGTATCCAGGTCAGAACATTCAGTCCATAAAAGAAGAAACTCTTGCTACAAACCTATACTTTGGGAGTAGTAGAAGATATAAAAGTGCTTTCATTGACTACCTCTTGGGAACTTTTATTTCAAGTATTGGCAAGTGTTTGTTTGTGTGTGTGTGTGTGTGTGTGTGTGTGTGTGTGTGTGTGTGTGTGTGTGTGAAACAATTGAATCATTGTGAGTAAAGATGAGGAAAAATTCATCTGGAAATGAGAAGCATTGGAATTCTCTTCCCATTTGGTGGTGGTCAAAGCTGGGTCAGTTCAATTTAGGGGTAAGAATAGAATGAGCTGTTAGCATTTTACTCCAGGGTACTGAGAATGAGAAAGCATCCTTTTCCTTCTCTTAGTGGCCACAACCCAAGTGAATTTCTCTCTGTCTCTCCCCATCTCCAGCAATTATGGCTTGTTCTCACCCCACCCCTAACCTGGCTCAAACTGTCCTCCCAGTTCTACATTTCCAGCAGTAACATAGAGTAGTAACATTTCCAGAAACAGAAAACTCATGGCAGTAAGGGGCCCATTTTTGGTACCCCCTCTCCCTCATAATGGTCATCTTATAAGTAATATCCTTTTAGCTCCTCCCCTACCAACCTCCTTACCTTCTTGTTTCAGGCCCTAGAATTCCTTACTGGGAGGGAAGACCCTCAGGGTTGCATCATTTTCCTGATGTCATCTCTGAGCTGCCTGAATGGGGACCCAGCCAGTTGGGTAACTCAGAAGAGAGGTAAATTTTGGTGGCCAGAAGCTCCCTAGTTAACTTGGCTAGATTCCTTCCTTCCTTTCTTTCTCTCCCTTCCTTTCTTTCCCTTCCTCCATCACTCCCTCCCTTCCTTCCTTCCTTCCATTCTTCCTCTTTTCCTTCCTTCCTTCCTTCCTTCCTTCCTTCCTTCCTTCCTTCCTTCCTTCCTTCCTTCCTTCCTTCCTTCCTTCCTTCCTTCCTTCCTTCCTTCCTTCCTTCCTTCCTTCCTTCCTTCCTTCCTTCCTTCCTTCCTTCCTTCCTTCCTTCCTTTTCACCCATTTCACTCTCAGGCTAATAGAGTAGACCACATTAGGTCCTTCCCTAAGCATCACTTGATGACTATATTTTGAACCCTCCTGCCTCAGAGTGAATGTCAATGGTAACTGTTTCACTTTTGACTAGCAACCCTGAGGGTCCTTCCCTCCCAGTTTTATTTTATTTTATTTTTTCTAATTAAAGAACCATCCCTTGACTGACTTTTTAAAGAGTTCTATTTGCTGAATGGACATTACCTCTCTCAAAGTGAGTACCTGAAAAGGCCTTAGCCTAAAAAGGCCAGGTTCTCCCACTGAATCCTGGGTCATTTGCAGTCATCCTAATGAATGCCAGGTCACTGGATCCAGATGAGAGGAGAAAGTGAGGCTGGTGACTTTGAACAGCCCTCCCTCAAATCAAAGTGAACTGCAATTCATGTCATCATGATTTTCCTGATATCACAATCCTCTTTGAAAATGAAGGACAAATGCAGAATTCTTTAGTTGTCTCTCTTCAGACCTATGCCCAAACAAGAGAGACAGCCTTTCAGTCAATGACTTAAAAATTTAATATGCAAGAATACTATGCAATGATTGACATTACTAGATTACTTTATGGCTTGCAATTTAGCACACATGTATGTTCTCATGTGATCCTCACAACCATCTAAGGAAGGCATGAGAGGTGTTATTATCCCCATTTTACATGTTAGGAAATGTAGTCTAGGGGAAAGAACTTGCCTAATATTATATAGCTGGGCAGTTTTCCAACTCTAGTCTTTGAAGTATTCCCATCAAGGTACCAGGCTGCCTCTGAGCCTGAATATTAAAGGTCATGAACAAGGACTTCAACAACCACCACAACAATGGAATAACTATTATAACATGGCCATATTTCTGATCATACTTTGTAAGGCAAGAAGAAGAGAGGAAGCCAAATGAATATGAGATTCTTGGTCACCTAACAGTATAAGAAAATTTTAGAGGCATTCCATCCCAGCTTTCTACATTTCTGATATTTGGAGCAACTCTCCTAATTATATGCCCTCTCTCCAATCCCTTGTTTTAAAACTAAAATGAAATAAAAGATTCAGGGCTGGAATCCAGGTGAAGTTATAATCTGGTGTGTTACAGCAGAGATGCATTCTGTGTATGAGTTGGACTAGGTATCCATCAAGGTCCCACACAACTCTCAAATTCTGTTTAATTCTATGATCCTGGAAGCACTGAATATCCATGTAGGACTGGCATTTACTTGAGCTATGTCTCAAAAATATTCTCATCCAATGTCTTATGTCCTGCACAGGAGTAACAGGATGGGGTTCATGCTGAGATAGTTTGTCCTTTGGGTTGATCTCTAAGGTAAAGAATACAAATATGATGCTATGTCTGTGGTTCATGTTAGTAACTATAAATTTGAATATGAAGGAAAATGTTCACATGGTTTCACTTTTGAGCCATTAATTCACTAGTAACTGTAGTTCTTCTGAGTGCAGTGTGGTCTAATGGAATACAGAGTTTTTAGAGAATTTATCTTGAACTTGACTGTTGGTACTTGTAATACCTTGAGCAGGTCATTTAACTTTTGTTGATATTAATTTCTCTCTCTTAAAAATGAGGGAGATAGAATAATGGACCTCTGATGTCTCTTTTAGCTTTCAATACAAAACTTATCCCCTACCCATTTTCTAACATTTTATTTGTGAACTTTTAAGTAAGTTATTACTGTTAGCTTATGTTGAATATTCAAGTCAATAAGAAAACCCAAACTTTCCTTAGAGGTCTTTAAGCAATGGTTAAATGACCCTTTGTTGGGTATTTCACCAAACTGACTCTTTGGATTTAAGCAAGACTAGGTAGGTAGATGGTACAGGGGATTTGGATGTGGGTCTTGGAGTTAGCAAGACCTGAGTTCAAATCCTGTCTCAGTTTCTTACTAACCTGGTGCAAGATAATTCATCTTTATGTCTCAGTTTCCTTGTTTATAAAATAGAGATGATAATAACATTTACTTCATCAGAGTTTTGAGAGGATCAAATGAATTAGATCTGGAGAGCTTTGTAAATTGATATATAAATGCTTTAAATTGATATATAAATGCTAGCTATTATTTTTGTTCTTGTCATTGTTAAATGGCAATTGAAGTCTTTTCCAATGCTGAGATTTTGTGAAATTATTGAAACATCTGAGACTTTGTGAGATCTGCCACAGTGTTTTCACATATTTTAATACTAGGAGTTCTATATATTCTTTGGGATCTAGCTATAGTGAAAAATAATTCTCAGAGCTTGTGCACAACCCCCACCCCTCTTCTGCCTAGATAGCCCAAGGCAGGGAGTTGTCTGGTACTGATGAGAGACTGGTCAGATAGAACAGGTATTTCTTCTGTCAGGATGGTGGGATGATATCAGCCCCTGTTGAAAAGGTATTAAATGACCTAAGTCACATACTCAGGCATATTAATTTAGCCAACCTCCCAGTGTGTTAAACAGAGTTGATTGGTATCCCTTGGGAACACCTACTCTTCAAAGGTCATATAATCCTGTACTCCTAAATCCCAAACCAAGACAATTCTGGACTGGCCCATTATAGGGGCTAGTTCTGGAATGCAATTCCCATGCAATGCATGTCAAGCCACCTTGAGAGAAATTAAACTGTGGACACAAGCATTCTAATTTAGTTTATGTCTTTCTTAGAACAGATCTTGTTTTAAAATTGTAGTTCAACACTGTGTACCTCTTTAATTCATTCTACTCAGTTTTCTTCGAATTTTATTGCAAATATATGACCTAATTAATTTTTCTTTAAGGAAATTTGATTTTCTCAACACTTTATTAAATCAACTTTACAACATTGGGCATACCAGCTGTACACAAACAGCAGGCATATTCCCCTCATACCAAATTACAGAAATAGATAGGAATGTTGACAATGTTATATCGCTACTTTCTTTTAATTCAAATTAGTAAACTTTTATGAAGAACTTACTATGTGCAGGGCACTGAAGGTGCAAAGGCAAAAGTGAGGCACTCCCTGGTCTCATAAGGCTTATATTCAGATGACATATATACTGTGTATCATTATACTGGCTATACACACAACACACCACCTATATTTTGGAATTGATGTAGAAAATGCATAACTTAAAATAACACAATGCAGTTTGTAAACTATATGATCCATAAGGGAAGAGAGCCAAAAATTCACTGTGAACAAACATGATTTGTATAATCTTTGCATAATTCATAGGAAGAAAAATTACCTAGAAAAAAATCTGTTTGTATCTTCAAAACAGTGGTTGGATCTGCCATTAATCCTCAAGATATGCTAGTTGTCTTAAAATACTTGAAGGATTTTCATATATAAATAAAAGGATATTAGATACATTCTGATTGGTGCTGCAGAGACAAAAGAGCTGGGAATAGGGAGTTGAAAAAAGGCAATTAGACTAAATAGTTAGGAAAAACTTCCTAATAAACACCAAGTGCAGAACCATGCATATAGTAGGTACTTCATGTATCTTTGCTGCATTCAATCAAATAGGTTCAAATTGGAATGGCCAGCTCAGGAGAGAGTTGACTTCTCTCCATGGATGTTTTCAAGGGTAGCCTGTAAAACCATTTATGGGGGATGCTGATTAGAGAGATAACTTCTAAGTAGAGGTTGGAATTGGTGGCTACTTAGTTCCCTTCCAACTAATAGTCTGTGAAATGAAAATTCCAAATTTTATTGTAATTATAATTTTGCACCATATGACATTTTATTTTTTTGATCAAACTTAGTCATTCAAGAGACTTCTTAACCAGTGGTCTGTGAACTTTTATATACTAATTAAAAAAAAAATTGATCACTGCATTTCAATAGATTTGGTTTCCTTTGAAATCTTGTGCATTTAATTTCATATATAAAAAAAGCTGAGAAGTTTGGGGAGCAAAAATGTTGCATGGAGATTGATGTTCTACTGGCAGCAGAATATCAGTTCTAGAGAATTAAGAAAATTGGTTGACATTTTGGCCCATGCTCTTGGTGGAGAAAAGCAAAATGAGAAATCCTCAAACCAAGATTCTCAATGTCCACGCACTATTCCCTCATCTGTTTCCTTGGAAGATGAATTTTGGATTTTATTTAAATTGACAATGTGTTTGTATTTTTAGTTAAGGATCCAAAGGAATTGTGTTCATACAATTTTATTCTGGTAGGCTTCATTATTAAGAAACAGAAATGCATGCTGGCAAGTCACTCACTGAAAAGATGTCAGCTCTGAGTAAAATGGAAATATAATGAGCATAGCTGATGTTCACTTAATGTTTATATGTTATCTTCCATCCAGCATCTCACTTGATCCTTATGTCTACAGTGTACGTAGTTGGGGTAGACTTATATCCATTTTTAAGAGAAACACACTGAATCATGGAGAGGTTAAGCAATTTGTTTAGGGTCAACTAGTAGTAAAGAACAGAGTTGGGATTAAAGCTTTCCCTTTATTTCTGACTCCAAAGCCAAGTGCTTTCCAGTCAACTCCTGCATGCTATATCACTATAGGATAGATCTATAATGAGCATTTTTGGTACTCACAATAAGTTGGAAGAAAACGAGGGATTTTTATTTAAAGACTGAGGCACTTGATGGAAGAGACTAGAGCAGATGTGATTGCTAGGACAGCTGCTTCATGAGGTTGGGAGAAAGTTCCCCTCAGTATAGTGTTGGCTATATTCTGGGAAAAGAGACAAGAATAAAACACTACCTGTCTTCAGTGAGCTTCTACTGTCTAGGGGTGTGGTAATTTCAGGAGTGAAATAACTCCAGAAATGAAGGGGCACACTGTGATGAAAAACTCTGAGTAGGAGATGGCAATCGAATGTACCCGTGAAGGGAAACTTAGGGGAAAAAAGAAGGACTGAGGAAAAACTATATTCTAGACTTATGTGAATTCAAAGAGGTTTTATTCCTTTACTCCTAGGGCTTCACTAAACACTAAACTCCCAGGGGTTCTCTCTGATAGGAGATAGCATACATATTATGGTTGGGTGTGAAGTCTGGCTGGAATGTAGTGTTGAAAGGGGAGTAATATGAAATAGGGCTAGAAAAGTAATTTGTAAGCAGATTATGGAAGGCTTTTAATAACACTACAAAAAAGTGAGTAAATCTTAATTAGTGACTCATTTTCCCCTAATAAATGAGTATTTGCTTTTGGGTACCTACTGGGTACCAGCTATTCCACATAAAACTTATGGTACTATATCAGCATAATAGTTTTATTTCCATATTAACATTACCTTGTAATTGACAAGTTCACTGTTTACTTTTTATCTGAAAGAGAATCTTAATATTTTTTAAAATGTCTTTTATATTGCAAATTTAAGGACCAGTAACTTGAAATATACAAATAAAACAAGAAAAAAGTTGTATAAAAACTTTCAATAATTAGTTGCATAAATGCACAGATGCATAATTTTAAATTATAATAAAAATTTTTGCCACCTTCTACATTTTCTTTTGTTTTCTTTTGTCCTTACTAAGTATTGATTCTGTACCTAGAATCTTTGTGTCTTAATTACTTCCTAAGGCATATCCACTAGTTCATAGATATGATGAAATCTGTATTGGAGGAAGAATTTTCCATGCCAAGAGATTCCCACATTGGCAATCACATATCCCTAATATAAATGAACATTAAATAAATATGCTTTGCTGTATGAGCTTTATTTATATGGAAGGAGGAATATTCTAAGGAATCTTAGATAACCTTTAATATTTTCCTGTGTTTACATTACAAATTGGTTATTTCTATCATTATTTAATTTTCCATTAATGAACTGATAATACGTCTATTTCTTTTTGGAGGGGGAAGAGGTTCAGACAGTATTTTATTCTTCTTTTATGAACAGGATGGCAGGCACACAACTTGAGATTCAAAAAAATGCACACTTTCATAATGTATATGAATTAGTACAGATAGACTGTAACAAGAATGTAAAGGGTTATAATAAATAACATCTTCCTCTTAAAAAAGGGGGAAAATAATTTAAATCTATTACCATTTCTCTTTCTTTGTCATATTTTCTCGCTCTCTCTCTGTCTCTCAATATCTCTCTGTCTCTCTTTCCCTCTGTCCCTCCCTCCCTCTCCCATTGCCTATTGCGGTATACAAGAATCATCTCAACTTGTTATCTAGAGCAAATGACACAACCTATATAAAGGACTTTGCAACCTGTAAAGCACTCTACAAATATTAGATATTTTCAAGCATGTGTGACTGTAGTTGTGAAAATCCCTCCCCTATATAACTTGCCTCTTTTGTGTTGACAGAAAGTCACATCTTGGAGGATGTCAACAAGTGTATCATTGCTCTAAGAGACCAGGATATTGACAATTTAGACCGAGCAGCTGGTGCGATCAAAGGACGGGCTGCAAGAGTTGCTCACATCGTTATGGGAGAAATGGACAGTTACGAGCCTGGGGCTTACACTGAAGGAGTTCTGAGGAATGTTGGTTACCTTACCAACACCGGTAAGTCCCAGGTTCTGATGCCAGTTGATTTTCTTGTCTTATTGTTCTCATACAATTTTCATCCAGTATCAAAAGAAGAGACAACTGAAGTCTGTGCTACATGTTTTGCTATAGATGACAGCTCTATCTGGTACATAGCTAAATCCCATTGCCATGGGATGAATGCGTTTGTAGAAATAAAACATCATCTTCTCAATGGGATGCTTTGGCTTCTATGGAACATCAATGGCCATAACTTTGGAGTGACAAGGGAGCTTAGTGGACATTTAGTTCAATCTTTTCACTTTTTAAAATTGAGGCTGAGAAAGGTGAAATGATTTGGGGGATATTTCTAATTGACAGGCACTTATATCCTTAGATAAAGCCAAATTTCCCTCCATGATTTCCATGCACAGTTTCTAATTCTACCCTCTGAGATCCTGAAGAGAAAGTCAAGAGGCATCTATGTGGTGCTTACCAAGAGCCTGACACTTTGCTCAGAACTGAGTATATAAAGGCAAAACACTATTATTCCTCAAGAGGCTCCCAATCTGAAGAAGGAGACAACTGTTTGCAAATAAGACAAATTGCTGCTAACCAAGAGGGCAGGGACTAGCATTAAGGAGGATTGCAATCTCTCCATTACCTTGCTGGTCTTCTCTTTTCAAAGCCAAGCTCTGCAGTGCCTTTAACAGATCTCCATTGGCATGACCTTATGGCCCTTTATCATCCTGATTGTCTTTACTAAAGATGGTCATAGAGAACTGAACACAGTAGTGTAGTTGTGGCCCAACCAAGGCAACAGGCAGAAGGTCTGACACTGTCTTGGTTCTATGGTCACCCCTCTCCATCCAGCCTAAGTGTGTAATAACTTTCTTAGCTATTAGGTATGTAGCCTGCCTAGGCATATCCACCTTTTCCAAGGAAGCATCCTTTCTCTTGGTCAATCTCTACATAGTAGATTAACCTTTTTCATACATGGAGTAAAAAGAATATTTGAAGAGGAAATGGGAGATCCAGAATTTAGATCTACCCCTACCATTACTTAGTTGCTTGGTCTTACAAAGCCCATATCCCTTTTCTAGGCCTGAATTTTGTCATTTGTATAATTAAGGGAGAGGTTGGGAGATTATATGGTTTCCATGGTTCCTTTCAGCTCTGACCTAAACCTACAGAGTGGCTTAAGGTACGGAACCCAGTTATCATGTTGGACATAGCCTATATCTTTACATGTTTTTTAAATATAACTAATCAGCAAGATCCCATTTGAAAATCTGTAATCACTGTTACAGATCTGTTGTTTTTCTCAAGCTCAGGATTACACATTATCCTCACTTTCAAAAGCTCCTTATTATTAAAATGTCCTTTAGAAACTTCAGAAAGTTTTTGAATCCATAGAGACTTCCTCCCTCTTCCACTATGCATTCTACATAACACAATCAAGTATGAATTTTATGAGTCACCAAATTGAAACATCCTATCTGTCAACACTTAGACTTCCTATAAAATTCTCAAATGGTATTAGTTGATGTCCTAATTATTATGACATCACTCGGCTGATCTTTACTTGACCCTTGGATTTTTTTTTAAATTTGAACTTTAAAACTTGAATTATTGACAAACAAGACAGCTTTTTTTCTTATTCTTTCCCCTTTTCTATTCTGTTGAGAATGTGTTACATTTGGCAGAAAAGTACTCTACCCAATTAAATGAGGCAATGAAGGGAATGAGAATGAATGATTTGCATGTAGGCTGTCCTTGATGTTAATTAAGAGAAACATATTAAAAAATAAGTCCCCATGTATGGAATTGATGTTGATGAACTGCAATAATAGCTAGAGTAGAAATAAGTCTGATTATATTTTTGCTCTTCTGGTCTTTTGATGGAAAGAGCAAGTGACAACTGTTGCTACACATTTTTTCACCTTTTTTTCCCCTAAAATAATGAAACCACCATGGAAACCAAAGGAAGAGGTAAAGGTAGGTGTTATAACTCCAAATGAGATTTTTCACTTTGTCCCACCACCTACACATCCTGTTCTCTAACATATCAGCCCCCTCCTGTCTCTGTTATAAAAAAAATCAAAACATGAGTTTTGCTTTTTGAGTCCTTCAGATCCTAATTAGGAACAGACTGAACTCCCTTCACTCATCTTCCTCACAAATGAAACCTATAATCTACCACCCTTGTTAATGTCTTGATATGTGACATGTTCCTTCCATTTAATGGTAGTTCTTGGCTACTCAGCATATATAGCAAGGGTAAGTCCTTCACAGGTGACATTCTTTACATGGAACTGCCTCCTCTTACGTGTGAGTGCCTCAGTGATTGAAAGGTATAGTGAAATTGTGTCAAATACAAATAGAACATACGTTGACCTTAAAAATCACAGATTTACATTTTATATTTTATGGAATTTTTATTTATTTTGATAAACATTTTCCAATTATATTTTAATATGATTCAGTCTGCTTGAAGGAGTGGTGTTCATTTCATGCAATTGTTTGGCCAAGAGTGAGACATTTCTTTTTATGGTGGAGAAAGAGCTGGCCTTAGAGTCAAAAAGTATAGAATTTCTGAGCTGTAAGTAATCTCAGTAGCCAGCTAGTCTGCTCATAAATAAGAAGAATCTTCATTATACAAGACATATGAGGATGTAGTTTCTATTTGAAGACCTCCAAGGAGGAAGAACTAACAACTTCCCACAAAAGCCCATTCCATATGTGGGCAGCTCTAATTCTTTGGGAATATGTTTTTTTTTTTTTTCATTCTTACCTTCTCCCTGATGCTGACCTTAAGTTGGTGTCTCTGCAATTTTTCTTCATTGTTTCCCTAGGCTCAAAACTTGTATCTTGATGACTGTATGATCCTGGGCAATAACCATTCAGTACTTCCAGCAACTTACTAAGTAAGACAATAATTTACAAAAGAAAAAAATAATGGTCCACTTCAGTTGAGTGATCTGCATTGATGGAGTAAAAGGTCTGGCAAATGCCAATTGCTGTGGTGCTAGAATTCTAGACTTTTCAAGTTGGAGGGATCTTAGAAGTAATCTAACCCAAACTTCTATCCATTTTGAGAATCATCTTTGCAAAATTCAGGAAGTTTATCATCCAACCTCTCCTTGACCAGTTCTAGGGACTTAAGAGGAAAGGACTGCATAGAGTTAAAATGGTTCAACAAGGAGTCAAAATGGGGAAAAGAGGAGAGAGATGCCAGTACACAAGGGTGATGGCCTGGGAGAGAAGTAAGAGGTTGAGGAAATCTCTGATGATGCCATTATCTTGGTATAGGCCCTCATTGTGTCATACTGTGACTATTGAAATCATCTCTGGTTGGTCTCCCTGCCTCAAGTCTCTCTCTGCTCTAGTCCTTTCATTATTCAGCTCTCAAAGTGATCATTTTAAAATGTATGTCTGACTACTCCAATCTTTTCTTTTTTTAAGATAAAAAAATACATCCCCCTCCCACCATTTTGCCATGCAAAAAATCATTAAGTATTTTTATCTGTTGTCACTTCCCTCTTCATGGAGGAACAGCATGCTATGCATTGGAGATTAGGCTAATGCAGAATGGAAAAAGGACATTCTCTTTATGTATGTATTTGCATGTTGTCTCTGCCATTTGACTTTTAGTTCCTTGAGAGCAGAGACGATATTTTGCCTTTCTTTGTATCTCTAGCACTGTGACGGTAAACAAAATGTGATCTTTTGCTGTTTTTGTTTTAGTATAATCAAATGCCTCTGACTGAATTTTGTCTTTGTCAGTCAAGAGTCTTTACTAGGAGTAAAACCCAGAAACTAGAGTTTCTTTAACTAGAAACAGTATATGTATTTGTGTTGTTGATGTGATTAAAGATCTTCCTTCCCCCATTAACTAGCCTGCCCATTAAGGGGACTTTTATTAGGGAAGATCTGTAGGAAAGTCCACACCTTTTGTTAATGAGGCACTGGTTTTCAAGGATTGGGATGCCCTCTGGCTCTAAAAAATGTATAAATACTCTGAAGGTGAGGCTTTACTTTGGGGCTTACTGGAAGTGTTTCTTTGGCCAGATGAAGACTCTGAGAAGCTGCTTTATGGAGCCCCCAGGTTTGGAAAACCCAGATGTCATTGTTTCCCTCTCTGGTAACAGTTGGACCTGTCTGTTGATGGTCAGGCAGAGGAAGCCAGTGTGTTGATCTTTGATTTCTTTATATATTCTTTGAAGTTCAGAGTGCTGACTCCCCTGAACTAGGTGAATGATATATGTGCTTGATTAAAGGAATATGTATTTAATTAAAGTGATTGTTAACCCCTCAAAAGGTGCCTTTCCTTTTATGAATGCAGATCTAAGAACCTGTGGTAGCAGGACCGGCTGTGTTATGTTGAGGTGCTTACTGTTACAAGCACTTAGCATAGTCCATGGCATATAGTATGTACTTAATAAATGCTATTTCATTGGCAGAATGATAGAGAGACTGAGGTATGCTTTTCCAAACAATTGGAGGAGCACAAATTTGGGCCAGAACGGGAGAGGTATTCCAAGTGGCAAGATATGGAAAATTCTGAGTGAGTTGACCTCTTTAATATTCTACTTGTCTCCCCAAATCTAATTTTTTATAATTTAATTAATTTATTTGTTTTTAAATTTTCTCCCCCTCTCTTACTCCACCCTCCCCAAGATGGCATGTAATCTTATATGGGTTCTACACATACATTCTTATTAAACACATTTTCACATTAGTCATGTTGCATGGAAGAATTAAAATGAATGGGAGAAAACATGAGAAATAATAAAACATAACACAAGAGAAAATAGTCTGTTCCATTCTGCATTCCAATTCCATAATTCTTTCTCTGAATGTGGATGGCATTTTGTGTCAAGTTGTTTCGGAATGTTTTAGGTCCTTGCATTGCTATGAAGTACTTAGTCTATCAGAAACAGTCTTCCCACACTGTGGCTGTTACTGTGTATAATGTTCTCGTTCTGCTCATTTCACTCAGCATCAGTTCATATAAGTCCAGGTTTTCCTGAAGTCTGCCTGTTCATCATTTCTTATAGCACTGTGGTATTCCATTCCATTCATATACCACAACTTGTTCAGTCATTCCCCAACTGATGAGCATTTCCTTGATTTCTAGTTCTTGGCTACCACAAAAAGAGGTTCTCTAAATACTTTTGTACATGTGGGATTTTTTCCCATTTTTATGATCTCTTTGGGATACAGTCCTAGAAGCAATATTACTGGGTCAAAGGGTAGGCACATTTTTATAGCCCTTTGGGCATAGTTTCAAATTGCTCTTCAGAATGGTTGGATCAACTCACAGCTCCACCAACAATGAAGTATTGCAAATCTGTTTTTACATAGAGGCTACACGTATTCTAAGCTCTATTATGAGCTCTCAGTATTTAATTTCCTATATATCTCCATATGCCTACATAGATAGGCATATATATGCATATGTGGATGCAAGAAATTGAATACAAATAAATTAAATTACACATATATGTATATATGTAATATATCCTATATATTTAAACATACATATTTATACACATATGTATGTATGTATGAGGAGCCTGTTTTCCTTCTGATCATGTGATCTTCAGTATTGCTTTCTATTTCAAAATATTTATTCTCCATCTCTATGTAGAACATTACTTAAAATAAGAAAGCAAAGAATTTGAAATATTAATTTTGCAAAGTCAAATCACCAAGTACATATTAAGCACTTAGTCAATTGCTGTGCTGAACACAGAATAGAAAAGAAGGAAAACAAAGATAATTCCTGCCACTAGGGAATTTACATTGCCCTAAGGGAAGACATATTCAAGGGAAATTGTGTATCTGGGTAGGTGTAAGACAGTACTTGTACAGGCACATTGTAGAGAATGAAGTTCAGAGAATCAAGAGTGTAGACCAAAGAAGAATGGGGGAGAGATAGAACTAGCCTTGGCTCTTCATTGATAGGGAGGTTTGAGGAGCAACTGACCAATCAGAGGAAGGGGTAGATGAACCTTTCAGAGTGTGAAGGGACTATGGGAAGGAAACAAAAATTTACTGAATGCTTATTATGTATTATACACTGACATAATGAGGATACAAATACAAGGAAAAACCTTGCCCTTGATATGCTTATATTCTAATTGAAAAAAAAACATTGATAAAGAAGTTTAAGGTGGGAAGGAACAGAAGGGAACACGGAAGATGAAGATACCTGGCACAGTGGTATAGTTTTGACATCTGGAGACTTAGGAGAATGACCCCTGGCATTACGAACTAATGAGGGAAAAGGATGGTCCAACTGATGAACATTCTAAGATCAGAGTACTTGGATATTCTAAGGTAGAGAGGAGCTAGGGGCTTAAATAAGGTACCAGATGAGGTAGTAGCAGATGGCATAATTATGAAGTCTAGAAAGTCAGAAGTAGGGCCAGGAAGAAAAAGCCAGAAAGAAAAGTTGGAGGAAGCTTCTGGAGTGAGAAGTCTTTTGGAGAATGGTGGTGACTGGATCTTCTAGAGTGACAGGGTTGCTGAGGGATGGTAGAAAAAAGAAGTCCCCAAAATCAGGAATAGAACTCAGAAAAGAATAAAGTGGCAAATGTAGATGATGTCCATCCTTCCTTGAAATGGAGGTTCTGGTGTCACAAAATTCCAAAAAACAGATCTTTGACTATGGTTAATCAATTTATTTTTTAGACTAGCAATTACCAATAAATTGAGGTTATTGGTCTCTCTCAGTTACCAAAAACAAGTGAGTATCCCAGGGCTCTTTAAATTCACATATCTTCTTGATGATACATCATTGGGACCTCCCCTGACAAATGTAAGGCAACCTTGATTGGTGGATATTGTAAGGGATGACATTTTAATGAGTTGGGCTAAAAGTTCTTAAGTCCTCCCTCAATGAAGTTACTTAATTGGGAGGTGGGGGGTGAGGGTTAGCTAGAGAAAGTAGCCAGGTGAGAACCAGCTGCATTTAGCAATCTTAACCATAAAACCCATACCAATCAGGATCTCCCTGGTTTAGTCTCTCCCCTTTGTAGACCAGGTTACCCCCAACTTTGATGAAAGGAAAATCAAGGTCAAAGGGATATGTCCCTGGGGGAGGACCTAGTTTATGCAGTCTTCTGTTTACAAGTAGGCAGACACAAGGTGATTGCCCCAAACTAGTAAATGAGCAGATACTGTGGGAGTTGAGATTATTTTACCTTATCCTATTATGCCCTTCAGAAAAAAACAAAAACAAAAAACAAAACAAACCAGAAAACAAAAAACTTCCTGTCTTTGAGAAGTAAGGTCTGAGGAAATGCATGGATTCACAGAGAAATATTGGTAATAAATAGTACAATCCAACATTAATTTTACTCACTGGTAGGCACCAACTAAATAGAGGAAGGATCCACAGTGACACAGGCTTTGCTAGAGTGAGAAGTCTTCTGGGAAATAATGGAGATTGAAATGTGAGAGTCAGAAAGGGATTCTTGAGAAGAATGAAGGATTGGTTTTGTGTAGTTATTTTTGGAGGTGGTAGAAAAATTCAGTAGGATCAACTTATGTGTGATTTCATGTCTGGTTATCATTGCATCTTATAAATAATAAATGTTTTATTTTATCAAATGAATGTAATTAAATATGATTATAATTTGTCACATGGGTGGGTCCACTGAAGAACTCTCTCTCATCTCTTTTGTCTGTACATCTTGGTATTTCTCTGTCTGTATCTTTCCTATTGGTATCCTTAAATGTCCCTGTGCTCTACTAAATATTTTGAATAACTTTTTAAAAAAACACTACAGTCACAGTGTGAAGGCACTACTTTCTTCCCTTATTACACTGTATTATTATTCCTTGAGAGTAATGCAAGGAGAACTTTAA
This sequence comes from Bettongia penicillata ogilbyi, assembly GCA_023548195.1. Classification (NCBI taxonomy): domain Eukaryota; kingdom Metazoa; phylum Chordata; class Mammalia; order Diprotodontia; family Potoroidae; genus Bettongia; species Bettongia penicillata. Next base: position 6,670,351 of record JAJHZJ010000187.1, read on the forward strand.
GATCACCTCAGCCAATAGCTTCATTAACTAATTTGGAACTATTTTTCATTAATGGCAACTGCCCCCAAGTAAATTTATAATTTCAGGGACTCAGATTTCTTCTACTCCTCACAAATCAAGGCTGTTACTATCCAGATCTAGGGGATGTCATTCTCTGAGGACATGCCTTTCCAGATGACTAGGTCCAAAAGAGTCCCACAAGCTCCCTCCACAGGTCAGTAAGGAGAAGGATCAATAAATAGTGGAGGGAAATACCCCACATCACTCAATTCTGCTAAGAATTTCCTGACTATGGAATTATTCAATCTAACATATGGCAAAAATACGTGTCAGTTAAATGGTGACAAATGACTAGGGCTCAGATCACCAGAGCCTGAAATGCCTCTGCCACTGGTGCTTCTAGGTTGATGTTAATTGCTTCCAATGGGGTTAGGAACTGGTGAGAAGATGCCTCAGGTGTAAGGCCTGAGGGGTGACCACAATTCACCTGCATTTTTGGGCTCCTGCTGTGTGACAGTCAGCTCCCACTGCTAGTGATTACATAGTGAAGCATTGGTTTAATTTCTTTATTGAATACTCATCCGAAGCCCATTCTTGGAGAATAGAGGAAGGGGTCTTTTCTCCACTCGGTAATTTCACAAAACTTCTATTAATCTTTGAAATCCCTGAAATCCCCAATTGTAAACTCAGAATAAATTCTACTTACTCTGTACAAGCAGTGACTTATTAGAATCCATTTCTACGTAACATGACTTTCCAAACTTGTTGGTTCAGTTTCTTGGACAGATTCTTCTCTATTTGCTGTTTTCATAATACTTTTTGTTGCTTAGATTCCTACCTTGTAAGGACATTAATTTCAACCTTTTTCTGAAACAGGTTCCCTTGAAACATAATAAATATATATACTATTGAAGGGAATGCTAATCAAAGTATTAGAAGGAAATGTTAACTAGTTTGGTCTTAAGAAAATCTAACCAATATGTGTAGCTAGTTTTCCCCTTATTTCTAACTGCCCCCACCTCCAGAGCTTTTCCTACCCAATAAAAATAATTCCAATCCTGAAATTAAAAAAAATGTCCTTTGTTATCATATACTTAACACCATGGAAATATCACCAAATTAAACATTGGTAGCTAAGGAAAAGGTAAAATCATGTATTTGGGATTATCAAAACTGATGAATTTCTTTTTTATTGATGTGAAAATGTTACATTTTATTTCTAAGCACAGCACCTGCAATTTGGAGATCTTATCCCACTTCTCAGAAATGTGTTAATGGCAAGCCACTATGAAATGTTCTAATATGAGACAGCATTATCTCTGTAAAATATACCTTGTGGTATTGTGGATAATTAAAACCAAGCTGCGCTTATATAAATCACAAAGAACTTTTTGGAAAACACTATCTCTTATTTTAGTCAGACTTTTGGGCTCATTAACTCGTTTTCAAAGTTTGGCAATCTGCCAAGAGTAATCACAACATTGGACCATATCACATTTTTGGAATGTTTATTGTTCCTAAACTCAAGTACCTGATTTCACAGAAGGTTCACATAACATCTTGGTCTCTCTAATGTGAGTCTAAATTGGTGGCTTCATAATGTGATATTTCATTCCTTATTCTATCCCATTACCCATTTGGGGGCATCTCTCAGATTTCAGACATGGGAACCATCAGAAAAATCACATGGTCCTTGATAGTTCACATAGTTATCAAACCATATGACATTGTGTAAATAGTAAGAGTTCACTAGGCTCGGAGTCCTTAGAACTGAAGGTGAGTCTTGGTTCTAATTCAGACTGTCTGTGTGAGCTAAGCTGACCCCCTTGAATTTGAACCTGAGTCTTCCTTACTCTAAGTCTGCCTAGCCATTAGTAACTGTGAATACTCTGAAAGTCATCCGATGTTTTCACTAAATGTTAGTTGTCATACTACTGAGTCAAATTTTCCCCAGACAGCAATCCATGGAATGTGCTGAAATTCCATCAAATAATTTGGAAAGGTGGGATTATTTAAAACAAACCAGCCATCAAACAAACAAAAAATCCTATATGAAGTGGTGTAGTTGTAGAGTATGGAGACCTGGGTTTGAAATCTGGCTCTGCCACTTTCCATCTGCATAATCTTGAGTAAATCCCTTCACATCTCTTTTCCTCAGCTTCTTCATCTCTAATATGAAAGGTTGCTCTGGAGAATTCTTCCAGATTGAAATCTATGACCCTTTCATTCTATCACCTGAAGTTGAATTCTTGCTATGCTACATAAATGACTATGTGACCTTAAATAAGTCACTTGACCCAGGGATTCAATTTCATCTTATATCAAATGAGATAATAAGACTAGCTCAGGATTTCTTAACCTGTGCTGTATCATGGAGATTTTTGGCCATTTGATGTTGATGTTAAATACATAAAATAAAATATATAGAATTACAAAAGAACCAATTATATGAAATGTGGTCATCTATGTAGTATATACATATATACCCCCCCCACATATATATGTATATATATACACACACACATACACACACACACACACACACACACACACATATATATATATATAAACATGCACGTGTGCATTTTGTTTTATTTTTTAAATTCACAGACTCAGATTAAAAACATTTGAACTACCTGTTCTCTAGAGCACAGGTATCAAATATATAGTCACAGTACTCCCTGTTGAAGATTAAAACGCAATGAAGAAATGTAATAAAATAAATAAAAATACAATAGCACATATATATTGTTAACACATAGATTTCTAAGTCAAAATGCAGGCATTAGGGGTCATGGGGAAAGAGTGACTCCCATAAAAGAATTAAGTATGTAGCCAGGGGAAAGATGACCTACATGGCCAAAAGAGCTGACTTCAGGTATTTGAAGGACTGTTATACGAAAAATGAATTAGCCTTGATTTTTCGGCCCTGGGAGACAGAATTAGGAGCATTGAGGTGAAGGTAATGAGGTTGGATTTAGGCTTGATATAAGCTCTAACAATTTGAGCAACCTAAAAATAGCATACTGCCATGTCTCCATTGGCAGTAGGTTTTTCTTCATTGGAGGCCCTCAAGCAAACGTTGGACAACCATTGCCAGCTATATTGGAATGAGGTTTCCTTTATAGATGTAGATTTTAATAGGAATACTCTGAAATCTCCAGCTCTGATATTTTGTAATTCCATGAGAGAGGAAACAACGGTTCTTTCCAAAATGATTATTTCTTTCTCCCCCCCACCAAATTTCATTAGTTTTGCTCCTGGCAATGTTTCTGTCTGTCATTTCTATCATCTATACAATGACATCATTGTCTCTAATGACCAATGTTCAATTTGTATTTAGCTGAATGTCTTCTAACTTCCCCTTTGTGGAGGAATGAGACTTATTCCCTCCGTCTTTCCTTATCTCACTCGGTATGGCATTTATCTTCCAAGAAAGTGTAAAAAAAAAAAACCACCCTGGCTGTATCCAAAAATACTTTAGACATGTCTATCAGTCTATAAAATTAGATGTTGCCCAGCAGGAGAATTTCTCTGCCATTATAACTGGAAAGTTAAAAGGAAAAATAGATTGTTACATCAACAATACCAATGAAACCTTTAGCTTGGACCTTTGGTGGACTCAGCCTTCCTCCCTGACAGTTTTCTTTACTTACAGCATCCTTAGAAAAATCAGCAAGAATAATAAGACATACAGAAAATTTTACTTGCACTTCAACATTTCTGAAAAGAGATCATGGAAATCCTGCTTACTATGGTGTCTTTCCTCTGCCAGGGATGTGAGCATGACTGATGCTAGATGAAAATATGAGATTGGAATTGCCCTTATCACCGAGTCAGTATTCATGGCAGAGCTTAGCTGGCAGTTGGTTATAGATTTCAAGCCAGTTTAAAGTTCTGGAGCAAGACACTAAGGCTAATTTACAAGGGGAAGGGACAATTTCCCATAGTTCTCCAGGTGTGAAGTGAGAGATCATAAATCCCAAACATCAGCCTTATGAGTAACTTCATTTTATCAGTATTTACTAGAGTGGGACTTTGTGAATTGATAAACTTTTTATGTATCTATTGCATGTAGAGTCCTATATTGGGCCCTGGGGTAGATTCTGAATTGAATTACGATATGGTTTCTGCCTCCATAAAGCTTCCACTATAGGAAAGGGATATGCTATCTGCCAAAATCGCTATAATACAAAACAATGCAGGTCAAGTAGAATGACTTGAAGAATTTGGAGTCAGAGGACCTGGCTGTAAATCCTGGGTCTGATACTTGTATAACTTTAGATAAATTACTTAACCCACTCAGACCCCAGTTTTCTCAGCTATAAAAAGACATGATTGGACTAGATGATGCCAAATGTTTCTTTTATATTAAAATATGACTTTTGTAGTTCAAAGTTATTAATAATATTAATAGTGGACAATTATATTATGTTTTGTCTTTTAGAAAGTGCAATATCTTATTTGTTCCTCACAACAATCATATAAAAATGCTATTATTATCCCCATTTTATAGATGAGAAATCTGTGTGTGAAAGAGAAGTAACTCCCCAAGGGAGGTATGATTTGCATAACTTGAATATAGTGTTTTTTGACTCCCAAATCCAGTGCTCCACATTCTGTGTTAAACAACAGAGATCTATGATTCTCTGCCCCCCACACCCTCACTCTGACCCTCTCTGCTTCCTCAAGAGAAAATGGTCATCACTGATCGTTAGATTCAAGCAAGTCACTATGGACAAGATATTGTATAGATAAGGTTTTAAAGGACAGGTTTGTATTTCATAAATATGTGTAGGGGCAGGAGTGTATATGTGTGTCTTACAGGTTCTAAGAATAAAAATAGCTAGCATTTATATAATATTTAAAGGTTTGCAAAGCATATTATACATTTTATTCCATTTGGTTGGTGATATTATTATCAGTAATATTATTATTTTCATCTTACAGATGAGTAAACTATAGTTGACTAGAACTCTTTAAAATCATAAAATTAATAAACATCTGAGGAAGGATTTGAACTAAGATCTTGTCCCCAAGTTCAGCTTATAAGCAGGTGCAAAGTCAGAAAGACAGGGAAGTAAAGGACATATGTGGGGGACAGCTGTGTAGTCAAATTGCAGAATAGCAAAGATAAGATGGGATGGCACCATAATGTGGAGGGGCTTGAATCCCTGCCTAAATAATTTACGCTTTTTAAAAAATTAATTAATTTTAAATTTCCAACATTAATTTCCACAAAATTTTGAATTCCAAATTTTCTCCCCATCTCTCCCCTCCCCTTGCATTCTGATTGCCCCTTCCACCAGTGTGCCTTCCCTTCTAACACCCCTCCCTTCCCTTATCCCCATCTTCTCTCTTATCCTCTAGGGCAAGATAAATTTCTGTACCCCATTATTTGTATTTCTTAGTTCCCAGTTGTATGCAAAAGCAATTCTCAACATTTATTCCTAAAACTTTGATTCCAACTTCTCTTCCTTCCTCCCTCCCCACCCATCCCCACTGAGAAGGCAAGCAATTCAATATAGGCTATATATATGTGTATGTAGTATACATAAATATGTATATATGTAGCATACATATATATGTATATATAATACATCTATATATATATATGTAGTTTTGCAAATGACTTCCATAATAGTCATGTCGTGTAAGACTATTTTTCCCTCTTTCCTATCCTGCTCTCCATTTCTCCTATTCTCTCTTTTGACCTTGTCCCTCCCCAAGAGTGTTTACTTTTAATTACTCCCTCCTCCCATTTGCCCTCCCTTCCATCAACCCCCACCACTGTGCTTATCTCCTTCTCTCCTACTTTCCTGTAGTATAAAATAGATTTTTCATACCAAATTGAATGTGCATGTTATTTCTTCCTTTAGCCAAATGTGATGAAAGTAAGCTTCAGTTTTCCCTCTCACCTCCTGCCTTTTCCTCTCCATTGGAAAAGCTTTTTCTTGGCTTTTCTATTCTATTTTTTTCCTTTCTCCTCCCAATATATTCTTCTCTCACCTCTCAATTTTAGTTTTTTAGATATGATCCCTTCCTATTCAACTCACCCTGTGCTTTCTCTCTCTCTCTCTCCCTCTCTCTCTCTCTCTCTCTCTCTCTCTCTCTCTCTCTCTCTCTCCATATATACATATACATATATACATTATATATATATACATACATACATATGTGTGTGTGTGTGTGTGTGTGTGTGTGTGTGTGTGTGTGTGTGTGTAATCACTCCAAGTATCCAGATACTGAGAAAAGTTTCAAGAATTACAAATGTTATCTTTCCATGTAGGAATGTAAATAGTTGTGATTTCTCTTTCCTGTTTACCTTTTCATGCTTCTCTTGATTTTTGCGTTTGAAAGTCAAATTTTTTCAGCTCTGGTCTTTTCGTTAAGAATGCTTGAAAGTCCTCTAGTTCATTGAATGATGATTTATTCCTCTGAAGTATTATACTCAGTTTTGCTGGGTAGTTGATTCTTGGTTTTAAATCCCAGTTCCTTTGACTTCTGGAATGTCATATTCCAAGCTGTTTGATCCCTTAATGTAGAGGATGCTAGATCTTGTGTTATCCTGATTGTATTTCCACTGTACTCAAATGTTTCTCTCTAGCTGCTTACAATATTTTCTCCTTGACCCTGGAACTCTGAAATTTGACTATAATATTCCTAGGAGTTTCTCTTTTCAGATCTCTTTCAGGAGGTGATTGGTAGATTCTTTCAATAATTATTTTGCCCTCTGGTTCTAGAATATCAGGGTAGTTTTCCTTGATAATTTCATGAAAGATGCTGTCTAGGCTCTTTTTTTGATCATGGCTTTCAGGTAGTCCCACAATTTTTAAATTGTCTCTCCTGGATCTATTTTCCAGGTCAGTTGTTTTTCCAATGAGGAATTTCAAATTATCTTCCATTTTTTCACTCTTTTCATTTTGTTTTGTAATTTACTGATTTCTCATAAAGTCACTAGCTTCCATCTGCTCCATTCTAATTTTTAAAGAATTATTTTCTTTAGTGAGCTTTGGAACCTCCTTTTCAATTTGGGTAATTCTGCTTTTGAAAGCATTCTTCTCCTTGTTGGCTTTTTGGACCACTTTTGCCAATTGAGTTAGCCTATTTTTCAAGGTGTTATTTTCTTCAGCATTTTTTTAGGTCTCCTTTAGCAAGCTGTTGACTTGTTTTTCATGATTTTCTTGCACTGCTTTCATTTCTCTTCCCAATTTTTCCTCCACCTCTCTTACTTGATTTTCAAAATCCTTTTTGAGGTCTTCCATGGCCTGGGAGCATTGCATATTTATTTTGGAGGTTTTGGATGCAGAAGCCTTGACTTTTATGTCTTCCCCTGATGATAAACATTATTCTTCCTCATACAAAAGCATGGAAGAGAATACCTTCTCACCAAGAAAGTTGCCTTCTATAGTCTTATTTTTTCCCCTTTTTGGGGTATTTTCCCAAACAGTTACTTGACTTTTTGTTCCTTTGTCAAGAGTAGGGTATACTCTGGGAACTGTAAGTTCTCAGTTCCTCCAAGGTGGCACAATCAAGTGAGAGGAGTTTACTTCCCTGCCAGCCTCATGGCTAAGATTTATATCAGCTGCTCACTTCTCCCAGGGGCTTTAAGCTGAGGCTCCAACAATACCTGCCACAGCCACCACCACCACAACTAGGCCACTGTCCACTGCTGCTGTTGCTGCTGCCACCACCTGGGGCCAGAACTAGGGGAGGACCCTGCTCCCTTGTCACCAAGGTGAAAAAGCTCTCTCACTGACCTTTAAAACTGCCTCTAGTGTTTGTGAGTTGAGGGATCTGCAAACCTCTGCTGCTGATGGGCTTCTGCCCCCAAGGCTTGCTCTGGTCCTGCTCTTCCCTGTGCCACATGGCCAAGGCTGGACTGTGCTTTGCTCCATGTCTGGTGCCACAGACCTTTTCTGTCAGCCTTCCAGGTCACCCTGGGCTGGAAATCTCCTTCACTCTGTCGTTCTGTGCCTTCTGCTGCTCTAGAATTTGTTGAGAGTCTTTCTTTACAGGTATTTTATAGGCTGAGGGGGAAGAAGTATAGTATGTATGTCTTTCTATATCACCATCCTGGCTCCCAGAATTTATGCTTTAATGCAGAAGATAAAAGGGAAACTCTGAAGGGTTCTAAGTAGAGATGTGATGATAACAAAATCCACTTATAAATAGATTAGTCTCGCAATAAAATAAAAGAATGATTTATGAAAGGATAAGGATGGAGGAGACTAGCAAGACATGTTACACTCTAGCTAGATAACAGTAATAGTTGGTAGCAGAGTTGTAATGGGGAGGCACAAATACTCATGAACTTAGGATATTGTAGCGATTAGAATGATAGAATTTGGTAACTTCTTGAATCTTACCACTGCCTCATTTCCTATATCAGTGATGATACCAGGGTCTCAAACATGGAAGAACAATTTTAGATCACTGAATGAAAAAGTAAAGTAAGGAAATATTGGTAAATTACAAAATTAAAGTTTTGCCAAACATGTATCAAGCACCTATGATGTGCCAGAGATAAAAAGAAAAAACAAATAGCCCCTTCCATTAATGGGGACATGATCAAATGGGGGACAGAGTATGTTTATAAGTACTTCAATAAAAGGCACAAAAAGTGTAAAAAGAAAGTAACCTTAGGATCATATGGGATCATATGTATAAAGTGCATTGCAAACCTTAATTTGTTCTATAAGTGCTAATTCAGCGTTGGCTCACCCTTTCAACATTAGCTCTCTTCACATCTGTTTTATCAATATAAGCTTTCTTTATATACACTCCTACACAACATCTGATTGGCTAGAGCCCACAAGGATGTATCTGATTTGCTAAAACTCAATCCAGAAAAACAGCAGAAGATCTTACTTTGCTTGTTGTTCCAGCCTTATAATTGCCCTGAGGGGTAGCATCCCAAATATTCATTATCCATATTTTGCAAAAGAGGAAATTTGTTTATCTGAGGTCACACAGATACTGTGTGTTGAAGCTCAAATATAGGTCTTCTGATTTCAAATTCAATGTTGTTTCTACTATGTCATATTTTCTCTATCTCTCTCTGTCTGTGGGGAACTAGAAGAACTCATCCTCTGTATCTTGGCATACTAGGACAAAGTTCCATTTCTATCATAACAGTTATGGCTCCAAAAAAAATGAGGAGAACGTGACATAAAAGAGATAGTAATCTTGGAATGCAGAGGATCTGAATTCAAATCCAGTCATTCACATTCACTGGCTCAATGACTGTGGAAATGTGGCAACCTCTTTGTCATTTTGTTAAGATGAAAACAATGGAGATTGTAATACTTTGATCATGCAAATTATATGATAATAGATGCACAGACAACAACAGGACAAGGTAGATTAAGTGACTTGTAATCTTTCAATTGCAAGATAAATGCCAATCAAGGCATTGCAACATATCCTCTTTCCACTTCCAGTCATTACTTAAGAATTCGGCATTGCAATATAAGTACTTTGCATGTAATCTCTCCTTTACTGAATGAGTAATCATGTAGTACCTTGGAAATTTGAGTCCGCTCCCGCATTTGTCTGCCATTTAATTTTACTATCTGCCAAAATTTCTAGTAGTTAAAACTAAGTGAACAATTTATGCTATGCCATTTCACTGCTGATACAGTAAAAAAAGGTGGGGGAGAGTTAAATATAAATTATAAACACTGCCTTCATTATTTCTTCCAGATTTCACATAGTTTTAAGCCCCATTTTCATTGTCTTTTCTAATAATTTAAGAAGGACCATCTCTATTTCTGTAACACTTTGCCTCTGGGATTTTTACGTAGCTTAGAAGAAAAGATTCCTGTGATAAATACTAGTGTAAGTGCATTGGGGTAGAAGTCTCAAGATTTTAAGCGATTGTTCTTTTGCCACCCACCGACCTAATCCATTTTTCTCCCCATTTGTATCTTTATCTGGACATGTGTTTGCATATCACTTTTTCAAAACTTTTTTATTAATAGTAATTTACTTTTTTTCCCAATTACATATAACAGCAAGTTTCAACATTCATTTTCTGAAAGATTTTGAATTCCAAATTTTTATCCCTCCTCCCTTCCCAGGATGGCAACAATTATACATGCATCAATTGCTTTTTAGAGAGGAGTATTTGTCTCCACTGATGGATGAGAAACTCCTTTAAACAGGATCCATGTTTGCTTATTCACCTTCCAAAGATTGACCCTGCACCAATGGGCAAGGCTCCATGTATTGGTCTATTTCTTCAAAAGCTATCTCCCTTGAAATACCTTCCTTGAACTCTGTACATCCCCCTAAAACAAGTTTTATCTGAGATTTTTCTATAACTGACTCCCTCCTGTGCCTTGTCATTTTCCACCTTGTGTTTGTCTTATTTCACTATGTCATCCATGCCTTATGATGTCCCCCAGACCAATGACTGCTCCTTGAGAGCAGAGATCATTGTCTGTCTCACCAATGTCCACCACAGAACTACGTAGGTAATGCTTAATGAAAGACTGGCTTATAGGGACTTATGTTGAAACCTCTTTTCCAGTCAGTGCACCCAGTACAATCTCTCAACACTAGAGGTGCTCAGAAAACAGTAACTGCCATTGGCATGGGGTCATAGCTTTCTTCTGGTTTGATTTGCAACAATTTAAGTTCCCCAGTTTTCTAATGATTTACTGCCATCCTGGTCCTGTCAGGAAAATAGACCCACACAAAGATTTCAACCTGGAATTTCATTGGTACAAGAAACTCCAGGTGAGGAAATTTCTTCAACAAGGTAGATTAGCATATGTGATGCAACTCAGGGTCTCAGAGGGGTCTCTGGGACACTGACAGTTTAGGTGACTTGCATCAGAAACGGAATTTGAACCCAAGACTCTCTGAAGAACTATTTCCAGTGGCCCTCTCTATTCCATGGTGTTGCTGCTCCATTGGCATATGTCAGCACTCAGTATTTGGATAGCCTTCCCTTTTTGTGTGTGTATATTCACATTTTCTCTTTTTGTTCTCATTTCCATGTTGGTAATTTGATTTTCCCCTATCCCTTTATTGATTCAACATGCTAATGGCTTATTAATTTTATTATTATTTTTTTAAAAAACCAACAAACCAATAACTGATTGTTTATTAACTGATGTGATGACTTTTATTTTTTATTTTATTGATTTCTTCTTTCTTTTTGTGATTCAAGCTTTTCTTATGGTGATGGTTTGGCTTTAATTTCTTAACTATAAACTCAACTCATTAATGTTCTAATTGTCTTGTTTATTAATTTGTGTTGAGAAATAAAAAAATTGTCCCCAAGCTTTCCCTTAGCTGTAGCCTGTTGTTTTGATATGTTCTATTTATATTGCTAGTATCTTTAAAGTCTGTATTATTTCAATAATTTATGTTTTATTAATGTCCACAATGGTTGATACCTTTTATTTATATTTACTCTGATAATTTCCTATTTTTATGATATGATGATTTGTTAATGTAGTGTTTAAATTTTCTGCCTTCTTGTATTCATTGATAAATTAATTCTATTGGCCTTAAAATGTGTTAATTTTTGAAAACATTTCACACATATTTTAAGAGTATGCTTTGCCTTTAACTGTGTGTTGTGGATAGAGTGGTAGGGTGATAGTCAAGAAGACCTGAATTCAAATCTTTTCTCCAACCATAATTTGGTGATGCCTAGCCATTCTTAGACTCATTTTCCTCATGTGTAAAATGAGAAATAATAACTACTTTGCAGGGTTGTTGAGAGATCACACACATGTGTGTATATGTGTATGTGTATATATGCATACATGTGCATATATGTATGTATACATATACATGTATACATACACACATATTCATACATTTATGTATATATGTTTGCTAATCTTAAAACTTTAAATACTAATTCTTTTCTACACATATAACTATTTTAGTTATATAAAAATAATAGCTATACAAATGCTAGCTATTTTCTACATATGTGGATTTCACCACCATGACTCAGTCTTCTCACTCTGAAAAACACCTCAGTGCCTGGGGCTTCCTCAATGAGTATCATCACCATGACATTCCAGGTCCCTTTCCCGATAGAATTCCATCCAGAGCCTCCATTTCTTTGGTGGGTCCAGGGCCACCATCTTTCCTTCCTCTCTTTGCTGCCCTCCTGAATGTCTGGGTTTTTCTATCATGCACTTCAGCTTTTCCACCATGACCCCATTTATTATCTTCTTTCCCCTCCTCCTTTTCACCCTCTTTTCACAGTGAATATTATCTTCTTCTTTAGAATATGAGCTCCTCAAGGGCAGAAACTGTCTTTGTTTTTGCTTGCATTTTCAATGAATAACTTGACGTGCTTAAATGCTTGGTGCTTATCATATATATATATATTAGCCAAATCCAATTTTATCAGCACTGTTTTCAGGTAGAATGTATTTTTTTTATAGTCCAATTGGTTTATATTTGGATAATGAATCTCCCATTATTAAAATTCTTGACTATTATTGAATTTCAATCTAAATCTTTTTGTAATTTAGCTAACTTTTCTTTCAAACAAAGTTGCTATTTCATTTGTGGCAAAGATGTTTAATTTCAATATTCTATCATTTCCAATGGCACATTTAAGCATAATATAATGTCCTTTCTTAATTATGTTCAAAAGTATCATTGCAGGCCTGCGTTTTTGGCAGTTAGATAAGGTCTGCTACATTTTAAAAATACTGCCTTCTATAATTTATGGTTTTTTTTCATTTTTAGCTGTATTTTCTGTATGCCAGCCATTAAACATTTATTAAGCACTTGTTATGTACCAGGTACTGTGTTAATCACTGTAGATATAAACAAAGTGAAAAGATAATCCTTGTCCTCAAGGAACTTACAATCTAAAGGAGGAAACAATAAGTAAAGAAATACTACAAATAAACTATAGGCAGGACAAATAGGAACTAATTAACAGAAGGCAGGCATTAGTATTAAGTGGGATGAGGAAAGGATTGCTGTGGAAAGTGAATTTTATGTGTAACTGGAAGGATGTCCCATATGTAACTTAAATTCAATCTGCTCCAAACTGAAACCCGCACCTTCACCACCACCCAGGAAACAGTAACAAGAACAACTTGCCTTTCTTCACTTCCTCCCAGTAACCCAAGCATCCAACTGAGATACCATCCATCTTTTTCACTCAACATATCTAATCCACTGTGGCTCTACCTTTGCAACATTTCTCTTATGTATTTCTTTCTCTCCTTACAATGTCACCACTGTAACACACACACACACACACACACACACACATACACACATACTCATACACTCATTATCTTATACCTCAGCTCTTACAATAGCCTCTGGTTGGTTTCCTTGTTTTGTGTCTCAACCCCATTGCATTTTTGCCTCTCTTCAGCAATCAAAGTAATCTTTAAGAAATGCAGGCCTGTTTATACCAATCTCATTCTGCACTCATTTTCCTTCTCCTCTTCCTCCTTTTTCTTCTTTTCTTTCTTCTCCTTCTCCTTCTGACTGGTGCCCCCATATTTGACTGGGTATCCCTTGGGTATACCCAGGATGGAAGTACAAGGGATGCTCAAGAGCCTGATTGCACTGATAATTAGCATAGGCTCTTTGAATGGCTCCATTTCTGACCTGGACCATTTTCTTTTTCTTTAATCAACATGTTATCTCCCCTTGCCCCCATTCCTAGGAGCTCATTATATTAATGATAAAACAGTCCAGATGCCCAATAGTAGCAGCCTATTCCATTTTTAAAACATAGAGCATGAGATTCTCCAGCCTTAGCCTCCCCAGAAACTGGGATTATAGATGTTCACAGCAATATCTTATCACCTCCCAATTTAATAACCTCTGGTGGCTCAGTATTGCTTCCAAAATCAAATGGAAAATCATCTGTTTGGCTTTTAAACCCATCACAACTTGGAACCATCTTACCTTCCTATTCTTCCTACACGTAATAGTGTGGATGGTGATGATGAGGATGATAATTCCCCCTCAAATAATCTATGATCCAGTGATACTGGACTCCTTGCTATTTTACAAACAAGATACTCCATCGACTAATCCCAAATATTTTCACTGGCTGGAGTTTTCTTTTCCCTTATTGCTATCTCCTGAATTCCCTAGGTTTCTTCAAATCTCAACTAAAATTCACCTTCTACAAGAATCCAATCTGAGTTATCTTTAATGCCTCTAAATGCCCTTCCTCTGAGATTTTCTTCAAACTATCTGGTACAGATTTTGTATTTACATTTTGGGAGTAAGTTTTCTTCCCCATTAATTTGTGAGCTTGATGTTGAAAGGAACAATTTTCTTGCCTTTATTTGTTCCAGTAACTCTTAGCACAATGACTGGAACATAATAATCATTTAATAAATTTGTATCAGTTGCCCTCTTAACTTTCTGGAAGATACTATCTTCACAGGATCATATACAATCTCCAAATTTGGACAGGATATCTCGGGGTATCTGATACATATACATATACATGTACATGTACATATACACATACACATACATATACATATACAAATACATATACAAATACATATACATATCCCTAAAAAGGAATTTTCTCTAAGGAAAATGGACAAGTGACCACCTAGCTTTTGTTAGACTGAATATTTATATAATGAATATTTAAAATACACTGAATATTTAAAAATAAACTAAGTATTATATATATATATATATATATATATATATATATATTAGCTATTTATGGAGTAGTCAGTTAACCTACTTTGGGATATTCCCCTTACCCCCACCCTCACTCCCTACAACAATCCTAGCATTTACTCCATACAGATATAAAACATTACTTCAAACTGGGTTTAAGAGTGTCATTGATTGGACAATAATTGGTCCCTGCCCTGCCTAAACAGCACTTAATGGTTATTTGGGGGCCCTTCTGGCTCTGAGTGAATATAAATAATAACTGTTTCTCTTTTGGCCAGCAAGCCCCAGGATCTTCCTGTCCCAGTTTGATTTTTTCTTATTAAAGGGCCCACCCCTTGACTCACTTCTTAAAGATGCCTATTAATTGAAAGGGCATTGCCTCATTGAAAATGAGAACTTGAAAAGACCTTAGCTTACAATGCCAAGATCTCCCATTGCATCCTGAGCCACCTCCACTCATTCTGATCAATATCTGGCCATTGGACCCAGATGGCTCTAGAGAAGAAAGTGAGGCTGGTGACTTTACAGAGGCCTCCTTCACTTAAATCAAATTCAGTTGCAAGTCATATTATCATCTCCTTGATGTCATGGTCCCCTAAGAAGGAAGGAAAAACCCCACAACCACAACACATTTCTCAGTTTGCTTCCAAATTATTTTAAACTTAATCTCTTTTCAGTGACAGACTTTTAAATACTTGAATACAACTGTTGTGCCCCCCCATTCTTGATTGTGTCTTCTTCAAGTCAATAACCCCAATTACTTTAATCAATTCCCATATAGTTTTTGATTTGGGGATTCCTCATCATACTTACCTTTGGATAATCCCATAATCATTATTATACATGAGAGCCAGTCTGATCTAGTGGAGAGACTGCTGCTACCTTTTGATCCAGGAAGGCCTGGGTTTGTATTCTGCATTGCACACATATTATTTCTATGACAATAGATGTCCTTTAAACCTCTAGTGTCTCCACTTTCAGTTATTTCTCTTGAGATAACAGATAAATTGTTCATTGGCATTAGTGGAAAGATTTTCCACATTAGAAGTTTTCCTCGCATTTTTTTTAAATCACGGATCCATACCATCTTCTCCCCAGTGTTGATACTGACCTAAAACTTTTTAAAGTTTTTTACATTTGCTAATTTTTTTTTTACACATTTTGTTTGCGGTGAGGCAAGTATAATAAGTACCAAATCATAGGGCTAGAACAATTATATAAAAAGAGAAAATAGATGAGGATTTCAGGAAATGGATTGTAATACTGATATAGGTGTTATAAAGTAATGATGATGCACTTCAATTATCCAACTACATAATGGACATTTCCCCTTGCTAATCCTTACCCATTATTCATGATCATTCCAAAGGTCATAAAAAGTGGCTCATCAAGCACTTCTCCAATCCTATCAGTTCTCACAACAAAACAAAATGTTTTGGGGTCCTTAGTTTTACTTTCCCTTGCTTACTTAGCTCAGTTTCAGCTTTAGCACCATAAATAAAATTCTTGTAAGTTTAATGTTTGCTTTGGTATTCTGCTCATAATCTATGTCACATCTCATGTGGGTTTTCTATCCATAATATCTATCACATTTTTTTTCACATGTGCACAAATATTCACTCTCTGAATGGTATCAATTTCTTCAGCCTACTCTTACTCTGTCAGGTATGAGTTCTCAGGGAAGATTTACCACTATGGTGATCCATTCAGATTCTTTCAGTGTCTTGGGGATAATTCTTTAAAGGGTGATATTCTCTCCCTTTTACTTCTTGAGCCTCCATCATTTTGCTTCCATTTACATAAACTAGTCAGTCATAATGCTGACATTATCAGATTTTCAGCATAAACATTTACCTAACAATAAGGGAAAAAAATATAAAAAATCACAAGTACTCACATATTAAATGCAAAAATGAGAATTTTAATATAACCCACATATAAGCCTGTTTCCCACTTTACCAACAATGCATTCAGTATATATGGAAGAAGCTTGGCACAGAAGCCTATGAGGAAAGAAAAGTCATTTGGTTCTGGATTGTAGCCTTTGTGGACCTTGATCCATTCAGGAACTTCTACAACACACACAATCTTTTTGATGCTTATTACTTGTCTCTTAGTCCACACTGCTATCCTATGGGGCAAAGACTATTCTCTTCTATTTTCAGATCATCATCATGTGTTAAAGTTTTTAAATTGAAAATAATTATTAAAGGAGAATTAGGAAAATGTTATTCTATTGAATTAGATAACATTTGTCTTTAATCCAGAGAATTGCAAAGCTCATCAAGTTGACTCTCTATAGGTACTACTTTAAATCTAATTAATCCCTTCACTCATTAGCATGCTATATAGTCCAATCATATTGAGGAAAATAGGGCTCACAGCAAAATATTTCAATGTAACTCTGTAATAAGGAAAATCAAATCAAGCTAGATCTGTATTGTTCAATAAAATCTCACCATAGTTCCTAACATAAAAAAAGCTACAAAACCTACATATTTTTTCCATATTAGCTTTTTCTTCACAAACTAGATTGCGGAGGAAATTAAATATCAACAGGTACTTTTGAGACACATCATCTTTCTTAAGATATGCTGAAAGGCACTAACTGGAACTTCATTCTTTTTTTAAATTAAATTTATTTATTTAAATTTTTACATTCATTTTCACAAAATTTTGGGTTCCAAATTTTCTCCCCATTTGTCCCTTCTCCCACCCTAATACACCGAGCATTCTAATTTTCCCTATCACCAATCTGCCCTCTCTTCTATCATCCCTCCCTTCACTTGTCCCCATCTTTTCTTTTGTCGTGTAGGGCCAGATAACTTTCTATATCCCATTATCTGTATTTCTTATTTCCTAGTAGCAAGAACAATATTCAACAGTTTTTCCTAAAACTTTGACTTCCAACTTCTCCCCATCCCTCCCTTCCCACACATTCCCTTTGGGAAGGCAGGCAATTCAATATAGGCCCTATCTGTGTAGTTTTGCAAATGACTTCAATAATAGTCATGTAGTGTAAGACTAACTATATTTCCCTCCATCCTATCCTGCCCCCCATTGTTTCTATTCTCTCTTTGGATCCTGTCCCTCCCCAAGGGTGTTGATTTCAAATTGCTCCCTCCTCCCATTGCCCTCCCTTCCATCCTCACCCCCACCCTACTTATCCCCTTCTCCCCCACTTTCTTGTATTGTAAGATAGGTTTTCATACCAAAATGAGTGTGCATTTTATTCCTTCCTTTGGTCGAATGTGATGAGAGTAAACTTCATGTTTTTCTCTCAGCTCCCCTCTTTTTCCCTCCACTAAAAAGTCTCGTGCCTGCCTCTTCTATGAGAGTTAATTTGCCCCATTCCATTTCCCCCTCTCTCCTCCCAATACATTCCTCTCTCACCGTTTACCTTCATTTTTTAAAGATATGATCCCATCCTATTCAATTCACTCTTTGCTATCTGTCTCTATGTGTGCATGCACATGTGTATGCATGCATGTGTGCACGTGTGTGTGTGTGTGTGTGTGTGTGTGTGTGCAATCCCACCAACTACCCAGATACTGAAAAGTTTCAAGAGTTACAAATATTGTCTTTCCATGCAGGAATGTAAACAGTTCAACTTTAGTAAGTCCCTTATGACTTCTCTTTGCTGTTTACATTTTCATGTTTCCCTTCATTCTTGTGTTTGAAAGTCAAATTTTCTTTTCAGTTCTGGTCTTTTCATCAAGAATGCTTGAAAGTTCTTTATTTCATTGAAAGACCATTTTTTTTACCCTGAAGTATTATACTCATTTTTTTAAAATTTATTTATTTATTTAAATTTTTTACATTCATTTTCACAAATTTTTGGGTTCCAAATTTTCTCCCCTTTTATGCCCTCCCCCCACCCCAATACCCCACGCAATCCAATTTTCCCTATCTCCAATCTGCCCTCTCTTCTGTCATCTCTCCCTTCTCTTGTCTCCATCTTCTCTTTTCTCCTGTAGGGCCAGATGACTTTCTATTCCTCCTTAACTGTATGTCTTCTTTCCCAGTTGCAACAACAATACTAAACAGTTGTTCCTAAAACTTTGAGTTCCAAATTCTCCTCATCCCTCCCTCCCCACCCATTCCCTTTGGGACAGCAGGCAATTCAATATAGGCCATATCTGTGTAGTTTTGCCAATGACTTCCCTGATAGTTGCGTTGTGCAAGACTAACTGGATTACCATCTCTCCTAACCTGCTCCTCATTGTTTCTCCTCTGTCCTTTGATCCTGTCCCTCCCCATGTGTTGACCCCAAATTGCTCCCTCCTCCCTTTGCCCTCTCCTCCATCATCCCCCCCCCTTGCAACATCTCCCTCTCCCCCACTTTCTTATACTGTAAGATAGGTTTTCATACCAAAATGAGTGTGCATTTCACTCCTTTGTTTAGTCAAATGTGATGAGGGTAAACTTCTTGTATTTTTTTTTTTCTCAGCTCTCCTCTTTTTCCCTCCACTAAGAAAAACTCCTACCTGCCTCTTAAATGACATATAGTTACCCCCTTCCCTTTCCCTCCCCCTACATTTCTCTCTCACCATTTACCCTAGTTTCTTTTAAGGTATGGTCCCATCCTATTCAGTTCAATCTGTGCTCTCTATCTCTGTATGTGTGTGCATGTGTGTATGTGTGTGCATGCATGTACATGTGTATGTGTGGTCCCACCAACTACCCAGATACTGAAAAGTTTTAAGAGTTAGAAATATTGTCTTTCCATGTAGGAATGTAAACAGTTCACTCATGGTAAGTCCCTTAAGACTTCTCTTTGCTGTTTATTTTTTCATGCTTCTTCTCATTCTTGTGTTTGAAAGTCAAATTTTCTTTTCAGCTCTGGTTTTTTCATCAAGAATGATTGAAAGTCCTCTGTTTCATTGAAAGACCATATTTTCCCTTGAAGTATTATACTCAGTTTAGCTGGGTAGGTGATTCTTGGTTTGAGTCCTAGTTCCTTTGCCTTCTGGAATATCCTATTCCACGCCCTTCGATCCCTTAATGTAGAAGCTGCTAGATCTTGGGTTATCCTGATTGTATTTCCACAGTACTGGAATTGTTTCTTTCTAGCTGCTTGTAAGATTTTTTCCTTGAGCTGGGAGTTCTGGAATTTGGCCACAATGTTCCTAGGAGTTTCTCTTTTTGGATCTCTTTCAGGTGGTGATCGATGGATTCTTTCAATACTTATTTTGCCCTCTGGTTCTAGAATGTCAGGGCAGTTTTCCTTGATAATTTCATGGAAGATGATGTCTAGGCTCTTTTTTTGATCATGACTTTCAGGTAGTCCCATAATTTTTAAATTGTCTCTCCTGGATCTATTTTCCAGGTCAGTTGTTTTTCCCATGAGATATTTCACATTCTCTTCCATTTTTTCGTTCTTTTGGTTTTGTTTGGTGATTTCTTGGTTTCTCATAAAGTCATTAGACTCCATCTGTTCCATTCTAATTTTGAGAGAGCTATAAAATTCAGTGAGCTTTTGAGCCTCTTTTTCCATTTGGCTCATTCTGCTTTTGTAAGCATTCTTCTCCTCATTGGCTTTTTGAACCTCCTTTGCCAATTGGGTGAGCCTATTTTTCAAGGTGTTAATTTCCTCAGCATTTTTTTGGGTCTCCTTTACCAAGGTATTGACCTGTTTTTCATACTTTTGTTGCATCTCTGACATTTCTCTTCCCAGTTTTTCCTCCATCTGTCTAACTTGCTTTTCAAAATCCTTTTTGAGCTCTTCCAGGGCCTGAGCCCACCCACCACCCCCCTGGGGTGTCTGGGGTACTGAGGCCCCGCCCTCCACGTCTTTCCCTGATGGCAAGAATACGTCCTCATCTTCGTCAGATCCGAAGGTTGGGATCATTTGCATTTGTTGGAAAAAACTCTCTAAAGTCTTATTTTTCTTCCCTTTTCTAGGCATTTTCCCAGCCAGTTACTTGACTTCTGAGATTCCTTTCCACCCCCGCCTGGATCCGCCCAGCTAGTGCTTGGCCTCTGAGATTTAAATGGGCTTTCCTCCTGCCGGCTGTCAATCAGTGAGCTTTAGTTCAGGTGCTGGGGTGGGGCCAGGGCTGCCTCCGAGACTCTGATCCCTCGGGGGTTTTATGCAGAGACTTTCAGGAATGGAGCGGGTGGGGGCGGGGTGGGGGGCCCGCCTCCCAATCTCAGCTCCCCTGGGGGTCCCGAGCAGAAGCCTTCAGCAACAGAGCGGGGTGGGGGCAGGGCCGTCTCCCAGGCTCAGCTCCGTCCAGTTTTATGCAGGAATCTTCCGCAATGAAGATCCTGCCTGCCGCTGGGGGATTCCTGGGTCCCAGTCCGCTGCCGCCTCAGCCGCCGCCCACACCTCTGCCTCCGCCGCTTCCTGCCCCCGTCCCTGCCGCTGCCACTTCCTCCCGAGTGGGCCCGAGTCACGGAGACGCCCCGCTTCCCCTCTCCTTCAGCCTGGCTTTCTTTCTCACTGACCTGTAGCTTCTGTGGGCGGAGGGACTTTCCCGGGTGCTGGAGCTTCCGTCTCTGAAGCCTGCTCGGATCAGCTTCTCTGCGGCCTCGGCCAGGGCAGTGCTGGGGGTTGGGTTTACTTTCCGGGGCACGCTGGACCCTGGGGACGGGTCTTCAGGGCTCCCTGGAACGGAAATCTCTTCCACTCTGCTTCTGCACACCTCGTATTCACCCAGAAGCTATGGGGGACTCTTTTTACATTAATTCTATGGGCTTTGGTTTCGGAGCTCGTAAACGTGCGTCCTTCTACTCCGCCATCTTGGCTCCGCCCCCCTATTATACTCATTTTTGCTGGGTAGGTGATTCTTCGTTTTAGTCCTAGTTCCTTTGACTTCTGGAATATCATATTCCATGCCCTTCAGTCCCTTAATGTAGAAACTGCTAGATCTTGTGTTATCCTGATTGTATTTCCACAGTACTTGAATTGTTTCTTTCTAGCTGCTTACAATATTTTCTCCTTGACCTGGGAACTCTGGAATTTGACCACAATGTTCCTAGAAGATTCTCTTTTTGGATCTCTTTCAGGAGGTGATCGGTGGATTCTTTCAATATTTACTTTGCCCTCTGGTTCTAGAATATCAGGGCAGTTTTCCTTGATAATTTCATGAAAGATGCTGTCTAGGCTCTTTTTTTGATCATGGATTTCAGGTAGTCCCATAATTTTTAAATTGTCTCTCCTGGATCTATTTTCCAACGACATATTTCACATTCTCTTCCATTTTTTCATTCTTTTGATTTTGTTTTGTGATTTCTTTGTTTCTCATTAAGTCATTAGCCTCCATCTGTTCCATTCTAATTTTTAAAGAACTATTTTTTTTGGTGAGCTTTTGAATCTCCTTTTCCATTTGTATAATTCAGCTTTTTAAAGCATTCTTCTCTTCATTGGCTGTTTGAACCTCTTTTGTCAATTGAGTTAGCTTATTTTTCAAAGTGTTATTTTATTCAGGATTTTTTTTGGGGTCTCCTTTAATAAGGTGTTGACCTGCTTTTCATGATTTTCTTGCATCTCTCTCATTTCTCTTCCCAGTTTTTCCTCCAGCTGTCTAACTTGATTTTCAAAATCCTTTTTGAGCTCTTCCATAACCTGAGCCCATCGAATATTTATTTTGGATGTTTGGGATATGGAAGCCTTGACTTCTATGTCTTTCCCTGATGGTAAGCATTGTTCTTCCTCATCTGAAAGGATGAGAGAAGATATCTATTCACCAAGAAAGTAACCTTCTATGGCCTTATTTTTTTTCCCCTTTTCTGGGCATTTTCCCAGCTAGTTACTTGACTTCTGAAATTCCTCTCTGCACTCACCTTGCCTCCAGTTCTGCCCAGTTAGTCCTTGGGGGCTGAGATTCAAATACTGCTTCCCAGCCTCTGGGCTTTCAGTGGGGGTAAGGCTGCTCTTCAGTGTGACATTAAATTCAGTTGCTAAGGTGGGGGCAGGACCACCATAAGGGGCTCAGTTCCCTCAGGGGGTTTATGTGGAGACCTTCAATAATGGATCCCAGTTCCTGCCTGCTTTGGGAGCCCGTGTATGTTGCTGCCTCCACTGCTGCCTCCTGAGGGGTCCTGAGTTATGGAGACACCCTGCTCCCCTCTCGGCCAGCCAGAAAAACTCCCTCACTGACTTTTGGTGCCTGTGGGTAGAGGGACCTGTGCTGCCACTGAAGAGTCTATCCCTGAAACCTGCTTGGATCTGCTCCTCTTGGTGCCATGTGGCCAAGGCAGGGCTGGGCTCTGCTCCAGGTTGGGTGTGCGACAGACCTTTGGTGTTGGTTTTTCAGGGCTCTGTGCAACAGAAATGTCCTCTACTCCATTGTTGTGTGGCTCCCGCGGCTCCAGAATTTGTTGGGAGTTCTTATTTACAGATATTTTATGGGCTGTGGGTTAGGAGCTAGCATATGTGTATCTCTCTACTCTGCCATCTTGGCTCCTCTCCCTAGAACTTCATTCTTTAGCCAATCAGGAATTGGCTGCCAAAATTTTATCAGATTGAGCTTCTACTATTTTCCCCCAAATTTATTAATTTATTTCTTTCCAGCTTTCAATATTCACTTCCATATGTTTTCAATTTTCTCCCCCTCCTGCCCCTCTCCCTCCCCAAGATGGCATGCAAATTTATATGGTCTGTACACATACATTCCTATTAAATACATTTACACACCAGTGATGTTGCATAGAAGAATTATAACAAATGGGAGAAATCATGAGAAAATCAAAACAAAACATAATGAAAATTAAAAAAAAGAAAATAGTCTGCCTCATTCTGTGTTCTGATTTCATAGTTCTTTCCCTGCATGTGGGTAACATTTTGCATCATGAGTCCTTTAGAAATATTTTATATCCTCGTATTGATGAGAAGGACTAATTCTATCAAAATCAGTACTCATACATTGTGGCTCTTATTATGTATAATTTTCTGGTTCTGTTCACTTTATTCAGCATTAGTTCGTATAAATCCTTCCAGGTTTTCCTGAAGTCTTCATGCTCATCATTTCTTTTAGCATAATAGTATTCCATTATATTCATATACTACAAGTTGTTCAGCCATTCCCCAATTGATGGGCATCCCCTCTATTTCCAGTTCTTGGCCACCACAAAAAGAGCTGCTCTAAATATTTTTATACTTGTAGGTCTTTTTGCCATCTTTATGATCTCTTTGGGATACAGCCCTAGAAATGATATTGCTAAGCATATCATTAAGCACCCCAACATGCACAGGGGGACCTGCTATCACAAGTTCTTAGATCTGCATTTCTAAAAGGAAAGGTAATTTTTGATGGGACAACAATCACTTTAATCAAGCATATGTATCATTCACTTAGTTCAGGGGAAAAAGTCAGTACCTTGAACTTTCAAGAAAATAAAGAGAAATCAAAATCAACAAACATGCAAATTGTCTGAATCATTATATACATACATAGTTACTAGAGAGGGAAGAACCAACATCTGGATTTTCAAAATCAGGGAGCTGCTTAGCAACTTCCCAAAGTCTCATCTGAGACACAAACCTTCTTCCAAAAACTAAGCCTCAAATAAAACTTCACCCTCAGAGTGTTTATACATTTTTTAGAGGCAGAGGGCATCACAGCCTTTGAGAACCAATGTCTCATTAACAAAAAGTGTGGGCCTTCCTACAAATCTTCCCAGGCTAATGGGGAAGATCTAATGGGGAAGATCTTCTTTAATTGTATTATATTTTAATATCATTGATGATTAATGAATAATCATAATCATTTAGCCAGAGGCACTTGATTACACTAAAACAAACCCAGCAAAAGATCCTACTTTGCTTGCCATTACACTGGGTCTAAAGGTATGTACATTTTTATTGCCCCTTGAGCATAGTTCCCAGTTGCTCTCCAGAATGGTTGGATCAGCTCACAGCTCCACCAGCAATGAATTAGTGTTCCAACTTTCTGTAATGGCAAGCAAAGTAGGATCTTTTACTGGGTTTGTTTTAGTGTAATCAAGTGCCTCTGACTGAATCTTGCCTTTGATTGAATTAATCAAGAGTCTGTACCTAGAAATAGGTTATGTATTTGTATTGTCAGAGAAGATCTTCCCCTCCCATTAACGGGCCTGCCCATTAAGGGAAGTTTGATTATGAGAGATCACTGGTTCTCAAGGGTTATTATGCCTTCTGGCTCTTAAAAAAATGTACAAGTACTCTGAGGTAAGGTTTTACTTTGGGGCTTAGTTTTTGGAAGGTTTGTGTGGCAAATGAGATTCTGAGAAGGTGCCAAGCAACCCCCTGGCTTTGAGAATCCAGATGTTGGTACTTATCTCTCTGGTAACCATATGTGTATGATCAGATAGTTATCTGTCTGTTAATCTGTGATGTATGTATGTATTGCTTAGGTCGGGCAGCTGGAAGCACTGTTTGTCAACCTTTATTTCTCTGTATTTTCTCTGAAGTTGAGAGTGCTAACATTTTCCCTCTGAACTAAGTGCTTGATAAAAGTCATTGCTGACCCTTCAAAATTTGCTTTTCTTTTAGAAAAGCAGATCTAAGAACCTGTACAGCAGGCCCTCCTGTGTATGTCAGGGTCCTTGCTTTTACACTTTCCTACATCTCCGCCATATATCATTTTCCTGTTTTGTCATATTAGCCAATCTGATAGGTGTGATGTGAAACTTCAGAATTGTTTTGATTTGCATTTCTCTAACCAATAGTGATTTAGAGCACTTTTTAATATGACCATAGAAAACTTTAATTACTTCCTCTGAAAACTCTTTGTTCATATCCTTTGACCATTTATCAATTGGAGAATGACTTATATTCTTATAAACTTGACTCAATTCTCAATATATTTTAGAAATGAGGCCTTTATCAGAGATACTAGTTGTAAAAATTTCCAGTTTTCTTCTTCTTTCCTAATCTTGCTTTCATTGACTTTGTGCAAAAAAATCTTTTCAATTTAATTTAATCAAGCACATGTATCATTCACTTAGTTCAGGGGAAAAAGTAAGTACCCTGAATTTCAGAGAAAATACAAAGTAATCAAAATCAACAGACATGCAAATTGTCTGACCATTATATACATACATAATTACTAGAGAGGGAAGCACCAACATCTGGGTTTTGCGTTTAATAATGTTCTCTATTTCTTTTTGTGGTCACAAATTCCTCCATTCTCCATAAATCTATCAGACAAACTATTCCTTGCTTCAAGAATTTGTTTATAGTGTCAAACTTTACATCTGGATCATGTACCTATTTGGACTTTATTCTGATATATGGTGTCAGGCATTGGCCTGTGCTGAGTTTCCATCATCCTTTTTTTTACTTTTCCCATGACTCTTGGTCAAATAGTGAGTTCTTATCTCAGAAGTTGAGGTCCTTGTGTTTATCAAATAGTATACTGTTATAATCATTGACTACTGTGTCTTATATACCTAACATATTCCACTGATCTACCCCTCTATTTCTTAACAAGTACCAAGTGGTTTTGATGATGGCTGCTTTATGATACAATTTTAGGAACTGGTATGGCTAGATCACCTTACCTAGTACTTCTTTTCATTAATTCCTTTGACATTCTGAAACGTTTGTTCTTCCAGATGAATTTTCACATTATTTTTTCTTGCTCTAGAAAATTTTTTTTTTATCAGTTTTATTGGTATGGCATTAAATAAGTCAATTAATTTTAGTAGAATTATCATTTTTATCAAAAAACCTTGACCTATCCTTGAGCAACTAATGTTTTTCCAATTATTTAGAAGTGCTTTATTTGTGTGAAAATTATTTTGTAATTGTGTTTATATAGTGCCTGAGTTTGTTTTGGTGTGGAGACTTCCAAATATTTTGTAATGTCTACAGTAACTTTAAATGGGGGATTTCAACCTCCCCCTCTCTGAACTTGATAAATCTAACCTCAAAGTAAACAAAAAAGAATTTAAGGAGGTGAATAGAGTTTTATAAAACGTAGACATGATCAATTTCTAGAGAAAATTGCACAGGGAATATATCTTTTTCCCTGTGGTATATTGTACATACACAAAAAAATGACCATATATTAGGGCATAAAACTTCACAGTCTAGTGCAGAAAGACAGAAATATTAAATGTCTCTTTCTCAGATCATGATGCAATTAAAAATTATATACAATAAAGGGTCAGTGAAAGATATGATAAAAATTAATTGGAAATTAAATAATCTAATCCAAAAGAATGAGTGGGTCAAACAACAAATCATAGAAATAATCAATAATTTCATTCAAGAGAATGACAATAATGAGACAACATAACAAAACTTATGGGATGCTGTGAAAGGAGTTCTGGGGGGAAGTTTTATATCTCTGAAGGATTATGTGAATACAACAGAGAAAGAAGAAATCAATGAATTAGGCATGCAACCGAAGAAGCTAGAAAAAGAACAAATTGAAAATCCTCAATTAAATACCAAATTAGAAATACTGAAAACCAAAGGAGAGATTAATAAAATTGAAATTAAGAAAACTATTGAACTAACAAATAAAACTAAGAGGTGGTTTTATGAAAAATACAATAAAATTGATAAACTTTGGTTAGGTTGATTTACAAAAACAAGGAAGAAAACCAAATTACCAGTATCAAAAATGAAAAGGGTGAATTCACCACCAATGAAGTGGAAATTAAAACAATAATTAGGAATTATTTCGACCAGTTGTATGCCCATAAATTTCACAATCTTAGTGAAATGGATGAATATTTACAAAAAAATATATAAATTGTCAAGATTAACAGACAAGGAAGCAAAATACCTAAATAATCCTACCTCTGAAAAAAGAAATTGAACAAGCTATCAATGAACTCCCTAGGAAAAAATCTTGAGAACCAGATGTATTTTCAAGTGAATTTTATCAAAAAATTAAAAAAAAAAAAACAAGTAATTCCAATACTGTATAGACTATTTGGGAAGATAGGAAAAGAAGGATCCCTACTAATTTTTTTTGTGATAGATACAATTAGGTGCTGATACCTAAAGTGGGAAGAACTAAAACAGAGAAAGAAAATTACAGACCAATAAGATATCAGCAAAAAGATTGCAGCAACTTATCAGGAGAATAGTTCACTTTGATCAGGTAAGATTTATACCAGGAATGCCTGACTGGCTGGTTCAATATTAGAGAAACTATCAGCATTATTGATCAAATCAACAACTAAACTAATG
This sequence comes from Bettongia penicillata ogilbyi, assembly GCA_023548195.1. NCBI lineage: Eukaryota > Metazoa > Chordata > Mammalia > Diprotodontia > Potoroidae > Bettongia > Bettongia penicillata. The sequence continues at coordinate 6,698,144 of JAJHZJ010000187.1, forward strand.
GGAACTATATGATTATCTCAGTAGATACAGAAAAAACTTTTGACAAAATACAACACCCATTCCTATTCAAAACACTGGAGAGTTTAGGAATAAATGGAGCTTTCCTTAAAATGATAAGTAGCATCTACCTAAAACCATCAACAAGCATTATATGTAATGGGGATAAGCTAGATGCATTTCCAATAAGATCTGGGATGAAACAAAAATCTCTATTATCACCACTATTGTTTAATATGGTGCTAGAAATGTGAGCTTCAGCAAGAGAAGAAAAAGAATTTGAAAGAATTAGAATAAGCAAAGAAAAAACTAAGGTATTACTCTTTGCAGATGACATGGTGATATATTTAGAAAATCCCAGTGAATCAGGTAAAAAAAGTACTTGAAATAATAAACAACTGGAGCAAAGCTTCAGGATGTAAAATAAGTCCACATAAATCATCTCCATTTCTATATATTATTGACAAAGCCCAAAAGCAAGAGAAAGAAAGAGAAATTCCATTTAAAGTTTCTGTAGATAATATAAAATACATGGGAGTCTATGTGCCAGAGCTTCTACTATTTTTAAGCAGATCTGACAAAGTTATTTTCACCATCCTGTTGAGTCTTTTTATTCCCTCAGGTTATACAATCCCTTTACCACAATAACCTTTCCAAAAGAGTTGCCCAATACTCAATGAATGATATTTCACTTATGAGATATCACCTGAACACATTTCCCCTCTAAAGTCAATGGCTACCATTTTATCATTGTCCCTAAGTAATTCTATGATTCAGCCTCCCCCCCCACTTCTTTTTTTGAATTTCACCATCTTAAGTCTTAAACAGTTACAAGTAAATTAGATGAAAGATTACAATGCCCTAAACCTCTTACCCAAAAGATTCATGACAGCTATCTTTAAACTATATTTTCAAATTAAAAATTCTTTCCTTTTAAACAAACCATAAACTGTTCACTTGTTGAATCCAATTTGCCCTTTTTAGACATTGCTTTTTTTTCATTTGACTTGTTCCATTTTCTCATTCAAATATTTATCAATGTAAAGTTCTTTCCCACCATCAAATGAAGTCATTCTCCTTCTTTTCAAGTCTTCACAGGTTTGCTTCCCCAAAATCCATTTCTGGCTTTCACAACTTTTTCACATCACTTTTGGAGAAATGAGAATAAATTTTAAGAAACATCAGACTTCTTAATTTGCTGTAAAATAAAAGAGAAATGAAGCAGTCTTTTTCAAGATGCATTATTTTATCATTAAAATGTTGTCAAATTTTCTCTCTCCATATACAAATATATATATATTTATGTATGTGTATATTCTCATGTGTTCACATACACACACACGAATACATACACACATTCAGACATATTCCTGTTGTCTTGATGCTTCTAGAACTCTTGACCTTTCTGTTATTCTTGAAGCTTGACAATCATGTGTCTTTGTAAATTGAATTTTGAGTTTATCCCTGTTGGAAATCTGTGGAGTCTATCAGTTTGCAACCTTTCTTCTTATTTGTAGCATTTCTGACCCATTTTGTAGTTATTTGGCTAACATCAACAACATATCTTGAAAAAGGCTGCTTCATTTCTCTCTTATTTTATAGCAAATTAAGAAGCCAGATGTTTTTAAAAATTCTTTCTCACTTCTCCATTCCCCAAGTCTATCAGTTTTGTTTGCTTCTAAATCTTTTTTCTGGTTGAATGATTTTATGGGCTTTATAATGCTTCTTTTGTTCTTTCCAACATTTTGTCTTCCAGTAAAAATAATTTTGTTTTTCATCAAATCTGCTGTTTTGTGTATTTTTCCATGCAGAAGTATTTCTAAATTACTGAGTTTCACCACCATTTTGTCCTTGTCCTTACTTGAATTAACTTCCTTCTTTATTTCATCTCATTATATTTTTTGGTAATTAATTTTCCCCTTTAATTCCTTCAGTTTGTTTACTATCCATTTTATTTTGTCCTAATAAAATTAAAGCTTTTGTTATTGATGCTAACATTGTTATCATTAGCTTTGACTTCTGTTGTTATATGACATTTTGCAGTATGTTGGATTTTTTCTTCAGTTTTCCATTTTTTGACATTTAAAATACCTATTTATCATCTATCTATCTATCCATCTAAATGCACGCATATCTATCTATCTATATAATCTTAAAGATTTCTTGTAGTTTTGCTTTTTTTGTGACAGATTTCTTTTTGTTTTTGAGAGGAAGCATCAAGGAGATTGACTGCTTTGGAACCTCTAGCCTCATCATTTTCTGTCTAGTGATCTTTCTACCTCCACTGAACTAATTAAATGGAGTCTTAGTAAAAAGAATCTTTCATCTGTCATGGACCCTGACCAGTTTAGTAAGACAACTTGGTCACCCAATGGCACTTTGAAAACTTATGCCTGTATAAATGTGTGTCAGAATGACAAAGCCTAGGGATTTTGCTATTTGTAATATTATTGTTATTATTTAAATAATAACATTTAGCATAGTATTTTCAAAGTGTTTTAAAGGCATCTAAATGCATATTCCTCCCAAAGAATTTATCAGCTACAGATACCAATCAGTCCAATTCATAGTTGAAATAATAATACTTTTATTATTTCTTAAATGGAACTAATTAGGACAGATTGGATATTTAGAGCTAGAAGAGACCTTAGAGGTCAATTTTCACTTTTAATATTTGAAAGATTATCCTATAAGCAATAAATTTTTGTTTAAATATTTCTTTCCCCATAAGTAATCAGTATATACTTAGGGAATCCAGAATAACATTAATATTTGATAGATTATCCTGTAAATATTAAATTTTAGTTTAAATATTTCCTTCCCCACAAGTAACCAGTATATGCTTAGGGAATACAGAGTAACATTATTAAAAATATAATTATGAGATAAGGCTGTAACAACAGCAACAAAATCAATAGAGAAGAATATAAATAAACACAAACTGAAAACTACCTATTGTCATATTTATGTAATACTTTCTAGTTCCCAGGATACATTGGGATGGGCACAGTGTTAAAATAATTTTCTTTGGCATTAAATGAACTGGATTCAAAGATTACTTCTGTTCCCAGTATACCATTAACAGATCTCAGTTTCCTCATCTGTAAAATGAGGAAGTTGAATTTAAGGGTCTCTGAAGTCCCCTCCAGCTCTCAGTCTATGATACTTTGAGAAAATATGCTACTAGATTGTTATAACCATTTGATGTGGTCAACATGAAAGCATGGAAGGTATGACTATCTATTACAGGTAAATCTGAACTTTAGATAAGGTAGAAGACTTGCTGAAAGTCCCACAGTTCTTAGTGAGATAGATTGACATAGAGGATATAGTATTATTCTTAGAGTTAGGGAGACTTGCCCCCAGATCCTTCCTACTCTATGTATTAAATGTTGTTATCTTGAGAAAGTCACTTAATCTAAGATTCATATTCCTCATCTATAAAACAGCATAATAGTACTGGTGATCCCTACACCCATCCAAGTCTTTCCAGTCAATAAGTGATTACTATTGGACTGAATTGAATTCATTATTAAATATCCTTAATGTTGCACAGTGTAATATTTCATGAAATTTTAGTGATTTGCTCATATATTGTTTTGGAAAAAAAATGTGAAAAGTCTAAGAGTAGGGCCAGAAATGCAACCCATATATCGAAACTCTTCCTCCAGTACTCATTCTCTGAAATCACTCTTCGGTGCTTCATGCTAAAATGGTTTTCCTAGCATTGCAGAAAAACAACAGAAATAAAAAAAGAAAAAACAGTACCATGATGATTAAGCAAATCAATTTCTGGCTAGGTACAAATTCATCTACAAGTAGTATTTGGTGCAGTGAATGAAGCACTGAGCCTGGGGTTAGGAAGACTCACCTTAATGATTTCAAATTTGACCTCAGATATTTACTAGGTGTGTGACCCTGGATAAGTCACTTAATCTTGTTTGCCTCAGTTTCTTCATCTTTAAAATAATCGGGAGGAGGAAATAGCAAACCACTCTAGTATTGTTGTCAAGAAAACCCCAGAGTCATGAAGAGTTGGACGTGACTGAAAAATGACTGAAGATAAATATGGTGTGGTGTCGAGAGGAATCACAAAATCACAGAGTTTCAGAGTGAAAATAAAAGACATTAACAGCTGTTGAGGGCCACATAAGCTTCCAAGTGAATCTATCCTACATCACACTCAATAAATGGTCAGTCTTCACTCAAAGATCTCCAATAAAGGGAAACTCCCATGTTACTGAGTTAGCTCATTTTATACTCCATAATAAGAACTACAATCAAAACATGCACCTGCCACTTACTATGTTACCTTGGACCATTTAATCTCTCCTAGTTTTAGTTACCTCATCTATAAAATGGGGATAGTATCTAAGATCACTGATAGATTTAGCTTGACTATTCAGTATGTCAGTTTAAGTGCATAGTGCTTTGCAATCTAAAAGTTCTATACACACATGAGCTGTTGTTATTTTTACCCTAGTGTTAACTCCTAAATCACTTTACACCTTCATTAATACTTCTAAAGTTGTCTGCTGATCAATCTCTCCCCCAAGACAAGTTTCAGCCTGTCTTTCTAAGTTAAATTACATTGCAGATATATCTAGTCATAGATAACTGTGATATTAATTAATGATTCTATCAATCAATTAATTTGATTTATAAGATATGCTATTTTAACACCACCTCCAACCACCTCCTCTTTTCCCATCTTATATTGGGGCAAAGTTTGTCTCCTAGAGCAATGAGCACATATTTCTGCCCTCAGGATTCCTGAGGTAATGTAAGTGGTTTTGGTTACTCATAAATCCCATTCACTATAATTGACGTCAGTTATTATTTATGGAAAGGAAAGTCTACTAAGAAAGTGTAGCTAGAATAGTAGTTCAAAGAAATCTCCCTAAGCTGAGAGGCATACTCTTTCTTTGTACATATACTCTCTGAGATCACTCCTTGGTTTACCATCTTGACATGGGTGTGTATTTGTATACATACAAAGTATGTGTATGTGTGTGTGACACTTCGCGTATCATTATTGAGATAATTACCTGGTCTTGGATTAATTTTTAGCATTAGACTTGGTAGAACTTTTTACAATTGACTATTTGTGAAACTGAAATCTCAATTGTTTGCTCTTTAAATCTGTGTTGAATTAGGGGAGAAATACCCATAAGTGTGCTAGTAATATGAAGTGGACCTTTCTACATTTTAATTTCATAAACAAACTGAAGGAGAATTAACTCTCGGAGAGATTGCATCCAATCTGAATACAAACAAACGAAAACTAAAGAAAAACATTCTTCTCCAATATGTTGTTGATGTTAGCCAACTATGGAATACAGAATGTTTGAAATCAAGGCCAGGGAGGAGGGAGTGGGATGCGACCAACTATTCCTGTTATTCATTACCAATCACTACTAATTGATGCCTCTAAGACATCTGTGCAACAGGCAAGATGGAAGCTTAATTAAAAACTCAAAGGCAGGTCACAGAATGTCTTGTGACTCCTATCAAGATTAGAAAGTATAATGAATCGGTGGATCAATCAGCAAGCATTTATTAAGCTGCTGTATATACCAACCACCAGTGTAGGCACTGGGGATACAGTGACAAGGAGGAAACAGCCTCAGTTCCTAGAGGAAAAAAAATTCTTCTATAATAAATTCTACCTCCCCAGCAGCTGATCAGAGCACTGAAGCAGGGTATATTTTTTGCTCTTAATTGACTGTAGTAACCATCGCCACCACCATTACCACCACCATCATCACCGTCACTAAGAATAATGAAGAGGATGAGGAGGACCACAACCTTTACCATTTCTATAGCTCATTACAGATTACAAAGTACTTTTCCCCCTTAAAACTCTGGAAAATAATTGTTCTGAGAATTATTAACTCAATATTAGATGGGAATTCATCTCAATGGATGAAATCTTTTCAACTTAATATTATATTAGGTGACATTTATTTTATTACTTTTATTATTTTTATTACTTTAAGAACTGTTTCTTTCTCTTTGCATCTCTTGCACCTGGTACAAGATAGGCATTTAAAATGCTTAATGATCAACTGATTGATGTGAAGTTTGCAAAGCATTTTATACATATGATCTTATATGAGTCTTATGATGACCATGTAAAGTAGATAGTGTAAAAAAGAAAATATTATCTCCACATTCTATAGGTATCCATGGTAATGTCTGAAATTTTTTTATGCTGAAAATAATCTTAGATAGTATTTATATGGAGATTTAAGTTTGCCAAAGAATTTAATACATATAATTCTTGCCAAGCTGCATCTGTTTAGACACTGTGACCTTCACCTCTTACTCAACGCTAATCCCAACATTGCTTCTGGGTCCTTACACTCTGCTAGGCCAACTTTTGTCTTACATTACCAGGTCTTAGACCCATTCCATGCCAGGCTGTAGTTGGTGTGTAACAGCCTCTTGCCCCTTCTCCCAATTTCCAGCCCATTTTAGGGGTATTGAGTTTTTCCATTATGGTCTATGTTCCTTGATGGCAATATATCATCTTGTTTGCTTTTCTTTGCATTCCTAGTACTATTAGAAAAATTTCAGATATATAGTAAATACATGATACAAGTTCTATCTCTCTATGATTTCATTGTTCTTCACAATAAGCATAGGAAGTAAGTACTAGAGGTATAATGATACTCATTTTGCAAATAAGAAAATTCAGACTCTAAATGGTTAAATCATTTATCCATATTCAGAGAGCTATTTTTAAAGATGAGATTTGAACTTAGGTCTTCCTGACTTCAATCCAATGTTGTTGTTTGTTTTTTCCCCACTAAATTATACAACAGTTTGTCCTCAAATGTCTTAGCTATTGTTTCTGAGTCGAACATAATTCTGGAGGCTTTTGCTTTTAGAGTCACCCATCTTGCTATGTTTTGGCAATGGTGTGTTAGGGTTAGGTACTCTAAAAAATGAGAATCTCTGCCCTCAGGAAATTATATTCTAGTGGGAAAGAATATATAAATAAGTAGAGATATTTACAAGGTATGCACTGAGTTAAAAGTTATCATAGAAGTGAATGCACTAAGAGCTAGATTTCACACAGTCTTCTCTGAGAAGTTAGAAGTTAGGGATGTGTCCTAAAGAAAATCAGGGATTATGAGAGTAAAGGTAAAGAGGTAGAAGATTCTAGGCATGATGAACAAGTAGGGCCAAATGATATAGATTAAAAAGAACTAGTGTCAGGTGAGGAAGAGCAAATAGGTCAGTTTAACTGGAATATAGATTGTGTGGAGTGGAATAATGTAAAGGAATGGGTTGACAGGAAGGAACAAACTTGGTAAGTTTTCTTTTTCCAAATAGTTCATTATATATACATATATACTTACATACATACATACGTATATATATATTTCATCCTAGAAGTACAGGAAGGCACTGGGATTTACTGAGTAGGAGAAACATGATCTGTCTTTTAGGAAAATTCCTTGACAGCTAAAAGAAGAATGGGTTGGTGGTGTGAGAAAATTGAGGCAGGAAGATCAAGTGTGCTATTGCAGTAGCAATATGCAATAGTGCATCTGAGAAGTGATGGGGACATGGACTGAGACTGTAACTATGTGGTAAAGAGAAAAGGATGTATCTGAGAGATTGACCTTGTTTAGGTCTAAATTCCATAAGTCACTGACAATAGTGAAAAGCTGCCTCCTTCTCTGATTGAATGGCTTCTCCCAGGATTTCTCAGTGTGGCCAGCCACTATTTCTCTCCAGGCTCGACTTTCCTGTCATACTACCTGTGCTCCCCTAGTAGATACCCTTCCTCCTTTGTCAATTTCTTTTTATGTGTTGTTTGCCTTTATCACATAGTGTAATTTTCATGAGGGCAAGTCTTTCATTTCTGTTGCTATTGCTCAGTATAGTGGCCAACTCATAGTAAGTTGAATAAGTACTTGTTGATTGACCGATTGGAAGACTTAGGTTCAAAGCTACCCCCTGACAATTAACATGTGTCTTTTGACAGTTTACTGAAAATTTAAGTGCCTCAGGAAACTCCAGCAGCTTATATACTCAGTCATACTCATTATATTTCTTCTCTTGAGGTGTTCTTACTCTAGGAGTTCCCCATAGAGAAAAGAGGATGAAAATTTCATGGATTCTCATAGATTCTCATGCACTATTTGCATTAAGGGGAAACATATTGACTTTACACTTCACTAACACAGGATAATTGGGGATTCCAATGTGACTGGATCAATAGAATTCTAAGATTTTGAGCCAGATTTTAATTTTACAGATCATCTACTTTAATCTTCTTATCATACAGAGGAAGAAACTGAGGCGCAGACACTCAAGGCACTTGAGAGACTTTCGCAAGACCACTTAGGTAGTAAGCAGGAGACTAGGATTTGACCTTGGTCTTCTGATGTCAAACTTAGTAGCTTTTCCAGGAAACCCTGCCTCCTAGTTGAGGCTGAAATGCTGTCTGACATCAGAGAATTCCAGGTATGCTCGGTATCATTTTGGTGATGTCAGTTTTATTATAATCTGCTTTAAATAGATTATTGTGAAAATCTGGATGTTGACTTTTCCTTTCATTTGTTTTCTGCTTCCTAGAATTTTCCTTCCCTTCATTAAACTAACCAAAACTTGACCTAGCAGATTAAATTGTAATCTGCTAGCAGTTAAAGAGAAGAGATGCTTCACTGAAGGACAGAAAATGGAGATGATTGCAACATAGATGCTTTTTGGCATCTAAGATGCAAACACATTTTATTTAGCTTTCTTTATTATGAAAGGATTCCTTAAAAGAGGGCAAAGAACTCCAATAAACTCACAAATGTGCAAAGGTGAGGGTCAATTAAATTAATCAACCCCCCCCACCTAAAGTCACTGTTTTAAGCAGCTATGAATACCTCTATTAAATTAATCCATCATTCATAATATTAGGGTAGCTTCAAGAAGTCTTTGGAAACCATTGCATAAAATGGGGGTGATGCTCAATAAGAAATGCATCAGTTATTGACTGAGGAAACATGGTCATGTACTTTGATTCATCTATTGAAAAGCAAAGCTGTTTTGAGCCCAGCATTCTAGCATCTACCAAGCCAGAGGTGAAATTAATTTATACAGATCATTGAGGATCACTTAAGTGCTTAGCAAATGAATAAAACCCAGTTCCTACCCTGAAGTTTTATTGAACCAAGTATCTCCATTCTCTGTACCATTCCCTCCAATGATAATGTGTTCTACTCTGTGCTATCACTCCATACCCTACACAGGTTTTTCAAGATCAAGATCAAAACCCAAATCCTATCAATCGCAGAAGAGTATATACACATACATGACACATACATGACACATACACACATATATACACATGCATGCATATATGCACATGTGCATATGTGTGTATGTATATATGTATGTATGTATTACTCTTCCATGATTGATTTCTTTCCTTATTCTCCTTGCTGCTGTGCTTTCTTGGGTCTTAAGTACAAGTCAGAATGAAGGGACTTATAAATGAAAGAGGATCAAGTATTGCTTCTGATTTTGGATATCTTGATTTTGTCCTAATTTGAGATTTGCAAAATCAACTTCAAAGAAAATACCAACATACAAACATTTGTCAGTTGTTGGCCAATATATATTCTAATCAATTGAATAATTATTAAATATGCAGTAACAGCAAAAATATAATTATCCTTAACATAATTCTTAAATGTACATATCTCTCTCTTTCTCTATATATATAATTTTCTTTTTTTTGTTATTCTTTTTTTAATTTAAATTTATTTATTTAAGTTTCCAACATTCATTTCCACAAAATTTTGGGTTCCAAATTTTCTCCCCATTTCTCCCCTCCTCCCACTCCAAAACACCGAGCATTCTAATTACCCCTATCACCAATATGCCCTCCCTTCTCACATTCCACCCATCCCTTATACCCATCTTCTCTTTTGTCCTGTAGGGCAAGATAACTTTCTATACCCCATTACCTGTATTTCTCATTTCCCAGTTGTATGCAAGAACAATACTCATCAGTTGTTCCCAAAACTTTGAGTTCCAAGTTCTCTTCCTCCCTCCCTCCTCACCCATCCTCTTTGGGAAGGCAAGCAATTCAATATAGGCCATATCTGTGTAGCTTTACAAATGCCTTCTATAACAGTTGTGTTGTGTAAGATTAACTATATTTCCCTCCATCATCTCCTGCCCCCCATTTCATCTGCTCTCTCTTTTGATCCTGTCCCTTCCCAAGATTGTTGACTTCTAATTGCTCCCTCCTCCCAATGCCCTCCCTTCCATCATCCTCCCCACCCTGCTCATCTCCTTCTCCCCCACTTTCCTGTATTGTAAGATAGATTTTCATACCAAAATGAGTATGCATTTTATTCTTCTATTAGTCGAATGAGAGTAAGCTTCATGTTTTTTTCTCTCATCTTCCTGCTTTTTCCTTCCACTGAAAAGTCTTTTCTTGCTTCTTTTATGAGAGATGATTTGCCCCATTCCATTTTCCCCTTTCTTCTCCCAATATATTTCTCTAACCCCTTAATTTCACTTATTCAAGGTATGATCCCATCCTATTCAATTCACCCTGCACACTCTCTCTCTCTCTCTCTCTCTCTCTCTCTCTCTCTCTCTCTCTCTCTCTCTCTCTCTCTCTCTCTTTCTCTCTTTCTGTATTGTATTTCCACAATACTGGAATTGTTTCTTTCTAGCTGCTTGCAATATTTTCTCCTTGACCTGGGAATTCTGGAATTTGGCCACAATGTTCCTAGGAGTTTCTCTTTTTGGATCTCTTTCAAGTGTTGATCAATGGATTCCTTCAATACTTATTTTGCCCTCTGGTTCTAGAATATCAGGGCAGTTTTCCTTGAAAATTTCATGAAAAATGATGTCTAGACTCTTTTTTTGATTATGAGTTTCAGGTAGTCCCATACTTTTTAAATTGTTTCTCCTGGATCTATTTTCCAGGTCAGTGGTTTTTCCAATGAGATATTTCACATTATGTTCCATTTTTTCATTCTTTTGGTTTTGTTTTGTGATTTCTTGATTTCTCATTCTCCATCTGTTCCATTCGAATTTTTACAGGACTATTTTCTTCAGTGAGCTTTTGAACCTCCTTTTCCATTTGGCTAATTCTGCTTTTTAAAGCATTCTTCTCCTCTTTGTCTTTTTGGACCTCTTTTGTCAATTGAGTTAACCTATTTTTAAAGGTGTTATTTTCTTCAGCATTTTTTGGGTCTCCTTTAGCAAGGTGTTGACCTGATTTTCATGCTTTTCTTGCATCTCTCTCATTTCTCTTCCAAATTTTTCCTCCACCTAACTTGATTTTCAAAATCCTTTTTTTGCTCTTCCATGGCCTGAGCCCATTGGATATCTGTTTTGGATGTTTGAGATATAGAAGCCTTGACTTTTATGTCTTTCCCTGATGGTAAGCATTGTTCTTCCTCATACAAAAGGATGGGAGAAGATATCTGTTCACCAAGAAAGTAACCTTTTATAGTCTTATTTTTTTTTCCCTTTTTTGGGCATTTTCCCAACCAGTTAATTGAGTTTTGGGTCCTTTGTCAAGAGTAGCGTATACTGTGGGAATTTGTAAGATCTCAGTTCCTCCAACGTAGCACAATCAAGCACGTACACTGGTCTGGGAGCAAGGAGATATTTTTGTGTCCAGAATTTTAGCATAGTTTCCTCTCCACAGCCACCTGGTCTTCAGTTCCCTATAATTTTCAATAAGGTACAATTATGAATAGTCTCTTGCAAATTTTTGTTCTGAATATTTTTAACTCTCTGCAAACAGTTGTGTCTGCATTTTGACAGTATGACAGTTGTCTCATCTAATTCATAGCTACAATTCTCATGAATTAGTTGTTTTTTAAATGAAGTCTTTTTTGAATTAAGTTTCATTTTGCAAATTTTTGGAACAATTGCATTTTATTATAATGATTATATAATTTAAAATTATTATTCATAATCACTAGTCCTTAACATGCAATAATATCCCATTGCAATGCCCTTTGAAAAGTACTATTTTTTTTCAATCAATGGGTACCTATTTTCTTCCCAGGTTCTTATTATCACAAAAAACATTACCTTATTCAAAGAGTATTATCTTCCTCATTGTTTTAAATATTGTTGTAGTTCACTTGTATTAAAGTCTTTTTATTCAGTTTTTCTTTGTCTTTTTATTTTTCATAAAGTTTCCCCTTTTTTTTGTATTTTTCCCTCATAACTTATATAGTTTATTTATATGGTATCTTTTAATTTCTTTAATGGTATAAATTTTTTTAATGTTAGAATAATTTACATCCTCAATATACAAAAAGATAGACAGGCAGACAGATAGATAGATGGATAGATAGATGTATTCAAGGTCAGTTAGTGAGTATCATCCATATTCTTGCAATAGCTCCTATACACACCTCTAGAACTGCAGAGTCATCCTCCACAATCTCTCACAGAATTAGTTTTATAAACTCCAATCTTTTGGAGATGGACAGTGGCCATTCTTGGAAGAGAGCACACAATATATCACATATAAACAGAGTTTTCCTTGAAACCAAGAGTATTCATTTATCAAGCATTCAAAACCAAAATAAATCCTCATTATACAGGGGAAATTTTAGCTCCCAAGAAAATGTGCTAGGCCATTTGATAATATCTATTTGTGAGGTATTTCAGCTCTAGTATGAAACTCCCATCCCATATTTACATGCATCAGGAATGTATGCAGAAAAGCTCATGAAAAACTATTGTATTAGAGAGTTAAAAGAGAAATTGGAGACCTAGAAATAGCAAAACTCAAGAAAACCACATGAATGAAGGCCCTTAGAAAGAAGGGCAGTGTGTTCCACAAAACCTTTGGAAGCTTAAAAAGTGGTAACTACAGAAAAGACATATTCACATTCTGGCTTCATACTATCCAGTTTTTACCAGCTGCTTGACTTTCATTCTGGTCAAAAAAGTCACAAGGAGATTGGTACATTCTCTCCAAGTTCTTCTGGCTCACAAAGATAACATTTCTTGAACTCAGAGATTCCAATAACACCCACTGTCTTGTGATATTACTGTAATGCCCT